>JAGKQL010000057.1:8270781-8312674 GCA_018398635.1 Cyprinodon brontotheroides
CAGATGGATATGCGGAGCAAATCCATCTGGTGGAGTCAGGTTACTTGTAAACATTAACTCAAATGAGTCAATACATATTTTCTAGATTCAGAATCCACTCATATATATCAAATTATACATTAATCTATAAATATCTAGACATATATATATATATATATATGTATATAGGAGAAACAAGTCTAGCAAATGCCAAAATTTTATAAGAGCAGCATCAATAAAAATATGTGCAGTAACTTATCATTTTTCTTTCAGCTTTCATTCTTCATTCCTGCTCCTTCTATAGTGAATTTGGACAATGCCTCCCTGCATGATGTCTCCTGATTGAGCTTGTGACAATGTGACAGGGCCCAAAAGCAAGCATCCCCATTTTCATATGTGAGGCCAGTGATAGATGAGGCAATCTCTACAAGTTGTGCTAAGAGATACATCAGAAGGCAGACAGCCCCAGATAAAGGCAGAAGGAGACCGGACCCCCATTGTCACCCGTCCACCACTCCATGGATATTTAGTAGCTCCCCCAGGACCAATAACTCACATACATATTCAAAAGCTGCAACAGCAGAGTGCCACCCTTGGGATACATGTTAAAGCTGTTAAACCCAAAAAGCTGTTCACAAGTCACTTTACTCTGCTTTCCACTCTTTCCCTATCGAGTGCTGGACTTACAAAACTAATGACTGGAAATCTGAAGGAATATTACTGACTGAGTTATGGCCCTTTGCTGCTTGAATGGCTATTTATCCGATAATGTTTTGCTAAGCATCTGGTTTTATGAGGGACCTGACACCACCATCAACTCACATCCTGCAGCACGATTTTAAATTCCGATTACTGGTGATGAATATGAATTATTTATAGACCAGAGGGACTGTCATTTAATGAAGATATCTGTGATTTGACTTGACAAATTAATCAAAGTCTTATCTAATTTATTAGAAAAACCGGCGGGTCAAAATCCATTCACCTATCCATCTTTGTCAGAAAAGAGTAAGTACTTAGAAAAAGGGAATGGTTCATTCCCCTTTGCTTTGATTTAATGATAGAAAAACTTTTTTGGGGAGAGCAATTTGTAAAGCAAAGTTTCAACTATTTCCATCAAGGTTAAAAACGCACTTAAAAATGAACTGGTACATCTCTGTTAGGGTTAATTTGCAGATAGGATATTATATATAGGGGTAATATTCAAATAAAATTTTTCTAAACATCTCTGTGAGAAAACATCATCATATGGGGAAAGTTATTTCATTAGACTCAGACATAATAAAAAGCATTTTTGAAGTTTGTAATAATAATAATAATCCAGCTGAATACAGGGGATAAATTTTTAAAGGTTAAAAAACCTAATAAACTAAAGCATTCATTCAAATATCTTTTCCATTACTATATTATAGTGTAGTAATAGTATATTATTAAAGCATATAAACATTTGTAAAAGGTGCAACAGTTCCTATAGAAATCACAACTATGTTGAGTGGCTACCTTAATATTATTGGTAACATAGGCCAGTAGCCCTGGTGTAGAGACCATCCCTGATCTCGCTGGCGAGCTTTCAAAGTGTTTCATAGCGAGATCAGTCTGGCCTTTACTGCTCCGTTAGGTACTTCAAGGCCGCTTCACCAAGCGAGAAGAGCGTCAATCAGCGTTATTTTGGGTGGCCCGGGTTGAGGTGTGACGCTAACGCTAACGCGACAGTTCAGTCTACAGAACACGGCGGCTTCAGGCTTCAGCCGATGAAACTGGCGTTAGCGTGGCTATCAAGCAAGTTTTATGGCGGAATTGGATGAGAACTTCTTCACTGAAAGAAGAGCAAAAACACTGCTCTGGAGGTGCTTTTCTCAGAGGAAAGATGTTTTGCTCTTCTCTCCCGACTGGTTTCGGCAAGGGAGCTTGATCTATCAATGGGTTTGTGGTTGCTTTGTTGTCAAGATTGTTAGTACGTCGCATGTGCTTAGCTTGTCGGATTGGTTTATTTGCCCTCGCCTATCACCAACATATGCCTTTCAGCTATCAGCTAACCAGTATTTTTCACCCCTTCCCAAAAATTACCTTCGCCGGGAAGGTTTCCAGATGGAAATCGCGGGAACCAAAATCCATCTGGCCGAGTTGTGGTTGTAGGCCAGTGCAAATATTACCAGAAAAAAGTTACGTGTAAAAAATCACAATTAAATGCTAATTTTCTTTTCCCTTTCACTTTCACAAAAAGAAACAGCTCACAAAACAAATGAAACAACAACAAAAAACAAAAAAAAATGTGAGAAAAATATAAAGCAAAATTTCTGATAACAACTCTCTTAGGTAGCAGAATTCACACCAAGTTAAGATTTGTCTTCTGGTTACTTTAAAAAAGGTTCTTAGTGTTTCAATAACATTCTAAAAACGTGTCAAAAATGAAAATTAGTTTCGTTTTTAAAGTAAGGATTAATATCATGATAAATAAGAGCAGACGCAGAACCCGTCTGAAGTGAAAATTAAGAAAGACTATGTTAAATGCTCAACACTCAGTTGGCATGACACGGTCTCTTCGAACTCATTTAACGCCTGAGGTGGCGTGTTTAATTGATCTTCATCTACTTGTTATCTGTCATCTAACTTAACACAAAGCAGCAAGCACAGGCACACACCGTCTTCTGAATGACAGAGGTTAATGTCTGAGACTAAAGTATTTTATATCTGATTTCTTGCTCTGTAATGTGACGTCTGCACTGTAACTATGGTAGAAGTACCTGTATTACCATCTTCCTTACGCTCATGCCATTAATTGATCGATCATTTTAGAACTTATGTGACATATGTGCAGTAGGGACATATTTGCACAACTTGAATTCAGAGTTTTTTTGCATCTATTTTTTTTTTCATGAAAACAACTCATGTGAATTAATAGTCTCAGAAGAAAAGTTTAAACTAATCATATTAGTGGGGGTTGGGTGTCTGTGTGAACTTTTGTGGTCTTACCTAAAAAAAATATTAGCCCCGTGTTACAACATAATTTTAAGCAACATCCAAAACTTTTTGCACATTTAACATTTGAAAAATGTCTCCTCGGAGGGCAGTGTCCAGTGAACCTCGTAATGTTTTAGGAATGGGTGTGGTCTCTGCTAAGATTGACAGATAAATTGTGAGAAGGAATTATGCTGGCACTGACGGTGACGTTATGACAATAGTTATTAATTTAACCTAAGCTGGCTTTTGGTTGTTTTGAAGAATGTCAGTCATAAATCTTACTTAGCCAGTTCAACCACATGGTTGCTACTTTTTATGAAGATTTTAAATACTAGTTGTATCATTATGATATTACTTTTGTCTTGTGATTAAATATCCAACAGCAGAGGACAGTGTTATCCTCCTCTCTGAGATTATGGGCAGTCAGATTATGAGCAATGATGTTTTGGTGCTTCCTGTGACACACCTTTTTTTTCTTTTATTGTCATTACATTGTCTCAAGTACAGAGCAACGAAATTCAGTCTCTGCATTTGAACCCCAGTCGGCCTTGGCAAATCGCCGCTCAAACTGAGCCTGGACTTCCTGCTGGAGGTTTCTTCCTGTTAAAAGTTAGTTTTTCCTCTCCACTGTTGCTACAAGCAAAGTGTTGGGCATTGTTACTTTGGAAAAGTAATTAGTTATAGTTACTAGTTACTTCTCCCAAAGTAGCTGAGGTTACTAACTGAGTTACTCCCACAATAAAAGTAACTAGTTGCTAGTAAAGTAACTATTGGCGCTACTTTTATGAGTCTCGCCCCCGTAACCCTCACCACCCAGCCCCCACCTTCCCGTCGTGTGTTTCCAAAGCCAGCTGAATAGGAGACTGACACAAAGACACAAGAACCTGCAGAGAGTTTAGCATTAGATCTATACTCTGTGTGTGACATAAAATATGGATCTCCATCCCTGCCACAAAGGCCATCAAATAATGTTTAAAATAAAAAATACAGTAGGTTGAGAAGGCAGAGTATCCATCCATCCATCCATCCATCCATCCATCCATCCATCCATCCATCCATCCATCCATCCATCCATCCATCCATCCATCCATCCATCCATCCATCCATCCTTCCATCCATCCATCCATCCATCCAGATTTCTCCCTTTCTCCGTATATAGGCTATCATTTGATCGTTCCGCTCTCCATAGTTCTCCTGTGGCGCGAGCACAGGGCGACTGTTGCGCGCCTTTAGCGAGCATGCGCGTTTCCTGTCGCTTGCGCGGTGAATCGTGCCGCCTGCGCTGTGCGGAGATGCAGGGGAAACCGTATCTGATGGGGAAACGCAGCTCGACGTAACACCGGTATTTCCATCAGGAAAACGCTGTTTTGCTGCTGGAGTCCTCCTCACTCTCCATCTCTCTGTGTGTGCTGTACGTTAACACCCGCCAGCAGAAACACCCACCTACCCAACTGACAGACGGAATCTCACTATACATCAGCCATTCTCATCCTCCCCTCTCTCATGACAAGGCGCGCACCTCTGGATGACCTAAAAAATAATCTTTAATATCTCTTAAACAAAAGTAGCACAAACAATATTTTTTTCTGCACAAATCTGCACTAACGTTGCACTAACCATTCAGTCTATTTGCAGAGTTTTTTGACGTGGGTGGGGTGTCAGCTTCACGCAGCTGCGCACGAGTCCTATCATGAAAAAAGGTTAATTGTGCGACCTGAGTAACGCGCAGTAACGGGGTGTCTGCAATGGTAACTGCGTTATAGTTACAGTCAAAGTAATTAGTTAGATTACTCGTTACTAAAACAAGGTAACGCCGTTAGTCCCATCACTGGCTACAAGCATGCTTAGTGTGAGGGATTGCCTTCGAGTCAATGATGAGTCGATGCAATCAACTGGTTTTCCTTAGATAGAAAACTTTGAATCAATTTGACTGGATGATCTGGTCAACTGGAAAGTGCCTTGAGATGATGTGAAAAGGTGCTTTAGAAATAAACTGAATTGAAGTGAATTGCATTTAACACATCCCCTTGGGGAGCAGTGGGCTGCCATTGTGCCCGCCCGAGGAGCAGTGTGGGGTTAGTCTGTAGGAGTGGGGCTTGAACTCAGAACCTCTGGATTCCAGGTGCAATGGCCTAACCACTAGGTATAGAACATAAACAGCAAACCAAAAAAAAAACATGGTACTCTCAATGCTCAGCATATAGGTGCACCAACTGACAAGGAAGAAAGGATGGTGTCTCATTTTGTTGCTCCTCTGTAAAACTTTATAAATGGAAATGTTAAATTCACTGCTTTAAGCTACTTATTCAATCTTGAAAAGCTGTATGCATTGGAATTTGGTTTTGTATACTCTGTGTATTTCTAAAGTTTGTGCACTCCAGCAAAAAACAGTATAAAATGAACAGTGTTTATCCACAGATGCACCTGAATCCTTTTTGTGCATCTGCTCTGTCTTCTCACACCACCAGTCAGTCACTGCAGATGGCAGTTTACACTAACCCTGGTTCTCCTGAAGGTTTCTGCTGGTTAAAGGAAGCTTTCCTGTCCACTCTTACCACATGCATGTTTAGAATGAAATACAATGTTTATAAGAAAGTCATCAACTGTCTACTGTCGCTGCATGAATTCACTTGATTTCCCTAAAATCAATCACACGTCGCTCCAGAGTAATATTGCATGCCACATGATTAGAAATGCTGATATTGAAAGGCATGGGTAGAGAGTTTTGTGTTACAACATCTGGAAAGTGTAGACCTATGTGAAATTTCTTTTTTCTTGAGCTGCCAGAGCTGCAGTGTGACTTTTTGCAGCAGGCCCACAACACAACTGCACAACAGCTGCACTGCGTTTGGTCTGAATCTTGCAGAATTTTGATGGTGAAATATGTGAGGTTGAGACTCCAAAACTGCTTGAATGACTAGGAGAAAAAAAATTTTAGCAGAAAATTAGTTCTTTGAACATCTCCAGGTATCTTAGCAGTCACTGCATTTATGCTTGAAACCATTTGATCCCTAGCATAGAAAAGAAAGAAAGCATTAAGGAAAATTTGGGTAAACTGTAACTCCCATATAATATTTGACAACAGCGGCACAATTAGAAAGGATTGTATTTTCTTTTGATGTTGGGCAACTACACATTAAAGTGTTCATTTGAAAATAAGTCAAATAATCTCTATATTTTAGTACTGTCAGTGTTCGGTGCTCTGCTTGCTACAGCATGGCCCCGCACCTGCAACTCGTCAAGGCTGTTCTGCTGAGTGTTACGACCCGGCTCACCCAGGGAAAAAGGAAGTAACTTTAAAGAAACCCTGGTGGTAAGGTTCTAACAATTTAAGGATTTATTGTTTGGAGTTTTTCACAAAATAAAAAAAGGGTAACAATTAATAATCAAAACGTAGGGACTCTCAACAACAGAGTATTAACTAAAACAAAATCCACAAAACAGAGGTGTAAATCAAAGAACTTAACCAAAAAAAAATTATCTCTCAAAACAAGTTAAACAAAACAAAAATACAAATCTCTCAGGGCGTTTCAAAGTTCCCCCAAAGGGACAAAGAGAGTTACACAAGATACACTATATTGCCAAAAGTATTTTCTTTGTTCACCCATCCAAATTATTGGAATCAGGTGTTCCACTCACTTCCATGGCCACAGGTATAAATTCAAGACTCCAGGGGCATGCAGACTGTTTTTACAAAACATTTGTGAAAGAATAAGTTGCTCTCAGGAGCTCCCACAAAATTGCAAGCTGTCTGAACAAAGGATCAGCCGCGCCTTCCTCTAGGACACATGTGGCCCGCTACGTGATTTTATGTGGCCCTCTCCCCCCCACCACCGTTTTACAGGGCTATTGATTGACTTAAAAGCGCTGTGTGGAAAGGTTCTGGAGCTGGATAATGTGATGACCACTGTCATGAAAACAGTCAACTTTATTCGGGCGCGCGGCCTGAATCACTGCCAGTTTCAGATGTTCTTGCAGGAGGTGGGTTCAGAGCATGAAGATATGCCGTACCATACAGAAGTAAGGTGGCTGAGTAGGAGCAAAGTCCTTAAACGATTTTTTGAACTTCGAGAAGAAATCGATCTTTTCATGAAAAACAAAGGAAAACCCTTGTCTGAACTGTCCGATCCGAAATGGCGTGTGTGGATGAACTCTGGACTGGCCTGCACAGAGTCCTGACCTCAACCCGATAGAACACCTTTGGGATGAATTAGAGCTGAGACTGAGAGCCAGGCCTTCTCGTCCAACATCAGTGTGCGACCTCACAAATGCGCTTCTGGAAGAATGGTCAAAAATTCCCATAAACACACTCCAAAACCTTGTGGACAGCCTTCCCAGAAGAGTTGAAGCTGTTCTAGCTGCAAAGGGTGGACCGACGTCATATTGAACCCTAAGTGGACAGAACCGGATGTCACTTAAGCTCATATGTGAGTCAAGGCAGGTGAGCAAATACTTTTGGCAATATAGTGTATCAAGGTTAACAAAATTTGTTAGAGCGGAATAAGCTATCAAAGCTAACACAAGTTTTACAGCAGTCAAACCTACACCCCACAAAATGGCAAGCTGTCTGAACAAAGGATCAGCCGCGCCTTCCTCTAGGAAGTCCTTTGGTTTTAAATGGAGGCCTCAACAATGATTGGTGGAGCCGGCAATTGGTGATCCAATCACGGTAGGCCCCAAGGTGTGTCACAGGAAAACATCCACTTCTAGGTGCAGTCAATTTGATCAGGCCTTTGAAAAAAAAAAACACAAACACAGAAAAGGCCACTGGCCCTAACATGAGCTTAAAGGAATAGTACACCCAAAACATGATTAGCCCTCATTTTCTACTCACCCCCATGCTGAACAACACTCTGGAGTACTTTTTTTTTGATATCTCAAATGCATCTGGAGATCTGGAGGCTTCTGCTGTTTGCCGTGGACATTCAAATAACAATGGAGGTCTATGGCCTCGAAAAGTAAGAAAAGGTCCATAAAAGTCCACAAAAATATTCCTTCATACTGCTCAGTCCAGTGTATTCCTAAGTGTCCCCTGAGTGGGTAGCGCCTATAATTTACTCCGAAACGTAAGTCATTTAATTTAAGTCGCTTAAGGCAGACCCTCAAACTAGATGAAAGTATGCGATTCAGCCTAGCAAAGAACTCATGCTCTTTCCTCAACACTGAAGTCCCTCAGACATTTTTCTTTTCTAATATTTCTTTGCACAGGTAAAACAGCACATATCTTCTTCTTCTACGCTTTGCATTATCGGCAGAGCAGACGCTGAATGCGAGACTTTCATCTGGTTTGGTCTCCGTAGACTCGTGGAACGCTTTTAGGAAATCCTATACACTACTGTTTAGGCTCTAAAAACATTCTAAATGACTTTGTTTCATAAATTCTGGATGCTACCCACTGGTAGACAATTGGAATACATTGACGAGCAGTGGAGGAAATATTGACACGCTTTTTTGTGGACTTTATGGACCTTTCTGCCTCGGGCGCTATGGACCTCCATTATTTGAATGTCAGCAGACAGCAAGAAGCCTCCCAGACTTCCATAGATGCATTTGAGATATCAAAAAGTACTCCAGAGTGTTGTTCAGCATGGGGGTGAGTAGAAAATGAAGGCTAATCATGTTTTGGGTGTAACTATTCCTTTAAGAGAAGCGTTCACCTGAAGGAGCCCAGAGTGCTAAAACGTTGTGATACGACAATGCCTCTGTCCGACTGACAGATCTCTAGATACCTTGATATTTTGGATTCCCGATTCTGACCTGTTTCCTGTCTCCCTTAGTTCGTTAAGCTTTGGATCGCTCATCCGGCCGTCTCCTTGCTCAGAGGACTGGTCAGATTCTGCTGTGGCGTTCCCCTCGAGCCCCCTCTGTACTGATGAGTTGGACAAGAAACCCCTTACCTGGATTCACTCTTGATCCTTGAGCTGCTCCTCAAACCTGCATCAGCTGTTGTGCTGCTCGTGCCCCCCAAAGTCCCTCCTGTCGCTCAGCCCCCTCCTTCCACCAGCAAGCTGTGAGTTACAGAACCTGTTCCTCCACTCACCCTCCCCGGATAGGTTTTCCATATCTGGCGGTAAGCAGAGCAGCGACTGCACAGGTTACTTTTGCTTATCTTAGTCTTAATCTCCTTCCTCTCTCCTCGCGCAGAACCCAGAACACTGACGTCCGAACCTCGTCTGCGGAGCCTGTTCAGGACAAATTTTATTATTGTTGTGTAGTTAATAAACATCTTAAACTGCTCCTGTTTTCCCCCTGTGTCTGTATCTGTGTCTGCATGTGGGCCAAACACCTTAAAACCATGACAAGTATAGTCTGCCATACACTATTATCTTCCAGGATTATAGGTTATATTGTGATGTAGATTAGTTAAAAAAATTCTGGTGAACACCACCAGCCCCTCAGCTGTCAACATTTCTAGACAATTATTAACAAAAAAAAACTAGAATCTGCAGAAAAGTTTTAAAGCCCTGCTTCTGAGTTTCAAAACATTTTCTTTTTCTATTTTGGTGGAGAAAAAGCCAAAATACTTCAATTAAAAAAAGTGTCATTTTTCCTCCAGCATCACATTTTCACTTCTTATTAATCCATTAGGGGGAAAAGCCCTGCACAGTCATTTTCATAAATGAATAGCTGATTCGGCTTCCAAATCTGGGCACCATCATATCAATTCAGCTCAACGTGAGAGCCTCACATGTTGTTTGTCCAGCCTTTCATTTTTGTGTATGATCTTCTGCAGTCCAGTTTCATGCTGACTCTGTGCACCCTTGCCCACACCTCTTGCACAGTGCCAGCAGATTGTTGTGGTTCCTGAACTGCAAAAATAAATTAAACAAGATGAAAATGGAAAAATGACACATAAACATAGATAAAAAGGAAAGACCAACAGTGCAGTAACACAGTAGTTAGACAAACAAACAGCTGAGACTCTTAAAATAAGCTCAAATTAAATGACCATACATTTATAATTTAACATCAGAGTATTTGGCTGCACTAAAGAGTATTAGGTAAAAGACTTATTTCCAGGTATTTGACTTCAACCAAAACAATACATCATGACTTGCTGTGGCAAGAAAAACAAATACAGAACAAAATGCATGCAAAATGTATCTGTAATTTCCATCCATCCATCTTCCCTCCCGCTTATCCGGGGTCGGGTCACGGGGGCAGCAGGCTAAGCAGTGACTCCCAGACTTCCTCCCAGCCACTTCCCTTCCAGCGCCCTCAGGAGGAACCCCAGCAGGCTTCCCAGGCCAGCCGAGAAACATAGTCTCTCCAGCGTGTCCTGGGTCTTTCCCCAGGGCCTCCCCCCGGGTGGGGACGCACCCTCGAACACCTCACCAGGGAGTATGCTCAGGAGGCATCCTAAACCAGATGCCCGCCTACATCTCAACTGGCTCTCTCGACATGGAGGCGCAGCGTTTCTACACCGAAGTCAACCTCCCAGGATGACCGAGGTACTCACCCTATTCTAAGGGAGAGCCCAGCCACCCTACAGCGGAAACCCATTTCGGCCGCTATCTGCGATCTGTGCTTCAGCGGTCATGACCCAGAGTTCATGACCATAGATGAGGGTAGGAACGTAGATCAACCGTTAATCGAGAGCTTCGCTTTTGGACTCAGCTCTTCACCACAACGGACCGGGTACAGCCGGGCAGACGCCAGCTAATCCGCTTGCCTATCTCCCCGCCTCCCCTCTTTCCCCTTCATTCGTGAACAAGATCCTAAGATATATTTAAACTCCTCCACTTGGGGCAGGACACCCCTGAACTGGAGAAGGCACTCTGTAATTTCTTATTTCAATTATACTGAAAACTGCCTAAGTTGGAATCAGGAAATCATAATGTGGTTGCATCCACGCCGTTATTGAACATATCATACAAAACAAAAATGGTCAGATTCCTGCGTCCATGGCTGGATGTTTTTGCAACATAACTGAGGTAAATTTCATGTAAAACTGTTGAAAAGTTTTTGGCAGCATCTAAAGATGAGCATCAAATGAAAATATAAAAGTCAGTTGATTAAAGATGCTCGCACCCCTACAAGATCTTTGGTAGAGCTGTTTTATTCTCTGTTTTGTGATAAACAATCAAGAAAGTTTTTTTTAATAAACCTCAGCTTTGCTACTAGAAAAATATATACTTTTAAAATATCTTATGTAATTAAATAGAGCTGCTTTGCTGGTGCAACCAATAAAAAGGGCTTTTTCTACCTGTCATTATTCAATCTGCCTGTTGGATTAGCTAGCAGCTTTGGATGCAGTTACTTCCCCTGATATACACTCTACCTTAGAATACAGCTAGTTTTTGTAAACTGTCAAACCTGAATGTTTGCTCTCTTGGCAGATGAAGGTTGACAGCAAATAGAAACCTTTAAATATAAGAAAAGAGTCAGATTTCCACTTGGACATAACTCTCACTCACTAGCAACTTCACAGCAATTGCCAAATACAGAATAAAGCTGCAGCCAACAAATAATTTTTTGTTCAGTGCCAATATAGGATTGTATTCTAATTTTATGCTCCAACACTCTAAAGGACAGCTACCAAGAAAGAATAGAAGTCTTACTGTTCTGTATATGATTATGATGTTATTTGACGTGTTGTAATGGAAGGAAATAATTACATAATATTTAAAAAGGTTCTCTCCAAGTTGACTGCATGACAACATTATTACTGTGGCTGAGATACACTTTCAGTTGTACATGGACGGCAAGACACAATCAGTGTTTTTACATGATACATGCACTGTAAATATGTCCATTTGTAGTCATTATGCAAGTTTTAATAGGAAAACCATTGAAGTGTTTGGATTTATTACTGGGATATAAATTAAAGTTGCTTATTTTTTTGCAAAGTACAGCAAGAGTTTGCCACTTCAAGGGAATTTTCAGCTTGAAGCCAAGCTTCCTCAACACATAGTTGTTTGTGTCAAAGGAAATGTAAAACAAACATAATACAAAAATAAACAGCATAAACTGAAATTATGGCCTTAAAGGGTTGAATTGTAAAGTTCCTTGAGATAACATGTATTGTGAATTTGCACTATATAAATAAACTGAATTGAATTGAAAAGTGTCAATCATGGCAAAATGTTATAAGCTTTATACCATGAAATGAATTTCACAATATAAAAAGTTTTGCACATTTTTTTTTATTTGATTTAAAGGTACAGTGGAGGATTTCCTTTTCTGGATGGATCATCAAAAGAAGTGGTCCTCCTAACTATCAATCATTCTGGTGATATGTTTACGTAAGGTCATCCTACATGTTCGTCTCGTTATCGTTAGCTATCTTTTTCAGGTGTATATGTGTAGTGAGCTATGGTTTTTTTGGTTCTTTGAAAATGGCCGAGGGTCGTAAGAGAAAAAGTGTCTATGAAGTGTATAAGAAGAAAAGAAAGGCCTCAGAAGAGAGAAACAGGACCAGTGTGTTTTTGGGAGATTCTTTCACGCGATGGCGTAGACTGAAAGTACAGGTCGGGCTTCCCACTGATGCCTCGGTTGCGAAGTTTCTACTCGACAGGTAAAGTTTGGCCTGCGATTTGGATAAATCCATTTCACATCACTGCTAGTAAACATTATCTACCTCTATACTGATAAGGTTAGATAAGGTAAGATAAGGTTATTTATCGGGCTCCTGTATGCTTTCACATGTGTTTAATAGGCGTTCCCCCTATAGGGATCGGGTACATGATTGTCCACGTGCCATTTTCATTTTAAAGTGAAGGGGGCGGGTCTTGTAAAAAAATCATGAAAATCTTCACCTTTAAGCGAATTTCTATTTGTTCACAATTACAGAACTGATAAATGATACATGCCAAATAACTGAATGTTTTCTCTTTTTTAGTTTCTGAAAACAACTTTGGGTTTTTTCATGGATCAAAATGATCATTTTGTCTGTCTGCTAAGACAGGGTTAATTTACTGAAACACCCACTGAATGTTGTGCGTGTTGAATCCAAGTTGGATCGGAACTCATCTGCCTGGCTGTGTGTTTTCCTTTTACAGTTGCCTTTTGTATCTATGCTTCTTTTCTATGTCTGCTTCTGTCTCCTTGAACCCCAGTCGGCCTCAGCAGATGGCCGCCACACTGAGCCTGGTTCTGCTGGAGGTTTCTTCCTGTTAAAAGGAGTTTTTCCTCTGCACTGTCGCTACAAGCATGCTTAGTGTGTAAGGGATTGTCTGAAAGTCAATGAGTCGATGCAATCACGCGGTTTTCCTTAGATAGAAAACTGAATCAATCTGACTGGATGATCTGGTGAACTGTAAAGCCGCCTTGAGATGACATGTGTTGTAAATTGGCGCTATAGAAATAAACTGGAAATTAAATTGAATTGAATTTAAGTTGAGTGCCTAAGTCAGACTTTTCGGAGCGACTTTTATGGAATACCCCTCAGTTCTGTACAAACACGTTTTAAACTGTTTTAAAACACAAAAACCTTCTGAAGATCAGGCCATAGTGTTGGTAGCATTGCTGCAGGTGCAGTGAAAGCCTGTAGCAGGCTGAAGAGTTGTAATAGCTTTCACCAAGCATCAGGATTTTATGTTTTTTATGTGTTTTTTCAACAAAATTTGGTGTTTAGTGAGATACGTGGATCTATGTATCATACCAACATTATATTATGGTTTTCTCCTGGAAGCCAGCATGTCCCATAGACATCGAGGTCTGTATAACTTTTCTTTTTTCTTTATTCTTCTTTACAAGGTAAATGTTATTCCTTTGAACTAAACACCTCAGCCACAAAGAGCTTTCTGGTATTTTTGGTCTTAAGATCAAAATGTCTATGATAGTGTTATTATGTCAGTGCTTCAACAAGTAAAGGTGTAGATACAGACTAATTGTCATGATGTTACAAAGTTCTGACCCAAAAGTGCAGATAACCGAACAGAGAGACCAGGAAAAAGTTTAACAGGTTTTATTGAAGGAAAGTAAAACAGAGGGAGAAGTGTTGCTCTGAACACTGCTCAACCGGAACTGTAAAGTGAGGGGAAGACAAAGCGGTTAGTTCAGGCTCAGTGGGGAATTTGAAGCGTGAAACTTGGAGAAGAGGTTTTGGTTGCCGACCTTAAAGTTTCCAGAGAAGTTGTTGTGTCCTTGACTCCTGTCTGTGTGCGGTAGTTCCAGTGTTTGTCTGATTCGGTGGAGGGCGGAACAGGTTTTACCCAGAATGCAGCTGATAGTTGGAGAATGGAGAAACTGACTGCCACTCAGATTTCCTGCGGTATAGAACGGGTCGTAGTGGAGAATAATCCCTTTCTCAGTGGAAAGCTCAAACAATCTCTTGGGAAAGTGGATCCAAACCTCCTGTTTGAACCCCAGCTCAGTTTGAAGCTCAGTTTATCCTTCCAGGGAGTGAAGGTCCAAGAGATCCAATTAGCAGGACGACTTCCTGCCAAGAGGCAAAGAAAAAACAAAGTTAAACTCAGGTTGATAAAAACTCAGCTTGACTCTGCAAACTCAGTTTGGCTAGAGTACCCTAAACTGGCAAACACTCTGGTAGTGGCAATCAGCAGCTTAAGAAGCACTCCGTTTAACAGAGGAAACCATCCGCAGGTGTGTGAGGAGGTGGACCAGAACCAGGCGCCTCCTGGTGGATGAAGGAGACAAACACAGAAACACAAACACACAGACAGGAGTCCTGACACTAATTGGCTCTTTGTTGACAGGATGGTTTCAGCACATGTTACCCTCTTTTTTATTTTTTATCAGTTCATTTATTTAGATGATAAAATTAGCTTTCCTGTTTTGTCATTCATGATTTTTAAACATGCCCTTTTAGTACATTACAGTAAAATCAATGGATATTACTCATTTTTATTTTTAGTACCCCTTGATTTATCTTTTAATGTTAACCTCTTATTACATGTATTTATAGAAATGATTCCGGGCATGAATAATGCAAAAAAGGAGGAAGTGGTAGTTCCACAGAAATGTTCAAAATAAATAGCTTTATTTCTAAGTAAATACTTTGTTTAAGATGGCCCTCTGAGGTCAGCAAATGACTATAGTAACTCAATTCAATCAGGAAGTAATTTAACAGCCTGTTTTTTGCATGATGTATCATGTTCAGCATATTCTCTTAAGAGTTATCTGTTATTCTATGATGTGTCACTGTGTTGCCATACATTATATCTAGTAAATCTTTTGGATGAATGGAAATATTCTGATAAAACAGGTTCAAAAGTGGTTCAGTTACTCATAAAAGTTTCAGCAAAATCATGTTAGGGACACCTACTTAACTGAAATAGGAAACACAGACAATAAAATCTTTAACTTTTTTCACCTTTTGACAATTCGTTTTAGGGAGAGAGAAGAGCATATGCAGACTGCTGTTGTGGTGTCTCTGCATACCGCATCACGTCAGACTGTAGGGCTATTGGTAATAAAGATCCTCCCCCATTGAAATACTACTCCATTGTAATGGAAAATAAATCACTCCAAATTAAGCTGACCTGACCTGTTATTAGCAAACAGACTATATTTATGGCTAGGGCCTGATATCCTAACCTGACTCCGCCAGATGGATTTGCTGGATTTGCTCCGCATATCCATCTAGAAACCTTCCGGTTGAAGTAGTAATTTTTGGGAAGGGGCGAAAATACTGGTTAGCTGATTGGCCTATGTTGGTGATAGACGGGCTAAATAAACCAATCAGATCAACGAAGCATATGATGTACTAACAGAGAAGCGACAGCCAAAACACAACCACAAACCAATTGATAGATCAAATACTTGCGAAACCAGTGGTGGAGAAGGCAAAAACATGCTTTCCTCTGAGAAAACGCCAGAGCAGTGTTTTGCTCTTCTTTCCGGTGAAAAATACTCTGTAATTCCGATAAAACTTGCACCGATAGCCGCTAACGCTAGTTCCACTCGGCTGAAGCGCCATGTTCTTTAGACTGAACTGTGCTTCTGAAATTGCGTCACACCTCAACCGCCTCAAAAGCCAAGCTGATTGGGCGTTAAGTTTGGTGAGCGGCTCCAAATTACCTACTTTAGCCGCGGAAAGTAGCCAGACTGATCTCGCGAGTGAAACCTTGAAAGCTCACAAGATCAGGATGGTCTCACGAGGCTACTGATAACCAAAAGAGACCAAAAACTGGGTTTGAGGCCCACCCCCCGTCTGATAAACCTACTGCTATATTAAATTCAGCAGTTCCTCTTAGTTTTAATCTTTGTGAGGCGTCAGTCAAGCACCAGAGAAACAACTAATAACAAGACAGACTGGCAGTTATTGAAACACGCCCACTTCTGCTCAGCCTTCTGTGGGTCCTGCTCTGCCACAGGGAATATTGCTTGTAATGTTGTGTCCCAAACACTTATCTGCGGCTGCCAGGTCTCCTCCTGACATTGGAATATCTAAACTAATGCAGCAATTATTTACATTAGACACGCAGTACTGCTCAAAATAATGTTTTATCTTTAAATATAGTCTAGAAATCCAAAGCCAGCAATGTATTTAGGTTGAGATTTTTCGCAAGCCAACAGACATGCAACCCATAGTATTTTTGTCATGGCTTTGTTTGGGCCTGGCTGCCGGATAAAGGTTTTAATTAGTTACATTTTATTTGCTTGTTCTTCTGTTTTGTTTTCTCTCTGGCTTTTTTTTATTAAACTTTTTCCCATGTTGATAGTATGTTACCCTGATCTAAATCCAGTTGAGAACATTTGGATGGATGGAAAAGGAACAAAAATGTGCATCCTTTACTGGCAATGGATGTATTTTTGAAACCATCTTCTTAACTTGTGCAACCGTCCCAATAACGTCCAGGAAACAATTGCATTAGGCATACCTGAATGACTATTTGAAGCGATCAACAGAAAGCATGAGCAAATAGATATATAGATACTGTAGACAGACAGATACATAGATACAACCAGTTAGCTTCAAGCAGAACAACAGCAGGAGGCCTATAAAAGCTCAAACACAGTTTGTGAGCATGAAATTGCTCCTCTGAGAGTCACTTCCTTCGGGATGTTGGCATTTCCTAGAACATCTACAACATTTGAAACGAGCAGCTTGCATACATAAGCGCCTCAAACATTATAAAACAGTTTTAGTAATGATTTGATTTTCAGTGAGATAATTTGTGTAATTGTGCGACTGTGGTTGAGTTCTCTTTAATGGTGGTTTGTTGCATGAAACTGGGCTGCAGTACAAAGTCTGCAGGTGTATACCGGTACTATATTTTTGATACATGCTAAGTGAAGTGAATTCAAAAATTCCGGGAGCTTTCTATCTGTTAGGTTTATATTGCTTTTCAATGTTGTTCTCTTTGAAAACAATGTTGAAAAACTGCTTTTTTTCTCAAATACCAGGGGACAAAACAAACTCTAGCTTTACTGGATGCTTGAAGTCCTTTTTCTGTTATATGCACTTTGATTCTTAATAGAACAAAATCCACTACCTATGCCAGAAAAAACTGTTTTTATAATTACATTTTCCTCTTTGTATCAGTCAGGCAGTAATTAAGGGGTGAATTAATTGCAAATATGAATCAATTGTCCCACTAATTATTATACCAAAATCTATAATAGATAAATAGGATTTATATGAAAATGCAAGTCATAAACAGGATGTAAGTAAAGCTTAAAAAGCTTAAAATTTTAAATAAAAACAGGATGTAAAATTTGTTCCAATAGAAAATGAGAACCTAAATGTTTCAACTGAAGCTGCTAAATCATATTTTTTTTCTCCATGATTTTACCCCATATAACATATTGTCTAATAAGTTGGTCCAATACTCACTCTACTACAATAAAACCATTAGAAACATTATATAAACAAGCATAAAAAATACTGGATAAAAAAACCATACCATTACCACCACTGTAGTATTCTGAGGAAATATCAGTTACTTACCTGGAACAATCTTATCAAGTTCAAAAACATCTGTTTAATTTATAAAATCAGACATGGTTTAGCACCACCTCCACTATGTGACTTTGTACAGTTCAGATCCAGTGAGGTCAGGGTAACCAGAGGGGCAGTGAGGGAAGACGGCATCATCCCCCGGAGAAAAACAGCCTTTGGTCAGGCTGTCTTCTCCGTAAGAGCATCTCAGCAATGGAAAACAGTGCCAGAAACCATCAGAGACTCTTTGTCATTCTCTTCACTCAAAAAGAATGCAAAAAAATGGTTTGTAGAGAGCCAAATTTGTGGGCACTAAGGTTTTCTGTGTGTATTTAAATTATTTTACAATTAATTTTTTATTATTTTACATGAATTGTATTTCTTAACCATAATGTTTTTATGTAATTGGTATTGTAATTTTTATCTTGTGATTTTATACTTGTGTTTATTTTTAAGGTTGCCTTTTTTATACCTGGCTGGGGGACTACCGTAGCCTGGCGTAGTCCTACTCAATTCTAGTCAGAATATGAGTCTGATGCTGCTCCATAGAGCTGTGATTATGGGGGCGTCTCTTTCCAGCGAACCAGGAAAAATGCCTCTGCACTCAATTGGATAGACCTACAACCAATAAGAGCAACGGAGTAGCGTGGCGTATGTTAAGCTTAATGCGATAGTTTGATTTGTCAACAAAAATCAAAGCGTGCAGTTGCACGCCTAGAATAAGAAAGATGAGCCTTGATCGCGCTTTCTCTGTTCCTCTTTAAAATTAATTTGCTGTCATATCTTCTAGAACAGACCTAATAGCAGAATCTACTCACCTCAACTCTCCAGCGGCAGCCATTGTTGTTGTCACCCATGCGCGCTTTGGTGACGTGGTTGATTACGCTACTGTTGATCATCTGTCCATCATCGTATAAAGCCCGCCCCTGACAATTTGATTGGCCCGCCACATATTGTGCAAGCATACTCAGCGCTACTATTGAGCAATGCCAGACCGAACTTCCCGACCTCAAACGTTAGGGCGGGATTAAGTTCGAATGGCACCCAGGCTAGGACTACCGATGAAAATTAGCGTCTCCTTAGCTAACTCATGTATATTTACATTGTTTTAATGTTGATTAATGTACCCTGTCCCCTTTCAAATAAACAATAAATGAAAATGTAAATAAAAGTAACATGAAGTCAGTAACCCCATTGCTCTTGTTAATTTTGTCAGAAGTTCATGTTTTAAATGCTTGATGTTTGTTCTACTACAGTAGGAGCCATTCAAAATTTCCCCACTTTCCTTGATGGATCCTTCGCTGCTCCCCTACAATTCCATTTTAAACATAGATCTTTGTATTAAAATATTATTTTTGTCCTGATTTGTGGACATTAAGATCAAAAGAAAGCGCCTTCTCATGGTCAGACCCTGTAATTGTTGGGATCCTGAGGCTTGGCCACCAGAGGGCGCCGAGGATCCCTTCCTGGGGATTTTCTGTTACTGTTGGGATCTGGGGGTTTTCTGTCTACCCTTCTCCACCAGAGGGCATACTGGATCTCCTGAGGCTGGAGCTGACTTCACCAGCTGTTCTTCATCTGCTCATCAGGAGACCAGTATTTAAGTGGGCTGAGGACCACACTCCGGTGCCAGAGTGTTAGTTAGTCACGGTACAGCAAACCCTGAGCCAACCAGTCTGTCTGATTCTCTGACTCCCCTGAAACCAGAACCTGAACCTAATCAGTTTTGTCTTCTCTGCTTCTTAGGAAGAAACCTGACTGAACCCTGGAACTCTGGAAGAGTTTCTCTGCTGAAATCTGCCTGCCGGCTCTCAGGAGCTCATCTGAAGAATCTACTGTCTGAACCTGCCTGCCCGCCCTCAAGAAGTGGATTGGAAGAAACTCTGGATCAGAACATGGATAAGTTTGAAGTCGAGTCCTGCCGTTGCTCAGCCCTCAGCCTGCCGTCTGCCTCTGAGCCCTCCTGGTTCCCCCTTCTGCCTGCTCAGCTCAAAACCTCTGAACAGGGAACCCCGTCGAGACCAGTCCCTGGACCAGCTGGCGTTTGACTGGGAAGGGCAATTTTGAATGGCCGCTACTGTATGTTTTTTAGGCTGGTGAGAATGTTACTCCATGGTGTGAAGATGCCATCATAACAAAACCTATCATTAAACAATATAAATGGTTCAGTAGGACCGTTGAGAAGAGAGATGTTATTCCCTTAGGAGAAATCTTTTGTCAGATAGGTATTATGAACTGCAGGGTTGTTCTGTTCAAAACCTCATTCATCACCACACAGATGAGGACACAAATCTAGAGGGATAGTCCATATTAGTGCCATCCTCCACTGAGTGACATAGAGACCTTTTTCAGGGGAAAACGGTTTCCATGTTTCTAACTCTTGTCAGGCCAGTAATATTGGAAGAAAAGGGAGGCTGTTTTTTTTTTTTTTCTGAGAGTGACGGCTTGCATCAGATTCTACAATCTCTGATACATTTTTCTTAAAAACATTTTGGCTCCATTTATTGGCTCTATGAAATCCTAACAACACTGGTGTCATTATAGGGTGTACTGGGCTGGGAGAAAACAAAAAAATCTTTTTGGCCCATCTTCAAAGATTACAAAAGGGAGGAGCTAAATTGCAATATGATCTTTTTTTTGTTGCTGTGTTGTTGCTGATCTAAAACGATTGCTGCGGAAATATTACGACATTATGAGGGTGGTCATAAAAGAATGGATGAGATTCAAAGGCCTCTAGCTAAAAGGAATGCTGGTAATAATAAAAAGAAAAAAAGAGAAAAAAATCAATGTGCTTTTTTTTTATTTATTTATTCATTTTTTTTCTAAATGAGCAGCCAGAGCATGTCTGTGTTTTGAATCTTAACTGGTCTGAGTAGGATGATCGGATTATTTGAAAAACTAAATAACTAAATATGTTTCATTCTACTGTTAGAAACTAGGATCTGAGTCTGGTTAGCGAGCTGAAAATATGTGTTATATCTAAAAATATATATATATTATGATTTACAAAATAATGTTTAGCTACCACACCGTTCTTATGTTTAAAAACAGTTTTAACTTCTGTATTTGTTTTGTCTGTTGCAATGTTTTCACCGGTTTTAAGATTAAACAAGGCAATTAAATAGTTGGAAGAAGATCCAGGTTTCTGCTTAGGCAGGCATTCTGGAGAAGTGCTCAGGTTCAAATGAGGGAAAAAAAGGCATAAAGAGGGAAACATTAGAGGGTTGAAGTGTGAACTTTTAGCTCTGGTTGAAGCCAAGACTGAATATCTGCCAATGTGAAAAAGGGCCGACTGTGAATTCCCTGCTGAGATGGGCTCGGTCCAGAGGGAATGCAAGCCAATCTCAAGCCTGCTCTCCTACCTAAGAACAGCTGCAGGCTCCATCTGCCAGCTCCTTGTGGTGACTACCTAAGGGAAGCATGCTTCACCCTTCAATTTCAGAACAAAAGCTCAATACTTTTGACAGAGAGGGATTTTAGGCTTTGAAGAAATCAGTGGGTTGACTCAGCGGTTGTCTGTAAATATGTGCACTTGTCTTTTCTTGTGGAACACATATTGACAAAGAAAAACATAAACACCACCAGTCACTCCACAGAGGTCTTGATCAGACCATAATTAGATGTAGTAGACCCTTATATTTTAGCTAAATTACTCAAGTTAATGGGGCATGTAAGCACCTAAGTGAAATCTCTTCAAGCTTTACAAATACAATCTCATCATTAACAGATGCAGTAACAGGATGGTCATGTTTACAGACAAAACCATGGTTAAAAATGTGCTGTTAAATTCTACGAAATAGATTAGGAATGGGTCAAAAATTTAACGAAAAAGGTTTTCTGTAATGATATAAACCAATTTGTGTTTTCAGTTAATTGAACTCACCTGTTTTCAGTTGCTGTCATTCTGTTCCCATCCCATGATTGGCCCCCTGGTTTCCTAACCTACATTGGAACTCCGCCAGATGGATTTGCTACCCACATATCCATCTGGAAACCTTCCGGTTGAAAAGTAATTTTGGGAAGGGGCGAAAATACTGGTTAGCTGATTGGCCTATGTTGGTGATAGACTCGGGCCAAATAAAACCAATCAGATCAACGTAAGCATATGACGTAATGGTGAGTTTAATGCATCAAGAGGAGCCGAATTGATAGATCAAACTCTTGTCAAAACCAGGTCGTGGGAGAAGAGCAAAAACATCTTTCCTCTGAGAAAAGCATCCAGAGCAGTGTTTTGCTCTTCTTTCAGTGAACAAATACTCTGTAATTCAGATAAAACTTGCTTTCGATAGCCGCGCTAGCGCTAGTTTCGTCGGCTGAAACGCCATGTTCTTTGGGCGGGCTGTCGCTTCGTTCGCGTCACACCTCAACCGCCTCAAAGTAGCGCTGATTGGGCCCGTTCGTTTTGGTTGCGGCTCCAAATTTTCTTCAGCGAGGAGAGTCTCAACTGATTAGCGAGTGAAACTGCTTGAGAAAGCGCTGGCGAGATCAGGATGGTCTCACCCGACTACTGGTTTCCATGTTAAAGATGATCATTTTCATTCAAATATAGATCAACCACAGGCGCCAACTGATGTCCTGTTGACACTTCAGTCCTTTGCCATAGCATATCATGGGAAAAGAAAAAATCATTACATCATTGGTGTATTTTTTTTATTGAGAAGGATCCACATTAGTTTAAGCTTTCGCAGAGACTGTTCTTTTGGAGATTCAACACAAACATGACAATTTAACAATTTCAAAAACAAAGCAACCAGCTGAAAAACCTCAATAATAGAGTACAAAAAAACAGAAGGAAATACTCAATTAGATAACTCGAATTAATAAGTTAATTATTATTTCTACATGAAAAATAGGTTGTTTAAATCCTTTTTAAATGTACAGATGTAGACTCCATCCAAACTAACTATAAAGAGACAATAATTCCTCAAATCATTTCAGCTCAACTTACTTATCAAATTTTACAGCCACTCCAGCTTGTAAAAAATTACTTCCCAGGTCCTACTAAATATAAAAACATTTTCTCTACAGATTTTATAGTTGAATGAAGTGAAAGATGGCCTTAATTGGAGTTCATCCAATTTAGTGCCTTTAACTGTTTTACTACCCTGTAGAAACCCTCTAAGTCTTAAAGAGATAAGGTAATCTAGGCGTCCCACCATTGAAACTTTGAGACACATCCTACTAGGGTTGTCACGATACTAAACTTTTCAACTCGATACCGATACTAAGGAAAATATTCGATACTCGATACCATTTTCGATACCACAAGGATAAAAACAAAGACTCCAAAATTCAACAGAAATATTTTCATTAATAAATAAAATACAATAAATAAATACAATAAAGGTTGTATGCTGTGCATAATATTATGCAAGCTTGATAAAAAACGTATAAAATTCAAATTAAGTGTTGCTTCCTTGGCTATGCTTTGCACACATAGCAATGACGCTAGCCAAACCGGTTAAGAAACAAAAATAATTCTCAGCAGCTGCACCTGTTACAAAAAAAAAGTCTGAAACTGAAAAGAGCACAGAATTATTCAATCACACAGTGTTCTGAAAGTGCATTGTCCTCTATTCTGCACTTTAGATGAATGACTGCTTAGGTGCCACTGGTGACGGCACTGTATCGATACATTTAAAAACGAGTATTGTATCCGGATACAACATTTAAGTATCGATACTTTTTTGAGTTTCGATACTTTTGACAACCCTACATCCTACAGAAGTAATTAGATTAGATCAGATTAGATGAGCTTTATTGATCTCACAGCGGAGAAATTCACTCGTCAGGAGGAAAAAGGTGCATTAAGAATAAGCAGAGATGGCAAAAGTACTCACTTTCCGTACTTGAGTAAAAGTACAGATACTTGTGTTAAAAAATACTCTGGTAAAAGTGGAAGTACTGATTAAACTTCTTTACTCAAGTAAAAGTAACAAAGTACAGGCTTGTAAATTTACTTAAAGTATAAAAGTAAAAGTAGAAACCACTTTTTTCATGCCGTTGCCTACATTTTAAATGGATGTCTGCCAATAGGACTAGATCTCCGTTGTGTTCATTTTCAATCATCTCGTCGTCCATGCTACTATGCTAACGCCACCGCCACCAAGCTGCAATGATTTGCCGCCAATGAATACCGCCGAATCTGTCGATTCATCTTGTAGTGGTGCGTCAAATACATTTCAGTTTTACAGCACCACATGTTTGTCAAAGCCAGAGGAGACTTCCACTATCATCCCAACCACCTGGTTTTAAAGGCTGGGCTCCCATCAAACAATTAGAGGGGTGGAGTCATTTTCAGCTAAGTGAAACAAATACTCTAAACTAGCACACAAAAGTGTCTATAAATTTACCATTAACTTAAACACAACCAAAAACAAAACTAGAAACAAAAACAATCTGGAATCCAGTCAAAATAGAAATGCATTTCTCCCTCTCCAAAAATGGATTTTCCCAATGAGGCTGATTGGAAACACCAGGTCCTTGTCAAGCGTTGCTCATGGGCGCCGCTTCCGGGCAACACAGGACCAGGTGACCCTCAAAGAGATGAGAAAAGATGATTAAAACAAATCAAACCACCTCCCAAAACAAATACATTCACCCAAATAACCCAGAGTATACAAAGAACATGAAATTTTTTTTTAGGTGGGCAGTAAACAGCAGAGAGGTTAATACCGCGATCAAAGATATTTAATGATTAAACATAAATGATGCTTGTGCATCATTTCATGGCCATTACGCTTTCGTTAATTATGCATGAGTTAGGCTGTCATCATTGGATATAAATTCTGGACTCCTTATGAATATTCTATGTATATGCCCAAAATTGAAAAAAAAAATACATAGAAAGTTTGCCGTATGCCATCATTTTAGGAGATTCTGGGACGTCAGGTATATGCTTTCTAAATCAGCAAGGTGTGACAGGGCCCTTACTTCGGACCTCCGGCTCATTGGCAAAATTATTCAGATATTTTAGCTTTTTTGAATTGCCTGGATCTATTATTGAAAGGATTGATGGAGATAATGGTAAGAGAGATGGTTGAAGCTCTCCACTGCTTTACTCAAGAAAGAACTTAAAATTTAAAGAAAAGCTTTGATTTCCTCTTCTTGTTTGATAAAACGCATACACACACACACACCCATTGAGAAATAACGTGAGAAAAATTTGTAAGCTTATTTTAAAGACTTTGCTTGAATTTCACATTCCATTGTAGTTATCTGTCTTTGTTAATATACATTTACTGCTCCACTCAGATAAAGAACACCCACCTGATGTCTTTGACTAGATAGCTGTTCTTCAGGGGTTGCTCTGGCATTGCTCACCTAAATGAGTTGCCTCTAATTACAATGAATTATCTCTGCATTTGATGCGTTAGTGCCGCCTCAGAGCACACAGCCAGCTCTCTATTATGTTATGTTGACCACCGTAGAGGGATTGCAAAACAAATTTAGGTGTGCTTTCATTGCTCCAGTGTTACAATGTGGTTGTCAATTAGTGTTTCAAGGATTCATACACATAGAAAGAGTAGTGTTTAGTTTAAGGTGTAAGATATTTGTTAAAACCATTATTATGAAGTAGTTTCCAACTGTCTTCTACCACACATGCCCTGTTTTTTGAAGCAACAGCAACACCAAGTCTGCTAACTTGCTGAAGCTATTAAAAACTACTCACATGATGTTATAGCCTAATGATAGAAGAGTATTTTAGGCAGTATTCATTGTGTGAGAGAAATTCACCAACCCCACCTTGTTAAAATCACTTTTTGATCTCAGCCTGGTTCTGCTGGAGGTTTCTATCTGTTAAAAGGGAGTTTTTCCTCTCCACTGTCGCTACAAGCATGCTTAGTGGGAGGGATTGCCTTCGGATCAATGAGTCGATGCAATCTACTGGTTTTCCTTGGATGGAAAACATTAAATCAATGTCATTGTATGATCTGGTGAACTGTAAAGTGCCTTGGGATGACATGTGTTGTGAATTGGCACTATAGAAATAAACTGAATTGAATTGAACTTTTTTGACCCACATCTACAAGGACACATCTGCTGATTTGTCATTCTAATCATACTCCTACATATATGCTAAATATTTCTTGAAATGCAGGAGGAGCACTGCCAGAGCCTAACCAAATTACCTCAAGCAGGCCACCAATGTGTATGAGGATGGTATAAGGGCCCAGCGTCCACAGATGTGGGTTGTGCTCACAGCCTAAAATCTTGTAGGACACTTGACATTTCCCAGAAAACACCAGGACTGGTAAATTCGCCACTGGTTCTCTTCACAGATAAAAACTGGTTACCACTGACCACATGTGACAGACATGACACGTGAGTCAGGAGACATTGTGGAAAGTGATCGGCTGCCTATAACATCCTTCAGCATGACCGCTTTGGCAGTGGGTCAGTAATGGTTTGGGTGTTTTTTCTTTGGGGGCCGCACAGCCCTCCATGTGCCCACTAGAGGTAGTATGACTGCCATTAGGTACTGGAATGAGATCCTCAGACTTCTTGTGAGACTGAATGGTGGTGCAGTTGGCCCGGGGTTCCTCCTAATGCAGGACAATGCCAGACCTCATGTGGATGGAGTGTGTCAGGAGTTCCTGCAAGATGAAAGCATTGAGGCAAAGGACTGGCCTGCCAGTTCCCCCTTTAAATGAAGAAGTTTACCACTAACTTCTGTTGTAGTGACAGAAACCTGTACACAATGACCATTAATAAGTAACATGGCGGATAAAAGCCAAAGAAACTGACAAGCTTCAACTGCTGTGGAACTTGGACAAAGGTCTGATATTTAAAGAATATAACCCTGGGCTGTCCAGATAATGGACACCTCTGGTCCTTGGAATAATTTTGTGTAATCCCTGGGATTGTATGAATAAAATGCATTATTGATCATCGCTGATAGTAAGTCTAGATATGTAATGTTCCTATATGTTTGGGGGTCAGTAAATGAAAGACATTTTGGGTTTTCCCTTCAAGGGTTAGCTCTGAATCTTCACTTAATAAGTTAACAACAGGGTCGATTATTAAACCAAAAGATTATAAACTAGCTGCTTGTCTTCTTTTTACAACTGGGAGCAGCTATTTAGCTTCTGAAAAGCTGCAATAATAGTTCAAATGGAAAAGGAGGATGCAGTGGCCGAGGAAGAATGGAGAAGAGGATACTGTCTGAGCATAACTGACCATATTCGATTCAGTTGAGAAACAAGCTCAGCATCCTTCTCTCCTGTTTAGCAAAGAACCACCTCCTTTAACACAAATATTTCCTCTCACACCTGAAATGTTTTATTATCTACCTCTAACAAACATGTGGGCCCCTCTAGCTCCATGTTTTTGTTCTGAACTAAATAGAAAGATGATTCTGCTTCCTTTGCTTCCGCCCTCTGCCTCTAAATGTCTCTAAAACTTGGATGAAAAGCCAGTTAGAGATTGAACAAGGATTCAGCTCCAGGTGCTATTTTAATTACACCAGAAACATTTTTGTTTGTTTCTCTCTTTATGGTTTATATTTTTAATAAGGTAGGAAGTACAGCCACAATGACCCAAGATATTCTAAATCAGATACACCTAAAATTTGGCTAAATTAAGCAATTTTTCTTTGTTACTTATAAACTAAAAATATTTTCTCTATCGAACAATAGGGAATGTTCCACCTAAATAATTTTGGTGCATGGTACAAAAAGTTTCGATTTTACTCTATTAGTCATTCCCATCCCAGATTTGTTATTGACTATTTCAATTGAAGTAATGTGGTAATATGGGGAATAATAACATGTAACTACAAAAACTGCTGTTGCTGCAAAACAGCCGTGAGAAAGCTGTACCCTAAACTGTAAGCTGAAAACGGCAGAAACTGTTGAAATGATATGAAAGTGCAGAAAATATAAATGCTTAATTTGTTTGTTTAAAAATAGCAGAAGCAAGCTGAAGCTAACAGCAGAAACATGTCGGGAATGTTATGAAGTCTAAGCAAACAAAAAGGTAATGCTTGTGCAGAAAGACAGCAGAATTAAGCCAAAGTTGAAACTATAGACTGAAACGTATTAAATGAGCAGAATCAGAAAAGAAATTAGAAAAACTTTTAATCTTATCTGGTTGGACAAATACAGGTTTAGTTTAAAGTCATGGGGAAATCACATATTTAAATGTCTAATCAGTCTGGCTTAAACATGTATATAAATGTACTTTCTTTATCAGATGATATTGTCCCAAAGGGCCCAGAAAATTTCAATAAAAAAAAAAAACCTGTCTTAAAATCTGTGTTTTTGTTTTAGATTTAAAAGAACGAGCCAGTTAGCGTCAGCCTGAACACCTAAGTAGGCCAATCATATATCAATGGTCATCTGTCAATCAATTTTTTAGGTCATAGCATCTTGGTTCATATGTTGCTTTGACCCGACACACGCAATGGTTGAAATAACAAATAAGTATCATTTCCTTTCCCAGGTTCCGTCCCAGTGTTCATGGGGGATGGGCGTCTGTGTCTTCAGCAGGCGTAGAGCTAACAGAACTGGCTTGGCGTGAGGCAAGAGCTCAAACATGTGCGGCTGGAAGCCTTCTACACAACCAAGCTTCTGCAGCCCTGGCGTCCTCTTCCACAATAACTTAGTCCCGCTTTCCTCCTCTAAATAAAAAATGTATATTGGAGACGAGTCTCATGCATGACCTCCGACACTAAAAGTGTCCTCCTCTTACATGTTTCCTCTGTCCATAGCGTTCATTGACAGTGTCGTGTTGTTTCCCGTCACCAATTTTAGTGCTACTTGGTCGCAAATGTATTTTCCCATTGGGGAACCTACTAGCACTAGGTTAGCAACTGATGCTTCCAACCAGAAACCAACCACAATCCAAACTTGCTTGCGAACCTTCCGCGACAACAATCCGCCCTCTTGATACCTTGACCAATCACATTCACTTTTAGTCACTGGGTGTGAGAGTCGTGCACCACTTCCGGAAGAGTAGGAAGCACTTAGCAATTTAGGAAGAAAGCAGCTCCCTAAGCCTTTAAAAGATAGAGACTGAAATGTTAAAGAATGTGGTATTGAATGAGCAGCTTTGTGCTACATAAGAAGCTTCATTAAAATGTTTAAAAGTTGAAGTAATGTAAAATATGAACAGAAAATTATTCCAGAAGTAAGCTAAACTTGAAGGAAAAACTTTGGTAAAGTGTTAGGAATGAGAATAAAGAAAAGCTTAATGGTCTTCCTGAAAATAGAAGAATCAGAGAGAAGCATAGCTGATTATAAATTTGGAATAAAACAAACTCTTAAATTTAGAAATGCAACACCTTCCATAACAATTAGCTAATGTGCGTGTATAGTCTGAGAGGTCAGGACAGAAAACCATAAGAATAATAGTATAATTGATACAATCCAGCTACATAGTAAAATTCCTATATGACTGCTAGAAGGGTCTGAGGATGTTCCATACCAAATTTCATGTTTGTACATTAAATAGCTTGCCAAACAAATGCCTATAACTCTGGCATAAGTTGTATCCATGTTATTCTTGCACCGTTCATGACGGATTTGAGAATGAAGCTTTAGAGCTGTTTTTGATTAAAATGTTCTTGAAAAGACACAGCAATCTGTGAAAAAAGAGGGAAATTGGCAACATTTGAAAAGTTAATAAAAGTTTGTGTGGAACTATGTTTAATAAATCAAAAACCATAATAGATACCGAAAAAAAATTAGACCCTAAGAATCAACAGGCTTTGATGAACAAGTATGCCAACTTTCATGTTGCTAGCAAAAACCATTTGGCCACTGTGATTATGTAGAAATATGGTTTCTTTGGAAAGATTTTGGTCTGAGGCTTTTACTCAGAATCAATGTTTTCATGTGCCCAAACAAGTCAGCTAAACAGCTAAACCATATGTGATGGCTGCATGTACAACCACACAAATGGTCTGGTAATTCTTTCATTAAATCTTCTATTTTATTGTACTGGATTTTTTTTTTTTTCACTCTGACTTCAACATATTTGGGTGCACACATTTAGTTGACTCATTTTGTCATTTCTTGCTGTTTGGTTTTCTGTACATTAATATATTTTTCCTTTGAGTTGCCAGTTCCTGGGAGGCTGTCATGAGTAAAGCCAGTAAAGGGAAGGAGACCCCAGCTGCAAAGTATCTCCTCATTGACATGGAGGCCTAATTGGACTTTTCCAATTGCATTTAGAAGGGGTGTAGAAAGGGTTTAGGGTTCTGTATTCAGTTTTGTTTTCTATAGTAACACTTGGAAAATTTAATATTTAAGTCATCTTCTTCATAGGTTGCTAATTCAGTATGATGTTGATTAGTTTTGTCTTTTGCTGTAGTTTTGTTTAGGAAAATGTTTCCCTCTTGTTTAAAAATGGTCTGATCAACCAGTGTGTGTATATATATATATATACGTTTCCCTTGTGTGTCAGGTAGGTCTTTTCCTGTGTCAGGTTTGGATTATGCTGGTTTTTGTCATTTGTTTTCCTTGATGGGCCCAGTGTTTGAACTTTTGAACTTTATTTTTTGCAAAATAAATTTGTTACCATTTTTTCATCAAGACTTCCCTGTGCTTCTTCGGTTTTTGGCTCGGTCCCTCACACCATAAAAGATAAAACAAAACGAAAATTTGTGTCGGTTTGGATTTTCATCTGTGATTTTTGAAAAATCACCCATTGGATTTCTATTGAAGGAGTTTGGACTTCTTGGTGGTCTGGGCCAAACTGTTGGAAAACTGTAAATCCCACATCAATGAGGGGTTGGAAACGTTTAAAAATTTGAATGGCATTTCTACCTGAAAGTATACAGAAGTACTTAAAGGGCAAGGTAGCTAACATTTTAGTGGAATTTTGGCAGAATCCAATTCATTTCTATAGGGCCAAAAGAAAATCATAAAAAGCTAAAAACTACATAAAGCTAAAAACTGCATAAAGAATATTTCAAAAATTATTATAGCTGAAATTATCAAAAGTCATAGCAGAATGATCCAGAAGAACGTTTTGATACCAAAATTGTTGAAATCGTCTGAAGTATGTGGGAGTTCTTAGAGACGGAAAAAGAGAAAAAGCAAAACAATAAGTGTTTTGCTTTTTCTTAGAATCACTTCTTAGAATTGACCCACTTTTATCTGGAACTTGGCCACAGCCCAGTGCAAAAGGTTAATTGTAACCATCTAATCTGTCCTTCTGTAAGTACAATTCATAAAACTACAGCTAATGGCTGTTTCCCAACTAGGACAACTCATACAAGATAAGCTCTGTAGTCCATGCTTTCAGTCATTATTTGCTATCTTACATTAATCACCTGTGCTAAAGGGCAGTCCAACAACACATTTTTCCAAGTCTGTAAATGTAACTCTGGTAATCCAAAATAAAATTTTATTTCAGATGCTACACATTTCCAAACATTAGTAAGAAAAAACATATTTTTTACAGTGGCATGGCTATTGATATTTTCTCTTCTTCAACTCAGTCAACGGGTTCTTGGTCTTTGCTAGACTTGGCCTTAAGCTGATTTTGTTTCTGGTGAATCATTGTTGGCTTCTGAAACCAAACAATATCTATATTTAAGAAACCAAATATTTACCCTTAAACAGTTGGAAGTTGGGCTGCATGGAGTTTGCATGTTCTCCCTGTGCATGCTCCAATTCCCTCCAGCTTCTATCACCTGCAGTTAAAAAGCATGACTGTTAGGCTGGCTGGTTTCTCTAATCTTCCCTTAGGTGTCAGTTTGTGCACTCATGGTTGTTGGTTTTGTGTTTGTACAGCCTGTTGGTCTGTCCAGGGTGTACGGCACCTTTTTTCCAAGACTGCTGGATATAGGTGCCAGCCCGCCACAACCCTGATAAATTACTTGGAATAGAAATTGGATAGTTTTAAAAACTATGATCACATTATTAAAAGAATAAAAATCTGCAGTTACATTATCCTGGTGGCGGTAAAAATTTCTGTCAAAGCTGACTACCCTACAAATCTTTTAATCTAACCACACAGGAGTCTCTCTAGGAAATTCATTATGTGGCAGAGTAAAGCTATTGTTTTGCTTCTGCAAACGATAAGCCCAGGATCACCCTGGATCTGAACGAACTACTAAAGAAAAAAAAACTAACGGAAGAGAAACAGCACTTTTTATACCGTAGTCTGACCAAAGAGAAGGTTCCATTGATGTAGACCCCCCAAACACCAGACGTCATTTAGATTTTTAGGCTAAATCTGGTCGCTCCGTCATAGTCTTGTTTAAAATTAAGCTGTGTTTGGTCGGTCTGATTTTCTCTCACTATAGTTCAATAATGGACGTTGAAAAGACATTGCAAGCCAACTTTTCAACGTCTTTCAACAATCTAAAAAATTACGGCTTTCACCTGTTACTTTTCAACCAAATGTAGACGTTTGGACATAAATTATATCATCTTTTGAATTTTTTTTTTAACTACTTTTTTCTGGGTGTGCCTTGTTCTGGTACTCAGCCAACTGTCCTCAATCACTGTGTCTCTGTACACCTGCTGCAACAGGACCATTGCTTTAGACAAGGCAGACAGCACAGAGAGGACCATGTTGATTTTTCCAGTGCATTTAATATGTCACAGTACATCTGTGTTAACATTAGTATGATCGGGAGGATTTCCAAATTTTATTTTTATTATTTTACTTCAAGTTGTAGCTATTCACGTGAAACGTCACATGAGCTGTAAATGTTTCCCTAAAAGATTAAAATGGAGAAAAAAAAGGTTACAACCGGATTTTTTTGCTTCAGACCAATAAAGTGGGATTTATTGCTAGAGACCAACAAACACACCTTCAGCCTACATACCCCTTAACCTATGGGAAAATTATAGGTGTGTTTAACAAACTGTTTATGGTAAACCTCGTCATAATAGGTCAACGGTATATTTACTACCTTGGTGATGACGTTTAATTGCTTAAAAGTCCACTTCTGCCTCCTGCCATATCAGTGTTGTTTCAGGAGACCCATTCAGCAGTATCGCCGTCTTTCAGATCTCCATTTGGTAAGATTTTTTCTGCTAACAACAGCTGGACTGGAAACCCATTGTAGTTCATTTGTCCAGACTTCCACATTTTTTGATGTTAAGAGGAGAGATTTGCTTTACAAGTCGCCTATAGATAGATGTGATGTAAAGATTTTCTTCATCCCCCAGCAGAAAATTTTTCGTAATATTTTACTGACAAGACAACCAGGCGCAATATGATGCAAGCTGAATTCCAGACCGGCCTGTGTGACGTCTGCGATGATCTTGGAACCTGTTAGGTAACTTTTTTTTTTTTAAAATGCGGAATATCCTCATGCAACATTTCTCTGTTTCTTAATAGAGATTTTAGATAACCGTGCAAATACTTAGTGGAAGGAAAAAATTACCATTAGTTTCCACGTCATTTATGAAATAAATCTGTGTAGTGTGCCATTTATTTTGCAGTTAAGCCTCAGAAATGCAGACTTTATGAGATTTTTTGTTTTTATGTCCTGTCATGATTGAGCTTACTTAGGATTTAGTTCGGAATTTTTATTGGGTCATGATGAAACTCTTAAAATTTGAGCTAAAATGCCATTTCAGTTTCTAAATGTCCAATTAATTCACGTCTTCTCTTTGTTCCAAAGGCTGCTTTGGATTTTTCTGCCACTGCTGTCTTGGCTGCTCCATTGCCAGCGACATGGATGAGTGCTGCCTTTGCGGTACAGTCTGGACCATCCGCAGCGTCTACAGAACAAGATACAACATCAAAGTAAGTTCTCAAAGCAAATTGTGACCCCTTTATAATTTATTGCTTTATATATTTATACATATTTATTGCTTTTTTTTTTTTTTTTTACATATATTCGTCACATTTTCAGAGCATGAAAGCAAATTTTACTGGCAATCAAAGACAACATGAGTAATCACACAATGCAGTTTTCATATAAAGGTTTTTTATTATTAGGGATGAAAAATCCTATTAAACTCTGATGTCGTTATTCAATTTTATTGAATGCAATTTTAAAACAAAAAAATAAATGATAATATCGAATATTTTTACTTGATGGTCTCCCCACAGTGTTAGTACAAATAATTTCCTCTTCCAGGCCATAATTCCGCCTGAAACACCAGCTCGAGGGCAATAAGGAGATCCTTAGAAAGTTAATCAAATTTACAATAAAAGTTTTATTACTAATTTGATTCCAGCACTTGTTAGAAAATGAATTCAATCTTTATCAGAATCCTGACTTGATGTAATAAAAAAATTCTGATAAGAAAAGAACAAAGAGGCCGTTTTTACACCCATCCAACAGTATACTAAAACAGCTTATTGTCGGAGCAGCTAAGGCTGGGATGGGTGTATTTTATGACATAGGTGTGATTCTCACGCTGCTCCGGCTTACCATATAAATCAGAGGGATGAATGGTAGAGATGGAGTACAGGATAAGGCACATGATACGGGAAATTATGCTTATCTTAGTGGCTTGATGCCACACAGTGACCGGTGTCACTTTAATAAAACTTTTAATGTATTGGTGCATTTAAAAATGCTATTTCCCTCCCAAACTGAAAGCACTGTTTTCATATTAGAGTTTGTATTTTTTTTTTATTGTTCCTCTTTAGTGGGCTGCAAGTGATGTCTCAAAAAAAAAAAAAACAGATTAGAAAAGGATAATTCTGTGAGTTTTGATGCAATATCTTTGTACCACAACACGGCCCCATTGGTACAAAGCTTCTTACAGGAATTGAAGGGTTTTTAGATTTAGCTATGTGTGGCCTAAATATGATTTGTCATTGTTATATTTTTATACTTATATAATGTTTTCTTTAGTTTTATGAAGGTTAAACCATGTATTTCATTCTAATGTGCAATATTTATTATAAGTATAACTGTCTGTGCAATATTAATACGTGCAATACCACTGGGATCAATGCAATATTAGTAAGAGCAGTGCAATACAATTGATAGAGTTTTTTTTTTTTGTTCTTACAGTCATTTAGTTCCTGTGTGTCTGTACTATGGGGCACCTTAAAGAGTCTGTATCTGTCCATCTTTGGTGTGTTGTAAATACCTCATTTGTTGTGACATCAACCTGCCAGGAGGACTGCAGATGGAAGTTAGCCTAATGCTTTAATCTGGCATATTAAATTGTCTAATGTTCAGTAATATGCAATGTCCTTTTTTTCTCAAAATAAATAAATAGATTCTGAACATTAAAAAAATTTATTAGATATCCTTGGCTTCCAATAAAAAAAACCAAAAACAAAACTATAATATGGTTCTTGAAAAACTTTTGTTATAGGCGCTGTTTTAAAAATTGGCTTCTTAAATTAAAAGGGCTGCATACCCCTGATTTATTTCATCCAAGGAAAGGAAGCTTTTCTGCGTAATTTATCTATTTACTTTATTCAAATATATTAATTTTTATATACCTATCATATCTTTTGAGAGCTGATAAGCATCGTCATCATCGGCTTATCTGAGCTCTAGAAAAGGTGGGAATCTCCATAGCAACCGCTTGATTTGCTTAGTGTTTTCTTTTCTCACGATACTCCAAAATTAAAATGACAGTTTTTAAGAATAGGAAAAAGTAGATATGATTTGATATCTCAGAAAATAGCTGAAGTGACATCCATCTCTATTTCCTGATATATACATATATGTTTTTATATTGTAATCAATCATTTCATTATCATAAAAAATAATAATAATAATAATGGCAATGCATAGAAATATTTCAATGGATAAAACAAATTAAAACCCCAAAATTCTACAAAATACCAAGAACTTTTTTTTCCTTTTCAGCTGATGTTTGTAAAATGTTTTATGTAGTTTGTTTTTCTGCGCTTATCTGAAGATTTTACAGCTCCAGTTAATTTATCAGTACGTCAAAAAAAAAAAAAATCACAGTTTTTCTACCAGGAAGTGTAGGTCTAAACTGTGTAAAAGTACTGTGTACTTCATGTCTGTGCTGCAGCATCTCAGAGTAACTGTTTGTGCTTCTAGGGATCATTGCTCAAGGATTACTGCACGTACATGTGTTGCTCTGTCTGCGCCACCTGCCAGCTGAAGAGAGATATCGACCGGCGAAAGGAACAGGGCATTTTCTGAACAGGTGAGGGTCTCACAAACACGATTATTCAATATTTGCACAATTGGGAGAAGTGAGCTGATGTGAAACGGTGTTAACTCTGTGCCTTCCAGGCACCTTCCTGACAACGGAGCAGTTGTAAAACCCCTGGAGAGATAAGGAGGAAGCTATCAGTCTGATTGGAGTAATGCTTAAATCAAATAAGTCTTTTTTTGTTTGTTTCTTTGACCTTGAACTGTTCTGAACTTAGGGAAGCCACATTTATCTCTCGGAGTAAACCGGCTGACCTTCAATTTGTTGTTTCTGTGTACTGCTGTTTATTTTCTTGTAGAAGCAGGGAACAATACTGCAGTCATTAACTTTGGTCTCAAAGAACTGGACTGGATTGCCAAAGATTATGTTGTAAAAAGGCTAATTTTTCTTAACGGCCGCTTGTAAAAGATTTATCTTCTACAGAAAGGGTTTTCGAAAAGGTACCAACAATCAGCATCTTAAAATGATTTCAATAAATGTGTTTAAATTGGAACAGAACTGTTTTGTCTTTTATTTCTTGTAACATTTTATTGATCAATATGTGATGCCTTCAAGATGTGATTTATCCTGCAAACAAACAATCACACTGCTTGACCAACTAACAGAGCCGACCAACAGAGGCGTCACCAGGTGTTTGGGGGGGCGGCCCAAGTGATCCACAAGATAAAGATGAACATAGCAGTCAGTACCACTTTTCTGATACAGCTAACAAAATGAACTAAGTTAATAGAGATATTTTGCTGTATAAATGTTTGGATCAACCAATAACTGTTTAATCAACATATTCTCACTGACAACTTGTCACATATTGACATTCGGCCAAAGGTCCCATGCGTCAAATACAGTATTTGACACGCAGAGGACTCCCAACAAAGAAAAAATCTAATTGAAGTTTAGCCTACAAAGTTACTTTGGTAGCTTTATAAGTGTACAGTAACATGTATACTAGTATTTCTTTAGATTTAGTAGTTAGGGTAAGGGATAAGTTTGTACTATGTTTTTACTACTTTGGGAAACATTTTGGGAAGTTCCTGCTACACCCTGTCATGAACACCATGCATCAGCTTTGCATCAGTATCTGTCACGCAGGGGACCTGACCAAGCATCAATATGTGTGGAGTTGGGAGTAAAAATGATTTGTTTATACAGTACAAAAACAAACACAGGAAGTATCTTTGTTGATGTGTTCGTCTCACAGCATCTCCTTCAGCCAGACCTGTTTTCAAGTAGCTACAATAAATATAATAAAAGAAAATTCCATAGATTTTACTCACAGCACAATCATTTTTAATATAATCTATTTTAAAGTTTCATATTTTACCTTTTGGATCAAAATGTGACTAATGCACTGAAACATATTGCTTAATTAGTCGAATTAAAGTAATATCAGACTATTTAATTAAGCTGTATAAAGATTGAAACATTATATGAACTTTTCTAAAAAGATATCTACAAATATCTTTTAAATAATTAGTGTGCCACTTCCTGTCACCTTAGGTCGCTGCTTAGCTGCGCCCTGAGCTCTCCTATACTTTTGTATTGCAGAGGAGCTACTGCTCATTACAACTTTTAACCAGAGTCAATGGGCAAACATTTTTGCACCCTAGGCCCGGAAATATTTCACCGATCCGACGAAAAATTACATGACGCTTTACCCGTCATTAAACAGGGTTTCCGCGGGTCATTAAAAATCCATCCATCCATTTTCTTACATGCTTATCCCAAGTGGGGTCGCGGGGGGTGCTGGTGCTTATCTCCAGGTCGCCAGTCCATCACAGGGCAACCAAGAGAGAAACAGGACAAACAACCATTCACGCAAACACACACACCTAAGGGGACTTTAGAGAAGCCAATTCAGGTTTTTGGACTGTGGGAGGAAGACCAGAGTCCAGGAATCGAAGCCAGTTCTTCTTGCTGCAAGGCAGCAGTGCTACCCACTGCATCAATGAGCAGCTCTCATTAAAAATCATTAAGTCATTAAATTCATATTTTTTTAAATAATTCTTTAATTGGCATTAAAAATTTAGCATCAAGACAATTATTCTTATTGCCACATTGCCAAATAGGACACTATAAAAAAAATTGCTTTTATAATTTGATTTTCACTTTTTTTTTATGTCTTAATCAAGGCCAGTGGGCTGGTGGGGCAGCGATCTGCCGCCTTCTATTGTCCAGCCGCCACTGCTTATGACACTTATAACCCTCATTAAATAAATACACAAGATTTTTCCTGGAGGCCGTCTTGCTGTTTGATTAGCTGGACTTACGGTAACATATAAGTAACTGTCACTGCTGGTCCATGGTCAGCTTAATCTTGGAAAGTTAAAAGGGTCAGTAATTGTACAACCCCTCATCAAGTCAGAGGAACAGACTTCCCCCCCACATTCAGTCATTTAACCACTCATAAAGCTGCAAGGTTGAAACTTGGACAATTACCCAAAAAATACTTCAAGACTGATTGGATGGAGTCTGTATTTACTGCAATAACAACAAAAGCTGAATCTAATCTAATAAGATGCTCCTGGGATGGCTTTGCCCAAAGTTGAATCAAATATATGTTGTTTCAACGTTACTTAAAACTTCCATATGTGTGAATAACCAACTCATTTAGTACAAGTCTGTCATTACTGAAGGAAAGGTAAGCAATCCAGCAAGAAGCTGAAGAGACAATGTTTTTTTATGCATCTTGCTAAGAAAGATTTAACAATAAATTTGACTTATAAATTAGAGAAAATCTGCAATAACATTGTTTTGTTTTTAAAAGTTATTTGTTAAAGAAATGTAAAAATGCACTAAACTATCCAAATGAAGACGATGTACCTGCCTGTGATAAGTGGGTTTACATTTCTGACATGTCTGGAAAAAAAACTTTTTTATGCTTCAGAGTTGAATATATAAATTAGTCTGTTTGAATTTTCTAAAAGCAAAAGCTTATTATGACCAAAAAGTTGTTTAAGCCCACAAGAGCAAACTGTTTTAGGTGTTTTTAGTTTTATTAACACTATATATCCCTTTTCAACATCCCTGGGCATGCTGATGATGTCTGTTGTTCATGGTGTACTGCCAGCGTTGGGACAATGAACTGAAATGTGTCATTGTCTCACGACCAAGTTTTGTACTTGAGTACAACATGAAGATGGGTGGATTTGATGGACAGAATAATAAGTTAATATTGCATGAGCACCCGTACCAAGAAGTGGACATTACGTATGATAATGCACTTCACAGATCTGGCTTTAGCCAACAGCTGGCTCCTGTACCGAAAAGATCATGCAGTATCTGCTGGACCAAAGACCAGACCCATCCAGTTCCTCCAGTTTCGTATGAAAGTGGCCGAAATCTTCTTGACCCAGCATCACGGTGCAGATGCAGACCTTTCAGAGGATGAAGAAATAAGTCAAGGGGTCAGACGTCATGTAATGGAGTTGCCTCATGTTTCCGTCCACAGAAGAGCCAATGCCCATCTCCCAGAGATTATACGCCTGAAGAACGCTATGCGCTACAGACAACAAGGTTGCCCTGGAAGAAGCCGAGTGCGTTGTGTGACCTGCAAAGTGTTCTTGTGCATGCAAACTGATCGCAACCATTACTTAGCCTTTCACACATAGGTAATGGCAGAGATTTGTAGTTGTACCTGCAATGATTGTTGCCTTTCATATATCCTTGTTGTTACATTAGAAATGGATAGTTTCATGAGCGATACTGTAACTGTGAATGTCCAAAAGTGATTTTTTTTTCTTCATTTTGTTTCTTTATGTTAATTATAATTTTCACAGTAGTAGGTTGATACAATAGTAACAGTGGGAAATGCTTTACATTTTTTTTGTATACTTTGTTACAGGCAAACAACATCTGGTCCTGGCCCCTGGTCTTGGTCCCTATTATGATCCCTGTATGGAAGACATAAAAGAAATCCTAATGATGATTCGTATGCTTTCCGTGTCCTTTGGATCTGTTTCTTTTTTTTCTTTACAAATTGTGTTTTACTGTTTTCTTTTTTTTTTACAGCTGGATTCATCAGTGGGCTGCTCAGTGACACAGTGGGTAGCACTGCTGCCTTGCAGCAAGGAGGTTCTGGGTTCAATTCCCAGCCTGGGGTCTTTCTGCATGTTCTCTCTGAGCATGTGTGGGTTCTCTCTGGGTACTTGGGCTTCCTCCCACATTCCAAAAACATGACTGTTAGGTTGAGTGGCTTCTCTAAATAGTCTTTAGGTGTGAGTGTGTGTGTGTGTGTGAATGGTTGTTTGTCCTGTAATGGACTGGTGACCTGTCCAGGGTGTACCCTGCCTCTCACCCATTCGCTGTTGAAGATGGGCACCCTTGGGACGAGCGTGTAAGAAAATGGATGGATTTATCAGTTCTCCCTGAAGTTCTGATTTGATTAAAATGGTCATTTTTACTTAAAATATGTAAAATTCCTGAATGTTGAGGAGCAGCTAAGAGTGCATCCCATGGCTTTTGAGCAGTGGTTAAGGGTGCAGCCAATGGCTGTCATTTCTGCTCTGTGGACTCCTCTACAACATTTTTACAGATGATTGTAAAAAGAAATATGCTTCACAAAATGAAAAAAATACAATGAGCAACCCTGAGCATCCTCTTCATGGGATTGTGGGGATCTTTCCACCCCACAGCTATCTTTATTTACGACTAAAACTGGGGTTGCATTTCTTTTCCTTTTGTGATTCCACAGTATTTGAACTATAAATAGATATTTCGTTTTTAACTATTTTCTATTTAGATGCCAAAGAGCCAAATAATAATGTTTACCAGGGGTGTGGTGTACCGTGACAATGCCGTGACTTCCAGTCATGCCATTCTTAATTAGTCTTAATCTGATTATCTCGATATAAACTTTATGAACGTACTTACCGAACTGAACCTGAACTTTTTTTTATGATTCTATTATAGTCTAACTGTAGGGGGAAACTTTCTGGAACGGTAACTACTAGGCAGATCAGTAACAGACTATAATGTTTGCTTCTGGGTTTTAACATTTTCACAGCTTACAAAATGACTTTACAATCTGCACTTTACCAGAGAACGTGTGACATTTATGTGGTTTTTATTTCTTAAGTATCTTGCTACTTGGAATTCCAGTGTGGCCAGGTAGTGAGAGTTTTCTGGGGTGGAGTCTCCACTGTCAGCATTGTCCCTCAGGTAATTTGTTTCCATCTGCCACAGCCTGGTGAAAAAGTTTATACCGATGTTACACCCTATTCTGTGACCCCTCGTACATTGCGACTTAGCGCTGAAGTGGATTCTTCTCACCAGTCTTTTATTCTCCAGAGGGAGGGAGAGTATCCTAATAATTATGCTTGAATAAGAAGTTGCTTGCTTGCTGGAAGGGTGACAGTTTTAAAAAATTATTGCCGCGGGAAAAAAAATTATTAAATCATGAAATTTTTATATTTTCTTTATGAAATAAAAACTAAACATTTTGCAGAGGCCAATGTAATTAATTACATGTTGTATAAATTCTGTAAATATTTTAAGATTAAATAAAGGACACGTTTAAATAATTCTATAATTTATTTATGGTACCTTGGCACTCGTCAACCTTCATATGAAAATCTTATCTTTTTTCTGTAATTTTTAACCAATTTAATGTTAGCAGATTATAACTTTTGCTTTTCCTACTGTGCAAGCTGCACTGGATCATCTGTTGTGTCCTCATGTGTCACTGGACTTTAAAAGGAGTACAAATGTAAGAAATACAATCGTTGACGTTTCTTGAGCCATCATTTACACTTGTGCAGAGTTGTGCAGCTGATGGTTCAAGAAGCTTTCCTCATGATTCAGGACTTCTCTAGATCCCAGAGCTCACACAAACACAATGAGCCACAATACACTCATCGGCCACTTTATTAGGTACACCTGTCCAACTGCTTTCGTTAACACTTAATTTCTAAGCAGCCAATCACATGGCAGCAACTCAGTGCATTTAGGCATGTAGACATGGTCAAGACAATCTCCTGCAGTTCAAACCAAGCATCAGTATGGGGAAGAAAGGTGATTTGAGTGACTTTGAACGTGG
>JAGKQL010000057.1:8313074-8326947 GCA_018398635.1 Cyprinodon brontotheroides
ACCCGTTACTAGCATGGGGTACCTAATAAAGTGGCCGGTGAGTGTATTTGCTTTATGTAAATTTGACTTCAAAAAAGATATATACGACTCAAAAACCTTTGGAAGCCAAGTATAAGAAAGAACCTACGGTATAAAGAGAGAAAAATTCATCCCTGAGAGAAGAACCAGTCTGTAGGTCCATCCATGGAGAAACTGCATCATTAAAATACATCTAAAAGATACTTCGATACTCTGCTGCAAGACACCATGAAGTAGCATCACAACATTAAAGGGGAAACTTACCCTTCCTCAAGTCATCTCCACTCTTCTATGGCCAATAGAAGATTGCATTAGAGCAGTTAAAATCCTCACTCTGATCACATGGATCCAGATGAGAATAATGAGCTGAGGGAACCACAGGTTCCTTTTTACCTTACATTAGAATTATGAGGGATTTTAAAAATAAATGGACAATATGCAAATCTATTATACGTGTTCCCTCCCTTTGTTGTAGCCTGCTCTCCATGCCTGGTGTTCCTTCTGCTTCCCTCTGGATTTAGTTGATCAATATCAAAATAAATATTATTGTTCAACAATTTGTCTCCAGCAGTGTTTGCATTTGGTACAGTGCTCTGCAATTGCTGACATAGACTTAGTCCTTGAGATACAGAATGTCTCATATCAACATATGTGTATGTATAGGTAGAAGAAATCAAAGTATCAACTGGAAGAAAAAGGGATTGATCTGATATATATAAAATGATTAATATGAGAAATATTTTATACACAAAATCATCTAATGTAAACAATTATAATTGGTTATTTTAGACAACTATAGCCGTTGGTGCTGCATTGCTGTTTGTGAATGGGTTGAATAGTTTCCGGCATGAGAATACCACCTGGAATACGGCCTGAAGTCACAGTTTGGGACATGCTTCGACGTTGAACCATATGGATGATTTCTTTTTTTATTTTTCAATAATCCTACAATATGATCCCCTGGATTTTATTTCTCTTATTTAGACGATACATATTTTAGCAATAATTTAATGAATTCAGTGAGAAATCCTCACTGGTTCAAAGTTATTGTTCAACAATTTTTGTGGGTAACAATTAGAATCAAACATTCATACAAGTCTTTATTTTTTTTAAATGAACTTTAACAGGAGGTTTGTTGCTATAAATAAAAAGGAGCAAAAACAGATGAAGGTATTTTAGCTTTAAATTTATTTCTCTTCACTAATAATGGGGCAGCAGGTCTTTATAAGCATTTATCAACCATTTTACAGACATTTTTTTCCAGCTAAAAACATTCCGATGTGCCCAGATAGTTAAAGCAGAGACACTTGCTGACTGTCCTTTCACTGCCTTCTGTGACAGAATGTATATGAAATAACAGTTATGATACTAACAATGAAAAAAATACAAATAATAACTTCCTGTTGGCGGTTTTATTAATTAGGACCCCAGTGATGACATTCAGCAGGAAGTCAGAACATTAATGTGTGCTGAGGGAGCAGGATGGAGGAGTGCTGATGTTTACTGGGTCATCTGGACTTCCATAGCCTGTGCTGCCCACTCTGGAGCCGCCTGACGGATTTTTTCCAGCAAGTTGTTGACTTGAAAACACAGAGACTGGATCTGTTTGTCCCACGTAGGAAGGGGTTCACGGGCTGCAGGGGAAAAAAGAAACAAATCAGAAGATCCAGGCTAAGGCTCATCCTGAACCGCTTTGAAAAAGGATGCTGCCCCCTACTGGACACAAAAGCCATTAACGGTTTCACAGCAAAATGCTCCAATTTGCTCCATGCTGGACCCTTAAAGTAACTGTTGCAGAAGCAGCAGAATATGGAACCAAACTGACACTTTTATTGCCCCAGCCAACCTAATATACGCTTTACAAATAAAATAATCAACTTATTTCATCTGTGGTGGAGCAACAAACAATCTGAGGCTGTAATCTACAACTCTGCCCTCGAGATGAATCTGATAAAACTAAAGCATAAATATTACGCATGCATACTGCATGTATGGTTAATAGGAACCATGTATGGAGTAATTTTTGTGCCACCGTCCGGAGCACTTTTTTGTTCAGTATATATTTCCACATGTGTTAGGTCATAGTTTTGATGCCTTCAATGTGAATCTTTAACTGTCATAGATATGACAATAAAGAAAACGCTTTGAATGAGAAGGTGTGTCCCAACTTTTGGTCTGTAATGTGCGTGTGTATATATTATATATTAGGGATGGAACGATTTATGAAAACCGTCTGAACCGTTCGGTTCGGTTCGCGTGTGTTGCGTTCGGTTCATGCGCTGCTCCTTTTTCTCATAGGCGAAGTGTTTACACTCCAGAGCAGAAGGTGGCGGTACTGCAACCAAAGCCAACCACCAGTAGTAAACAAGAAGAGGAAGCGAAGCAGCGTAGCCGGGTGTAGCAGAAAAAAATCAGTTGTTGTGGAGAATTGTGTGGGTATGGCGAAAGAACAGGAGTTGGAAGACGCGCCAGCAGCACTTTATAGGTCTGCTGTATGGGAGCGCTTTGCATTTAGAGTGACCTACGATGACGGCGGAAAGAAAGTTTTGGTTAAAAACAGTGTGCAAGCATTGTGCAACACGATTTGTTTATGCTAACAGCAACATGACCAACATGTCAGGCTAACAATCAACATATACTAGGGCTGGGCGATATAGAAAAAAAGCTTATCGATAAAAAAAAATGCATATGATCGATATCGATAATTATTGAAAAGATTTGAAACCATATTTTATGTGCAGCTCTGCCTGGACATTTTATATTGCTAAATTATTTAATTTTAATAAAGAACACAAACACAGACTTCCAATTAAATATTTATTTAACCAACTTTTTTAACCATAACAGAATTGTTTTAAAGAAAAATAATTTAAGAGACCTGAGTTATGTTATTAAATATTGACAGTGCTGTGTTTGAGAAAAACTTTTGGTCCGGAACTTCGTATTTGTGGATCCAGAGTGGCGAGCCGCTGTTTGAACCCAGGTTTTTCAACAGCAGACAACGGCAGCGTATCCTTTGCTATGAAGCATGTTACAGCATGAGTAATGTCCTTGTGCCGCTTGGATGCTTATCACAAACCAGGAGGCCCAATTTAGCCTGCAATGCCTGCTTTGATTTGGCAGAAATTCCTGAATATTCAGGATTATGCAGAGCCGCGCCGGGGCCTACACAGCTCGTACTGCTGCGGGTGTGAGCGGTTGAGATGATAAAACAAGTTGGTTGTGTTTTCAGACTTAAGTTTTCACTGGTTCCCTACACATTTTTACAGATGACTGTGGTTTGTTTTGTGTCCGACTTGCGCATAACCTAAATATTGCCAAACTGGCGAACTACAAAAACCCTTTGGAACAATTTCCTCCGCTTCTCCTTGCTGCATGCTACATCTTCATGTGCTCTGTGTGTTGTGGTTTGAGAGGGCGGGGCGCTTTGGTACGGCGTGCCTGGGTCCGCCATTGTGATTGCTGGGAGGAATTAGGCTTGTCCTATATTTTTTTCTACATCTCTACATAAATGTGTGTACATCTTTAAAGCGATAATAACTATTTTTTTTAGCAAGCTCAAATGACACAAGAAATTATTTGGTTGTGCTCATTAATAATAATAACAATATTACTGATTTCTCCCATTAAATTTAGACTGACTACACATTATGACACTTGTAAAATAACTTACTAGATTGCATTAATATAATGCATATTTTAATTAGCTTCTTTATTCAATAAAATTTTCACCATTATGTTTTTATCATTAGATTTTTTTTTTTTTTATGTATTCATTTCTGTGCACAACGGATTTTCTTTTTTTAGTTGTTCTATTTCTTTTCTTTGAGTCAATATTAGCCCTTCATGCAAGAGGAAAAAAATAAAATAAAACCATTAGTTGATTGATAAGATCTACCAACTTTAGATTAATACACATGGTGCATCCTGGTACTTTATGTTCCCCAGTTCAGCAAAAGGCCGCACAGAAACAAGCTGCGATAAACTGAGGGATCAGATCTCTATCTGTCAGGACTAGCAAAAACAGATCTGTAGCTATTTTGTTAGATCAAATCAAACAGGCCACCCTTCATAACCCAAATGCAGCACTGAGCCTGTTTCCTGTTTAACTGAAACATCCCATAAGAACCACAACATTCAGAACAATGTGACCCAGTGGTTTAGTTATAACTTGAGACTCACTTTCAAAGTGAACGATCCCGTCGATCTGATCAATGAAGCCGTTCATGCGTCCTTCTGTAATCATCTGAGATGCAATCTTTTCAGCCTAAACACAGAAACAGAATCCTCATTGCTGGTAATAGAGACAATCTATGGGCCGGCATTGAACGCCCGGTTTAAAAATCAGAGTAAGAACTATTCACCTTAGCTGGGGGGATTTCCAACAAGGCTCCCAACTCTTCAAAAGTGATGTTGTTGTAGAGTTTGCTGGCCGACAGGAGGTTGTGTTCAATCACAGCTCGGTCCAGGATGCTGGAGCCTGAAACAACAGGGAAAACATTCTAGAGCAGAGATCGGAGGTTTGTCTTTACCAAATGGTGATTTATGAATAAAACGACTAAGTTTTTTTCCAAGTACAAATTTCAAATGATTCTGAAGTCAATAGAAATGGAAATAAAGATCAGATCAGATGTATCCTTTGGACCTCTAAAAACATTATAATTTAAGTTATAATTTAGATAAAACAAGCCAATTTAAAATATCCTCGGGTTTAATTTAAATACGGACCAAACTTCAACTGCATGTGTAAAAAAGCTCTGATTTTCTCAAATCTACGTATTTATCCGTTAGCTACGCATTAAAAATGGTGTCACCTGCTTTAATATATATATTTTTTAAACATCAACACAAAGATTTCTGCAGGATTAAAGTTCTATTTTGTTCCTACAGAAAAAAAAAACAAATCTCCAAGGGAAAAAAAAAACCAGAGCAATGCTAAAACTGATTTATAAACTCTGATTTTCTGAAAAGCAATGTTAACTTAATCAGACTGACTATATGAAGGAGAGGCCTGGAAATGTTCAGCTCATCTGAAAAGCCCAACATGCCCCCGTTCAGGCTTAGATCTTCAAGTTTATCTGCTGATTTAGTAACTCAGAAATTCTCAGAATAACCCCTTCCTAAAAATGAATTTTGCAACAATTCCACAGGATGATTGGGACCACATCTGTAAGATACCATGGACAACAAAAAGATCAAAGGTTTGGTGTGAATTTTGTTGGAAAATCATAAGATTTGTTTCCCCCCCAACTCCTGAGCAAAAAAGATATTGGGGAAATGGTGACACCTGCTGGACATTTCGCAGGGATGGCGCCAATCACTTCCGTATTTCCTGGAGCTGTCAAACCATCCAGCAATATTTGTCTCAGAATTCATGAACATTTACAGAACTTTTTCACATTTAATTTTCCTTTAACCTTTGAATTAATATTTCTGTGTAACATACCGGTAGACAAACTGAACTATAATGATAAGAAACTTCTGTACATTTTGCTGACAGGGAGCAAAAAGGCCCTGTGTGTGTATTTTTCTTTTAAGAAAAAAAAAAAAAAAGAGTGTAAAAATGACAATGAAATTGATACAATTATACAATTGTAATGTGCTTTCACAAAAAATGAAAATATTAATATATATAAAAAGGAAGAAATTGGCTATTGAGGCCTATCAGGGCTTTCAGCATAAGGCAAGTTGAATTCAGGACTTTTTAATACCACTTAAAATAAAAATTTAAGATCAACTTTACAATAAACACACAAAAAAAAAACTGGTAGCGACAAATTTACCCCAAATGTTTATTTTAACATAAACCATTACTTTCGGGCCCAGCAGATATGTTTCAAATCTTGAAAAACTTTCCATATAGGAAGAAAGCTAAAAACAAACAACAGATATATTTGTAACAACTACTGAACTGAATTCACTAACTTTGTTTTGTTCCCTACTCAATCCATCTACTTTCATTGCTGGCGTACAGCCAAAGATTTTCCTAAGATTTGGTTCTACTGGCGCTGTTGTTGATGTGAGAGATGCTGTAGAGGCGTTGCAGAGACAAGGGTGGAACAGAGCGGAGAAATGCCTGCTGCTTCACCATAACTTCATTTTGATGCTTTGAGTTTGGCGCTTCGCATGTGTCTCCACTGCCTTGATTCCCATCATGCTTCATCTACATTCCCTGCCAGTGGTTTTAGCCATGCAGAAATTTATTGGATGGATAGCCTATTTTTTGTTGAATTTAAAACTTCCCCATGTTGTCCAGATAAAAAGTTACGGGCACTTCATCCAAAGGTCCGGCCCCAACATCTTTTTTATTGGTTCCGCTATCGGTTAACGCTAACGGTTACAGCCATCGGTTTCGGTAAATGTAAGAAAAATATTGTCAGTTATTTCAGTGTTTGATATGGATTACAAAAATAAAATCTTATTTATGATGTGGTAACAATTTTGAAACCTATAGAGACTGATTTAAGACATTTTAATACCAATTAAGGCCTTGGTTTTATATTGAATTCAATGTCTTTTAAGACTTTTTAAGGATCTGCGGGAACCCTGCCTTTGTACAACAACCTTTGAGCCTCCCTCGTGGTCTGTTAGCTCACTGTAATCACAAATACATTTTTGTAAATCAGTTTACTTAAACAAGTTTAAGCGTCCCCCCGCATTCTATAAAGTGACAGAGATGCTGACAGCTGATGCAGCTCTGTGTCTCTCTGCTTTCTTGTTTCCTTCATGAAGCAGCTGTGCGACCTTTTATTTTGAGGCCCTCCTCTGGTTTAAAAAGGAGTTACTGCATCCGATGTTTGCCATTGACTTAGCTGAGGATGTGACCTCACCAAGGCAGGACTGATGTCAGCAGTTCTACTCTGGTTTGCTAAGGGAATAACAATAAATTAAATCTTTTTCTAATAACGGAAAATAAAAATAATGAATCTGGTCTTTATAAAAGATAATTTGAAAATAGTTAAGGCATTCAAATTGGATAAAACAAGTCTGAATAATAATTGGAAAACCACTTTGAGTCACTCAGTCACATATAATAAACATTAATAGGAAAAAAAACATTTTGAAGAGAGAGAATGAATGACTGGTTGTGATATTTATTGACCATCCTCACGGTACCAAACTATCATTGCTGGGATTTCTCTGCTTGCCATGTTGGTACTGTGTTAAACTGTCCGTGTGTCAATCACAGCTAAGACAGTGCCCAGACAACTCCTACCAGTAGGAGGATCTCCAAACATTAAATGTGTGCGGTAGTGAGGCTCTGGAGCAAAGTGAGCTCTACTTTAACTGTAGCCTGACTGAAATAGGTGTCATGTTTAAAAAGAATTTAAACAAACTATTACCCCATTTACTCTACCCCTTGAAAAACTGATCCATGCCGAGACCGGGTCCCAGCTCGGATCAGTTAACCAGGGCGAGCTCGGTTCTTCTGACGACCGTTTAGACATCACGCTATCTCCGTTCCTCGCCCTCGCCCACTAGTGACGATCTGGCGGTATTACTGCCAGTATTGAAGGAGGAAACCAAGCAGTTGGTGGCGGCATGCACCAAAAGTTATTGTTTGCCAACCTAATATAGCAAAACACGTAAGAAGAAGAAGGTTTCAAGAAGGAGGGAATCAAGAAAATCAAAATGGCGGCGCCCGGCCACATCTGCTAGAAAAGTTATACTTGATTATTATTGCTGTACTGGGTGTTTGCGGAGGGTCAGGCGAAGACGGAACCACCTTTCGTGGATGTTTATAGTTGTTGTTCTTCTTCTATTTTGTTTTGGTCATCTGGAGAGGCATTACCGCCAACTACTGGAATGGAGTGTGAATCGCTATGTGCAGCCAGACGGAGATGACGCGTTCTGCTCATGCGCCTTGTTATCAGAGAACCGGTGCCAGGGGAAAATCGGTGCCCCAGCCCACCTCTGAACTGGTCTGCAGTTAGGCGGGGTCCGCTGCCCAGCTCGGTTCAATTAGTTTGCTTTCCATTTATGATAAGTTATCTCAGTTACTGAGCTCGAACCGGTCTAAGCACGGTTTTTCAAGGGTAGTAAAGTGGGGTATATGACCCATTACAGCTGGGATAAATGAATGAGGAAAATTGCTTTGAGTTTCTTAAATCTTTCAGTTCATGGTAACTAAAACAACTGCAACCAACTGCAGATTCCGGTTACCGTTCTACCATCTGCTGTCGTGGCTTTCTGATGGGGCATCAGCATCGCAGCAAACTCCTGTAGCTGGTTTCCTCTGATGATGCGGTCCAGATACATCTTCTCTAGAATCCCGTAGGCAGCCAGCTGCTGGCAGCGCTCATCTTTAAAGAGAGTGGCCAACATCCTGGAACGCTGCTGTCCTAAAACAAATCCAAAATGTAAGAAACAGTTAAAAAAAAAATAACAGATCATTTTTGAAGCTATGGGCCAAAGACATGAATCATGTACCTGCAGAAGCCAGTATGGTGCAGTTCAGCGCGTGTTTCAACGCCTCCAGACGTTCACTTTCATGGACTATAGATTTGTATGACAGCTCGTTGTATCTCTGAGCAGCTTCAATGAACTTCCTCCTGAAATCAAGCACTCTGGCATAGCACACCTAAAAAGAACAACAGCTTTAATCGCAGAAACTTTGCCTATAGAAGAAAAATAGTCTCATTCAAATCAGACCTTGTTTAGACATTGAATTTATAACACTGAATTTTTAAACTGTGCAAATATCAATTTGAATTTCTGTTTCTTTAAATTCACCAGCAGAATTTCACCAGAAATAAATAAAAATTCTACTGCAGGATTTAACATGTATAAAACAGAAATCAGCTGCATAAATTCAGCAAAACAAATTCAAAAGCAAAAAGATCACCTCCAAAATCTAAGGAGTATCATAATTTAATCGGCTAAAATACACTTGACTTGATCTAGTATCAACTGCTTTGGGTTGAAACATCAAAAGCTCGACACATTTCTGCATTTGAATGTTTTTAACTGAATTTATGCACACGATTCTTAAATGTGTCGATTTTTGCAGAAAAATTTCCTACAGGTGAAATATTTGCTGGCGAAGCTAAAAAAAATCAAATTTCATTGTTATGAATTAAAACAATTCTAAAAAAGGATCTAATACGTTTATTTTTCCTTTCAGAGTGAAATTCCAATTTGAAATCAGTAAAAGATCATGAACCTTATAGTGGATCTGCAGCTGTTCATTGGAGGACTCATTCTGAAGCAGCGAGGCTCTGTTGATGTAGGCCTCTGCTTGTACGGGGTCATCGTCTTCCAAGTAGAGTCGGGCAATTTTTAGGTATGTGTCCAGCTTATAGTCAACATTATATTGCCTAGTAGGAAGAAGCAAAGAAGTGTCCAAATTGTGTTTTTTTTCTTCTCAAGCCCCTGTCGCACCTGATCGATTTAGCCAGTGTAGGCCTGACATCCCAGAATCTCCTAAAATGCTGGCATACACTGAACTTTCTATGAATTTTTTCTATTTTTGGCGTATACATAGAGTATTTATAACGAGTCCAGAACTTATATCCAATGACAGCCTAACTTATGAATAACACACGGCAGCGTAATGCCCATGAAAGACAGTGTCTTAAGAGGGGGGCAGCGATGTGGCCGGAGGCGTCTGGCCTGCTTAAAAAGATGTGTTTGATCGCAGTGGTAGCCTAGCTGCTGCTTACCGCCTGCCCGTGTTCAAGCATGCTTATAACTTATACAAAACATACCCATAACTTATCCAACGTATGCCAGCGTTGTTGTCAGTTTAATCGTACGTCAGGCATATGCTGGCTGAATCGTCAAGGTGTCACATGGGCTTGAGGTCTGAACAGTAATCTGCAATAGGCTACTTACTTCTGCCCCGTTTCTAAAGGAATTCCAACTAAAACTTGTGCAGCATTTCTCCAGTCTCCCTCCTTCTCATAAATGGTTGCTAAGTGCTGTCTGATGGAGGCTACCTGAAAACACAGTGACATTATTTAGCCTGACAGGAAACAAAGTTTAAAAAAAAACAAACACATAAAATGTCTATTCAAGTTGTGGGGAAAACATGAAGAAATCTACCTGTTCCTCAAAGGAGATTACCCTGGGCTGGATCTTCTCCAAAGTGAAGTGATACACTGCTTTAGCAGTGGCGTCTGGCAGGTTGGGCAGGTGAGTGCAGAAATCTGTCAGCAGCTGTCTCGAGATGACAAGACTGACATTCTCATTGACCACTGCAGGGGGAGTAAAGTTTAAAAGTCACTCATAGAAACCCACTTACAGATCAAGCTGGCAGCATGAAAGTAAAGTCTGAGCTGCATACTTGCTTCAACAAAGGCCTTCAAGGACTCCAGCTGTTCTGCACCCGCCAGCTGAATGGCTTTCTCCAAAATCTGCCGATATCTACAAAGACATTTCATTAGTTACCCAAACTACATTTGCTCAGAGTGTAGAAAGAGGTTTGTAGAATTAAACATAAACTTTAATATTAGGAGATCATTTAGAGATGACTCCACCAAGACTGATCCACTTTTGAATAGATATAAAGTATAGGAAATGTTGGCAAAATACTATAAAAGCAGTGAAAAGCAACGCAGCTCAGCAAGGAAATAGACGATTTACATGTCAGTCTTATTAATAAACAGAGAGGTTGACAAGGGTCTGTTAGGACAGAATTTGGTTAGACGTTTTAAAAGGCGTTAATTCCACAAAGAGATTTGGTCAAAGTAAGTACATCTACTTATTTAGTTTTGCAAAAAGCAACTTTTTCCTAATCCAACCCTTAAAGTAGAAAAATAACCCCAATATATTCAATTAATTATACCTTAAACAAATGTACAGCATGTTCACATCTAGTTATGTTACAGACTTTTTCTAAATGGCATTAAATTACTCTCAAAATTATACACAGAATATTATAACAATAAAAATTAAATCGTTTTGGACTCAGTTAAATATCTGCTTCTTTAGGATCCAGACAGAAGCAATTGAAAACAAAGTCCAATAAGACTCCTGATCAAAATTGCCCTTTGTTTAAAAATTATAGACACACTAAGAAGATAATCAATCAAATCAAATCTTTCTCCCTGCCATATTAAACATCGCAGTGTACCATAGTGTAACTACTGTTTTAGCTGGAAGCTAAAAAGCATCGTTAGCTTCTACGGAGGTTGGCAAGCATTGATTGCAAAATATAATAAATAAATAATCTCTCCACTATGGACTTGTTTTAGAGAAGACAAAATGCATTTCAATAAGACTAAATGACCAGACTAAATGTAAGTCTAAGCTAACAAACTGGATATGAAAGAGAGGGAATGAAGTTAGCATAGCTAGGTCATCTAGCTAAATAGCTTTGTTAGCTAACAGCGACGTGTTTCCGCCTTAAGCTGTTTTTTAATCATCAGTTAATGTTTGTCCCTTTTGAGAGCTACATACTTAGCAGCGAGGTCCTTGTGAGATCCACTTGAATTCATCAGCTGTGCAAGCTCCTGTCTCACTTCGGCAGCCATTGTCGCTAAGTGTGTTGCTAAAATGTCAACAACACCGGTATGCTAGCCTTTCTGCGCGTGTGCAGCTAGGGCGGCGCGCGCACGTATCCCCGCCTGCCACTCACATGAGCGCGCACGTTAAACAGATCAACATCTGACATAAGCATTAATACATTTAGTCTGTTATCACATCAAAACAGCTGTAATAAGGGGGTTTAAAAGAACCAACTAAGCGTTTTAACAGTGATTAATATCTATATCTATCTATCTATCTATCTATCTATCTATCTATCTATCTATCTATCTATCTATCTATCTATCTATCTATCTATCTATCTATCTGCCTATCTATCTATCTGTTCAATTAAATTCAGTTTTTTTCTGTAGCGCCGATTCACATGTAATCTCAAGGCACTTTACAATTCAACCAGATTATTCCAGTCAAACTGATTCAAAGTTTTCTATCTAGGGAAAACCAACTGATTGCATCGACTCACTGACCTGAAGGCGATCCCTCGTACCAAGCATGTTTGTAGTGACAGTGGATGGTAAAACTTCTAACCAGAAGAAACCTCCAGCAGAACCAGGCTCAGTGTGAGCGGCCATCTGTTGAAGCCGACTGGGGTTCAAGGAGACAGAAGCAGAGATACAAAAGGCAACTGTTAACCAGCTCCACCGAAGTCCCCATCCAGGAAACACAGCAGGGCAGATGAGCACTGATCCAGCTCCCATGTCAGAGGATGAAAGAGAGCACTTTGACTTGGTTACTGTCAGAGAAACAGCACAGCTGACATTTCTTTCCAAGATGGAGTCACAGCACAACAAGAACACACCAAATGAAGCTACTATGAGAAAAAGCAGAGGGAGCATAAAACTAATAAATTCTGCAAAATTGGAGAACAGAGATTAAATGAAGAAAATTGATGAAAAAGAGGTCACTATATCTTCCAGCAGCCTAAGCCTATAGCAGCATATCTATCTATCCATCAGGATTGACAGGACGGTCAAAAATATTGAGACTTCAAAAAATATCAATAGGCAGACTTTAATGCTTCCTGCAAATTGCCATGGTTCCAATACTGAAGACAAGTTTTGTTCACATACTGGTGCTAATGCTGAATCAATATTTCTGAATTATTTACACGTTGAAAGAATAATAGCTAAGAAAACCTTTAAAATGTTGTTGAATTGTGTTATTCATTTCACATTTCTTTGCAACCTTATTTGACAGTCATCCCTTTTGTTCAGCAGTTTGGTCAGTGCCAGCTGTTTTAAAATGCTCTCTAAATAAAGTTGGCTTTGCTAACTAGTGTCTGTGATTCTGTTGAGAAACCATCCATATTGAAGCTGAAAAGTGGAGTTTTTTTTTAATAAGGATAATTATTTTTATGCCTCTAAATATTTGTTGCTGTTTTATTCGCAAAATGTTGAAATAGTATTGTGCATCGAATATTTTCCCAGGTTTCCATATCAAGTTAAAATCTTTAGTTGTGAAAACCTACGTATCAATTTAAACTGTATTTAAGAAAAGTAGCCTAATTGGAATCAGACATTTACAGTATTCGGCTTTGTATCAATAACACAGAATTTATTTTTAATGCTGAATTTTAAGTTGTGCAATTATGTAGTTAAATGTTTTTGCATGAAATTCTTCAGCAACACTGAAGCCTGTAAAAATTATACTGCAGTAATTAGATAAATCAGCGGCATAAATTCAGCATCAAACAAAATCATCAGCTGAAACTGACCTAAAAAAATCAAATATTAAAATTTAAATGCAAAACAATCACCTGCAAAAATTCAAATTCAAAAAAATTAACAACACAAATTTAACCTGCAAACCTTAAAATGCTAAAAATATGTTGGCATTTTGATGACTCAAGCCAAAGCAATCAGCACTAGAGTGACACAAATGGCTTTTGGCCGATCAAAGTACACTCATTGGATTTTGTAGGGTTTTTTTCTTTTGTTTTTGTTTTTTTGCATTTGAATTGTTGTCTGTGAATTTCTGTTGTTGAATTGAATTTGGATGTATGCAATTATGTCAAATTCTGCAGTAGTATTTGTTCAGGTGTTTTTTTTTTTTTCTTTTTTGCAGGTGAATTTAAAGTAAAAAATTCAAATATATAATTTCAGAGGTTACAAATTAAGTGTTATGACTTCATGTCTAAGCAGTGCCTGGTTCAATGTCTAAACCAGGGTCTGGTTCAATATTAGACAAAATCCCTCTTTAATAAAACTGGGGCTAACTGGAACCAGAATAAATAGTTTCAGGACTTAAAGCAAAGCTAAATCAGATCAAGAGAATGTGAAAGTATTTTATTTACATAGACTGCTGGGACAGAGTGGAAGATCATTATAACTGTTTGGGAATCGTGTTATTGGTGTTTTATAGATTTCGC
>JAGKQL010000057.1:8330187-8366781 GCA_018398635.1 Cyprinodon brontotheroides
ATTTGCGGCCAGTGCCAAAATGTATAATCTAGTTATATACAAGTAATACATACATATAAGTACAGAAGAGGATTAGGACCACTGAAAAAAAAAGTTAACTGATTATAAAATTTTTATTTCAGTTTAATATGGGTAAAAGTCAGAATTCTGAGAAAAAATGTCAGAACTGAAATGAAATTTAAAAATCAGTTAGCTTTTTTTTTCCAGTGGTCCTAATCCATCTGTCGTATATATACATATATATATATATATATATATATATATATATATATATATATATATATATATATATATATATATATATATATATATATATATATATATATATATATATATTGTATATAACCGTTTCAAAAATACTTCAATATCCAAAATGCTGTACTGTACCTTTAAACAATGTGTCACCGTGACGTCGAACGTGGAGGGCGTGGCCGCTCTGTGAAATGTCAGGGAGGAATGGCGCTCGGCGCGGTATTTTGAACAATTGCCTTTTCCTTTCCTCGGTTTATTTGGAAACGCTGCCCAGCATTAAAATCTCGGGTAAGAATGGCTATGTATGAACCCCCTCTATGCATTAGCGCAGCCTATACTGCCAAAAGCCGCAAACCAAAGGATATGAACAATGTTGGGGTATAATGTTGTGCTAGCTAGCTCGAGTTAGCCAGCTCAGCAACTTCGCTAGTACAGTCAGTTGGTCCTGCCCGCTGGGCTGGCTTGTGGCTGTATAAAGCTCCTGCTACTGATCAAGATGATAGCCAGTGAGAAGCCGACTTTTTCCCTGGAAATGATCAAATGCGGGATTACGATCGTTGTGTAGGTAGAACCAATTTAGGAACAAAATCAACACTTTTAAAAGTCGAGATATGCGGCTAGAATTCTGCCGAACCGTTTGTTTGACTAACTTTAAAGTAAACGGTTATTTGAGCCGGACGATGACAGGTTATTGTTGGATTAGTAAAACGATTTTTGTCCCATTAACTGATAGAAACTAGTCATCGCTGCGTAATTATATGTGATCAGTGCGGATCAGACACACAGTGGAGCCTTTTTACGCTCAAACCTATGGTCACAGCTGCTTGATCTGGCGGTGAACGATATAATGTCTGCTTTTAGACTGATTTCTCAGGTGACAGAAGAAATTACTGAAGGCTAGCTTTGTTTACACTGCCAGTGCATAGAAATATTGTCCCGCTCCTTTGTGTACACTTCTAAAACAAGTCTGTTCTTAATCTCTGGGGGTTGCTTTGTTCTTTATTGTAAACAGTCGACTCAACGAAAGTCTCAATCGAAAGGGAATAATATGAAATGGATAATGCTAGCCGGAGAGCTAACCGAGTTGATGACGAGGTAAAAATGGCGGATCTTTCGAAATCCAACCCCGGCCTGAAATAGTAACGCAACCAGCATTGAGCTCTACGCCTTTCCCCCCCTTCACCCTCTCTGTACCCCAAACGGCATCACTTTTCTCGGATTGTTTTTTTTATCCCAGGCACATACAGCCCGTGTTTTCTGGCTGTTTTCCCGGGACATGGAAAACAAAAACTCCAGAGTCTGTGTGGAGTAATACAGGAGATTCATCTGGGAGGATTAATGTGCAGCAGGACAAAGATGCGCCGGAGATAAACGGCGCGGCCTAGCATCAGCTGTCAGCTTCTGTCAAAAGCAACAAAAGCCAAATGCAGCTCCAGCTCATCTCTGGATTGATTCGTTATTTTCTTCTTAGCAGCTAACGTAACAGGTCGATTCTTCTAGCCGGTTTTTTGGTGGAAACCCACTGCTAGCTTTGGCATCGCTAGCTTTGTTTATGTGTTAAAGGCAGTCTGCATTTAACCAGTAGAATTAAATGATGTATTTAGAAATGTTAAACAGTCCCAGATACTATCATTAATACGTTGAAAGGTTATATAAAAAAAATCTTTTTACGTTTTCATCTCCACTGTTTGTATTAGTTGCCATGGCAAAGTGAGGGAATTATTTAGCAGGTAATTGAGAATGCCTGATAGAAAAAAAAACAAAACATATTGAATGAGCCATAGAAATTAGGCATTTCAGTTAAAGCCAAGCAAGTTGGGATAATAATTTAAAACCTATCGAGTTCCAAGAGCATAGAAATTAAAATAAGATTTTTTATAATAAAAATTTTCTTTATAACTATGTGCAGTCTTGATCTAAATGCTCTCACATTTTTAAGTGGTAGGTTGCAGACCCCCTGTAACTTCTAGGTGTTTCTGTTAAAATGCGAAGTATTATTTCATGTAGTGTTGTTTGCCTTTGTAGCTAAAATAAATGATGAAAAATTCACAAATTAATTTTTATGTATATATTTATATTTTGCTGAGGTCTCTTACTTCTGCTACCGTTTACAGAATGGGGCTAGGTTTACTTCAAATTTTTTTTTTTTCCTAAAATCTAAAAAAATCCGACAGCTATTCTGGAGTGCATTGTAAATGTAGTTAATTCAAGTTTACTGATCATTTCTAACTGTGCACTTTAGGATCTAAAAAATAATACCACTGCTTTTCTAAGTTTCACTATCTACTCATTGAAATTATGGACTCTCAGGGCCTGTATAAAGATTTTTTTCCTACAGTATATATGTAATAACAGGGTTTCTGCGGGTCATTAAAGTTAATTAAATTGTTATTTTTTAAATTAAGGCCTTTATTGGCATTAAAATTCATTAAATGTGTTTGTGGTGGCAATCAAAATGTTTATTTAAAAAAAAAAGTATTATAAACAATTTTGTCAGATATATTATATCACGATATATTTGCGTGGAACTGCTTCCAGTTGATCGCAAAGACGTATGTTCGGAAAAGAATGCCAATTTCAACAAAAGTGGTTGGAAAATGAGGAATTCGGGGAATGGCTGCAGCCTGTGGACGGGTACCTGTTGGTGGCATTAAACTAATTTCTAAGAGCATTAAAAAGCATTAAATTAGAGTTATTCATTCCTGTATAAACCCTGAATAAGAGACATCAGAAAGATTCTGATCTCATCAGGGGGGGTTGGAGGTATTGAATAGGAGTGGCCCGAAAAGGGAGCCCTGTAAAACACTATAGATAGCTTTTATTTACCGTACTCCGGTTTTGTCAGAGGAAACTCAAAAGAAACAAAGAAAGGATTTATTGCCAAATATGATTTGAACAAATGTAGGATGATGACGACAGGTAGAGTCCTGTGCTCCATAGAAAAAGTAAAAAGTTCTCAATGCGTAGCTGATAGTAAGAAGGTCATTCACAGGTTCTGCTCAGTTTTCTGGCCTAGCTAAAACCTTCACTGGACTGCATCTTAGAGATTATTTTGTCAAAATGAGGAACATTAGTGCCAAATTAGTCAAAATGAATCAGTAAATATACTTTTTATTAGTTTATAACAAAATGCAGGGTTAGCTTAGGCTTCCCTTTTGCTAATCTAACTTGTTTTTTTTTTTAATTAGGTATCACTTTTAACACTTTGTTTTTAAAAATGGATAAAGGTTTGTCTAAAGATAAATAAATACTTTCTTTTTTTTATTTAACATTGCGGTTATATCCACCAAGATACAGTATTCTGTCATGGACTTCATGTCATGAGTATTTTTCATCATCTCTCCCTTTAATCTGTATTTTATTTATTCTTTTATTGTAGGTTTGATGTTTTTTTAACCCCCCCTTTAACTGCAATTCTGTTTAAGAAACATCTTATTGTTTGAGGTCTCTAACTAGATTGTTGTATTGCTTCTTTTTGAAGGGGTAACTGAGAGCTAAGACGCAATAAGCATGGATGTGGTGTCGCCAGAGCTCAACAGCCTCCTTCCTGATGAAATCATGGATACCGAGGCCATAGAGGAAATCCCTCACTCCCAGTCTGATGGCAGTGCCAGCCAGTCAGAGCCCACATCTGACTTGTCTGTCCCAATGGAAACCGATGCTCCCGTGTCATCAGAAAGTTTAAGCATCTGTTCAAATGCCACCTCACTGGAGCACATTCAGACTGCGGCCACTCCTGCAGCTGCAGATTCCACCGTCCTCCCTGGAAGTCAGCCTTCCATCACAATTTCCACTTCATCGACCTTATTTACCATCAAACCAGCCATGGCTACTTCTACAGCTAAGACCAAAACTACAGAAAGCGTCACTGGGACTACAATTTCCACGACTGGCATGCAGAAGCTCACAGCTCCGTTTGCCATTTCTGCAGCCAACCACCAGATCATTCTTAATAAGTTAGCTTCTTCTCAGGCCTCGGAAGCAGCGAAAGCTGCAGGTACTCCATCCCAAGTCATCAAACAAGATGGCCAAAAACTTTTGGTTACAGCAATTGGGAAAACAGGGCAGCCAATTGTGCTCCAATTACCCCACACAGGCAGCAAACCTGGGGTTTCACAGACTTCAGGAGACACAAAGTCTCCAACACCGCAGTTTAAAGTGGTGACTATAGGTGGGAGAGAACTGAAACCAGTAGTAGGGAGCACTGGAAACCAGGTGACCACATTACAGGCCCAGCAGCTGAAGACTGTGCAGGTAAAGATGTGTATTTATCTACAAATACAAACACTGACATAGACACTGACAAAATATTTATTTTTAGCATTTGACGTTGACTTAAGTTAGCTAATTCTCAAGCCTGCCAGGATCTGTGAAGAGCTGGTTGGAAATTACTGATTAAATCTGTTATTTTTTATCAGCTAGTGAATCATCAGGGACTATGAGTTGTTCTGACAGAAAAAAAACTCGTAGGTATTAAAGTTCCAGTGATTAAATGAAACTTTAAGTTAGCTCCACGAGAGACAAATAAAACAGAATTTTTAATCTGTGTTCTTGGATTCGATTTTATTTTACTTTAAATTCACCAGCAAAAATTTCACTAAAAAATTTCTCCTGCAGAATTTCAAAGTAGAAAAAATGTACTGCAGAAATTCAAATGATCAAATAATCGCATGCAAAATTACATTTATTGTAACTTGATTAACTAAAAGCTACTTATATCGATCTGGCGCTTAAATATATTTCAATTTTTGCTGAGAATTTTAATATTTTGTTTTATCCAGCAAATTTTTTAATATGAAAATTTCTGCAGAAAAGTTTTTTTACAGGTAAGATTTATGTTTGTGAATTTAAAGTAAGAAAGACTTCTAATACATAAGTGCACAGTTAAAAACTAAAGTGTTATGAATTTAATGTCTAAAAAAGTCTGATTCTGATGAGACTATTTCTTCCATATAGCTCTATTAAGTATAACTAGTATATTATATACAAATTATATCTTTTTAGTATAACTTAGATATAAGAAAAAAAGTAAAATAAAGATGTAAGATGGCATTTTCGATGTATAAAATATATATGTTTATTCATATTAACAAATAATACCTTCTCTTGTTGGACATGGGGGGAAGTTTCTTCTTTTGTAAGACAGATATTTTTCTTAACAGATTATTTTTACATCAATTTATATGACATTCTTTAGCTTTGCCACATATTATACCTTGACATTAAAAAAAAAAATTAAATTCTTTTCCTTTTTCTTAGGGATGCACAATATAATCGGCCCCCTATCGGTATCGGCCTTAAAACTGAATATCGGACATCGGCCACCCACCCGATATTTAACCCGATATTTGATCAGCTTCTGAGTTTCTAAAGTCTAAAAAAAAAAAAAAAATACTAAATTTTCTTCTTCCTCAAAAACTTCTTTTTTACAGACTTAAAACTTCTAAAGACGAGGGAAAAAAATATCCCAATATCTTCATATGCTAATATATTGCCATTTAGAAACACCATATCCATCTCTTTTACTAATGAAATATTGCTATATGTCATCGTTATGCTACGAAAATCCCCTAAAATTCACGAAATTTTGCCAGTATAAAGTATACTTATGTTGATATATTGGCGCAGTATCGATCTATTTTTACTAACAAAATCTCACAAGAATTTGCAAAATATCACGAGAGTTTGTAACAGAACGATGAAATTTCCTCACGAGATTTTGAAAGTAAAATAGATAGATACCGCTTTTAAAATCTATTTGATATCAGCATATGAAAATATATTTGAGTTTATTATTTTTCAAAGTGTCAGAAATGGATAACAAAACTGATATTTTCAATGACTACTTATTTTTGTCCAGCTTTAACATCGGTATTGATATCGGTTATCCGGCTACATGAGTTTTAAAATATCGGCATATCGGATATCGGCCAAAATCCCAATATCGTGCATCCCTACTTTTTCTATTACTGACTGTTCCCTTTTTGACATAAAAAAAAAATAAAACTACCAAATTTCACAAATCTTCTTGCTATGGTTTTCCAATCCTTACTCAGAAGCTAGTAATCACACATTATGGAATAAAGCTGTTCAAAGTTATTACAGATCCAAAAGTTGGAAGCTAGGTTTAGCATAGCTTTAATTAATTATAGTTGGAACCACCTCCTTTAAAGTGCAACTCACCCCAAAGTCAACATTTCTGCAGATATGCTGCCTAAGACTTTTTATAAACTTTCCACATGACAAAAGCATTGCAGCCTATCAAATGCTGCCAAGGACTCTTCACAGCTGTTTCTGCGCTCTCACTGATGATTTGAAGGACTTTCTCCTCTAATTACCTCCACCAAGGAGGTCCTGTTTTAGGAGAGTTGTTGTCTGTGTAAAGGATAACTTCAAAAGTTATGGACATATTTTAATGAATTCTTTTTTTTCCCTGGTGCCAAGGAACAATCCATTAAAGTTTGGCAATGATCCAGATGGGAGGGTGAGAGAAAATCAATTTCCATTTTCATGACCAAGGAGGTTATGGAAAATGGGCTATCTCTGCACCACTCTGGTAGATAGCACCATGGTGGAACTTTTTTGCTATGCGGCGCAGCGCCATCCCTGTAGACGAGGGCAGTCACAGTAGAAGACTGACTGACTCAAACCCCAAAAAACACTTGTACCAAAATTACTGATCGATCAATACCTTCTGATGAATATATACAGAATATATATAGCTTGGTAAAATATCGCAATATATAGTGATAATCCAATATCGTGGTAATATCATATCGTGACCCAAGTATCATGATACTTATCACAACATACATGCCAATACTCACCTCTACATCCAGATCATAATCTGGATACAGGAATTTTTTAAAAGATTCTCTAACATTGTGAGATCGGGATATTTGGCGGAACAAGCAGTTCCCCACTAAACCAGAGGATGGCAGCAGAGACCACTGACAGCCTCACTATCAGACTCAAAAAAGGCTGCAGGTTTCTAATGAAGACAAAACAAGAAAAGGGAACGTTAGCAGGATCAGTTAAACCCTTATGAACGGATTTTATGGAAATTTTTTACCAAAGGTGAACCTCATGCCAACAGGAACAATTTATATTAATTTGGTAACGATCCAGATCATGTGTGGGTTTTAGCTTTAGACTTAGACTTAGACTTCTTTATTTGTCATTTTGTATGCCCAGAGTGCATACAGAACGAAATTGCGTTACCTTACTACAGCTTATGAACGTTGCATTGATATTTCAAATGGCACAAGTTATACAAAAAGTGCAGCAGTGGTCAAAAAGTGTGAACAGTGCAGAGGATAAGAGAGAGAGTGTGCAAAATGCAGTGGTTCAGTGCAAATAGGCATTTGTGCAAAAAATGCGTTATTGAAAATAGAAATGAGATGAACAATTAAAGGGCTAAAAGTTAAACGTTCAGCAGCATTGATGCCCGATAATGTGCAATAGGTGTAACTCACAATTTGGGGCAAAACATGCTGCTTGCCGGAGGTCTGTGCTCTCAGAAGGCTTTTCTAGTTTAATAAATTTCCAGTAATGTTACCCAAGTTTTACTCCTCTAAAAGTTTGCGTCTTGACTACTTGATTAGAAATCACATATTTAAGTGTCCAACTAGTTTTGCTGAAATTTAAAGAGGTTTAAAGTTAACTATGCTTTTGGAAATCTGACTTTAGGAGGTCTGCTTGCGCTATGGGGAGATTTAATTTTGCTAACCATGCAAACTAAAATGTGTGCGCAGAGCTTTGTAATAAATCTTTAATCTGTAATCATGAAAGCCCCCCATTTTCATCTGAAATGTTGCTTTAGGCCCAGGTGTAAATTCTTTGGAATGGATCTTATTGAACCAGTACTCGAGGTGAGGGGGGATGACATCCCCCTTCTTAAAAAAATAAATACAAATCTTAATCATCCCCAATATCATCCTCTCTGACATTTCATAATTGAATGTGTACATTTCGATTATATATTAACAGTAATGGCAATAATATTGCCCTTTCAACATTTGGCAGGCTGTGCGCTTACGAGGAGCCTGACCAAAATATGGTGGCCCAGAGTGTGTGTATGTTTACAATCATGCAAGTTTCTCCACATAATCATACCTGTTGAATTTCATAAGTCTGGGACAATAAATGTGAAAATAAGGAGGGGAATGAATCTTTGGCAGGTTCCAGGTTCTAAGTTTAACAAATAAAGCGTCAGAAATGATCTAGAATGGTGTTGATAGCAAAATCGGGAATTGGCACCCAGTGAGCAGAGACTATTCATCACACACAGACTGTAACTCATCAACTGAAATGTGTCTCCATGCAAGAAAAATCCTATCAATTCAAATCTATCTGTCCACCTAAACTATCAATTTTAAGGCATCAATGTGTAACAAATATGAAAACATGAAGAATATGTTTAAAAATTCCCTTTTTGTTCATATTTCAATGCGTTTTCTCATCAGTGGGCGTGAGTTTAGGGCGATGTGCGCTCCTGCGACAGCGGAGGTAATTCTCTGCACAACAGATGAAACCTGGAGGAGAGAATCGAAGCAGGGGCGGATTTAGGAAATTTGGTGAAAGACAGGCATGGTGCCCTCTGAATTGAGAAGACAACTCATAATACAGACCCATTATAGAGATACAGAAAGTTTAATAGAATAGACATACATTATTTACTAAATTTTGACTGTCCTTAATGATGATTTATATTTTATATTATGTCTAGGAAAAAATAACAATTCAAGATATCTTTAATCACATTTCGGAGAGTCAAACTGCCTTCTGAGATATCTCAAATGACGTCATCTGATCTGTCATTTAAAGTGTCACACATCCAGAATTATAATGAAGATATTCCAGTTAATTTGAACTACCTAGTCAAAACTATATTTTTTTAATATCCCAATTCTGAAATATGCCCCCAGCGCTATCCCTGAGCTGCAATAGTGCTGGCTCTTCTAGACAAAGGTGTTTCAAAATGACACAATGTAGAAAGAACTCAGCAGTATGGGATGTGTGGAGAACTACAACTTTGTGAACTTTTTCAGGAATCAGTCATGATTTGCCTCAGGGAAGTTGAGGCATTACTTATTCAAGAAAATAGTTTAATCTGGTTAAAATCCTCTTTTAACATAGTAAACTAGATAATTTTCTCCATCTGCCAAAAATACTCAAATTCAGTTGAAGCTTTTTGGTGGCCAAATCTTTGGTGCATCCCTAGTTATAACATTATTAATAATAGATATCCATATGTGCGCTTAAAGGGAATTAGTGCTAATGCAACCACTTAGTAGGTCCTTTTATTTACGTTCTGTTTTCAGCCTTTTGAGTTGAAGATATTTAAAATTAATGGGTAAGAAGATTCTGATAAGATTGTTTTGGTCTCTTTTTGGAGGAGGGGTGAAGAAAAAACATTGATTTAAATCCGAACCTAAAACCTATAAATGCGGAGGTTACACTCAAATGTGTCAAAACTCTTGACGATATAACAGATTTATATTGTTTTTAGATCCCTAAGAAAACGCCGGCATCCTCAGCTGCTCCCATCAAGTTTATCATTACAAAGACGGTAAACAGCAAAGGTCTGAGTCCGCAGACGTCAGTAACTCCTGTTATCCCAGGTGAGGTTCTTTCTTTAGCTCCCAGTTGGTAGGGTCCTAGTTTTTTATTGCCTAATTAAACCTGTGCACTATGCTTCCAGGACGCGTCATGACACAAACCCAGGCGATGTCGCCAAAAACAATTACTCTGTCTGAGTCCCACAACACTACGATACAGAGCTTTCCTGGCAAAAAGATCGCAATTTCGCCTCTCAAGAGCCCCAGCAAGGTGAGTAAAGCCAGGCATACACTGTGCGATTTTTATTTTTATTTTTTTCTTCCGTCGTTGCTCACAGCTACAACATCCACTGTACGACAAATCCCCAGGGTTACGTCGTAAAGTGTGAGTTCAAAGCTCACATTGTATGTTCTCACACTGTACGTCTAAAAACCCCGTTGGCCTCAGCTTGGCAGTGAGATGGCGCTACTCGGACTCATCTATCCGGAAGCCAAATGAGTAGAAGCTCACTATAGAGAAAAGTGTTGCCTTTGCAATTTGTGCAATTTTGTGTGCTGAAAACCCTAAAAAAGAAAAGGCGACAACGTATTTTGACAAAGACATGAATGAGCAAACGTGGCTACTATGGTCTGTCAATTTTACAGAAAAGAACTCCATTTCACACACACTAGGGGTGTAAATCACATCCATCATGGTGATTCGATTCAGTATCGATTTCCTGACCCTCGATTCGATTATTTTCGATATTCAAGAATACAACATGATTCGATTCGATTAAATGGTTCATTGTTTTTACACACCTTACAGGCTAGACGATGTTTGAAATTTGAAATAAATCAATGAAAAGCTGTAATATCGTTATGCATTTTTTTTTTTTTGAAATAACAGCAAATAACAGAAGTAGCAAAGTTGTACCAGCAATACCAGCAGTATCAGCAATATGTGCCTAAATGTTATGCTTCCATCCCTCTTTAGTCAATTTAGTGGTTCTTGTGTCTGCTGTGAGCATCTACTGCCATGAGGCTGTCCAGCTGGCCAAATGTTTCCTTACTAGCACATCAAGGATGTCCATATTAGCGTAGCCAGACGCCACACTCAAATTTGTCACTGCTTCACTGAAACTCAGGCCAATGTTCTGTTTTTTGTTTTGTTTTATTGAGTGTAGCATCTGCATGAACAGTGTTTTTAAACACATTTACGTCCTTTATGTCCTTTTTTTGCACATATACGTGAGAAAAGGTGCTGTGAAAAAGTGAATGTAGCCCACCTAAGACTGTGTCATCGACTCAGATTCCCCCTGAGCTCTCATTGGCAGGAGAACACATGGAGCCAGCTTTGAAAGCAAGTGATCATGTTCAGAAAGGTTCCCAAACAGCTGATCTTTCAGTCCGAATTGGTTAATGATCAGAGCTGTTTTGTTTGTTGTTTTTTTCCCCTAACCTAATGAAATTTAACAATGCTGTGCCGGTGCATAGCCACCTTACCAAGGCTGCAGGTTGATCAGAGAAATGGTCAACCTTTGATAAAAGGGAGTCAAGCATGTAAAAAATGCATTATTTTCAGTCAAATAACTCCACTTTGTGTTCAGGTGTAAAAGCATTACTTCAATCATCCACAAAGGAAACGTAGACACACAGACTGAACCACGGAGGAAAACGGCGCCTCAACCAATTGTTGCAGACAAAACAGAGTGGCATGCAGTACAGTTTTCTCAGCATTCTGAGGAAAAAAGTCCGAATTCTGACTTTTTTCGTATATTAAACTGAAATAAAATTCAAAAATCAGTAAAAAAACATTTTCCCCAGTGGATTCCATAGATTTCTTCTGAAATTTCGTATAACATTTGTTATCATTGAGTCACTTTTATCAAATGTAAAGAGGAAAAAAAAGCAAGAGTGACTTCAAGGATTGGGCCTGATTAAAATAAAATAAATCTGCATTACATATTAGGGATTAATACGAGTGGTGTCAGTATAGGCCTTAAAAGAAAAACTACCAAAAAAATAGATAGAAAGCCGCTAATTAACATCTTTAGAGATGTTTGTAAAGGAAAACTTGCAGATTTCCATGATTTTTACTCAATACTTTAGATTAAAGAGAAAATATTGAGTGTTTACATTAAGCATAGAGAGAAGAAAGAACATTACAGGATATAATTCTGAAGAGGCATTAATAAAATCAATAAAAACCAATTCAAGATTTGATATATGGAGATATTAATTAATTAAAAACATTGATTTTTTTTTTTTTTTTTAGTACACCCAGAGTTAAGGAGCTCCAGACTAAATGAAAATGTGAAATTTGTTAAAAGTTGAAGGAAACGTGGTTAGATGTCCATATCTCTGGGAATGACCTAATATCTCCCCCTACTGGACTGATGTGATAAGACTACTAAACTCCTCAGTGGCTTTCACTGTATTCTGCTTTGCCAATAATCCAAATGGATTGAATGAAAACAAAACAAGAAAAAAACGGACAGATACCTCTTAGAAATACCAAAGGCTGACAGCAAAAAGGCCAAAGAACATTTTTGGATTGGGTAAACCTGATAAATGAACTTTATGCAGCAGAACCACTGACCTTTTTTCCTTCAGTGGTCATCTGATAAATACAAACATTTGGAAAAGTAGAAGTATTTTCTTGATGATTAGTCACCTTACCTCAGCATGCTACGTATCCATAACTTCTACCAAAACCCAGTTCATTTCTTTTTAATTGCTTCATGGCTTTTTGTGGTGTTTGATTTCTTTGCGTCGGTCCTTGTTTATTTTGGGTTGTTTGATGTCAAATGGAAAATAATTATTAAAAATTAAGTATTAAAGGAAAAGAGTATTGGTCAATACCTAGATTAATAAAACCAAACTCAGTTTTCTGTGTTTGTCTGACTTCTGCTGTCAACTTAAGTAGACCTGGTGCCACAGCTACACTTAAAAGTGAAGAACTGCAGGCTTCACTGGCCTTAGTTAAAGGAATAGTACACCCAAAACATGATTAGCCTTCATTTTCTACTCACCCCATGCTGAAAAACACTCTGGAGTACTTTTTTTGGATATCTCAAAATGCATCTGAAGACTGGGGAGGCTTCTTGTTGCCTAGCACGACATTCAAATAATGGAGGTCTATGGCCGAGACAGAAAGGTCCATAAAAGTCCACAAAAAGCGTGTCAATATTCCTCCACACTGCTCGCCCAATGTATTCCGCGTCCTGAGGTAGCGCCATACTTATCAAACTAAGTCATTTAGAATGTTTTTAGAGCATAAACAGTAGTGGGGCATAGATTTCCTGAAAGCGCCTGCGCCGGGCGCTGCTTCATGACGCCCACGGAAGTCCCGCAGACCAAACCAGATGAAAGTGCACATTCAGCGCCTGCTCTGCCGACAATGCAAGCTTAGAAGAAGAAATGTGCTGCTTACCTGTGCAAAGAAAGAAACAACGAAGAAAAATGCTCTGAGGATCCCGTGTTGAGGAAGAGCATGAGTTCTTTGCCCAGCTGAATGCCATCTCTTCATCTGGTTTGGCCCGCCGCTGCTCGAAGGCCGCGGAACGCCGTACCGAGCCGCCAGGAAATCCTATATACTACTGTTTATGCTCTAAAAACATTCCCTGCAAATGACTTTGTTTCGAAAATTCTGGACGCTGAAGTCCTCAGACATTTTTCTTTTTTCTGTTGTTTCTTTCGTAACAAACAGCACATTTCTTCTACGCTTGCATTATTGGCAGAGCAGACGCTGAATGGCGCATCTCTTCATCTGGTTTTGGTCTGTCAGCGTGTTTCCATACAGACCGTGAACGCCGCTTAGGAAGTCTCTACACACTACTGTTTTATGCTCTAAAAACATTCTAAAATGACTTCGTTTCGAGTAAATTATGGACGCCACCCAATTCTCAGGACACTTGGAGAAATACATTGGATCTTAGTATGAAGGGATATTGACACGCTTTTTGTGGACTTTTGTGGACCTTTCTGTCTTCGGGGCACCATAGACCTCCATTATTTGAATGTCAGCAGACAGCAAGAAGCCTCCCAGATCTCCAGCAGGTGATGCATTTGAGATATCAAAAAAGTACTCCAGTTAGTGTTGTTCAGCATGGGGGTGAGTAGAAAATGAAGGCTAATCATGTTTTGGGTGTACTATTCCTTTTAAGGCGTGCTCATGACTCCAGTATGATCAAACAGATGGGGCAGAAAAACTCGTCTCCGGTTTTCCCAGAAGACACTTTGACGGTCATTAAGGCTTTTTGTGAAATAGTCAGCGAACAAACAAGTGATGCAATATAAGATACAGTGGTGGTAATATTATGGTCTGGGACTTTATTTTGCATTCCTTGGGATCTGGAGGATTTTTTTCTTCGATGGATGGACAATAAATCCTGCAGGAGATTCTGCAGCCAACTTTGTTTCCTCAAACTAAAGCACTCTTGAAATTCTCCATCCAGCAAAAAGCTCCATCAAATCCACCTCTTAATGGCTGCAGACTAGCTTGGAGTGTTCAAATGTTTCTCAGAACATTTTAGATCACATTTAATAGATTGTGATTCCAGATATAATAAAAATAGACATTAACGTTATAGTTTTTTTTCTTCGTCTGTCTATTGAAGCTTCCCTCACACATGGCTCATCCTTGTGTCTCCCGCAGGTGACGGTGGTGTCTGTGGCTTCCCCAACTTCAAACCCCAGTCAGAAGTCCGTAGCTCTGCCTGTCAATGTAGCACTTAGCCAGCAAATCCTGGCAGTCCAGCAGTCGACGCCTGCTTCTCCAGTCAAGGTGGCCACCAGCCAATCAACAGCACAGGTGAGACCGGTTGCAAAATACTAAGACATTTCATAGTTTTTACTCGTTATCAGTTTGAAATGTTGACTGAAACCTCTTTCCTGTCGTCGTCTGAATGGCGTCAGAGCATTAAACCTGTCCAGTCTGTCGGCGTGGGGGGCGGCTCCCAGTTCAAGACCATCATCCCTCTGGCCACCCAGCCGAACGTGCAGCAGATTCAGGTTCCAGGAAGCAGGTTTCATTACGTCCGCCTCGTCACTGCGACCACGGCCAGCAGCGGCGGCCAGCCCAGCACCGTTAACACCAGCTCCGTAGCGACAGGTGAACTGCCAACGCTTTCTTCTTCTTATGCTAAATCTCTCTAGTATTCATGGAGTCTCTCACCTGGAGTTTATTGTGCGTTTAATGTGCAGGTAAACCTTTGGTGGTAAACACAGGAACCGTGAGGATGTCTGTTCCTGTCGTCCAAGCACAGACGATGAAACAGGTAACTTAGACCCTGCGATTGCTGAGGGGTGGGTGTGGGAAATGTTCCTCTGACGATCCTCCTGCTTTCTGTTAGGTTGCACCCAAGCCTTTAACATCAGCACCACAGGTAGTCACAGCCACTCAGAACCAGCAGCGCCTCATTATGCCGGCCACTCCTCTCCCTCAGATCCAGCCGAACTTCAACCTGCCGCCAGGCACGGTCCTTGCATCGGCCACCGGCGGCAGCAATGTGGGTTACGCAGTCGTTCCAGCACAGTACGTCACCCAGGTTAGCCCTACTCTATCATTTTTTTCTTTTCCTTTTCAGTGTATATAGAACATGCTGTGTGCTAATGAAGGAACATCCTGTCTTGCAGCTCCAGCAGTCGCAGTTTGTGACACTTGCCAGCAGCTCTGGTTTCCAGGCGTCCAGCAGCATCCAAACTCAGGCCAAACTCCCTTACAACGGGTGAGAGAAAACTCCTCACCCATCTGTTTGGTTTTATTGGTGTTTAGAGACGCCATTTTATAAAAGTTTGAAAGTGGAATGTTTATAAAGGAGGATGTTTGCTAACTTAGCTTGTTTGGTTCCCTTATAAATGTGAGATGTTATTAATTTATCTGTAAACACTTTATTACTCTAATAGGTTTTTTTTAACAGTGAGGAATAGAGAAAACTGCCAAAAAGTGAGCCAAATATATCCGTCAATAAAAACATGTGTAGTATCTGAATTTTTAAATGTAAGACAATAAGAAAAAATACATTTAACGTTTGTATTTTTTTTCTTGTCAGCTCATAGATGCATGAGACATTAGATGTTTTAGTTGTGAGAATACAAATGTAGAGGTTAAGAATGAGAGGTAAAGATACAACTTTGTAGGAAAAACAAGTTTAAAAAAAGAAAACCCAAAGTTATGAGTAATAATTGCACTTTTATGCATATGAATCAGAACCTCATGAATGCAAATTTCAGCACAAAAACTGTATGCAAACATAACATGATTGTTTTGTGTTTCATTTTCTTCCCCTCTCTCTCATTCAATGCTGTTTGGCGAACAACCTTCAGACACATTACTGCCACCAGCTGGTAAGGAGTGTAACATTGTTTTCACAGATTGTGATTGTTAGTCGTTCTGTAACTTTATATTAACTTTGAAACTTTTATTTTAACAGATGAAACATCTCATGTCACATTTAGATACGAGATAAAAAAGTAAAATCTAGAATGAAGACGCGTGTAATAACTCACAGTCACAGATTTATCATATTATCTTTATCAATACTAATCTGTTCAACTATATATTTCATTAAGACTAAAAAAAGTTACTACCAGAAGATGTGAACAGAGCAGAGCGCCGCGCAATTCCTCAGGAGGATGTTCGCTCATTTGCCCCGCCGTTCAAAGTTTGCGACGCTTCGCTCAAAATCCGCTCAGCGCTCACCTTAATTTTCCTTCCGCTCCGACGAAATCACTCCACACTCACTCAGATTTTCAGGAGAAGGCATTTTCTGACATTTTTCCTTCATGTCATTTATGCCAGGGCCCTGGGACACACAGCGTTTGATTTAATGATGTCACCGATACATGTGCATTATTTAACTGGCTGTTAAATTATCGCAGTTTCCAGCTGTGAACGTAACTCCTCGATCCATTCATGTTACCCCGCGTTTTCTATTAATTTGAAAAAATCACACTTAAATCAAATAAATGTTATTTTACAAATATTGTAATCCATCATTTTTAATTGATGTTTTTACCACATCACAGTGAACTGTAGAGGAGCGAAATCCTCGCTCCGGCCTTTGAATTGAAAACCGCTCTACGCTCCACCATATTTCTTCCTCTGCGCTCACTTGCTCTGGTTAATACCTTGTATGAATAATAGGCATTTGAAAAAACTTAACTTTGGTGTGCGTTATATGATGAGTGCATAATAAGCACTTATAAATGAGTTAAATTGTTTACAGATAATTAACATGTCTATAAACTATTATCAGCCTTCATAAGCCGAGCCTGATTGTAAAGTGGAGCCACTTTTCAGGTCGGGTATGCTTCACATGTGGAAGTAGCAGCAGAGGCGTCTGCATCTTTGCGTATTCTTTGGGTTCCACTGGAGGTAGCGGCGACCTGCAGCTTCTCTCACCAGGAGCGTTTTCAGAGCCTCGCCTCGCTGTGCAGTTGGACTCTGATCGCATTAGGATGCATCAGCGGATTACATTAGTGAACTTATAGGGTTTAGAGCAATAAACCAGGAAAGTGTTTATTTAAAGGGCTCTACCAGCGTTTTCTTCTTTATTCATGGTGAAGTGACTTCAAATATGTAGGTTTTTCAGTTACTCTTTCGATTTAATAGTCATAATTATTACAGCGTTCCATTATCTGTATGAACATCATTCATTATTTCATAAAGGTCCAGGAAATGCGATCCTGAAGCTGCACATGCAGTTTTTCAACTGGATCTACTTCGATCCGTTCTGCTGTAGATTTAAATTGATTTTGAGCAAAAACGGAAGGCTGTTTATTTTTAGAGAAGCGGTCGCCGCTTCTGGGAAGCTTCAGAAACGTGTCGTGATGCTTTCAGCAGAACCACTCGGATTGACTAGTAATGCTGCAATCAGCAGAGGAGTCAGGCGCATGTTTTCTCCCTGTTCTTTTCACACTTTTCCAGTTCTCACCAGGGCAATTCAGGTAACGACTCGTTACACTTGAAGTTGAGAAAGTTGTGCTGATATTGGGGCCATTAGGCTCAATTTACCCTCAGAAACAGTTTCTTCACACCATCCTGTGCACATCGTGCTCTGTAATCAACCCAGACTCACTCTGCAGCCTTTGGAGGCCGGAGTAGACCCTCTCGCCTTGAAGGATATCCTAACTGCTGGTCTGTTAAAGGAATAGTACACCCAAAACATGATTAGCCTTCATTTCTACTCACCCCATGCTGAACAACACTCCTGGAGTACTTTTTTTGATATCTCAAATACATCTGGAGATCTGGGAGGCTTCTTACTGTCTGCTGACATTCAAATAATGGAGGTCTATGGTGCCCGAGGCAGAAAGGTCTATAAAGTCCACAAAAAAACGTGTCAATATTCCCTCCATACTGAATTAGTCCAATGTATTCCAAGTGTCCTGGGTGGGTGGGGAGTCATATTTTACTTTCGAAGCTTGGGGTCCATTTAAGATGTTTTTAGAGCATAAACAGTGGTGTATAGAGATTTCCTGGAAAAGCGTTCCGCGGCCTTCACAGGAAGCCGACAGATTAAACCAGATATGAAAGTGAGTGCGTCAACGTATGCTCTGCCGAATATACAGCGATAGAGAAGAAGAAATGTGTTGTTTAGCTGTGCAAAGAAAAAGCACAATGAAAGAAAAATGTCACAGGGACTTCGGTGTTGAGGAGAAGCATCATGGGATTCTTTGCCGAGCTGGATACGCACTTTCATCTGGTTTGGTCTGCAGCGGTTTCCGTAGACTCCGTGAAGGCAGCTTTTAGGAAATCCTATACACTACTGTTTATGCTCTAAAAACATTCTAAATGACTTCATTTCGAGTAAATTCTGGATGCTACCCACTCAGGACACTTGGAATACATTGGGCGAGCGAGGTATGGAGATATTGACTGCGTTTTTGTGGACTTTTATGGACCTTTCTGCCTCGGTCACCATAGACCTCCGTTATTTGAATGTCAGCAGACATTAGAAGCCTCCCAGATCTCCAGGCCATTTGAGATATCAAAAAGTACTCCAGAGTGTTGTTCAGCATGGGGTGAGTAGAAATATGAAGGCTAATCATGTTTTGGTGTACTATTCCTTTAAAGCAAAACCAGCTGGTGGTCAGCGTTAAACGCAGCATCCCCCACCGTCTCATGGCCACCATTAGCACAATGCTTCACTTGTTCACTCTGATGTTTTGCATATTAATGTAAAGTATGAGAGAATAGGAGGGGGTTCAATTAGAAAAAGGTAAGCAGATGGGTGGGGAAGAGGGGATAGAAATAAAGACTAATTTTAAGGGTTTACACCACAAAAATAATCCTAGGGAGAACCCAGGATTTGCATTTCCTAGGAGAAGGCTTTCATTGGCTGAGCGCTGCACCACCCCCGCCCCCTACTGTTAGGGAAAACGTTGAACCCACATATACAGGCATATATGTCTGCACCTTTTAAAACAGCAGCTTTTCGTAGTGATGACCTGAGCTCCTCCAGCAGAACTTTCTCACATATTTGTACCAATGTGCTCAGAATCAACACAGACTAACGCCCCGTTAGGCTGAACTGCTCTGCTGACAAGAGTCCTGTTAGAAAACCAACCAACTGAAACTGATTTCAGATGTGGAGCATACCTTCCCCAGACCTGAAAAGAACGTCCTGATATGCTGCTCCAGCTGGAATATTAAGAACAGATGCACTTATTTCATCCCTGTTTAATACGATCCTTTGCTTTGCAGTGTGTCAGCAACAGAGACGACCTCGAGACCCAGGAAACCGTGCAACTGCACCAAGTCCCAGTGCCTCAAACTGTAAGCAGCTGCATGGAAGCATGGCGCTGGCTATTACATTGTGTTTCATTAATAAAAAGGTGTTCTGATTGGATTCAGTGTCAGAAACCCACATTCCCCCCTTCTGGGCTGTTCAGTGGTATATTTATATTGAAAAACGCAAGAAGTGTTTTTTTTTATTGGAAAATGAATTAAATAAGTGAAATTTCACACATTTGAAGGAATGATTGCAACCTTTATTAAGGCCTAATTTCAGCAGTCGCTTACCAGCAGAAAACATCTTTTCAGCTTCAATTTGTAAACTTTAGAAAAGATTAAAACATGGGAGTGGAAGTCTGACTGCGTTTGTCTCTCCTTAGATACTGCGACTGCTTTGCAAACGGAGAGTTTTGTAATAACTGCAACTGCAACAACTGCTTCAACAACCTGGAGCATGAAATGGATCGACTCAAAGCCATCAAGGTGGGCTGCAGGTTCTGTTTCTGCAGGGATGTTTGGGTTTGGTCATTTCTGAAGGATAAAAATTTTTTTTTTTTTTTTTTTTTACAGACGTGTTTGGACAGAAATCCGGAGGCCTTTAAACCTAAAATCGGTAAAGGCAAAGAGGGCGAGTCGGACCGCCGGCACAGCAAAGGCTGCAACTGCAAGCGATCGGGCTGCCTGAAGAACTACTGCGAGTGCTACGAGGTGGGTTTTTACCTCCCATCTGGCTGTATGGGGAGAAATTTGATCCCAGAACATTGAAAGCAATGCACACATTTCAAAAATCGAACTTTGAAAAACAGATTTTCTTTTTTCAGATTCATTTTCTTGTGATTTTATTCTCTTTTTGTCAAATTCTGTTTTGCAGATTTCACTTTACATTTATTTTTCTATTGTCTTCTTCACAGTATAAATCTTACAAGTCACAGGTACATACTATCAACTGAGTGACATATAATATATATATATCAAAAGGTGACCAAACTGTGAAACAATGCAAACTTAGACATAATCAGAGATTTAAAATTATGAACAATGAAAGAAAAAAAAAATTGCTGAACATTTAGCATCTAACCAAGGTGTGTTATACATTTATTTCATAGTTTTCTTGCTTATTTCACCAATTACCCACAGCAATACCTCCACAGAATAACATTTAACTCCTTATTGCTCACATGCTTCATATCAAATCTAGTTTGTGTTTTAAATATTGTCTCCAACTCTACCAGATATTATCAAATTTCTCAATCTTTAATCTTTTGATGCAGTTGTTTTCTCCATAACATAGATACTTCATATTAGATCAATCCATTCTTCCACTGTAGGTGCAAGAATACTACGCCATCTTCTGGATATCGCTAATTTAGCAGCCAGTAGCAGTTTTCTCAACATTTTTTCCTCTTTCCCTCTTTTTAAATTCAGTGTGTCAATATTCCCATGATACATAATTTCAAAACAAAGGAGACTTGTTAGATGTATCCCCTCATCAACCACTTTTTTATGTCTATCCAAAATGGCTTTATTACCGGGTAACCCCCGAATACATGAAAGTGATCCAATTTTTCCGGCACCGCAGGATCGCCAGCGCTTCAATTTTCAATATTTTCTTCCTTTTCCCATCTTGTTTTCACATATTCAGTGTTTGCTGTCATATCCTCCGGAATGTTCTACAATTTGGAAATAACTTTTAATGTCATCTTTGATCTAAAGCTTTTATTATAACTATTATGATGCTTGGCCATGTTGATTCTCGATTCTCTTTTCTAATTGTTTTTTTTTCCCCTAAATAATGCCGTAATTGCAGGTATCTATAAAAATCCCTGATTGATAAGGTTAAATGTCTCTTTTGGCTCTTGAAAACTCACCAATTTGTATTTATTTAGAACCTGCCTATGCACCTTGGGTCCATTTTTCCACAATTTGAATCTGCTATCCATTTATTAGGTAGGAATTCTGTAACTTACGCCACCCATCTCAGAAATCTACAGTGATCTGTGGGATTGTGTTTTCTTATAATTTTATTACAACTTTTAATAGATAAACCCACCCATTGATTGATATTTGGTAGACTGGCAGCCTAGTGTTTAAGGCTTGGAATCCTGAGGTTGTGAGTTCGAAACCCGCTCCCACAGATCGCAACTGAGCAAGACACGTAACCCCTGAATGCTCCCCGTGCCCCCCATGATGGCAGCCCACTGCTCCCCATAGGGATGGGTTAAATGCAGATTTCTCCAATATGAGTCTCTCAGTAATCCAGGTCATAGTCATTCCAAAAAAGAAAATTAAAAATGAAAACAATCCACTGGGCTTGAAGATGTTTTGCTTCCCATCCAGGAAGCTTTTTCAATTCAAAATGTCAGGAATAGGCGTTCAGTTCAAGGTTTTATACAGCAGCTCATAAAAACCTTGTTTAAGTTTTGAAAACATGCAAATTGAAACGGACGAAGGGGTCCACTCCTTTGGAATGGGTCGTTTGGCTTCTTTTTTTATCCTGCAATGCCCCATACCGGTCTAAGTGTCTGAAAGTTTTTTTTTTAAAGGGAATTGTTTGCCTGGCTGAATAGGGCGAGGTCCTCCACTCTCCTGTATAGGGGCTGCAATGATAACGGGAAGGGATTAACTCAACTGCTGAAACCTGAGTCCACCCCTCTGTTTTAGTTTGTTTTTTTAACATAGATGGCTTCCTTCACGCCCCTCTCAAACCACCTCCTTTCTTTGTCCAAAATGTGAACATTCTGGTCTTAAAAAGATTGTCCCTGCCCATAAGGTGTAGATGTACCACAGATTCTTGTCCAGAAGAGGTCGCTCTTCTGTGTTGGGCCGTGCGTCTGTGGAGAGGTTATTTGGTTTCTCCAATAATAAACATCAGAGCATTCCTCTCTGCATTGAACTGCATACATCGCTCCGCTCATATTTGGTTTGGGGGTTTAATCTTTAGGATGCACTAGTCTCTGTTTAAGGGTGTTTGGTTTGATATGTACTGGGATTTTGTGTTTGGAGAAAATCCTCTTGAGTTTTTCAGAGACTCCAGCAACACATGGGATGGCGATTCCTTTGCGTTTAGTCTTCTCACCCTTATGTCCTGCTGCATGTCTTTTGGATTTCCTTGCTAATAAGACAAACGCCCAGTTTGGATATCCGCAGGTTTGAAGAGCATCTTTGGTGTTTTTCTGTTCTTTGTGCTTCCCTTCTGTTTTTGTAGGGACATGCTCAGAGCGATGTTGTAAGGTTCTTAACCTTAAAAATAAAATATGGAAAACAAACAACATAAACAGTATAAATTACTCTCCAAACTTTTTTATTGTTCCATTGATAAGTTTTTAAAATTTCCAATTTCTTAAAAATGCATTCTTTTTCTGTATTGAAATGTGTTCTTTGCTTCCCAAGTAATAGTGTAAGAAATTTCTCTCCATAGACGCCAAGCCTTTTTTTATTTATTTGACGAAGTTTCTCTTCTCACCTTCAAGGCGAAGATTATGTGCTCGTCCATTTGTAAATGTGTCGGCTGCAAGAACTTCGAGGAGAGCCCGGAGAGGAAGACGCTAATGCATCTGGCTGATGCTGCAGAAGTGAGGGTCCAGCAGCAGACCGCAGCCAAGACCAAGCTGTCCTCACAGATCTCCGATCTGCTGATGAGGACCGCTCCCATTATTTCAAGTGGAGGCGGGAGGTAATTAAATGCTTTCTTTTCCTACATTTACCCAAGTAGAAATCCGGGTATTACGTACAGCGATCAGTTTAAACTAGTGCTGTCAATCGATAAAATTTTTTTAATCGCGATTAATCTCATCAATGCCTAAGTTAACTCGCGATTAATCGCATTTTAATCACACATTTTTTTTTTCTGATTGGAAATCATTTAAATACTCTCGATGACATACAAAAAATACATACAGGCTAGGTTTGTGCCAATGTTCTTTTTAAATGAAAACAGGTCACAGATACTGATTTATGCCATAGAAACAGATGGCAAGAAGATGGGGAGGCATGTAGCAAAAATAACAAATATGTAGCCAAAAAGGCCCTGAAAACAGGCTGATGTAAAAGACAGTCTTTACAGTTAATACAGTCTTTTGAACAAAGACAAGCATTTTACCCTACTGCTATAAAATGTAGTACAGTTAATATTAGATGTTAATTAACCAAAATAATAATGAACAATTTTCAATCAATACATCAAAAATCAATAGACCGACATCACTAGATGAAGGTAGTCTATGCTCTAGAAAGTTACTTTTCAGCCTCTTAACAAAAATGAGAACACACACACACACACCCACCCACCCACCCACACACACACACACACACACGACATACCCACCTGTGGCGTACACAGACAGCAAGAGTGCCGTAGCAGATTCCATTTCACCTCAGTAATCCGTTTTCTCAGCGTATTTCAGGTTGCTACTAGTTACCAGACACTCAACTTGTTAGTTGGTGGTGGGGCTTAAAGAAAAGGCACTAGCGTCACCCAGTGTATGAGCGTCTTTTTTTCCTTGAGGAGCTCCGCTCTCGCCGGCCTATGAGAAATGCATAGACTGGGGAAAATAGCCCCCGCCTTTCCCGCAGGCTGCAGCGGGATGTACTTTGAAAATTGTACCATAAAACCACATAGCGTTAATCTGACGTTAAAAAAATTATCGCCATTAAAATGGCCTCGCGTTAACGCGATAATTTTGACAGCACTAGTTTAAACACTTCCTTCTGCCAGCAGTCATTATTGGTGTTATTTTATTTATTTATTTATCTATTTTTTTTTTCTTCAAATTTTAGTGTTTTTAGTGTTTGTTTAGTGACTGCACAGCATCAGTGATGTAAGAAGGTAAAAAGGTAGCTGATGATGGCAAAATAAAAGCCACCACACCTTCAGAGTGAATAGAAAATAAAGTTAAAACAATGTTAAGCATACATTATATTAGTCCACCAATCATAACCTCAGTATAAAGTGAATTTAAATATCTTGAAATGTTTAAATTAAGTTTTCTAAATTTTGTAAAACCAACAAAGCGAGTTCCTGTGTCTCTTGCTGTGTTTTAGTTTACGAAGCAAACTGTCAGATACAGTGCACAGCTCTCAGTAGTGAAGGAGAAATAGAGACAACAGTGCACAGAAAAAGCTATTAGAGATAATAGCTTTAAAATCCAGAAACTTTTCTGTTTTTTTTGGGTTTTTTTTGTGAGTTTACGGACTTGATGTGAAAGCAACTGTTTTACCATCACTGTCTGACAGAAAGGAGACCTGCTGCTGCTTCCTGCTTCCCTCAGCACTGGCAGGAACAGTAGAGAGGAGACCTGCTTATCTTAAATGAAAAACACCCTCTGGTTACAAAAACATTTCCCTAAAAGCAAAACTACTCTAAAGAGTTTCAATAAAGCTAAAAAACAATTATTTGTTTCCAAGTTTGAAGACATTTCACTTCCCATCCAGAAAGCTTTTGCTATTCAATTCTCTTCAGACTTGCAGACAAAGTCCAGTGGATTGTTTTTTAAAACTTTTTCGAAAGAATCTGAAACATTTCTATGTAAATAAATGAGAAAAAAACATTTTTTATAATAGTCAGTTTCACACTGCACTATTTTGCGTTGATCCGTTGCTGCTTGTTATGACGCGCCTAGCGGCTAACGTACCTGTCGATCGCGTGTAAACGTGATTCAAACGATCTTCTTGCAGTACAAAAATTGTTCCAGCCAGATGAACCATTTTGTGCAGCAAATCATTTATTCCACAATGCACGGCCACAGGAATAACAACGACTCCGCCACAGCGGTCAAAAACTCGTATGCCCTTCCGGATTCAACACCTGTCAATTACCTGTCATCTCTTCATTTATATACTGGAGCCGACAGCCCCATCTAGTGATCACAAACAAACAAAAGAAAAATAAAAAGAAACAAAAAATACACACATTTGGCTCCAATATTTATTTTTTGTTTTTTGAAATGCTGGAAAATATTGGGACCCGCTTTACTCTTTAAAGAAGATCAACCAATGCAGGTTTATTAAAGCCAATATGGATTATTTTTATATTGTCCTGATCCCTGTTATGTGCTCCTGCTTCTTAAAGCAGATTTTTTTTTATTCAGTTATGTGTTAAAATACAATGGTTCCAAACCTGACGAAAGTGTTGAATATAAAATGAATCTTTAAATACATCAGACTAAACAATAATGGACAGCTAATGGAGGGAGCGGCCATTCATGCCTGACTGCTTAGCGTACTAATGAATTGGTTGATCTTTGCTGCATAAACATTGGAGATTTAGGAAGAAATCTTCCCTCCAGGTTTCCTTAAAGATGTTGTTTGTGTTTCTGCTGCAGGCTTCCGTACACGTTCGTAACAAAGGAGGTGCTTGAAGCGACGTGCGAGTGTTTACTGGAGCAGGCCAAGCGGGCGGATCAGACCCGTCAGCCTCAGGCAGAAGCAGAGAGGATGATCCTGGAGGAGTTCGGACACTGCCTCATGAGCATCATCGCCTCTGCTGGGAAAGCTAAAGCGGACTGCGCCTCCATCAACTGCTAGGCTGAGCTCCTCTCACGCACACACCAATAGACTGCTCCCCATTGAAAGTGTGGATATCCTCCCACCTTAGGCTGCTGGAGCGAACACGGACTCAGATCTGAGCAGTTTGGACTGTTCAGCTGCTTTGAGCTGGAAAACAAAAAGAAAAAAAACTAAAGGTTGTCTGTGATGCACAGAAAGAACCGGAGCAGAACCTGAACCTCGGCTGGTTCCCGCCCTCTAAGGGCCCATGAGACTGGTTCTCTCCTCCTGTTTTTATTTTGTATATTCCACCCTTTGTCCTCCTGAGGTTTTCCAAGAATCCCTGTAATTTTAATGTCTGTTTATTTGTGCTTATAGTAGACGAACAGAACACGTATCTTTTGATATTTATTTTAACAAATCTTTGTAATCAGTATGAGTGCTAACTTGCAAAGTTTAGATTCCTGCAGTCTGATTATTACCCAAGGCTAGGCTACAGGTATGGGGGGTTTCTACACATGTACAGACCCAAAGGACCCTCCTCCTAGCAGCTGAGTTCCACTTCTCTCCTGGTGCTTTTTGATGCTTTATTAAACGCGCTCCATATAAAACCCTCCATCCACATGGCCGACGTTCCAGAAGCTGCAGTAAGCTGATAATCCACCGGATCCACCCTGGTTTACACTGACTCTATCTGACTTCAATCTAGTTTTAATTTGTAAAATTACCTACCACTCAGATCCTCCAGAATTTTAACAACTAGACTTGAATAAAAACTCCCTTTAGGTTAAAGCCAGATTCACTACGCTGTGGTTCCCCAGACTCGCCTGCTTCATTTGTTAAATAAAGAACAAATCAAACTTGTCCACCTGTTAAGATCTGTTGTTGTGTTTCAGCCTCCAAACAGTAGAACCGGGTCATTGACTGCATTTGGAATAGAAGCAAAGTTAGAAAACAGTCAACAGTTTTAGTAACATTAACTAGAAAAGGATTGTTTTTTTTTTTTTATTAAATGTTTATATCTATGCTAATGACCTGCATTTGTTTAGGGGCGGCTCATCATGGAGGGCTTTAGCCGATGTGTAACTTTTTTTTAATGTAGTTATTTTCCAGCAGGCTGTAATCTAGGGATGTTAAACTAGACCCATCTAGATGGATCTAGAAACTAGATCCATCCAGATTCCACATCCTCCATCACTGCTCCACCCCGATCACATACGGCCTACGGAGCACTTCCGCTGTCATGCTGATCAATGAGAACTGTTCCACATCCGGTGCTCCTCTGCATGTCACCGTCCACATACGTCTTCCCCGTCCTTCATCACCAAAATACGGAGCTGGGCAATTTTTAGCTCTAGTCCGGCCAGGTCAAGATCTGGACTGCATGGAGGTAATGCTTGGGGGTCGCAAAAGTTTTGCGGAAGTTTTTGGTTGATTAGACTTTTTTTTTTCAATATATATTTCCCTGAAATTTTCCACCAATTGAGAATGTCTTTAAATTTCACATTAACATGAATTCAACAGACTGTAGTAAACAGATAAATGGAGGCAGAAGATGTCTTTCAGTGCATCCAATGCACACATTCGGCGACACTACAGGAGCTCTTTCAAGGGCCTGGAGCACCGTTTCATTCACAACACCTGTCCCATCAACCGGGAATCAGAATAATACGTTAATAATACCAGGGAGGAATTACCTCCGGTACTTAACTTGATCTGTAATAGAGTGACTATAGGACCAGTTTCATATAACACAATTTCATACTATATATAATCAGGGGGTCCTTCCGCCATCTCGCCATCAGTTTGGGGGTCCTTGGCCTGGAAAACATTGAAGATCCCTGCTTTAGAGCATTATTCTTATGTATTCTCCAACAACTAAGACCATTTATTTAAATTATTGGATGCAAACTATCGGTACTCCAGCATACCAGGAAGCAGAGTTCTCATCTCCATCAAAATGCAGTATTTTAAACTAACAGGCTTAAAATCTTAATCAAATCCAGTCACAACGAGCTCCAAGAAAGTCTGAGCGGAGCAAGATGGGAGGAGCCCCGCAGGCTGTAGGCTTTGCTTTGCACATGCAGTCTGGAATGGAGTGGAGCGGGCAGCTACTTTGGGGATAGACATCTCCCTGCTCCAAAACAAGAATCAAATGGATTAATCACCTCCTCAGTACAAGTCTGTTAGATTCCGGCAGCTGTGTCCCCTGAAGGTCCCAACCTACCTGGGCTGGGTCCTTCAAAGGCTGTGAAAATAAGAAGACTGGAAGAGTTCAGCAATAGATTCAAACAGCCCAGGCCTTCTCTGGCTTTCACCTCTGTCAGTGTACCCTCTGTCGCCTAGCAACTGTGACAGTTGACACACAAAGAAGCAAAGAATGGATGCTGAACTTCTCACTACTGTTCTTGAGTTCATTGAGTGTCAGCAGCAGCTATCAGGTTTATAGTCCCCACACTGCAGAGGTACTGGAATCTGAACTTAAATGTCAGCACAGGGATGGATAAAACCCTTTCAATAAACCAAGCATTACCCGCTCCATCTGACTCAATAACATTTAAAACAAATATTTTCTTTCATTTAAGAAGAAATTATTAACATTGTATATTGTTAAACTGCACTTACAGCATTCACTGCTGTTTGCCATTTGCCTTTTTCCTCTGAGCACGGACCAGCCAGCTTGATTGGACAGCAATGAATCATGGGATACCCTAAGCCAGAGGTCTTCAACAGGGGGTCCGCGACCCCTAGGGAGTCCACGGAGGTACTGCATGGGGGTCGCGAAAGTCTTGGTTGATTACTTTTTTTTATATTCCCTCCTGCAATTTTTTTGCACTTATTAAAATGTCTTTAAATCCACATTAACATGAATTCAACACACTGTAGTAAACTGATAAATGAAAGCAGAAGATGTCTTTCAGTCATCAGTGTACACATTCAGCGACACACAGGAGCTCTTTCAAACCTGGGCACCGTTTCATTCAAAACACCTGTCCCATCAACCAGGAATCAGATATATGTTAATAATACCAGGGAGGAATTACCTCCGGTACTTAACTTAATCTGTAATAGAGTGACTATAGGACCAGTTTCATATAACACAATTTCATACAATATATATAATTAGGGGATCCCCGCTCCATCTCGCAATCAGTTTGGGGGTCCTTGGCTTTGAAAACGTTGAAGACCCCTGCCCTAAGCCATAAAGGATACAGCGGGCCTTTCCTTCCGACCAGGGGAAGAGAAGGCTGCATGTGTGGGCTGCATATGAAGCAGCCTTCCAATTGAATGAGCAGTGTTGGCCACGTTACTTTAAAAAAGTGTTTAGTTATAGTTACTATCTATCCATCAAACCATCCATCCTGATTTCTCCATATAGGCTAACATTTGATTGTTCATGCTCTCCGTAGTTCCCCTGTGGCGTGAGCACAGGGCGGCTGTTACGCGCCTTTTGCGAGCATGCATGATTCCTGTCGCTTTCGCGGTGAATTGTGCAGGGCAAACCATATCTGATGGGGTAACGCAGCTCGACGTAACACTGGTATTTCCATCTGGAAAACGCTGTTTTGCTGCTGGAGTCCTCCTCACTCTCCATCTCTATGTCTGCTGTACGTTAACACTCATAAAAAGGTGCGCATGAGTCCTATCATGAAAAAAAGGTTAATTGTGAGTAATGTGCAGTAATGGGGTGTCGGCAATGGTAACTGTGTTATAGTTACAGTCAAAGTAATTAGTTAGATTACTCATTACTAAAAAAGGGTAACAGCGTTAGTAACGCCGTTACTCCCACACTGCAGAGTTCTTCAGATTCCTGCTAAAGACCTAATTATTTGATTCCGGTGTGTTAAAGCAGAGACCCTGCTAACATTCCTGTTGCACACTGCAAAAAACTGAAATCTAAGTCAATTTTTCTGAAAATAAGTGTTTTTGTTTCATTTGAGCAGGTAAGTTGGACAGTTTCCCCGATCTAGCATAAAAGAAGAACTTTTCCTCACAGAAGAAACGATAGTTAGTCCTGCAACAATCAACTTCGATGTTATGAAAAGGTCAAACATCTACATGCTTGAGGTTGGTGCAAAGAAAAATGGAAATAAAATTACAGTATTGAGTAGAAAAGAAAACAATTCTTCCCTTCCAAATTGCAGATAGTTTTATAAACTGTCTGTTTGCTCCATCCTCCTTTCATTTCTCTGTAACCATTTAAGGCAGCGGTGTCAAACTCAAATTTAAATCGGCTCACTATAGCATCAAGTCTTTTAGAAAGGGCCCATTGATGCTCAATAAATGAAACCTAAGAGCACACTGCCTTGGTATTATTAACTTTACTCCCATAGCAGTTTTACTTGAAAAGAACACGCATCTCTCTGAGATAATGAGCTTTATTTTTTGCTTTTGAGGGCGACATAAAGTGAACTGGCAGGCCAGATTCAGCCTGTGGGCCTCTAATTCGACACAAATTTCAAGTGATGCATTGATGTGTGGAAAATTAAAGAACATATGTTTTTAACAGGATTGGATGATATTACTGTGATAACTTCAGTACCGACTAATGTTGGTCATTTGAAAATGTAGTTTAACTGGTCGCACATTAACAACAAATGTTTATTTCCATCTGGTCTGTGTTTGTGTTTCAGGAAGGTAAGGGGAGGAGCTTGATCAATTTATTTTAATGATGATACACCAAAGTATTGTGGGTTTTGGTCATTTTATTTTTTCAGTTTCCATATGGTGAGGAAAAATCTGCGATGCATAGTTTTGATTGATATTGGTTATCGGTAAATTTGTCAGCCCAGTTTTAAATATAAAAGCCTTTTATTTTATCGGACCAATCCAGAAAAAAAAAAGACTCATGCTAATGGAAATGCATCGGTCATCCCTAAACTTTCAAGTCCACATTTTTCTTGCAGTTTAGTAGGATTAGGAAGCGATAAAGAGTTACTTTTATAACTGATTGTAAAATCAGTTTAAAAGGTTTTAATCATCTAGATTTCTGATACAGTGAGTGAATCAAAGTAACTCTCACCTTCTGCTGGTAGATATTTATTGCTGTGTTGAAACACATTTTCCATTAGATTAAACTGGATTAAAGTTTCAGTCGTTGGATACAAATTAGGGTATTCTAAAAGATGCAGCAAAAAAAACACATCTCATGGAAAAGCGCTCCCTTTTTTATTTTTAGTTTAGTCCTGAGTTTATCGTTAAATCAAGCATAAATCTTGCCTGCATGTGACTTGGTTAAAATTACAATTTAGTTTGTTGAGACCTATTTTATTGTTATTTACACATAACAGCATATGGGCCATTATCTTGACAATTGATGACCTCCCAAGGTTCTAATATCCTCGGAGCATTGGTACCAATTAACAGATCAACTTCAGCATTTAGAAATGGTATGTGAACTCTTGACAAATATGGCCACTTTATTAAATATTTAGATGTTATATCATTTTTGGTCACAGGCATTTGTCTCTGTGTGATAACTTCTTGCAGATGGTAAAATATATTGCCCTCCAGACACACCTGCACTGTTAGAGTGAGACATTTTCGCACATGCGTGGGAGGGTCACAGATCCCCCCTGCAGGTTGCAGCAGAAGGCAATGTTCAAAGTCTGAAGCAGGATATTGACCCTCCTTGTCCAGGAAATATGTGTTCCCAGATATCAATGTGAATATGAATGAACAACTTTGAATTAATAAGTTTTGAATGCATATTATGAAGTCGATTTATTGTTAAAGTCTAATATGGCGTAAAATTGAAGCATGAATGGAAACAATGCTGTGTGGCTGCCATTCACCTTTTTACCAACAGGGTTACCAAATTCCCTGTGTCCCTTTTTCTACTTTAATAGATCCCAACATTTGCAAAGAAAGTGGAATACACACATTTCAGGCCAAACCATTTTTGTACACAAGCTTTCAAAATGAGATCCCACAAATAGCTAAAAAGGCTGACACTATAAGTCCCCACCCCCTCCATAATGTGACACTGGCTTCTCCCCTGACTCTCCTCTGCTCTATTTTCATCTCATATTTCCAGCTGCACAGTTTTATATTGTTAAAACATTTTAGAGTACAGCATTTTATTGTTTATCTTTAACTGTTTACTAGTATGTTATTCTTATAAATTTTTTAAAGGTCCACATTTGCGTGACAATTTTTTTCTGTAATCTTTTGGCTGCTGTAACACCAGAATTTCTCCATCGATGGAGAATTCAATAATTTTCTATTCTATTCTATTCTATTCTATTCTATTCTGTTCTATCACTTCTGTTTTGTTCTATTATATTCTATTCAATCTTCTTTAACAAACATTTTTAGAAAATTATTTATTTTTACAGATGAAATTGTACTGTAAACTGACTCAACCTTATCCATTTCTCAATTTTTGTTAAGGCCCCTTCCAGATCCTCATGTGCTGGCCATTGGTGAAAAACTTAAAAATACTGGGCAACCACAGACCTCGGGACGATGCCAAATTGTTTGTTATGGAATTGGGGAACTTAAACTAGTGGACTCTAAATTTGGCCCTGTTCCATTTGACTCTGTTCTTTCCTACCAGTGCGAACTCCTGCAGAACAGAGCAGAGATGAACAAAAGTACTCACATTCCCGTGCTTGAGTAAAAGTACAGATACTTTGTGGTTAAAAAAATACCTGGTAAAAGTGGAAGTACTGATTAAACTTCTTTACTCAGGGTAAAAGGTAACAAAGGACAGGCTTGTAAATGTACTTAAAGTATAAAAGTAAAAGTATTCTACCACTTTTTTCATGCCGCTGTTCTACATTTTAAAATGGATGTCATGCCAATAGGACTAGATGTGATATGTGTTCATTTTCAATCATCTCGCCGTCTATGCTACTATGTTAACTCTTTACCGCCACCGGCCAATTAACAGCTGCAATGGATTTGCCGCTAATGAATACCGTGGAATCTGTCGATTCATCTAGTGCTGAGCGCCAAATGCAACCCCGATTCCCATCCAATTAGATTGAATTTGGTATTGATGACGTGTGAAAAATAAAACGGTAGACCCATTGAAATGATTCAAAACTAAAGTAATGAGCCAACCGCCGAAAATGTAGTTGAGTAGAAAGTGACAGATATTTGTAAAATGTAAGGAGTAGAAAGTGAAAAAGTTTCCATAAAATATAAGTAGTAAAGTAAAGTAAAAATATCAGAAAATCTATTGAGTACAGTAACTGCGATTTCATAGGTCAAGCATTCCCATCTCTGGTACAAACAAAGTAAAAGACTATTAGACACCCGCTGATGCTCCCTTGGATTTTCTTGCAAGTTGGCAGTTAGTAGCTACAGTTTTAAATTCCATTTCTTAAGGGTGAGCTAGCTAACCATGTGGGAATTCACTGCTGGGTAGTTGGACACTTTTGTTGCGGGGATATGCGCTATTGTGATATTTACATTGATACGGATTTAAACTTCTTTTTGAAAGATTACCTCAGAGATCTCCACTGCTATTGAAGATGCTAACCAGGCAGCAATCAGAATGCCAGTTATGGACTCTGGTACGCAAACCTCGACTCACAGGCAGCCGATTCCGTGAGATAAGCCATGTTCGTGAGGAGTCATCCATCAAAGCTTTGGCTTCTTGCATTCTGAGGGGAACTCCTCAAAGAGCTGCTATGAAACGTAGTTTTGACCTTGAATCTGACATACTGCTGCAGTATGCAGTTATTTGTGACGTCACAGTGACATCTTGTTGGGTAATCATCTACCCAGATGCACCTCACCTTGGGGCTACTACGGATGGTAAAGTCTTGTGAGATACCACCATTTGGACTGGCAGAGGTTAAAACTTGCAATGTACAAAGTTTTGAACAAGTTAAAACCTGACTACAGTTAAAGGCAAAACATACTTACAAAGGTCTCAAAAGTACTACTATCAGGTACAGGGCCAATGGCCATTAGTGGCATTCAATGGTGTACTTTCATTATAGATACACACACTGACTTAACAGTTGAAAGGATGAGGATATTATCCACGCAATGCGAGAGAAGCTTGATGATTTCTACTACAACATCTACATGGATGTCTTCCTAAGTCGCAACTCTTAAAACATTAGTACAGTGTAAATAGTTGTTATGAATCGTAGCACCTGTGAAGCTGAAACAAGCAATTCTGTAACAGGTGTGTAGAAAGTGGAAAAATAATAATTTTGTTATAAAAGATACATTTTGAAAGGCATCTAGGGATATTTTTTGATTGTGGGGTGAGCAATATTCTTGGTAACTTAAAAACTTGTAAACAGTTTTCATAATTGAGAATTGAAGTGCTCATTTAATGAATAATGTATTCTTTTTCTCTTTTTGATTTTATTTTAGTTGTCTTAAACTCTAAGGCAAAACACTATTTCATGTTTAATTTCAATTTCAAAACAATCATTTAGCATTTACATGCAACCATTTACAGTCTTACAGAGTCTTAGCAGTGAAGACTTCTGCAGTAAGAGAAAATCCTAGCGAGGATACCTTAGACTGACTTGTCGCGCTTGATATCAAGTGCAGTCTATGATGACTCTCGGCTGAGGACAATAAAGCCTTAACTTGTCAGGCATCGTGGCCTGTACCTGCTCTTTTGTCATCCAAGATGGTAATGAACCCAAAAGCTAATAAAGATAGCTTGTCCATGTAAGAATGATGTGACTAACACTCTTAACACTGACCTCAACACTTTACCTAGATGACTTGGTCAATTATAGACCTACATCCAATCTTACTTTCTTATCTAAAATTCTTGAGAGAGTAGTTGGCAAACAAGTGTGTGATCACTTACACCATAATGAACTTTTTGAAGAGTTTCAGTCTGGCTTTAGAGCTCATCATAGCACTGAAACAGCTCTGGTAAAAGTCACTAATGATATTCTCATGGCCTTAGATAATGGACTTGTATCTGTGCTTGTTCTGTTAGATCTCAGTGCAGCATTTGACATGGTTGATTATAATACTCTTTTAGAAAGACTTGATTTTTTTTTTTGTTGAAAGAATGAAAGAAACGAAACTAGACTGGTTTAAATTGTATCTATCTGACCGATTTCAGTTTGTTCAAGTTAATGATAAATCTTCCTCATGCTACAGGGTTACTTGTGGAGTACCACAGGTATCAGTGCTAGGGCCAATTCTCTAAACTATATATATATATGCTCCCAATCAGTAGAATAATTAGACAGCATGGGATTCATTTCCATTGTTATGCTGATGATACTCAGCTATATCCCTCAATGAATCCAGATGAAGCTAACCCATTACATAGATTAAACGCATGTCTTGAAGACATAATAACCTGGATGACTCTTAACTTTCTGCTCCTGAATGCTGACAAAACAGAAAATATAGTCTTTGGATCAGAATCTTTGAAAAAGACTCTGATTATTCAGTCACTTCATCTGAATGGGATTAAACTGATTTCAGATAATAAAGTTGATGTTATTTTTTATAAGGACCTGTCATTTAAATCCCATATCAAAGAGGTCTCTAGAATTTCCTTCTTTCATCTGTGGAATATTGCAAAAATTAGAAATATCCTGTCCTGGGATGATGATGAGAAACTAGTCCATGCATTTGTTGCTTCAAGGCTGGAATTTTATAATTCTTTACTATCAGGAAGTCCACAAGCTGAAGTTAAAAACTTTCAGCTGATCCAAAATACTGCAGCCAGAGTTCTGATGAAAATTAAAAAGAGAAATCACATCTCTCCTATCATAGCTTCTTCCCATGGGCTTTCTGTTAAATCTAAAATAGAATTTAAAATCCTCCACACATTGTTGGTTCCAGTCCCATCTGCTCTGCGATCCAGTAGGTTGCTTGTCTGGACCTAGCCTATAGCCAAGTAGTCAATAACCTGAAACAAACTCGTACCTTACACTTTTTTTTTGTTTGTTTCAAAAAAGGCCAGTGATAAGGGTTTAGATCTCCTTTTCTGAGCATATTTTAGCAGCACTTCTTTTACTTTCACCTTGCTATAAACGTGTACTGATAGATCCGTATCTGTTCATCAGTACTCAACATATTCTTTCTCCGAGGTTGAATAAAAAAGGGAGAAAATAAAGTTTTTTTTTTAACAAAATTACTTTTTGTCAGCTGCTTTGCAGTTCAAATTTAATTTAGACATTTTTACAATTTTAAAACCTTTTCCAAACAAAGTTTAACGTCCATTTGTAAGTCTGAGTTGTCTGAGTAATATGACTCCTGTAGACTCAGAGAGAATCTTACTGTTTGTTTTGTAGCAATCTTGTTCTGAATTCAGCATCAGAACTGTTTCACTCTAGCTGGAGTTGAAGAGGCAGGTCCTCTCATATGAGGGTTGGATTTCAAGCTGTATCTGCTTTAAGAGTTGGCCAGAGTGATTGACCAGCTGACTCGGAATAAGCACGGAGACGTGTAAGACAGTGAGAATAAAGAATCAAGCTAGCCAGGAGTCGAACCTAGAGTCTTCTGATCCGTCGTCAGACGCGTTATCCATTGCGCCACTAGACCTAAATTGAGCAAGATGTAACCATCATTGTTCGAAAGCTCAAATAAAGTCGCATCATAGAAAGTTAGGTGGACATTGTGGTTAAATAC
>JAGKQL010000057.1:8396781-8410524 GCA_018398635.1 Cyprinodon brontotheroides
CCCTTTACTAGTTTTGAGCTTTGAAGCCCCTTCAACAGGAAGTAAAGATTTTCAAACAGCCAAACTTGATTGCAGTAGATCATTTGAGATGTTTTGGAGTTAGCAAGTCCTGCATGGAATGACTGTCACTTGCATCAATCACCAATGAGGGGGTTTTTGTGCCACTTCTTCTCATATGGCAATTGGACTTCAAGCTGTATCTGCTTTAGGAGTTTGCCAGAGTGATTGACCAGCTGACTCGGAATAAGCACGGAGACGTGTAAGACAATGAAAATGGAGTCGAACCTACAGTCTTCTGATCCGTACTCAGACGCGTTATCCATTGTGCCACTAGCCCTAACTTGGCAACCTTGTTGTGCGAAAAACCGCAGATAAAGTTGTATCATAGAAAGTGAGGTGGAGAATGTTGTTACATACTGGTAGTGGAAAAGCTAAAACAAATGCCCAGTGTGGGGGTGTAGATTTCTTTGCTTCAAGTAGCCAGATTTCTTTGCCGTTTTCCAGATCATGTTGCGGGAATGCTTCATAGAGAATTGGATGATGATATCTTAAGGGTGTGGTTTGTTTGGGTTTATTTTACCTAGCCGATATACTGAATCAATCACCTCCAGAAGCTTCTCCCCATAGTTTGGGATTATATTCTGACATACTTCCACCACCTTGAGCCTAACATCCTTCGCTCCTTCTACAGGCATGCCGCGGAGCCACAGATTCCACCGCTTCTTCTCGCATGCTAGCTCTATTACTCTTTTTCCCAGTGTTTAAATCTTTCCTCAACTTTGCTGACTTGCTTCTTGACCGTTGGTGTGCAGTGTGTTTTTATTATCTTGTATGTCAGCGGAGAGAAAGTCAATAGTGGACTTTTAACTCTCAGATGGATTTTCCAATGGATTTCCCTTTATCCTCGGATAGCTAGCTTTTGAAATCAAGTATCACAATCTCTGCAGTGGCTTGCCCACTCCTTTTACCTTCTTGGTAGATGGTGACCTTTGTGGTAGGAGTTAGTATCAGGATGCCCCCTTCAGTTTTATGCTTTTGTTGTTCGAGGTTGAAGCATTATTTTTCACAAATATATTCCTGTTCTGACAGGAGATTACGTAAAGTTGTGGTGGAAAGTTCCCAGATCAACGTTGTTAGGTTTATTCTTTATACATCATGTGCATTGTTACTTTGTTAGTCAGATTAGACAGAGCAGAAGGGCCTTCCTTCACATTGTGGATGTCACGGTGTGTACGGAGGCCATCTCATCTAATCAAGACAGCCTCTTCGCGGTTCTTAAGAATACATTGTGATATGGGCACATCTTGGAGCCGCCCGTTAGAGAGCTGCTGTATCTGTAACCTTGAGGAAGTATAGAAGCAAGCTGCATGGAGTTCAAGACATGGATGGCGCGGTCAGTTTCTGATACCGACAGCTAAGCACGGACGGGATTTTTGAGACCACAGCTGTGCAAGCTCTAAGCATTGTTTCTCTGTCCTGTAACCGACCTTGATCTGGAATTTAAACTCTGTTACTTTTTTTTACTCCTGTTTTTATAGTCCTTTTTATATGGTTTTACCCAGTTTGAGTTAAGAGTAGTGTAAGCCACAACTTGCTTCCAGGAAAAGAACCGGTGAGAGGTCCTCGTGGGCGCCAAGCAGCCTTCCTCTTCCAAGGGGACAAATCCTCCCCAATTTTAATAACGCCTACAAGGTTAGCTCGCCCATCTGGCTCTGAGCACATGGGCAGTGCTCACAGAGAAGATAGGAGGAGACACAACAGAGCAGTATGGGGTGAACTGAGACATTTAAATGCTGATGCTGCTTTTGGGAGTGGTGCCTCGATTGTCCAAATATGTTTACAAGTTTGCACAAGTTTCTGTTGCACCATTTATCTATTTCACTCTTTTTATTTATTGTTTTACAGTATTTTTCCATTATATTTTACAGTTTTGAAGTTAAGCAGGACAGGCTATAAGTTTAAGATCCTTATTTTATAAGGCAAAGTTTGTTATTTTGTGGTTAAAGTGAATTGCTGGATAGTCAATTTGTTTTCCATATGCTCAAGTCACTCAGAAACATGCATCTAATTCAGTTCTGATGCAAATTGTTTAAAAAAAAAATTATTTTACACACAAAGGGGGGCTAAAAAAAATCCCCACACAAGGAGGGGTAAAGGCAATCGAGTCAGCTGGCAAACACATGAGGTGTCCCTTTTTTTTTTCTCAGGGAGTTGGCAACCCTACAAGTGACATTGTGGAAGTGACATTGAGATGTTTTGGAAGTTACATTGAGATGTTTTAGCAAAATTTAGCTGCAAAGCGGACTGAACTTTTTGTGTCACCTGACTGAACATTTTGGAAGAAATGGGGTTGGAGAACACAAATAACAATAAGGAATTAAATATAAGCACTGTCATCTATTTAAGAAATTTTAAATTTTTACGTTTTTGAATATAAAAACAAAGACAGGACAAGTTTCATAAATGAACTTGATTGATTTCACATTGGAGAAAATTACCTATGCATTTAACCCATCTCTCAGGATGAACCTCTGATTCCTCAGGATTCCAAGCTCTATGCCCTAACCACTAGGCTGCCACTCTCACAGGCATGTTTGAAAAGGTTAATCTGTTTTAACCATAAAAAAAGAAAAGAAAATAAAGAAAAATCACCAAATTTTCATCTTTAACACAATTTTCTGATAGGAAAACCCACTTAGCCGTGCCGTGCATGCACATACTATTTTACCCAAAATACCCAATGAGCCGCACATGTCGGCAATGTATTTGTCGTCACTGCTAGGAGGTGAGGGCAACAATAAAAATCAACTTTTCTTATTGGTTACCCACCGCTATGAAATCTTTAATAGATAACCCTAACCCTAAAATTTGAAATAGCATTTATAGTGTCTGGATTTCAAAAAGTACAAGGCAATCAAATCAATAAAGGATTGTCTTTATACAAATGAGAAATGTTAGCCATATTTTAAGCGGCTCAGTTGATAGAGGAAATAAAAAGCATATGTTCAGATTCAAATTCAGCACTTATAATTTTACAGGAAAGTCTTTTGGAGATTTTTAATAGCTATACAGCAAATGGTAGATTTGGAATCAAAAAGGGCAACAACAGGTGTAATTAATTAATTTGGCCCAGATGCAGGGATGGAGCCCAGTTCTAGGTCAGTCTCCATCATCTCATATGCGGGTTGACCTGCAAAGTAGATGAAAAAGGTTGAGTGTTTTACACATCTATTCAAAACACTATATAAAGCACCTTAATAACAGAGCCCATTAGATTAGATGAGTTATAAAAATAAGATATGCTTATGTTTCCACAGTGGGGAAAAAATTTGCTATACCTAAACAGCACAAGTACATCGGACTGAAGTAAGGCCAGAGCTAAATGAAAATAAACTGAAAAAGCTTACAGGACGAACAACAAAAGGATTATAATAATATGTAAACTTAAGTAGATTGTAACAGGATGAATAAATACAGTGTAGTTGGCTGATGAGTGGGTATGTACAGTAAGTGTTTTTATATGTACAGTGTTTTATATGTACACTGTATTTATATATATTTTATTCATAAAAAAAATATATTTGTATTGCAGATTGTGTAAATGATTATATATACAGATAATGCATTATTTATTTAATTTTAGCGGTGTTCTAAAAAGAAATAAAAACAAACATCACTTTCCGCTTCTCTTCCATGCATCAAAGTTTCAGTAGGTTTACATGAACTCCTGCAACTTTATAAGCAAACCACTCATTTCAAGCGTGTTGATTTCTATTAGTGTAGTATTTATAAGCATGACTTACCTTTTGTGAAAATGCCGAGAGCAAACACCGGTATGAGGAGATATTTTATGAAACGCATGATGTTCCTCTTCTCCTTCTGGCTAAAGCGCACCCGCGATTCTCCGGATCACGCCTCTTTGTTAAGTCCTCATCTGCAGGTCCATTATTTTTTTTCCAAGTGGGGAATACGAAAAACCGTACGGCCCCATCTGCTGTTTTCTGTTTAGAATTACTATTGCATCCTTTTGGACGCAGCACCAGTGTCCCATTATTTCCAAAGAAGCAACCTAGAACACGTCTGCTCTCTGTTAGTTTTTCTTTCTTCGTTGCTGCTGTCTCTTCACCACAGAAATGGCGCTAACTACCCCTAAATGAATTGCGCTTTTGGAAGTGACGTACACTGTCACAGACCGATTAGTATAAGCAATTTACAGACACAAAGTATTGTTAAACAAAAATTAATAAAAAGTGTCAAAAAGAATGGAATAAAGGAAAAAAGGGAAGATGCAATAAGATTCAAAGAAAGGTAAATTGATTACAAGAATAATGTTTAGCTATGCAGGCCCTAATTATAGATTGCTTGTATTGAATAAATATACAGGAAGTGTATGTCAACATTTGGCAGAAAATGGAACAATATATGTTATATTAGATTGTAGAAGATAGATTTAAAAAACATACAATAAAAAATAAACGTCATAAACACTATGCAGAAAAAATCAGAAAGTAAAATTATAAACCGCCTGTTAAAGAAACATCAACAGGTTTGATTAATAGAATTTGAAGATAGTAAGAATTTAAAAAAAAGGACTAAATGAGTTCATCTGTTTTTGTTTTTTTTCGGATTTTGCTGAGATTTTGCTGACCACCAAATCTCTAAAGAAGAGTAGGAAGCAGCAGAAGAGTCAAGAAGTACTATGGATATGTCCAAATTTATGCAGATGCTTCAAAAAATTCACATAGCAATAGTGGGGTGTCATTCATTGTTCCAGAATTCAGTATTAAAAAATGTAAAAGAATTCTGGCTCATTTTGGCTTTACGATGGATTAAGGAAGTTCGTCCTGTAAGAAGTATAATGTGTTCTGATTCAAGTTCATCATTATATTCAATATTAAGTAATCCTTCTATTAATCGACCAGATCTTTTATTAGATTCAATTTTTAATTTATAGAATTCAGGCATTGGGTTTAACAGTTATTTTTACATGGATATAGGAGTAAAAGGAAATTAGTTGGCAGATGAATATGCAAAACAAGCTACAAAAAATAGTTATATTGATATAATGATACCATTTAGTAAAGAAGAAATTGAACCTATTATTAAACAAAAGGTTAAGGAAAGGTGGCAGAAGCGATGGGAAGAGGATAGAACTGGAAGGTGGCTTTACAGTATTCAAAGAAAAGTTGCTAGAATGAGGAGAACAGGAAGAAATAGAAAAGAGGAAACCATTATATCCAGATTACGTTTTGATCATACAAGGTTAAAATGAGGAAACATCCAACAGGAAATTGTGATTTTTGTTTTCAAGAAGAGACAGTAAAACATGTTTTGTTAGTCTGTTCTAGATATTCTGTTGAGAGAAGGGAAGTAGTAAGTCGATTACAAGAAAACATTTATTTAATGAATTACCTTAAGACAACAAAATTAATAAAAAATAATGTAAGATGTACGTATTAACTTAATTATTATAATCTTATTTTTATTTTGTTGTTGTTGGTTGTTTGTTTCTTGGTGGATTGCAAACAACTTATAGGTGCATACCGCCACCTACTGTACATGAGTGTGTAGCTCTATAATTGCACCTACTATATTCTATTTTTTTTATTTTTGTGTTATATAAAAATAAAAACAACCCTTCTAATAGAGGGTGGAGAAACTCCTTTAGAAATGAGATGGTTCAAAACATCACTTTCATGTTGGATCAGAATTAAAAGCAGTAGTGAAGAAAACCCAGCAGCAAGCATAAATAAGAACTGTTGGGAATATTCCAAATTTACAAGAAATGGCTTTGGCTGGACTGTGAATAAATGGGCAAAAATATATGAGTTGGATGATAAGAAATTCTCCAAAAATAACCCAATCTGTGCTGTAGGACCATACTTGTTTGCAGAAACAAAAGTTGACTTTAATATACATGAAATGAAAAGAGAATGGAACCATAATGAAGTTGGGTTTAAATTTAGCATATATATTAGACAATTGTATTATAGTTATTTAAAAATTTACACAGATGGTTCAAAAAATTCAAAGGGATATGTGGGAATAGGGATATTCATTCCATATGTAAAAGATTAACTGACCTTTTATCTATATACACAGCAGAAATGGTAGCAAATATTATTAGTTTACAGTGGGTGGAGAAGGTCAGACCGGACAGAGTGGTGATTTGCACAGATTCTAACGCTGCAATAGAAAGCATTCATTCAGGAGAAAATAATAGGAAACACTTTGTTCTAGAAAATAATTTAATTCATATTGTTTAGGTTATTTAGGTATAGAATAGATGTTCAGTTCTGTTGGGTTCCAGCAAACGGAGGGGTGAGAGGAAATGAAATAGCAGACAATATAGCTAAAAAGGCTTTAGAAAAGCAGAATATAGATTAGATTCCATTTGGGAAGGGGAAGGTACATCAATATTTAAAAAGAAAGAAACAGAATTATGGCAAAAAATATGCGATGAAGATTAGAAAGAAAGAATATTATATAGGGTTCAAAAATCTGTAATTGTTAAAAATGATGGAGAAAGAAACAGAAGGGAAGAGATAATTTATACTAGATTAAGAACTGGACATACCTACTTGAATGAGTTTTTGTTTTTACTAGATAAGAGAAATAATACTTTATGTGAGGGTTGTGAAAGAAAAGAAAATGTGGATCATGTTTTGATGGATTGCATTAAATATGCAACTGAAAGAGGGAGGATGAGGAAAGTAATTATGGAAAAATCAAGAGGATGGAGTATTAAAGGAATTTTAGGGACAGATGGAGATAGGGAGGGAAATTTGGTTATTAATAAAGCATTGTTTTTTTTTTGCATAACACAAAAATAAAAACAGACTATAGTAGGTGGAACTATAAAGCTACACACACATGTACTGTAAGTGGAAATGGGAGAAATGCCGTTAGATTTAGGAAGAACAAAACTAGAAATAAATATTTGGTTGAATTTAAAAGGTAATAGCTTAGATCATCCAACTCTGGAGAACTTTTTAAATCCATGTGGGGAAAAAAGAAGAAAGAAATTAGGAGTTTTGGATGGCAACTAGAAAATAAAATAAAAAGAATTTAAAATGAATGATTTAGAAATTACTCTAACTACACCAATATCAATTATACCACCATAGGATTCTACCAGAGGCAATAGTAGATATGGCAATAATGGAAATGAGAACAAGATAAATCTTATATACATTAGATAATTATTCAGTACAGTTACATTTAAACAATTGTTATCAGTATATTCAAATTTATATAGATGCATCAAAAATAAATAGGAAAATAGGAATAGCTTTTGTAATAACAGAATTCAATATAAGAATAGGAAAACAAATTATAGATGGATTAGCAGTATAAACAGGAGAAATGTTAGCAATATTATTAGCTTTACAATGGGCAGAAGATATAAAACCGTTAAAATAAGTAATCTGTTCAGATTCAAGCTCTGCATTATTAAGTATAAAATATAATCAATCAAATAGTAGGATGGACATTTTATTAGAAATATTTCATACATTATTCAGAATACAAAATATGGGTTTGATAGTTACATTTCTGTGGGTTCCAGCACATATTGGGAGCAGAAAGAAAGAAGCGTTAAAAGATAAAAATGGCAAAGAAGCTGATTCAGTATCCTATTAGTTTTACAGTTAAAAAAAATAAATCTGAAGGAAAGAGTATTATTAAAGAGAAACTGATGGAAAAATTGCAAAAAAAAAGGTGGAATGAAGAAAAAACAGGAAGATGGTTTTATAAAATTCAGAAGACAGAGTAAACAAATACAAATAGTTATTAGATATTTAAAAGAAAACTAAATTATTTCATAGAATTTGATTATAGATGGTCTTTTATGATATTGATGAGTAAAATACTAAGATATATATAGATATAAATATATATATATATATATTTATATATTAATATATAGATTGATAGATAAAAACATCCAGAATCACACTCCATACCAGTAAGTGGCGGTAATGCTGCTCAAAGTTTGTTGCCAACCGCCAATAAACCAAAAGAAGAGGAAGTAGGTGGCGGTATGCAAGCTGTTTGCAATCCGCCATTCAACGTAGAAGAAGAAGTCAAGACAGAGGAAAGAAAGTGGCACCGAAGACTCGCAGAGGAAATGTTTTTTGTTTGTTTGTTTTTGACTAAAAGTTCAACCGCATTCATTTCATTCAGGTACGAAAGCAAAGTTGATCGTTTTCAATGTCCTTTTAAAAAAAAAGTTAATCTAATTCAACCCGCTAAGTTTATCCTTGTTTTCACATGTCTTACGAGGTTAGTGAGGTTATTTTGATAAAGATACATTTTTACAACTTGAAAGGCACGTTTATTAAGTGCATAACCAACTAGTGAGTTAAAGCAAGCATGTTTTACTTGTATTTTTTCGTCCTTTGTAAATCCTGCTTGCACGCGGTGGAGGTCACGTGGTAGCTGAAGTGCGTGATCTACGCGCCTGCTTGCATTGCTTGATTCAGACAGATAAAACCTATGATAATTGAGGAGCAAACAGGATCGTTTATCGTTTAAAAAAAAAAAATCTGCTTGTCTTTCAGGTGATCTGATGCAATTGTGTTCCTGCGAGGCACTGGGGGTTTACGTACATGTACGTATTGAAACGTGGATACTTTTTTCAGTCACGTGCAGCATCTCCAAAGTTGGTCCTCGAGGGCCGCCATCCTGCAGGTTTTAGAGGTTTCATTTCTCCTGCACAGCTTAAATTATAATTGAAAGCTGGTTAACAGGCTTTTGCTCAACTGCAATCATCATAATCAGCTTTGCTAAAGCAGAGAATCTCCAAAACCTGCAGGACAATGTGAGGATGCCTGGCCATGTGCATGGCTGTCCCAATGATTATATCAATCACTACCCATCTGATCCATTCATGTTTATGTTTGGGAAAGATTACTGATAACGACTGAAATGAGGGTGCCTGTCTGCATGTCTCACAGTAACTGTTTTAATGTGATATATTTATTTACATGTTATTGTCTTTTCAGAATTGGCCTTGGTCGCACAGCTGAACCGCATTGATACAACTACCACCTACCAAAAACTGACCACCAGTCTTTGTTTTCTGTTTAATTAACAAAAATAAAAATGAGTTCATAAAATACACTCTATTGTCTGGAGTATTTTCTCACACATCCACATCTTGGAATTTGGAAAGTTCTTAATAATTTCTACAGAGAACTTCTAAAAGTCAGAGTAATGCAAGTTGCTTAAATAAGATAAAATAGGAAACTCATGAAAAATCAACACTGAGCTGATCATTAAAAATGCTTAGAAATCTGCAGTTTACCAGAGATGAAGGCTGAGGAAAGATTTTTATTTTGGTGAGAACTAGACTAGAAAAGCTTGAGGGTTTCCTGGGGTCATTAAATAATTTTTTTTTAATTGAGGCCTGAATTGGCATTAAAATTCATTAAATACGACTATTGTGGCATTTAAAATGGTTTATTTAAAAACAATTTCATTATATCGTAATATATATGCTTTGGGCTTATTGAGGAATTCAAGACATGGCTGCAGCCTGTCGACGGGAAAGAGGAGGAATTTAGCTGTGTTATGAGAGCCATGGATACCTGATGGCATTAAAATTGTTTCTTAGAGCATTAAATTAGAGTTACTCATTCCTGTATAACACTTAAATCTTAAGGTGTTTGAACTAAGATAAATAATTTTGATGTTTACAGTATTTTTATTTTAGTTTAATTCAGTTTGTCTTAACTGAGTGACAGGATTTTAAGTAAATCTGTAAAGAATTATTTTGTCAACACAAAAAAACTGCAAATTAGAATAATGCTGAAGAAATGAAAAAGTACATGTTGCTTTTGCACCTTTAAATAATTTTCACACTTCAACTAGTGTGGTTTTTAAAATATTTAATTCATGTTTGAATCCACAAGGAAACCACAATGAAGCCCAAAACGATTGGAAAGTACATTGACACATTTTATTGTTGAAAAAAAATATATTTATTTATTTTTTAATACAGTGTCCTGTCTGGCAATGTGGCAATAAGACTAATTGTCTTGATGCCAAAAAGAGCCCAACAGATTTTACTTTCACAAGTGTAGCAGTATGGCACTGCCATACTGCTACACTTGTTTCATGCATATCAATTGCTTTATTATAATTATGCAGGGAGTTTTACAGTTTATATGGACACTGCAAATGTAAATAGAGCAGAAAAACAGAAGAAGAAAAAGGGGGGGGAAGAAAAGGAGACAGTGACAAAACATTTTCAGTCTGCTTCATCACCTGCAACATATTAAGTCAAAAATAATTTTTAACTTAATATTCCAAGTCTCAGGGACTGGTTATAACTGAAAAAGTAGTCAAGTTGTCACTTTTGGTATGCTTTGAGTTAATGTGAGATTGCACTTTGTTTAATTTTTGTTCTGTTTTGATTTCAAAAGCTCAAAAAAAGTGATATTGTTTTATAGGCCTCGGGAATCTTACATTTGATTGTTTTTAATGTATTAACTGTTGCCTAACTGATATTCTGTTGTATTCATTTGTTCCACTTGTGTGACGTGAATGTAGCTACTCGAGGCGAAAAGAAATGGCTAGGATGTCAGGTTCTATTAAAAAATCTGGGACATAAATGTTCTGCCGATTAGCCTAATGTATGTGTTCCTTTATAAATAAAAAGGCTCAGATTAAGGACATTAACTAATCAAACATATAGAAACGATCAAATGTGCCTACGTTTTGGTTTTTTTTTTTTAGGAATCTTTGCTTCTCATTTCCTAACATGAATATCGGTGTAAGTGTAATCAAAGTAACAGTCTGCTATTAAAATGTGAACACTGTCACATAAAGTATATTTTATTTATTATATAATAATATATTATAATTTTAATGTAAGAAAGAAAAAGTATATTTCAATCATATACAAAGCAGCTAATTTCTGGGGACTAAACGAGCTTTTAAAATTATCGTAGCTTGCTAGCAATGGGGGACGGTAAATCACGGTGCACCCGGAAGTTGATGTTCTTCTTCGTGGGAGGAGGCTGTTGCTTAGTGCCACGTTGATGGAGACCAGTGGGGACGTGGAAATCTGTCCTGAGAGTCCGCAGCCGGGACCCGGTAGCCTGTTCCTCTGTTTGCACAGCCGTTAGAATCGAAACGGGAACCTCTTCAGTTGGGAGGTTGTGCGTTTGTGTCTTTGTTTTAGTGTTGCGTTCATGTGAGGAGCGGCCAAGAAGAGAAGGTAAGCCGCTTTAGAGAAGTAATAAGATCTCGGTGTGTTTGTGTGTGTAGGTCGATTACAGCTGTGCATTGGATAGGTTGCAAGGACTCTACTAACTTAACACAACATGTAAGCTACCAAAAAACAGCTAACACCTTCCTGGGGAGATGGTGTTTAAATATTAACATCTGAACTCTTGTTTTAGCCGGAGTAACTGTCGAAGCTTTTTATCCTCCAATCAGCTGTTAGCTTTCTGCTAGCTTAGGGGTTTAATAGATAAATCAAATCAGACTTTGCACTGGAGAGAAATCCAATTCATTCTTTCAAGTCTCACATTAATTATAGGAGCTAAATTAGAAAAAGGTCTGTTTCTGTTATTCAGCAACTTAACTACTACAAAACTGAACTATAACAACATGCTCTAATAAAGGTGTAGTTACATGTTACTATAGTTTTCCCTTTCAGCTGGTGCCATTCTAGGTGAATATCTCTAGGAAATATATAGAGGCTGCTGGGATTTCTGCACCTTTTTAGGAAAGGGATTTGATTGAGTTGTATCTGGAGGGAGATCAGTAAAGCAGATCAATGCAAACTATTATATATATATATATATATATATATATATATATATATATATATAATCAAACTTTTTTCAGGCATTTATTTTTATAACAGAAGGTTTTTAACCTGTGCAATTTTGTATTTGATTTTTTTGTTAGTTTGACTTCATCTACCAAAAAAAATGCCTGAAAAAAGAAATTGTAAGAAAAATAAAGTAAATTAGGAAAGAAAAACTAAATGTCTGAGAAAAAACTTCTCTAGAGAATTTCACATCTAGAACAAACAAAAAAAACAATCAGTTGTGAAAATTCAACAGCAGATATTGACCTACAAAAATGCATGCATGTGAATTTTGGCATTTTAATTTTTGTAGTTGCATTTTAAGTCATCATTTTTGCAAGTGAATGTAAAGCAAGGTTGTTCTTTTGGTGAATAAACCCACTTGGGTGATAATTAGCATTCAAATCCATTTAATTTTAACTTAATGTTATGATTCTGGCCTGTCTGTCCGCTCTGCTCTCCCTGTGAACAATCAACTCCAGCTCTTGCCTACTGCAGTGCAATCTGCAGCATGTCTCTCAGCTGTGTTTAAGCAGTTATAAGGCAGCCTGTGGCAGGCAGACAGGGCCAGATAATTGCAAGCCAACATCAAGCAGTATCCGGCCCTTCACGTTACCTGACCAAGCTCTTGCTTCACAGATTTTCCCTCTTTTCTAGCCCTCATCAGATTTCTCTGCCTTCTGGACAATTACCCTGTTTCTGCCCCTTGTCTTCTGCCTCCTGTCAAACCCCCTGATCATTAAGCCTGACCTTGATCCTGCCTCTGTGCTCCAAGTCACCCAACAGCTGTTTAAAGGAGCAGTCTGCTCTATTCAAGCTGCTGATCCCCGCTAAAGGGAGGACTCTAAGTAATCCCTGGTCCTCGGCGAATGTGCTCCTGAAATCCTGAGTTTTGAATAAACTGTTTAAGTTCTAATCTTTGTTCTGGCTGCAAATTTGGGTCTTCTGTCTGGATCATTACATTTAATACTTGTGTGATGCTTCTGTGGTGCAGCACCTAGTCTCAGTTTCCCCACGATGTGCCTGATTTAGCACCTTTTTGGAATTTAAAGCAAAATCCACAAATTTGATAGTGAAAAAGTAAAAGGGACGTTTAAACCTTCTCAAGGTTCTATGCACGTTTTTTGAAGGCGATGCGCAGGGATAGAAATCTGATGCAAAACAATTCCAGGCAGAAGATGTTTGATCACTAATGGCAAAAAAAGCATCTGAAACTAAGGGTCTATATTGAGAAAGGATGGTAAAAGTGCTGTTTGAGCTGTTTTACTATTTATCATTGTGTATTTTACAGAACATAACGACGATATGAAATAAATGTCCCAAATATTCAGTGATCTTCACATCTGGTGTTTCGTTTCTTTCATTTTGTAATAAGCTGCCAGATTTCTAAACAGCTCATTGTATGGGCTGCTCTGTTTTCTCTGCAGGATGAAACTTAAGGAGATCAACCGTACAGCCATCCAGAGCTGGAGTCCTGCTCAGCATCACCCTATCTACCTAGCAACAGGTTAGAGTCTGAACCTTTGAGCCGCTGCAGCAGCTGTTGTTATTCAGCGTTCTGTCTGGATGTAAAACCTGATCACTGGAGTGATCTAGCTATTTCCAGGGATTTCTAAATCCGGAGTCTTGGATGCTTAAGTGTTGCTGAAAATTATCTATGTAAAGATTTTACCTTTATGTATTTAATGCTACATGGAAAGGAAAGAGTCGAGACGAAACGTTTTGGTTTTGGCAATTTGTTTAAAGGAATAGTACACCCAAAACATGATTAGCCTTCATTTTCTACTCACCCCCATGCTGAACAAAACTCTGGAGTACTTTTTTGATATCTCAAATGCATCTGGAGATCTGGGAGGCTTCTTGCTGTCTGCTGACATTCAAATAATGGAGGTCTATGGCGCCCGAGACAGAAAGGTCCA
>JAGKQL010000057.1:8415524-8444384 GCA_018398635.1 Cyprinodon brontotheroides
CTTTGGGATGTGGTGGAACGGGAGATTCGCATCATGGATGTGCAGCCGACAAATCTGCGGCAACTGTGTGATGCCATCATGTCAATATGGACCAAACTCCCTGAGGAATGCTTCCAGCTTTATGACATGGCGCATTATCCTGCTGAAAGTAGCCATCAGAAGTTGGGTACATTGTGGTCATAAAGGGATGGACATGGTAAGCAACAATACTCAGGTAGGCTGTGGCGTTGCAACGATGCTCAATTGGTACCAAGGGGCCCAAAGAGTGCCAAGAAAATATTCCCCACACCATGACACCACCACCACCAGCCTGAACCGTTGATACAAGGCAGGATGGATCCATGCTTTCATGTTGTAGACGCCAAATTCTGACCCTACCATCCGAATGTCGCAGCAGAAAATCGAGACTCATCAGACCGGGCAGCGTTTTTCCAATCTTCTATTGTCCAATTTCGATGAGCTTGTACAGAGTGTAGCCTCAGTTTCCTGTTCTTAGCTGAAAGAGTGGCACCTGGTGTGGTTCTTCTGCTGCGCTTAGTAGCCCATCTACCTCAAAGTTCGGCGTACTGTGCGTTCAGAGATGCTCTTCTGCCCACACCTTGAGTTTGTAGCAGATTGGTTATGCGGGTCACTGTTGCCCTTCTATCAGCTCGAACCAGTCTGACCATTCTCCCTCTGACCTCTGGCATCAACAAAGGCATTTCTTTACAGAGCCGCTCACTGGATGTCTTTTTCTTTTTCGGACCATTCTCTGTAAGCTCTAGAGATGATTTTGATAGCGTCAAGACAATCTCCAGCAGTTTCTGAAATACTCAGACCAGCCCTTCTGGCACCAACAATGTACCGCGTTCAAAGTCACTCAAATCACCTTTCTTCCCCATACTGATGTTCGGTTTGAACTGCAGGAGATTGTCTTGACCATGTCTACATGCCTAAATGCACTGAGTTGCCGCCATGATTGTGCATGCCTAGAAAGTGTTAACGAGCAGTTGGACAGGTGTACCTAATAAAGTGGCCAGTGAGTGTATGTTCCCAATCAATATCTGAATAAAGATTATTCCAAAAAAGATAGATGCAGGTTTGCTAATAGTATTCCTCTGGATGATTTCTCTCATTTGTATATTTCCAGTTTTATTGCTAAAAAACGGACCTGAATTACCAATAAATAACTCTGGAAATTGGGGATATTGGACAGGGGCGCTACCTGAGGTTGATATAAGAAATTTCAAACCTGCTCGAATAGCGCTGAAAACAACCGCAAATTCTTTCGGTGTCACAGGGAAATTATATTTATAAAGAAATTCACCATAATTAAACAGTTGATTATTCTCATTAAACAACTGTTTTACAAATATAATATTATTATAAAGAATGACTTAAGATAGGAAGAACTAAAAACAATCACAGTGACCCTAACTAGAGGTATATTTTAGATAAAACATGGTGTGAGGTATTAATCACCATCTCTCTGTGTTGTTCTCCAGTCTCTTTATTTATAAACACCTGCATGTGTACCTCCATGGGGAGCAGCTGACGCCGCCCACCTGTAGTCCCTCCCAGCTTTGCCCATACCCTTCTACTCTCAGAGCGGTATAGTGTAGAAGCAGGGTTGCCGGTGAACTCATTGAGCAAAATCTTGAACATGTACCCGAAGGCAACTGCCGTACTTTCACGACCATAAGGCGCACCGTGCTAAAATAAGCGCACTCTTTCAGTTCTGTGTGCCATTTCTGTATTTAACACACACATAAGGCGCACCGGATTATAGGGTGCGGGTTTTATATACAGGTAAATGTCACTCTACTACATTTAAATACCTCTACTGCGTATTTAAAAATAGAGGCGGGGAACAAAACTGAGTATGTTTGTGCTTTATTCATGTATTTATAAGTATTAATCAAACCTGGTAGCTGGCTGTGAGACAGACACAGCGCTGATGATCAGGAGCTGTGATCACTCCTCTGAAAACAGTTTATTGAAGCATAAATTAATCCAAAATGCAGAAATCTGCCGACAGAATATGTTCGCTTTTATTATCCTGGTGCCTGCAGTTTGGATTATTTAGATGAAAAACACCTACCAGCTGCGCGGTGAACGCTTCTCAGGACCCGACCAAACAGGCTGCTGTTGAATGGTATTCCTACTGACAGCGCCCTGCTGGTATGTAGGGGTCTGAGCGACTCCGACAGAAATAATATTGGAAGGCAGGATGATAATCTGGATGAACTGACTGCACTGATTAAGTTTTCAGGTGGATTTTCTCTCACTTAAAAACATATTAAAACTACTTTATTCCCACTGATCACAGCAAAATATAGCTGCAAGTGCAGAGAAAGGATAGTGAAGCTGCCTTCAACGCGCCTCACACACACTTTTGCACCGCGCAGCCAGAGCAGCAAAGATGCTTCAGCCGCGCATCAGAACTAAACTCATTGGTACAAGCAGCAGAAATGAAGCAGCAGACGCGATTTTGCTGCTCTTGCTGCGTCCGGTGTGAATGTAGCATTACTTTGAACGGCTGCACATTTTGAGGGGGAAAAAAAGATTATATGCGCCTTATGGTCGAGAAAATACGGTATTTGCCAAAAAGTTTTCTTTAAAACAGCCTTAGAAAGTTATGAGTTACTAACTTCATCACTAGACATACTCCTTTGAAAGGTGATTCTTAGCAAATGTGTGCACAGAAGGTGACAGGTGAGAATCAGAAAGTGGTTCCAGCTGGAGTGGAGGTGGAGAGAGGCGTTTCCCACTTAGTGGTTTCATTGTCTTGTCTCCCCTGTTTCAGATCAGCAACTCCTTTGGGAACATGGATCCATTTGGGACGGGACAAACGCTGCCTCCGCTGCAGCTGCCTCAGGCTGCCACTGCTCCAGCTACAGTCAACCCCCTCAAGAAGCCCCCGAAGTGGATCCGCAGGCCAGTGGGAGCCTCCTTTGCTGTGAGTTACATCTGCCGTCACAGTTTTGGGGTAAGCGGGTAAATATTCACACTTTTGCTTTACTGTTTCCTCCCAGTTTGGAGGGAAGCTGGTCTCTTTGGAGAACGCAAAGCCTCCGCAGCCTCAGCAGCAAGGATCCCATGTTGTTCACATCAGTCAGGTTGTCACAGAAACTGACTTTTTGAAGCGCTCCGATCAGCTGCAGGCCACCTTGAGCTCAGGCAGCTTTGTGGACTTCTGCCAGGAGAAGATCAGTGCAGCTGACAACGAGTTTGAGAGAACAGTCTGGTCCTTCCTGAAGGTACGAGCTTCAGATAGTTCTGTTGTTAAATGAAGAAGCTAGAAACAAACAGTCTGCTGGGAATCAGGGGGCTGTTTTCTTGTTGTCAGGTGAATTTTGAAAGCGATGTCCGCAGCAGATACCTGGAGCTCCTGGGTTACAACAAAGAGGAGGTCGCCTTAAAGGTAACTCCCTGCATAGAGACTTGGTTGAATGAAGGCGTCTTTGTTTCTCCTGTGTGTCTTTTGACAAACGTGTCTGTGTTACAGATTTCTGCAGCTTTAGAGGAGAAACCTGCAGACACCCCTCAGGTAAATTGAAACACTTGTGCTAAGTTTTGCTGTTAAATATAGCTGCTAATAATTCAACTGTAAGTGATGCTGAGGCTCTTTATGAGGCTTAAAGCAGTGAAACTTTTTAAAGTTTTGCAATAAGGAAGCGTTGCAAGGATTTCTCTTTGCGGGGCAGGATTTCAGTTTCCAGTTCATAAATACGGACAGAAATCGGAATAGCATTTTGATTAACAGGCAGCACATTAAAGTCATAGGGAAACGGCTGCTCCAACCTTTTATCCCGAATTATCCTGAGATTTGCACAACTTTACACGAGTAAATAAAGTGGATTTATTTGGTTGTTTAACAAGGGGGCGGGATTGTTTTGGCGGAAGGTTGGCCAGCAAGTTTGATTGTTGCCAGTTGCCAGCAACTTAGTGCTTTGTAGGTTCCCAATGGAAAATTACATTGGGATAAGAGTTTTCAGAGGTCATGGATGAGTCTCCTCCCGTCATCCATTTTTTATTTAGAGGAGGAAAAGCGGATGAGGAAGATGTTGTGGAAGTAGGACGCCGCAGGGCGGCAGAAGCTTGGTTTGGTGTAGAAGGCTTCCAGTCGTACATGTTTGAGCCCTTGCCTCAGCAACGCTGCCAGTTCTGTTTTAGCTCTAATGCCTGCTGAAGACACAGACGTCCATCCCCTGAACACTGGGACGGAACTCAATGAGAAAGGAAATGATTCTTATTTCAGTTGCGTATATTGGCTGCGCACATATGAATCAAGATGCTATGACCAAAACATTTTGATTGACAGTTGATATATGAAATGAGCTGAATTTAGGTGTTCAGGTTGATGTATAACTACATGGCCTGCAGGAGAACAACAAATAAATACACAGATTTTAAGACAGGATTTTTTTTTTTATATATATAAATTTTGGGACAATGTGGTCTGATAGAGAGTACATTTATATACATGTTTAAGCCAGAATGAATTAAATATGATTTCCCTACGACTTTAAAGGTTGGTTGGTTGGTAGTGTAGCTTAAAATGGCTAACTGATTAAGCTAAAAAAGGCTAACTGTTAGCTACTGAGCACAGGTAGCCACAGTGCTGCCCATCTCTCCCCCTTTATATCACTGTCTTGCAGTTACTTTGTTTTTTTTTTTTTTTTTTTTTTTTTTTTTTTTTTTTTATCGATCAAGTAAAAACTTCATCTTTCAGTAGATACGCTAATGGACGCTGCATGATGTTAATATCGTTGTCTGGGCAACCACAATGTTTTATATCATGTGGCAACTGGCCGGCACAGGTCCCGAGCAGATCTGGTACCTACAACGGACCCAACCTGATTTAAAACATTTATAAATTACCGCATGTTGTCCAATGACAGCCTCTAACTTTACCTGCGCGCTTCTCCTTTTAATACGGTAAAGCCATCCAGAATGTCGGGACCATGCTACACATGATACAAGGCTACACGCTGCTAGCTACTTTTAGACACAGCAGGCAAACCTGTGGCAAGCCGGGCGATGGGAAAGAAGGAGAAGATGAGAAAAAGAGAGCAGAGAAAGTGTGAACTGCTGGAAGAACTGCGGTGAACTGGTGAAAGAAAAGTGAAATGGTGCTCAAAGATGACCCTGAACATTTAGAGGATGTTTGGCTCAACCTGCTGCTGTGAAGCAGGATTCTCCACCATGAACAGAATCAACAATAAATATGGATCCAGGCTCAAAATGAGCTCCTTGATATGTGCTTTAGAATGGCTTAGTCTCCATTCAAACCAGGTTTAAAGCCTTGCAGGGCAGCATAAAGCCCACTGCCAACATTAAGACAGAAAAAAGAAAGAATTTGTGGGTCAGGGGCTGAAAAGTTTGAGAATCTTTAGCTTAGACGAAAAATCAAAGTTTGTCTCATGAGGAGAAATTTGTCACAATAACTATAAATGATTAGATTAATGCCCACTTCTAGCTCCGAGCTCCTCCTTCACCTTATAGAGTCAGCAGTAACAGCGCTAATTGTAGGCAAGAAAGGAGCTGTGCTGCTTCTGGAGAGCCTTTATCTTCCTGGATGTCTTAATGAAACAGAATCTCACATGAATGATACTAATCATCAGAACCATTTACCATTTGTTGGTCCCTCTGTTCAACCAATGTTTGCATACATCTCCCTGTAACATGAATCATCTTCGGGTAAATTAAATAAATAAAAAAAAACACCCAGCTTTGTGTCGAGCACCAATTTGTCATTCCTAAAGTTGTTTCTTTATCTGCAGCTGGACTCCGGTTCTGCCTCCCTGCAGCCTATAGCAGACCTCAGCCTGGCGCCACCCGCCGACACTCCAGAGGCAGCTTTCGACTTGATCGCCGCCTCAAACCTCCTGCCTGCAGCTATGCTGGAGCTGAACTCCACTCCTGATCCAGACAGCGAGGAGCCAGCAGAACAGGAAGATGTTCAGGACAATCAACTGGACGCACACATGGACCAGGAGGAGGAGGAAGAGGAGGAGGAGGAGAAGCAGGAAGAAGAGGAGGAGATTCCTCTTAATGATGTACAGTTTAATACAAATTAATCAGAGGCTGCATTTATTATTAGTAGATACACTGAAACAGACCGCAAGGGCCCAGTTCAGGTTCCTACAGGGGATTTTAATGTCGTCCCTTTAGATGTGAAGGTTGACCGTCTGAGGATGCCAACTGTTGCGGGAAGTCTGTACAGGTTATTTCCTGCTGCCCGCCTCAGTGCAAATTGTTCAGGTTGTTACGCGTCGCTAAAAAGTCCCCATTAGGAGCCACTGAGGGAAAATGATTCAATGTGAATTTCTGTCAAATTAATTTAGTTTGAGTGAATATGCTGCGTCAGTGTTTCATAACGAAGCAGCACGGCGTTCCTTCAAACAAAACACATTACGTTTTTTATTTCTTTATTTTTTGGATTGAAAATAACTTCTCAGATTTTGCATGATAAATGCTTCAATTCATAAGAGGTCTCTAAAATATTAAATGATTGAAAAGGCTCATATCCAACATGTAGACTCGAGATCTTTCCCATTCTTGGGCCCAGTATCGCCAGAAGCTTTGTTGGTTTGAATGTTTTTTCTTGCTCAGGATGGTTCCTAACACCTGAACCATCTGATCGGTATGTCTGATCAGACAAACTTTCTAAGATACGCTTTTTTTTGTGTGAAAAAGTGTCCGCCAAAATGCACAAAACACGCCAATGGACATTAAACACTTTACAGATTAAAAAAAAAAATGATTAAACAAATGCGCACAAAACAGGCTGATAGAAAGAAGGAAAAAAAAGATTAGATCAACTTAACAACTGTGAAATATAAACATATGCAGAGACTTCAAAATTAGGTGTTATATTACTACGCATATTGCACTAGTAATATAGTCTCACTCTTCTGTTCATATAAAATCTTTTTTTTTTAGTTTGCTGCTGTATTTCAGAACATTTTTTTTGTTTCATTTATATGTACATTTTATGATTTAATTTTAAATTGTGCAGATATTTATACAGTTTCTATTTTTATTTGGAGCCTTCAGCAAAAATATATCTCAAATGTACAGCTGAATGACTATAAAGTCAATCTAAGTCTTGAAAATTCAGCTCTAAAGTGCTTTGTTGGCATTATTAGTCTCCAGAAGACCTATCAGGTTGGAGCTTTAGGATGGGCTCTCCTGATTGCTTCAGGTAGTTCTGCCATGTGGGAATTAGAATATGTGGGACCCCAGAATTGAGCCCTGTGGTACTCCATAGTTTGAGTCAAAATTCAGTGTTGATAACTTCAGTGTAAAGAGCCTTGCATAAATGCATGCCCTCACTTTTTAGAAGTCCCTTGAATTAATCTGCAGCCTCCAGCTTTGTGTAGAAAAAGTCTTTTCTTTCACCGCTTCAGGAGGTGACGGCCCACGTGGAGGTGGAGGAGAGCAGCCCCGTTAAGACGCCAGCAGAGATCCCACCTCCGGTTCCAACTCCTGCAGGAGGAGTCAGTCTCAGTGTCAGCCAAGGTACCAACCACTATTATGGAGGTTTTTCTATCTAATCCATCATTTCTATGCAGGAGTCACTTTTAAAATACTAATAAAAATACTTTCATTTTTCTCTTTACAAGATGTGGACGGGCTGATCACCCAAGCTCTGCTGACTGGAGACTTCGAGGGCGCTGTGGAGCTCTGTCTCCATGACAACCGGATGGCAGACAGCATCATCCTGGCGATCGCCGGAGGAGCCGACCTCTTGGAGAAAACCCAGAGGAAGTATTTCAACAAAGCCAACAGCAAGATCACCAAGGTGACTTCTGAAGGAACAAACCGTGTCTGTCAGAGTTCACTTAACAAAGAGCGCTTATGATTTATGATGGAAGTGTGCGTCTGTCCTGCAGCTGATCAGTGCCGTGGTCATGAGGGACTGGCACGACATCCTGAGGACGTGTAACCTGCAGAACTGGAGGGAGGCTCTGGCTGCGGTGATGACCTATGCTCAGCCTGAGGAGTTCTCTTCCCTATGCGGTCAGTACCTTGCTTGAGTTCTGTTCTGTCTCTCAGCGACCATCTAACGCCCCTTTCCGCTTCTGTTCGTTAGACCTTCTGGGCAGCAGACTGGAGGCATCAGAGGACACCCAGCTTCAGTCTCAGGCCTGTCTGTGCTACATATGTGCGGGTAACGTGGAGAAGCTGGTGACTTGCTGGAGCAGAGCCCAGGAGGGGCAGTGCCCTCTCTCCCTGCAGGTTTGCTTTCCTCCTGACATCAGCAATCTCTCTTATCTTTGTAACAATCTGACAAATCTCACTCCACTATATTTAACATTTTTTAACCACAGCTGAACCTTTCTTATATGTTCCAGGATTGAAATGAATCAACTCACACTATAGTGGGTTGATGAGGAAAATAAGTTAGTTTTCACTAACTGTCCTTTTTATAAAGGACACTGTCGTCACAATTCTTTCGGGGGCTTGTAAATCATTTAGGTTCTGCTTTAATTAAAAATAATCAGATTGTGTTCAATACGGGCACCTAGTTAGAGGTAATAATGATAATAATAAAAGGAAAAAAATAATTATAATACTAGATAATATTTGTTGAGCACATGGGTATCCTCTAAGTGCGACGTACAAAAGTAAACATTTAAAAAATTGTAAAAATAACCAATGTTGGTTTAAAAAAAGCAGATATTTGTGTGCCCGTTTATAACTGAGTCTTTAGGCTCATTATACTCAGTTTGATTTATACTCAGGAACCAGGTTGTCTCTGTGTGTCGCAGTTAACGCAGATATGCCCCCGCCCCTTCCGCAGACACTCTGCTGCACCTCTCTGTAATTGTAGGTGTCCGCAGTCCGGAGGCCTCTGATTGGTACATCTACTCTACACTATGCATATTTCCTGTTTCGTACCTTACCGGCTTGTTATGTGCGAGAACGCTGGGCCCTTTTCTTCCACTTGGATACCCGCTCTTTTTCACCCTCATGCCCCTCCAAACTTGCCCCCACTTCCCCACGGCCTCTGCCGTATCTAGACCCACAGCTACTTCCTGATTGTCCCTCTTGGTTGTGGCGAGGAATATAGCGCAGACCAGCGCTTCAATATTGGGCATAAATCAAAAAATATCTGCGACAAGCTCACTGCTGCGAGAGGATAACCAGCCCTTAAAAGGAATAGTACACCCAAAACATGAGTTAGCCTTCATTTTTACTCACCCCCATGCTGAACAACACTCTGGGTACTTTTTTGATATCTCAAATGCATCTGGAGATCTGGGAGGCTTCTTGCTGTCTGCTGACATTCAAATAATGGAGGTCTATGGTGCCCGAGACAGAGTCATCCATAGAATATTTTTAGAGCATAAACAGTAGTGTATTAGGAGTTTCTAAAGCGTTGCGCGGCCTTCGGAAGCGGCAGACCAAACCAGGCCCAGTCGCCATTCAGCGTCTGCTCTGCGATAATGCAAGCGTAGAAGAAGAAATGTGCTGTTTACCTGTGCAAAAGAAAGAAACAACGAAAAGAAAAATGTCTGAGGACTTCAGTGTTGAGGAAGAGCATGAGTTCTTTGCCGAGCTGAATGCGCACTTTCATCTGGTTTGGTCTGCTGCGGTTTCCGTAGGCGTGAGAGCCGCGCTTTCAGGAAATCTATACACTACTGTTTATGCTCTAAAACATTCTAAATTACGTTTTGAGTAAATTATGGGCCAGCTACCCCACTAAGGACAATTGGAATACATTGGACGAGAGCAGTATGGAGGAATATTGACCGCGTTTTTTGTGGACTTTTATGGACCTTTCTGCCTCGGGCACCATAGACCTCCATTATTTGAATGTCGGCAGACAGCAAGAAGCCTCCCAGATCTCCAGATGCATTTGAGATATCAAAAAAAGTACTCAGAGTGTTACATTCAGCATGGGGGTGAGTAGAAAATGAAGGCTAATCATGTTTTGGGTGTACTATTCCTTTAAAGAAGTAGTTTAAAAAAATCCTTTTTTTTCCGCCTGACAATATTTTTTTTTTATTTTTAAAAACTAAATGGCTTACAGTGTTTTCACTGCATCTTATTTGAATAAAAGATAAATATTTCTCAAATAACGTAGAGAAATTGTTACAACCAATCATTGATCCATTTAAATTGGCTGGTTATAGTGTCCAGTTTGTGCTATGAATGAAGGGGGGAAATAAGGAGACAAAGAATTAGGATACAAGCACTGCAGATCTAATAATATATGTTCATTTTAAGGCCAATGCCAATAATTCATTTTGATATCAGTCTAACAATCACCGACAATTTGGGCTGATTTTTGGAGTCGATGCTGATTTTCTTCAACAAATCAAACAACACATTAACAATGGAAGGCAAATGAAGGGAACAGCAATAATGTGCTTCACATGATTTCAAGGCATGGCTGCTGAATGCGTTTAATAATCGATTCACATATCGGCCAATGCAGATACAAGAAGAGTAAAATAATAATGTCTGACTGATGTATTGTCTATCTCTAATGGTGCTGTAGGGAACCCTAAATGGATAAATGTTTGTTTTTCACTGTCCTGAAAAAGTTCCTGAGTGTGTCAATAGAAGGAGTTTAACAAAGTTTGACACTTTGAAACCCTCCGACTGACTTAAAAAAAAAAAAATGTTCAGCTTTAATTGTCATTACGCCATTGTGCGGCGCCCGGGGAGCAGTGAGGGGTTAAGGGTCTTACTCAGATAGCCCTAGTGGCAGTCTGTGGGACTGCGGGTCGAACTCAGAACCTCTGAATTTCAAGCTGTATGCCCTAACCACTAGGCCGCCACTCCCCCTAAATTTGCCCTCTGATCCAAAATGGCTGCCTTCCTGTTGGTTTTAGGGTGCACCTCCAAAAGACTTTCAATCTGTGTACTAAATGTTAGCAATCTGGTTATACCAGTTGGCCCTGCTGAGTCTGGGGGCGCTGTGGAGCTGCCCGTTTTAAAATCGATTGAATATTTTCTGCATCGTTTGAGTTTTTTATTTTGCCTTGAATTTCAGCTAAATATAAAATCAAGCCTTTAATGTAAGGATGCCTTCGGTGTAACAGCAGCATATCATTAAGATTATAAACAGCTCTCAAACAGCAGCTAATCTTTGTATTTTTAGCGTTTATCAAAGACTGAAAAATTCATAGAAACCAGTGTTCAGATAGAAACAGAGCATTGCGTGTATCAGTTTCTTTGACATATTTTGGTTTCTGTGTCTCAGGACCTGGTGGAGAAGGTGGTGGTGCTGCGTCGAGCTGTGGAGCTGACCCAGCGCTCAGGTCCCGCCGCCATCGGCGTCCTGCTGGCTGAGAAGATGAGTCAGTACGCCAGCCTGCTGGCCTCTCAGGGCAGCCTGTCCACCGCCATCACATACCTGCCCGACAACACCAACCAGGTGTGTAACTCATTCTAGAAAGCAGCTGCAAGTGGGATTATAATTCAGCTAAATCGAATTCTAACTCCATCCATCCAGGCTGCCGTGCAGCAGCTGCGTGATCGTCTCAGTCGGGCTCTGGGGCACCAAGCGGCTCCAGCACAAACTCACAGAGCTGCCTCTCAGCTGCCCAGCCGTCCAGCTCAGCACGGCTCAGCCCCTCCCCAGCCTCCGTTCTCCCAGGTCCGGCCGGCGATGGTCCCTCAACCTGCTGCAGGAGCGCCGGCGCCTACAGCTCCCTCTGCCCCACCTCAGCCACAGTATTACCAGCCGGTACGTTTTCTCTGCATCATCATCTGACCAACCAATAGACCAAATTCAATTAACAAATGAATGAGAAGTTGATGGAACACAGTGCATGTTTTTTTTAATATATTCTTTACAAACAAAGATCCTGATGGTGCATACTGATACAAAATGCAATCCGGAGCAGATATTTGTTCAGTACAATCAACATGCGTGTGATTTTGTCTCAGTATAAATCCCACTGGACGCAGAAAAGGCAAAATGGAGGTGGTATGATGCTGTGGGGTTGCTCCGTTCTAGGCGAGCTTTGAGGTTGAGAGAATGTGAAGCGGTTTGATTGGTGTAGGGGACATTTTCCAACACCACAGCTTTATTTTTCACATCACTGGTGTTTCTGTGAATCACATTTCAAAGGCAAGGCTAATGCATTGGATTCTGCACAATTTTAGAGTGTAAAGATATTTATTTTTTATATTCATAAATCTTAAAGTATATTAAAAAAATGACTTCCTCTCACTGCTATCTACTGACTGCTCCGAGGGTCTCCATGTAACCCCAGTTTAAAAAGCGACCCCTCCCTTTATCTGGTCTTCACGGTGGTGTTACTGTGGTGTGTCCCCCTCTTCCTCCCTCCCATGCCGTGGCCATCACTCCTCTGTGGCATCACCCTGTGTCTCTGTTTGCTTCAGGTGAGGGCTGCCTCCACTGTCACCTCCTGGAGTAACCAAACTCCCACAGCCCTCCCAAATGTCCCTCCTCATGTAGGCAGCGCCCCCGACCAGCAGGTATACAAACTTCCATTCCTGCCCTGACACACATCTCACAGCAAATGGTTACAAATAAAAAAAACAAAGTGCTTTGATTTTTCAGACCCATGCTCCATGTCCAAAATGTCCCTTTCTGTTGCCATCCAGCCACTTCCTGTCCGATGTTTCCTCTTTCTCCTCAGGCTTTGATTCTTTCTGTTTTTGCTTTGGTTGGATGATTGCATTGCTTTTCATAACTTGCCTCTAAATGTAATAAACCCAAACTGACAGCTGATTGAATCGTATGGAAGCCAGTTTCAGATTTAATTCCTTTCTCCCTCTTTCTTTGTTATTAAAATGGCTTCTCCTTCCTCAGGCGGAGCCTCCAAACCCCATGTACGGCCTGCCGGCCTCCAGCACACCCGCAGCCCCTCTGACCTCTTCCACTCCTGCCTACATGTACTCCCACCAGTACCAGCGTAAGTGGGCCTTGGAGAGGCTGTTGGGCCTCATGAAGAAAAATCAGACATTATTGACGGTTTATTCATATAAAAATGGCTAAAAAGTGAAATTAGTCTGAAATATGTTATAGAAACCGTATGGACGACTCCCAGGATGCTCAAATACTCAGATCAGGCGTAACATTATGACCAGCATCTGTTTCTATTCAGATTTAGCTGCTTATATGATATATTTTTGCATCACTTGGCGTTCTTAAAGCTCTATGGGTGAAACATTAAGCCTCAGCTGCCATTTTTGTCTCAGTCAAACCAGCTGAAATCCTAACGCTAGCCCATTTTCCATGTTTCCAACTCGTCAGCTTTAATGAATAAAACCTGCCTTCATAACCAAACCGCCACAATAATAACTGGCGATATTCACTTCATCCATCAGTCATAATGTTTTGCCTGATCAGTGTATGGTTTGTATTCTGGTAAATTAAAGTGTTAGGATTTATTTTTTTACCCACAGATTTCCAGATGTTTTGGTTACAATGAAAACGAGTTACAGTACAGAACCAACCCGTTAAAGCTTTAAGAACGCCAATGTCTTAAAATGTCACGACTAAATATCGTTCCAACGCATTAGAGTCCAGATTTACTGGAGTTTTCCCTAAATTCTCGTTGCATTGAGTAATTCGGCTCCGTTACTCTCCCACCTATTGCTGCGCACTGCTGGCCAGATGGCTTTAAGGGGGAGAAGAAAGACTACACATTTCCTAAGCAGCGTGTCTGTAAAACCAATGCTAGCTAGCTACCTCTATTTCTGTTTATCACAGCGTTATGTTATCAGATTGACGGTTATTTCACGATATAAACACCTCTACTTTTTTTATTTTCTTAACCCTTTATATGGCACCCAGTGCAATACTCTAGCCAGTAATGTTATTGGTATCCAGCACTAGACCTTATTACCTTTGTAACATTAAAAAAAACTGGATATTTTGATGGCATAAATGAATGTCAATGTAATAACACCACCTTGCCCGAATATATAAAGAAAATTAACCAAAGTGCTTCTATAAGAAATGCATGAAAAACACTCTGAGATTAAAAGTAACACATTTTTTTTTGGTATAACATAACCTTAGAGGCTTTAATGCTGATAGTAGCTCTTACATTTTTTTTGTTTATAAACCTAAATATAATTGTTAACTAGGCTTATTAACTTTTTACTTTACTTTTTAATTACCTTTCTTGACTTGTTACCTTTTTTCAAATTAATTTACAGTAGGTAGTATATCATTCAAGGGTTCATCTAATTGGTCAAATGCCAAAATAAGATGTACAGCCATGTAGCAACATCTTTGCTGAATGGCTGGATATAGATCTTGTACATCTAGACCTCACTGAGGGACGGGGTGGGGGTTCTCCATATTTAAGGGGTATGCAGGTGATCAAAAATGCTAACTTGCGTTATAAATGGTTATCATTTGCACAAGAATTGGCTGGAAGCTGTTTGAGAATTATTAGTTTAATGTTATTGAACTCTGTGTGGAATGACGAAACACTTTGCCTGCAAACATTTCACCGTGGAAATGTTTGGTTCTGTCGTTTATCTTCTTGAATGACATTCTTCGTATTTAACTCCTCCATGGCAGAGCATGCAGTGGAACATTCCTGTTGCATGTTACAGCTGTTTTTTTTTTGTTAACCTGCTGCAGTTTGTCACTAACAGAAGCTCCTATGTGCTTCCCAGCCTACCCCCAGGTCAACCAGTACCCGCCTGGAGCTGGGGGGGCTCCTGTCTATCAGCCTCTTCAGTTTTCTTCCACTGCTCCTCCTCAAGGTCCCGCTGAGCCAAACTCTCCTCCTCATCCTCCCGGCTTCCTCTCTCAGTACACACAACCCGTCCCGTCTCAGCAGGCGCCTCCTCTTTATCCAGGACAGCCTCCTGCCAGCCAGGGCCTGTCTTCTTCTCCTCCCTCTCACCCTCCTTTCTTTCCCACTTCCTCTTCCTTCTCCGCTCCTCCGTCCTCCGGAGCGTCTTTCCAGCATGGCGGGCCAGGATCTCCTGTGTCGTACATGCCTCCTCCTCTCCAACCTCCATCAGGCGGAGCCTCAGGTACACAGAGAGACAGCGAGCTGATCGCCGCCTCTCAGAGAACAGGTCTGCATGGCTCTGATCATCCTCACTGTCACTGTCCTGCTAACCACCTCACTCAGCCTCACAGGGAGAAAACCTCATGAGTCGATCATAGCTGGAATCTTCCTTAGAAAATTCACCTATTACTATTTATAATCATTCATTTAAAACAGCAGCACATTCTGCTCCCCTTATCAGAGCAATATAAAGATATTCTTTTATTGTTAGAAATAAAACATTTCCTTTTTTATATATTTTAATCTAAAAATACAGTAAACTATGAGATTAATGACAATGATTAATAAGTTTATTATCCCTAAAATGTAGAAGCAGAAGATACTTAAAAAGAAACCTACATCTGACATAACATTAAATGTATTCATATAAAGCTATATAAACATATCTATACCAGAGCTGTTAGATATAGATATAAAAGTATCATGATATAACCCTTTCATATCAGTCAATTACTGTTTTGTTTACTTTTAAAATAGGTTTAAAAGTCATCAGGTCCTCTGCTAACAGTTTAGCTTAGAGATGTTGAGAGGCTGAATCCTTTAATCTGCCTTAATCCCCCAGAATAACGTAGTTCAGTGGGATTACTTACAATTTTTAGTTATTATTGATCAAGTGTCTTTTACAAAAGAGTATAATCTTGATTTTTAGCTGCCCCTAACTTGTACTTTTTTCTGCAAGAGTAGATAAACACCATCTGACCTTTTTTTGTCTTGTTTCTAAAAATAGAAATGAGCAAATTTAGGTGATAATCTACTTTATTTCCTCTTTATTCCCAAACTTTTCTACAGATACTTAGATGGGATGATCTTTTGTCTTTCCCATTTTAAAAGCAAAATAGTCTACAGAGTCTGTATTTATATATCAAAAACGCAGAAAAAAACTTACTAGTTGTTGTTATCTATAAACAATATGTTTAATTTCTAAATTTGAATAAAAAGGGGTGAAAATTATATTATTTTTAGAATAATTACTTCTTAAAGTAACACTGTGACTTTAAGCCACCAAAGACATTTAGGAGAGATATCGATGCTAACTCACTGATTGGCTGAGAGCAAAGAGGGCGGACAGTAAATGAAATGGAAATTGAATCACTTCTAATCATATGATGTTAATTTGCATGACTTTCTGTCACTAATGATTTGAAATTAAATATCTTATAAAGACTATTCTAGAAATCATCTCCTTAACTAGAACTTGATCTGACAAAGAAATCAAGCTTCTGCAATTTAATTTACTTTAAGCTGGTGGAGACCTGATCATTTGATAATATGCTGACTGTAAAATTATTAATCATGCTTCTCAGTTCAAAAGCCTTAGATTATATGAAAGATTCTGTATTTATGTTTCAGAAGTTATTTTATTCTGTATTTTTTTGGCTAAATTAAAGAAAATAAGAGTGTTTATTGTAGTTGTTTATAAATGATTCGGAGATGTTCAGAAGCAGAAACAAGCAGCTGAGGAGTGTTTTTCTCTGTAGGACCTCAGAACGGTTGGAACGACCCTCCAGCTCTGACCCGAGCACCAAAGAAGAAGGTAAACCTGCATTCATGACTTAAAATAGGGGAATGCAATCTCTACTAAAACAAGAAAGGGTTTACTATTTTTAGGAACTATTACTACTATTTTTGCCGATTTTCCTACTTTTTAGGAAAATCGGCAAAGCTAAACACTGTTTTTTCCCCGGTTAGCAGAGCAATGATCCTGGAAAGGCAGGTTTATTTCTACAGCACCTTTCAGGTAGAGAGAAAAGATAAGAAAAGTATGTTGTTGTAGCATTATAATCTCAGGTAAAGAAACATTGGAGCAGACGCTAAAATGAAAGATGTTTTAGCTAAAGGTACAGTGGAGGATGTTCTTTTTCCGGTTCGATCATTAAAATAAATGGCCGTCCTACATGCTAATCTCCATTTTCACTTACTGGTGGTGAGTCTGACCTAGTGAAAAAATAGAAAATGTTCTTATGGAAATTAAGCTTGTATGCACGATGCAAACAGTAACTTTTAAACAGAGCGTGCACCAGGAGAAATGGATTGGTGTATGATCTCACACGCGTTTAATAGGCGTTCCCTCTCGGGAGCAGGTAGAGGGTTCTGCATCTGCATTTCTTTTTAAAGTGGAGAGGGCTGGTCTTTTCATAATTTCGCAAAAATCCTCCACTATACTTTTAACATTTAAAACATCAAAATAAGGACAAAGCAACTGAACTTTCAGTTAATGTCAGTTTGTGACCAACTCCTCATTAAATCTTTCGTTCTGACTGAAGTGGTCTAATTAATCCAGCAGGTCCCAGAGAACTACACCCCACCTGCTCCCATCACCGCCCCTATTTTGACCCCGCTGGGCGCCGACCCCCACACACAACCCATTTCCTCTGGAACCCCACAGGCAATGGTGCAGGGTCACCATGGTAATCAGGTCCAGTACACAGGCATGCATCAGACCCAGCTCCCCTCCCAAAGCATGAATCCTGCAAATCCAAACTCCAACATGGAGGGCGCACCTGGAGCACCAACTGGAGATGCCATCCAGGTAATGCAGACCTCAGGTGAAGCTGAATCTAACGATGAGATGATCATTCCTTTCATTTTCCCCTCTCTGTTTCTGAACTGCCTCAGCCTCTGCAATCAATCCCTGCTGAGAAGATCACAAAGAAGCCCATCCCTGATGAGCACCTGGTCCTAAAGACCACATTCGAAGGGCTGATCCAGAAGTGCTTGACTGTAGCTACAGATCCTGTGAGTCTTGGTCTGCGTCCAGCTCTGTCTGACACATGTGAATCTGTGTCTCATCATTTTATCTGTTCAAAGCAAACCAAGAGGAAACTGGACGATGCCAACAAACGCTTGGAAGCTCTCTATGACAAACTTAGAGAGCAGACGGTGAGTTTCCAAAGAGCTTCTACAACTTTTAACTTCCACTACACAGGTAAAGGTTTTCACAACCAAAGTAAGGCACCACAAATCCTGATCAGAGCATCCCTAATATTAACAGTAATGTTGGCTAAACATTCAATTTTCTTTTTCTTTTTTTATCTGGTTCGAATCCAAAAACGTCTTTTCCATTCAGATAGTATTCATTAGCACTGTGCTAAAATCGCTTATTAGCTTAGTATTTTACGCAAATGAATTTCACAATCTGATAAAAATGTATTTGGATACAAAAATCATATTGTACCATTTATGGACATGAGATGCACCGATAGCTGGGCTAAGCGTATCGGCTGATATCAGAAACGGATTCAACTACTGAGTTAATGAACCATTTATTTTGCTATGTGAGTGAAAACTTTAGCTTTGTCATAAATATTGTTTAAAAAAGGTAACAGATTAACACAGATATACATTTACTTTATACTATTTAATACTATTTATACTATTTAATAAAAAATAAGCTCACTGAGTTGGATCTCTTAATATTTAATCAATGTCCAACTGAGTGAATTAGTAAATATCGAGCCGATACAGATTGGTCCTGGTGCTTTTAGTTCAGTGATTTATATTTGATTGTGGAATTAACGTTCTTTTCAGCTTTTATTTTTAAAAATAACATTACCGTCTTGAGAGAATGAGAGCGGAGCGCCAGAAATAGGGTGAAGCGCAGAGCAGTTTTCAATTCAAAGGCTGGAAGATTTCGCTCCGCTCCAGTTCGTTACAATGCGTTCACAACGGAGCCGGTTAAAACCCACAATACACATGTATCGGTCACATCATTGAATCAAGCACCGTGTGTCTCAGGGTCCTGGCATAATTACATGAAGGAAAAATGTCAGAAAGGGCCGGATTTATCAAGATCCAATTTTGCGTGCAGTAATTTGCGCTCGCATACTGGAATTTTGCGCGAGGGGCTGAACCATGGTTTGCGGGTGATTTAACAAGAGTGATTGCGCAACTGGTGGCAGGTGCAAAACTGTTGAGTAGCCCTATTTAAATGATGGTTTCTTGCGCGTTTTGTGGTTCGCGGCAAAGTAGTTTGTAGTTTCTACAAACTTGTGCATTAAGAAATCTAAATCTTACAGTGACTATATAAAGAAAAACTTTTGGCAACCTTTATTCCTAAAAGGTGGTATGTGGCTGGATTTCTACTTCACTGCAGTAAAAACAACAACAAAAAACAGGTGTTTTGTATTGGCCTGTAGAAAATGCACATACCAAATGGCTCACAAGAAGTGACTGTGGATGAGATTACGCATCCCCGCAGCATTTGGCATGTTGCTCCACAGGCGCAGGGGGAGAACCCGACCCGTCGGACAGCACTTCTGAAAAAACGAGATTGGGAGATCCCAGCTCTCGCTGCAACCGTACGCTGGATGCAGATAAAAAGTGCAATGTTGCAAGGAGTTTTGTGATATCTGGTATTGCGTGGGTCCTCCTTGTGGCTGGCTCCAAATCCATTCGAGAGCCCCCAACAGCTCCAAATGGCAATGCAGGATAAACAATATGTTTTGATGATGCGGTTAGTGAAGAAGTCAAAAATATTCACACGAAGTGAAAAAATGCGTTCTCTCGTCTCCTTGCTTTATTTCCATGTCTCCTTTTTGCTTCTTGCGACAATAACCGCTGCCATGTGTGCGCAATTACGCATACAGACCATTTGCACCTTCTTTTGAAACGCAGTTAAATATAGAGTCAGATAATCGTTAGCAAAATTGCTTTCAGGTTTGATAAATCACTTTAGAAAGTGCTAAATTAATATATTTACATGTTCTCCTCCCACAAGACGCACTTTTGCGTGTATAACGCCCCATGTTGCATATTCATTGCAGAAAAAGTACTAAATGGATAGAGGCGCTATTTAGCACGTTTTAAAGACCAAATCCTTTTGCGCTGTTGATAGATCAGTTTGTACATTTTTTTAGCGTGCGCAGTGAGTGAAATAGCTCACGTTTTTATACGCAAACCTTTGCGGAGATTCGGCCCAAAATGCCTTCTCCTGAAAATATGAGCGGGCATGGAGCGATTTCCCCGAGCGGCAGGAAAAGCGAATAATGAGCGCGAGGCGGATCTTGAGCGGAGCGTCCTAGTGTAACTTTGAGCTTAATTTGAGTGAATGAGCGAACATCCTCCTGAGCGGGGAACGCTGCGTTCACATGCTCTGGTCGTTCACATGCTCTGGTCTTGACTAACATTTATTTTAACCAAGTAGAACCATATTAATAAATGCTATAAAAAAACTGCATCATTAAACTCTGTATGACTTTGGCCTAACTGTTGTTATTTTTCTGCTCAGCTATCTCCTGCCATCATAGGAGGGCTTCACAACATAGCGAGGACCATCGAGTCTCGTTCCTACACGGACGGCCTCAACATCCACACCCACATCGTCAGCAACAGCAACTTCAGCGAGACGTCGGCCTTTATGCCCGTACTGAAGGTGGTGCTGACGCAGGCCAACAAGCTTGGCGTTTGAGGTCCGAGTGGCCCGAGGCAGAGCAGCGTCCATCATCCGCTTCTTCCGCCTTCATTTGACTTGAGCTGCAAATGACTTCTGAGACTATCAACAGTAATGCTCAGCTTTTCCTTTGTGCCATTCGTGTTTTTTACGATGCAACTCCAAACAAGCCATGCGGTCAGTCGCGCTCAGTGGTGAAAGTAACTACGGGGTCACATAAAGGGCTTACAGAAACACCATGTCGACCTTTACGTTGGCTGGCAAACTCCAAAAAAAGGGGTTTGAGTCAAATGCAAAATGATGGTGAAATCGGGGGAAGTTGATTAATATGCAAAACTCTTTTTAAGGTAAAATCAAATCAAACGAATTGCTAAAAGAATATAAGGGATGTTTAAGGGCATGTCCGCGTTCCAAATCAGTGTTATGATCTCCCAAATTAAAGCTACTAATGATTCATGGATTTCTGCTGCATGCTTTGAGCTAAGATTCATGCAATAATACAGGTTTTAGATTTAGGAAAACTTAGCTTGTTCATTTTTATCTGTGCACTACATCAGCGCTTTGTTACTTTATGGTCCAGGATCTCATCCATGGTTAGATTTTAGCTGCAGGCTTACATCGGTTTTGCTGCTTACAGACATATTGCTTTTTTTTTTAAATTAAATCTGCAGCTATTAAAAACTGGGCATTATATAATCGTTGCCAGTTGCTGTCTAAATACGTTTGTGTTGTCAGCTCACTTACTTTCACCACTGGTGTCACTGCAGTCAACACATTGGACCAGCCTGTTGTCAGTCTGCAGCAGTGAAGTCCCTGGTGTTGAGAATTTTCAGGTTTTATTTCATTTTGTTTGATTTCGTTTTTTGTTTGTCCTTTTTTTTTTTTTTAGCTGTGTAATCATGATGCTCAGCCATGTGCAATGAACTTTACAGAAACAAGCTTTTTATGGTATTTCAACCAAACGCATGCTCTCACACATGCTCGACTGTCTTTAAAGAGTCGGAGGTAATTATGTGCTAATTAATCGGACCTCAGAGGGAAACTGGAAGGAGGCTTGTACTTGATATTCATTCCAGCAATGATGAGGGCCGCAGCCTGAGTGGTCGACCTCACTTTCTGTTCTGTTCTAGAAGAAAACAAGTCTTTGTTGTTTTTTGACTGACTACAGGCAATATTTTCAATAAATAGTATTTATTTACAGAATATCTTGTATGTTTTTCTTTTTTGTATTAGTAATTGAACTACACTGGATTTTAATTTTAAGAAATAACTGATATAAAATTAAATGAAAACAAAGCTGAAACAGAGCAACTCTTTTTCAGGGGGAATTTTCACAGCTCATTTGTTGCACTAATACACTTTAGCTAAGATTAATTATACTGAGAAGATTAATATTAATGTATTTACTTTGAAAAACTTATCCAGTGTAAATAATAACTTTTCATGGTTTCCCTGCAAAAGTCCAGAGTAGAATCTCTGTTAAAGATTAGGGTGATGGAAAGGAGTCCTTTGAACCTCCACAGAGATGCAAAGAAAAAAAGCCATTATACCAAATAAAGATCTCTAGGTAAAATTTTACTTTAAAAAATAAATGAATAAACAATTTTTATTTTTTATTTTTTTTTAGGAGCAGGGTGACAAATGCTCCTTTTAAGCAATTTATCTATACAGAAAAACCTTAACGTTTATTAAAATACTTCAGTTACAATTTAATATTCAGATTGAATTATAGCCATTCTCATCTTATTGTCATTAAAATGTATAAATGAATGAAAATTAAATTCTTTGGGCCAACATAAAAAATAATCTGTCTTTTAATAAAGTTATAAAGAAACCAAATAGGAATATATCTTTCAAAATACGAAACCTATTTTCTCTTCATGTGTGCATAGATATATCTAATTTTGTTGTTCTAAATAAGCTCTTATTATTTTGAGAAGATGATGTTTAATGTAAAGTTTAAAGTTAATGTATATTTAACTTTTTTGGAAGGATAATTTTCCCTCAAAATTACATTGAAAATGTAAATGATGCTCTTCAGTCCATCTTTATTGCCTTTTTAAAGCTTGCATCAATTTTTTTATTTTTTATTTTTGGAGGGGTGGGGGTGGTATTGATATTGCACCCACCCCCCGGTGGGTGCAATATCAATGTCTTTCACGGTGCCCCAAATTCCAGGTGGCTCCCCTGCCCACTACAGATATTTAGTCCTAGTCCACAAACATCCTTATTCACATGTTCAATTTTCCTATTATATGATCACACTTACGGATTTTATCTAAGAATATCAAACATATTTTCAATTTAAATGATATCTATGAAATAATACATTACAGCAAACAATGGATTCAATCATATTATAGGTCATTAAATCAGGATCAGTTTAGCCCGTCAGAGAAGCTGCCTGTAGTGGTTTTAAACCCAGCGGATGTCGATATTATGTGACAGTTTCGACACAGTATCGATATAATGTCGAAACGCCTCATAAACCCATTACTCAGTCAGACCTTTTCCCTTTATAATAAACTGAACAATAAAAAGAGGGGCAAGGCTGGACCATAAAAGTTGGGGGAAGTTTTGCCCTTTGTCCGTTTTTCTCCTGGTTTCAAAATCAAGCTTTTACTTGGAAATCCCTGTTAGGTTTCATTTTTCAGCAGGAGGAGTTAATGTTTGGCATTAAGGGTAGTCATCCTCCTTTAGATCAAGCAGAACTGGTTACCTGAGCAGGAAAGGTAAGATCTGACAGATTCACTCACATTTATTGTTATTTCTATAAATTCAGAGTAGGGCTGAAACAATGGGATTAATCGTGATTAATCGATTATTTCAATAATCGCCATCTAATTTAGTAATCGATTAATCGTTAACTGGAGTGTAGAGACTGTAAAATATGCCTTTAGCTGACTAAGAGCAGCAATTATACCAAAAACAATAAAAAAATATATAAAAATTTTACATTTAAAATAAAAAAGTGTTTTTATCTGTGAATATGCTCTATCCAGAACTCCTCAAGTGGAAAAGTTTCAGTTTCTCCTGGTTTCATTTTGTAAAAAGTCTTCTTTAAGGAACCTTTTGCTTTCCGATTATTAATGGATTAATCTGGAAAAAAAAATTTAAAGATCAATGGATTTTCAAAATAATCGTTAGTTGAAATAATTCAGAGCTAATAAGGTTTGTTTTTATTTTCGCTGCCGTAAACCACCTGAATACAGGGGCACTGATCTCTATTTACTGATCACTGTGACGTTATTCTGTCTGACATAGTCTATGTCAGACAGAATAACATAGTTTGGGTTCTTTATTGGCCTTTAATACCCAATAGCTGTCTATGTCTCTGAAATGGGAATTGTTGGCCTGCCTGAATAAGCGAGATGTTTCGTTCCCCTTTATGGGTGTGGGGGTTGCGATGATAGTGGGAAGGAATCAACTCTATTGCTGCATTGTAGGTTTTTGAAAACTGAAACCTGAGTCCATCCCCTCTGTTTAATGTTGTTTTTTTATTTCTTAACATAGATGGCTTCCTTCACACCCCTCACAAACCACCTGTCTTCTTTGTCCAAAATGTGAACTTCTGGTCCTCAAAAGAATTGCTCTATTACGCATTGTGCGCAAATGCACAACAGAGAATTATTCGCTCTTTGAATATTAGCAGCAGTGTACCGACCAGCAAAAACACGTTTATTTTATCTTTTAAAAATGAAAATCAGCTTCCTATTATAGTGTTATGTCTTGGATGCAGAAACACATTATTAGTTTCCCTGAATGTTGAGAGAAGAAGCCTCTATAGCTAAAAACATATGAGTCTATATTAATTTAAAATAAGACACGTAGTAGTAAAAAACGTGTGTGGGAATTTAAATTTGGTTAGATTTAGTTTTATTGTTTGAAATAATAGAAAACATTGGCTGTGGTTCAGATAATGACTCAACTGGAATGGAGATAATTTTGTTGGAATCAAAGAGAACATTTTATAAATGGAAAAAAAAAGATTGTATATGAAATTTAAAAACACAAAAATAAAAAAAAATAGCAATCCGGAATTGAAACTTATGTTGCTATATATATATATATATAGAACATAAAAAAATAAAATTTGAAAAAATACAGTAATGAAATACATTTAAAGAAAAAAAGATATGCTGAGAAAACAGAAAAGTAACATTATCTTCATTTAACTTTTTTAAAGTTTCATTTATTGATTTTGTGTTTCAAAATTTTAATTTACAAAAAATATATAGGCCTATATGTTTTTAATAATCATTTAATAAAAGTTTTATTCGTGTTTAGAAATGATGGAACAAAATTCACATATATCAGAGCTCTGATGTTCTGGAATCTTCTTTTCATGACTGACCAAAGATATTGTTGATTCCTAAACTTTGGGAAGCGATTTTCCCTGGTTACTGGATTTTGGTTTTAACTGTTAAAATTAAACATCCATTAGCGACTTTAAAAATATATAAGATAAAAGTCTGGATAATCCTAATTTCTTTGCCTAATACAGCCTTTTGCAAGAAAACAGTAACACATAGAAGGGAGGTAAGAAAAAAAATCAATCACATGAGGGAACAGGAGTATTTTTATTGCTGCTTCTTGTGGTTCTGCTTTGGCACAGTGTTAATATAAAGTGCTGAAATCTGCTGAGTCAAATGCGAAACATAAGTACCTGCCAAAATATGACTTTGGTAAAGTCAAAGTCACTGGACTAGCAATGTTGCCCCGGAAGTAAAAAGTCTACAGAAAATCTATCCTAAAATGGGCTTTGATACTTGGCACTAAGAATTACTGTAAAAATAGATGTACTTAAGTAGTGTATTGAAAAGTCAAGGGTGGAGTTTGAATGACATTTTTTTACACTTTGGTAAACTTTATGAAGGCATTATCTATTGAGGGTGTTGATGAACAAGCCGGGGCGGGACCCGACTTTATGTAGTCAGTAGTTGGGATCAAAACACTTTTAAGTTTCTCTAAGCTCTCTTGCTAGTTCTTTTTTTTTACTTATGTAACTAAACTAAACCTTGAAAATGTATCGGAGTAAATGTATGCAATTAAGTTAGTAAATGTAGTGACGTAAAAGTGAAAGTTCTCAAAAAAAAATGTATACTCTTGGAAAGTATAAAGTACTCCAAAATATGCTTAAGTACAGTATTGAAGTATTTTTACTTCTTTACTATACAGCACTGCTTTGGCAGCTACTTCTATGCTGGAACTGACAGTAAAAGGTTAACTAATCCTCTAATATCTGGTTCATGTTTTAAAGTGTAGTTTTTGGTAGGCTGCCTGTTATGACCATCTGCTGCTGAGAGCCTATTTAACTTTCCTAACATGGATTTTGGGGGGATTGTTTGCCTGTTTGTGTATCTGTTTAAACAGCTGGTTAATCCACACCTTTTCCTGCTGGCGTCGTCCAGCTGCTGAAGGCCTTCCTAACAGATCAAACTGTTTATGCTTTAAAAGTAACAAAAATCTCAGTACTGTTATGTTTTGTAATACAGGTTTTTCTGACGTCATAAGAACCAAAATGTGGAGCTGCAGACCGTTGGTCCTTCTGCCTCTTATCTTCTCAGTGTTTAGTGCTGCTGGGCTTTGGATTGTGTAAGTTCAACCTATTTTCTATCCCACAACCAATGAGATAAAAAGTAAACAGTAAATACAGTAGAAGAGACACCTAATAGAAAAAACTGTGACTGTCAGGTCTGGTGGAAGTTAGTTGTGGAACGAAGTGCAGAGATGAATTTTGCAAGAGCTGCAAATTCCAGGAAACCAAAAACCAGGAGAAGCCAGGGGAAAACACACAAGAGGAGTTAAGTAACGACAAAGAGAAACCAGCACTGAGGAACTGCACAGCTAGAGTATACAGGTCCTTCTCAAAATATTAGCATATTGTGATACAGTTAATTATTTTCCATAATATAATGATAAAAATTGAACATTGATATATTTTTAGATTCGTTGCTCTTTTATTGTCTTAATATGGCTGATTTTGGCATACATCTCACAAAATTAGCATATCGGGAAAAAGGTCTCTAAATGAGCTCTGCACCTAATCATCTGAATTAACAAATTAAACACCTGCAAAAGATTCCTGAGGCTTTTAAAACTCGCAGCCTAGTTCATCACTCAAAACTCCAATCATGGGTAAGACTGCCGACCTGACTGCTGTCCAGGAAGGCCGTCATTGACACCCTCAAGCAAGAGGGTGTGACACGAAAAAAGATATTTCTGAACCAATAGGCTGTTCCCGAACGCGCCGGACACCTGCCTCAGGGAAGGAAAAAGTGTGGCAGAAAATGCTGCACAATGAGAAGAGGTGACCGGACCCTGAGGAAGATTGTGTAGAAGGGCTGATTCCAGACCTTATGGGGACCTCACGGAAGCAGTGGAAGGACTCTGGAGTAGAAACATCCAAGAAACATCTAGCAGGAAATGGGCTACAGGTGCCACATGGTCAAGCCACTTTAGAACCAGAAACAGCGGCAGAGCCGCCTGACCTGGGCTACAGAGAAGCAGCACTGGACTGTTGCTCAGTTTTGCATTTCATTTGGAATCAATGTGCCAGAGTCTCTGGAGGAAGACTGAGGAGAAGGAAATGCCAAAATGCCAGAAGTCCAGCATCAAGTACCCACAGTCAGTGATGGTCTGGGGTGTCATGTCAGCTGCTGCTGTTGATCCACTGTGTTTTATCAAGGGCAGAGTCAATGCAGCTATGAGGAGATTTTGGAGCACTTCATGCTTCCATCTGCTGAGAAGCTTTATGGAGATGAAGATTTCATTTTTCAGCACGACCTGGCACCTGCTCACAGTGCCAAAACCACTGGTAAATGGTTTACTGACCATGGTATCACTGTGCTCAATTGGCCTGCAAACTCTCCTGATCTGAACCCCATAGAGAATATTTGGGATATTGTCAAGAGAAAGTTGAGATAAGCAAGACCCAACACTGTGGATGAGCTAAAGGCTAAACGCTATGGAAGCTTCCTGGGCCTCCATAACACCTCAGCAGCCCCACAGGCTGATTGCCTCCATGCCACGCCGCATTGAAGGAGTAATTTCTGCAAAACGATTTCCAACCAAGTATTGAGTGCATAACTGTACATAATCATTTGAAGGCTGACTTTTTTTGTATTAAGAACACTTTTCTTTTTTATTGGTCGGACAAAATATGCTAATTTTATGAAATAGGAATTTTGGGTTTTCATGAGCTCTATGCCAAAATCATCCGTATTAAGACAATAAAAGACCTGAAATATTTCAGTTAGTGTGCAATGAATCTAAAATATATGAATGGTCAAATTTTATCATTACATTATGGAAAATAATTAACTTTATCACAATATGCTAATATTTTGAGAAGGACCTGTATATACAGAATAAAGACTGGGGTAATAAGCTGAAAGGGAGCGGGTGTGGATAGAAGCAACTAGAAGACAGGGGGGAATGAGACTGGCACAAGAGGGCAGCAGAGAGCAGCACAAAAAACACAACACTGCTTAAAAAGAACTTGAAAACAACTAGTGAGACAAAATTCGAAAGGCAACAATTACCAAGGAAATAGAATGACATATAGCACCTTTATGTCTTGAACTTTATGTCAAAAAGTTCACAAAGGGCAGGATTACGACAAGAACCTTTTAATATTTTCTAAAAAAAATAACATGTGCATCATAAAACTGTAAACGACACAAAAGATAAAGGATAGAAAGGACAGGAGAAGCAGTCTCAAGGACGAGGTTATTTATGTGTGTTTAATGAGGCCATTAATGCTGTCTGGATTAGCACAGCAGTACAGAGCTGAGCTCCTTCCCTACCTACTGGATAGAGTTCTTTTGTTGACCCCACTGAAGGTGAAGGAAAAGGCACTAGGAGCAGGAGGCATAAGCTATAATTTGAAGTATTTGGATTGAACCCCAGTCAGAGACTTTATTCTAATAGAGAATCCTGTAGGCTATCATTAAAGATGAGGGTAATGGCATGGAGGCCTTTCAGCCACAAACACATGCAGCTCATCACCGATAAATCATTCAAAAAACAAGTGGCACATGCAATTTCCACAATTTCCCTATTTTGGGTTAAAACAATGATTTTCTTTTCTATTCTTGACTCTGACTTGGGATCAAACGTAGATAGACAGAGCTAAGCTCTCTTATTGCACCCATCTGTGTTTGCTTCTGCAGGTATTTTGTAGCTCTCCACTATGAGAAAGTGTTACCTCTGAGCTCAACATACAGGTATGTGTTATACTCAAACATGTACAACAAATATGTATCCACCAGGAGTAAATAACATCTTGTTTTCATCTGTTCTAGATATGGAAATACATCTGAATATCCTCCTTTCATAAGGTAAACATTGTCCTCATCCTCTCATTTATAAAACCAGAGCTGTTATTCATCGGCTTTGCTTTTTCAGCCTCGCAGGCAATTTTCCACCCGCCAGCTGCATCTTCAGTCAGGTCATGAA
>JAGKQL010000057.1:8459384-8520418 GCA_018398635.1 Cyprinodon brontotheroides
TACAGGCTAACGATGGAACCAAACGACCCATTCATCGGTTACCATTTGCATGTTTCCAAGCAATATCATGACACACAGCCCAAACTCATGTAAAGCCAAAGTGTTTAATGACAGCAGCAAATCAATCTATAAAAGATTTAGTTTCAAATACGTTATTGTGTCAGGATGAGTCTTAATCCAATGACTTTCCTTTAATTTCAGTTCCACCATAAAAAATGATTTGGAGTATCTTAACTTTCTTTTTGTTCCAATCCACCCCACAGCATCAGACCCAAGATATAACATTATGGATCAAATGGCAGTTTTAACATAGTCTGACATTTTTCTTTGGAATCCCTGTCCAAGGATTTTTTTCACCATTCCTTATTGTTTACAAAATAGCTGAATCAGATTCGACAAATAATTTCTGTCTACATAAACTGATATAAGTACAAATATCTTAGAATAAGAGTGTTTGCATCACAATTGAGTCTCCTCTGACCACAAACTCTTCTTCCGTTTTTCTTCTGTCACCTACAAAGCTATGACAAAATGTCACTAATGTTGGTTTTACAAGCATGTTTGCAAACATTTAAACTTTCAAAAGACAAAAAAACAAAAGCAAGACTTTTATTATTATTATAACAAATGCATTGTTTTATATGTCCTCATACCTTCCTACATTCATCCTTAACTCAGATACAGCACTCATCAGTATGTCGTACATGAACTCAGCTCGATGCCAGTGGGCCCTGGTCATGTTGTTCCTCATCTTTATCGGCACTTTTGTCATCGACTTCCGTCACTTCCGCTTCAAGATGATGTGCAGAGACACCGTGGAGATTCAGAATCAGCCGGACGCTTACTATGGGTCCTGCAGAAAAAATTAGAAAGATTTTTGAGCTGCCTCCATCTGACAATGTGATATGAGGGAGACGTATACTTCATGGGTTTTATGTACTCCATCCCAACCTGAAGAAAATGGTCAAAGGTTAGAATAAATGGATCTATTATATTGGATGTTAAAAGTGAATTTCTCCATTGTGAAATCAATAAAATTTTATTATTTTCTTTTCGGACTATATGCGTGAAACTAAATAGGTTGAACATTTTCTTGATCTGAGCGCACACCCTGAGGATAAAGGACCCAGATATTGTTGGTTCTGCACCGAATCTCTTGAAATATCCAATCTATATTTAAAACCACAGCTATGGTGATATAGTTCAATTTTCAATTTAGTTTTTTTGTATAGCGCCAATTCACATTATCCGTATTCTCAAGGCACAACCAGATCATACAGTCAGATTGGTTCCAGGTTTTCCATGTGGTGAAAGTAGTTTTAAACATTTCAGTTCAAAATGTTTTTTTTTTTTTTTACAATTTGTTATTTATTTGTATTTCTTTATGGGAAAGAAACAGGAATCCAGAAAAAATCCAGAAACTCCTTGCAGAGATGAAAAACATTAAGCCCAATTGATTATCCAAACTATGAGATGGTTTTCAGGTTTTATTTCATTTCTTTTATTTCATTTTGTTTGATTTTGTTATGAGCTATGTAGATGCATTTTTGATCAGCCGTCTGCAATGAACTTTACAGAAACAAGCCTTTTATGGTAACGCATGCTCTCACAGATGCTCGCCTGTCTTTAATGAGTCGGAGGTAATTATGTGCTAATTAATCGGACCTCAGAGGGAAACTGGAAGGAGGCTTGTACTTGATATTCATTCCAGCAATGATGAGGGCTGCAGCCTGAGTGGTCGACCTCACTTTCTGTTCTGTTCTAGAAGAAAACAAGTCTTTTTGACTGACTACAGGCAATATTTTCAATAAATAGTGTTTATTTACAGAATATCTTGTATGTTTTTCTTTTTTTGTATTGGTAATTGGACTTTACTGGATTTTAATTTTAAGAAATAACTGAACTAAAATTAAATGAAAACAAAGCTGAAACAGAGGAACTCTTTTTCAGAGTGGGGGGAATACTTTCTTACAGCTCATTTGTTGCACTAATACACTTAAACTAAGATTATTTATATGCCTCACAAGATTAATATTAATCTATTTACTTTGAAAAACATATCCAGTGTAAAAAATAACTTTTCGTGGGTCTCCTTAAAAGAGCCCAGACTAGAATCTCTGTTAAAGATTAGTGTAATGGAAAGGAGTCCTTATAACAGTGGATCGAATATACCAGGGGGCCAGGAGGGGGCCAGCGTGTTTTCATAGGGGCACAGAAAAGCATGAAATAAAAAACAGGGCAAGGGATTAGAATATATTAAGAGAGCTGCATGAAGTGAAATTTCTATTCAATTAGGTTTAATTAAAATTATATTTCTTATTAGGTCAATATAAATTCATAATTTAGGAATTTTTGACTTAACTTGAATTAAAATTACAAATTTCTATAAAATCTGAATTAGAACTCAAGAAATACAAATAAATTCACCTATACAAATTAGAGTATTTTTTTTTATTGTTTTTGAAAGAAACATTTAGCAGATGAAAACTGAGATCCAATCTTAACACCACTGAAGCTACGTATCTCCTTATTGTTTTTAAATAATTAGTAAAACAGAATTTGTAAAGAAAAAAAATGAAAAAATGAAATAGATCCAAAGGATCTATCAGTAATCATGTCTGTTCCAGCACATATCATCCTTAGAATTTCTTTGAGTATTATGTCTTCTGTACAGGGACATGATCTACAGGGGCCCCTGGGCACCGTTGGCCCCTGTCTAGAACCCCCCATGCCTTTCAACCTCCACAGTGATGCAAAAAAAGAATCCATAATGCCAAACAAAGTTTACGTAAAAATAATACATAAATAAACAAAAACAATTTTTTAAGAGTATGGTGAGCGGATGCTCCTTTTAAATTACTTATCTATACAACACCCAAAATAAAACTTCCTGGTTTCCTAAAAAATAAAAATTATAATTAAAAAATTAACTTAATATGTAAATGTAATTAAATAATATTTTAAATGAATCTAATTACTGTATTCATAAATAAATATAGAGTGAAATAACACATGTATTTTTAGGGGTAGCCAGTCTGCATATTAGTGTTGTTTTAGTAACAGGCTGAAATGTGTGGGAAGCGGGGGCCCCCTAATTATATATATTGTCTGAAATTATGTTCTATCAAACTGCTCTAATAGTCAGTCTATTACAGAGGGAGTCATATAATAAAAGTAATTCCTCCCTGGGATTATTAAAGTATGTCTGATTCTGATTCCTTGTTGATTGGACAGGTATTGTGAATGAAACGGTGTCCAGCTTAAAGAGCTCCTGTGTGTCGCTGAATGTTTGCATTGATGACTGAAATAGATCTTCTGCCTTCATTTATCTGTTTACTATGTATTTAAAGACATTTCAATTAGTAGAAACCATGTTAAAGACATCGGCTTTAAGTTATTGTAGGTCATATTTTATTATTTCATATTTCATATTTAAAATAAAAACGCAAAACAAAACATTCCTATTCGTTTTAGGCTCCAAAATTCTTGATAATTTTAATGATAAACCTCAAAAGATTAGACTTTTTTTTTTTTTTTTTTTTTAGCAGATGCATCATGTTGGCAGACTCCTTTTTTAAACACATTTTAGTGAGTTGGTCAGTTAGTAACAACTCCTTAAGGAAAAAAAGGACGTTGGTTTTATAAAATTCAAAAGAAAACTGGAGAAATTAGAAGAACAGGAAGAAAAGAAACAATTATTTCTCGATTGAGATTTGGTCACACTGGATTAAACAGGACTCTGTTTATCTTTGGCAGACATAGGGATGATAAATGTGAATATTGTGGGGTAGATGAAACAGTTGAACATGTAATGTTGTACTGTAATAAATATGAGGAGGAGAGACAGCAATTAATTCAAAATTTAAGTAAAGTATAAGTTAAATTAGATTTATTTGAATTATTCAGACAGTAACATTTACAGGACAATATTTCGATATCTAAAAATAACACATTTGTATATTACAATTTAGTTCTTGAGAGTCCACACTCCATTCCAGTAGATGGCAGAAATGCATCAATCTGTTGTTTGCCAACCGCCAAAATTTTTTTTTAAGAAGAAGCAACAGTCACATGACTTTCTGGAAACGACACGCGCATCAGTACAGTGTTTTACTCTATGAGCTCCACACACTAACTCACGCATCGATGTTACTGGACCCATCACTGCTTGGTCCTCTTTCACCTGCTTTCATATGTGCCGCTCGGCCGCAGTAGATGGGCGCTGACATGGAGCCGGGTTCTGCTGGAGGATCCTTCCTGCATGAAGCTAGTTTTCCTCTCTACTGTCACAATTTCATTGAGGAGGGACTGCTGCAAGATTAACAACTGGATGTGATTGGCTGAGCTTCACTGGATTGAATATGTTTCTCTAAACGCCATAATACACTGAATTTATCTTCATTATGTTGTAAATAGGATCTAACTGGACGTTTATGATTGTTTGTGTTGAATTCTGTTACGTTTCTGTTTTAAAGCTCTCATGTAAATTGCCTTGAGATGACATTAGCTGTGACTTGTTTTTATTTTTTAAAGACTGAATTATATCAAATCCTGCCTATTGGCTCTGGTTCTGTTGAAGGATTCCTGTCATTCTATCTTCACCTGTTATTTCTCACTATAATAAAGGTTTGATTTTTGTTAAGGTTCTTGAAATACGTGGTTGTACCGTAAATTGGTTCTTTATAAATAAAAAAACTGAAGTCAAATGGAGCAAGAATTCTAATATTTCCATAGTACAGTGCTGCAGCATATTTGTGGTTATTATTGTTTCTCATGTAAACAGAACAATTGTTCTGGTCATCTTGCAGCATCTGAACAAATTAGGTCTATAAAGTTTGTGGTTGTTGTTCATCAGTGGCGTTTCCAGAAAATGTTGTTAGAGGCGGCCAGTTAGCTCTATAAAAAGGACAGGAAAGCAGAAAACAACTGAAGTTAGTGGAGCCAAAATACGGCAAAATCAAACTCTAATTGCACTCGGTAACAAACCAATAAAAAACAGGTTTGTGGTCGTTGTTAATCAGTGGCGGTTCCAGACAAAATATATAGGTTTGCACAGAGGAGAGGATGAAAATTAATATATGTCAAAAACATTTTACAGTTAATCTCTGCAGATCACAATAAACAACAAGAAGATGAATTGAAACATTTTTATTTTAATCACTAAAAACAGACCAGATTTTCACGAGGTCCTTGGGAATAAAGCTCCACTCATATTTATTCATTGGTGGAAGTTGAATAAAAATGTTTTCTAAATAATCACTAACATCTAACAACTTGTTTTTTTTTTGTTTTGTTTTTTAACCCATCACAGAGGTTAAATGCTGTCTGTGGTCCTTAAAGAGTCCTTGCATTAGATATGCAAAAGTGTGGAAACCCTGCCTAATAAAACACACTGCTTTACCAGCAGCAACATCAGAGCCTTAATGGCTTTTTTTCATCCCAAATGAAAGAACTTGCTGGCCAATAAACTGCTGGCCAGTTTTCTGACCTAAAGGTGTCGCTGAAAATGGAAAACCATCCAAATTTTCCTTGTTGGTTTATTTTAAATTTTGCAATTAGGTTTTTAAACTTTAGGGGGACTCCATTTGTGATCCAAAATGCTAACACGACCTAAAGGGTTAATTGAAACACATCCCACATTCAATACATGAAATCAGCTCAGTTCACAAAGTATCAAAAACAAACTTTCATTTTATTGACTGACAGCAAAACTAACTTAAAGAGTGGTATAAAATATTTTTGTATTTCACAATGTTAGACTTCTAAATATGATGAATAAAAACAGGAAATGGATTCAGTGGGTCTACTTTCATCAGATGCTGAATAAGACATTTATAGAGTGGAGCATTTATTTCTGTTTGAGGTTTTTAAGTGTTGAGGTTTTGGTGTACATTTCATCAAATGGAAATTTCTATCATAGTCAAGTTTAGACTGATGGAAATATTTCTAAACAATAAGCCATTTAACCAATAGCAATAACCATAAGAACTAGCTAGAATGAAACAGGCATAACAATTTGGCATCAACAACAACGTTATGCATTATTTGCAGCTGATGCATTGTTAGTTTTTAAAAACATAGAAAAGTCCAAAGTTAATTGTTAGAAATTATCAAGTAATTTGGTAAAATCTCAGGGACTAGATTAAATGAATATAAAAGATTTAGAAACCAAGTTGGCAACCGAATTTTAAGTTTTACATCATTTTGCAGCCTTTTGATTTATATTCAACAGATATTTTAACACATAAAAAAAAGATTGCAAAGAAGAAACTGTATTGTGAAAACGGTAATTGCTGTTTGCTACCAAGTAAAATCAATATTCAAAACCAACATCCTCAGTTTTGGTTTTTTGCTTAATATCAAGCTTTTACTTTGAATAAATCCATTCAGATGAGCCACTGATCTCTGTTTATTCACTGGATTGCTGATAGGCCGTTGGCAGAACACGGTGAGGTGAAGTCACTGGCCGCCATATTGATGCTCCCTAATTAGACCGGTAGGAATGTAAACAATACAGCATCGAACAACGATGATGTTCTCACTTTCAGCGGGGCTTTAGACTTTTGAAATAAGAATAAAATCATCACTTTGACACACACTTGCTGTTTGATGGAATCAGTAGATTAATGTAATTTATGGTAAAAAAAAAAAAAAGCACACCACATTGAATATTCAGTATGAAGTCCTTTAAGTATATAAATAATGTAATATAACATATTAAACAAATCCATCACAATAAAATTTGTGTTTTAATGGAGCATAATAATACTAATCGGATATTAAGAATATTACTCCAGAGGCGTAGCCAGAACATTTTTATAAGGGTGGCCAGGCAATAACCAATGTGTACTGAGGGGTGGCCAAAAGTGGATAGGCACCAGAACCTCAGGGTCAATCTACACTGTTCCAACAGGAATAACCACAAAGTACATATTTCTAAATAAAGACAAACTATACCTTTAAACAGCCTTCGCTAACAAATAGATGCATATATTTAAACATCTGTCTAGAAAAAAGGTATATAGTAAAAAATTCTTTGAGGTTTGAGTTCTGGAGCGAACATCTTTTCCATCGTCATTACTTACCTACTTTTATCAATATCATTCTACATTAAATTGATATTTACAGGACTAATATCTACATAAATTGATACTTTAATATGGTTTTATTAAAATAGTTATTTACGGTATCTATAATTTCACTGAAGACTCTTAGATGACTTGCAGAGACACATCATTTTCTCTTTACGGCATATAACACAAAATCTAGCTCTGAAAGAGCTTGAATTCTGTACTTATCCCTGATGTTGGTATACTGATGTGGATAATTAACCACAGTGTTTTTGTTGTCAAGTGATTGCCTATATATAAAAAATTTAAATGTTTTGAATATTATACTTGAGAGAAAAAAATGGTAGGGATGGCCATGGCCACCCCTGGCCCCCCATCTAGCTTCGCCCCTGTATTACTCAGGCACACACACTATCTGATAATGTGAAAAAAGTGCTAAATTGATGTTCATGTAATATACATGTATTGATAACTTTGTCGTGGAAATTATGTTACATTACATGCATTTTATGGCACGAATCCGTGAAGGTGGGGAGTACCAAGATGGCGGCAGGGGGCTTCAGTTGTTTCTATCAGCAACCCAGTGAATAAAAAGAGATCAGTGGCGGAAGCAGGTAAAACTTGTTAGCTTTCGTTTTTCAGCAGGAGGAGTTCGTGTTTGGCATTAGGGATAGTCAACCTCCTTTAGGTCGAGCAGAGCTGGTTACCTGGGCAAGTAAGATCTGACAGACTCGCTCACTTGAACATTTCTATGGATTTTAAGCTAGTAAAAAGGGTTTTATTCCTCTACCGTAAAGCAGGTGGATACAGGGGCGCTGTAATGTCGCAACGTCGCTGTGACTTTATCTATTTAATTCTCGCTCAAAGGCAAATATCGCCGTTTCTTTGGATTCGTCCGGTCGTTCGTTACTTCCCTGAATCACCATAGAGATCTGGGAATATATAGTGCTGTATATATACACACTTATTAGGGGCAGACGCAGCCGTCATGTACCGTAAACACCCGCAGTAATGGGACATACATTTTCAAGTCTTAAGTAGGTATATTTTCAATGTAACGATTAGTTGGTCAATTTCATTTTGTTTTAAACCCCCAAGCAACATTTTTAAATTAAAGGTTGATTTGGAAGATAAAAAAAAAAAAAGTAAACAAGCTTCATCGAGAAATATGCTCTAAGCGTGCGCGCTACACGAATGCGGAAGTTGAATCTGATTGGTCTGCCAGAAATATGGGAAATTCTAGAAAACTGGATTCCTATCGGTCTCCGCCAGGTGAAAGCGTCAATTGTTTACCTCGGGCGCGGTGCATCGTGGGAAAACCACCATATTAGGCGTAAAGTCAAGATAAGCCACACGCGGCTGTTCTTTCGGCACAATTATTTACCAGAAATGACACGATCGTGTTGTGTGAGAGGCTGCCAGTCCCGGTGTCGTGCCAAGGTAGTTATCCCTGCGAAAATTTGTATCCCCTCGTCGGGATCGCGCACGGAGTAGGAAGAACAACCCGAGTTAACTCCACTTCAATTCCAACGTGCAGAACTTGAAATTTGAAAGGTTTTACGTGCATGAAAGTTGAGCTTTACTGTTTTATTCTTTACTTCACATGTTATAGCAGAATATCGCCAGTGATATTGATCTAAAACTAATAATAAAACACAAACGTTGGCTTGAAAGCTGGTCGCTGACAGCAGTGTCTACTCCTCCCTCTGAAAGCAAACAGATCCTTGTTCTTTTCCTCACGTTCATTAAAAAAATCTCTCATTGTTTCACAGTGTCCAAATGTTCTCATCCCATTGAAAACTGTTGTAAACCGTATACTTGCAATAAAAATGAAATAGAAAATGGAGTGCACGTGTAATCATTAAAGACCATATGCCAGAACTGGCAATATGGGATAAAATAAAACCTGCTGTAATCTGTTCCCCCTGTCTAAATCAGGCAAAAAAGGCCCCAGCTTTTTCATTTTTGGCTTATAAACATCTTTTATGATGACAACTAACCCCTGAAACTTTGGAGTTGATTGACCTTTATTTCTTAAAGTTAATAGGGGGGAACAAATTATAGCAGGCCACCTGCTATAATCTGTTCCCCCTGTCTAAATCAGGACAAAAAAGGCCCCAGCTTTTTTTAATTTTTGGCTTATAAACATCTTTTATGATGACAACTAACCCCTGACACTTTGGAGTTGATTGACCTTTATTTCTTAAAGTTATAAGGGGGAACAAATTATAGCAGGCCACCTGCTATAATCTGTTCCGTATAAATCAGACAAAAAAGGTCCCAGCTTTTTCATTTTTGGCTTAAAAATATCTTTTATGACGACAACTAACTCCTGAAACTTTGGAGTTGATTGACCTTTATTTCTTAAAGTTACAAGGGGGGCAGATTATAGCAGGCCACACCTGCATAATCTGTTCCCCTGTCAATAAATCAGGAAAAGGTCCCAGATTTTTGTCATTTTTGCGGCTTATAAGCATCTTTTATGATGCCAAAAATGAAAAAAGCTGGGGCCTTTTTTGTCTGATTTAGACACAGGGAACAGATTACAGCAGGTGGCCTGCTATAATTTGTTCCCCCTTTGTAACTTTAAGAAATAAATCACATCACATCCAAAGTTTCAGTTGAATAAATTGTCATCATAAAGATACTTATAAGCCAAAAATGAAAAAGGCTTGGGCCTACCCTGATTTAGACAGGGGAACAGATTACAGCAGAGTTTTATTTCATCCCATATTACCAGTTCTGGCAAAATGGGATGAAATAAAATGGCTGATGTTAGAACACAAACTGTTTATTAAGGATAGTACAACATAGATAAATTGCAAGTTACTATAAACACAAATATAGATTTAAGTACCAAATTTCAACGAGGAAAAAATTATTTCCTTCTGCATATACAGTAGTTTTTAATGATTACACGTGCACTCCATTTTCTATTTCATTTCTATTACAAGTATATGGTTTACAACAGTTTTCAATGGGATGAGAACATTTGGACACTGTGAAACAATGAGAGATTTTTTTAATGAACGTGTGGAAAAGAACAATGATCTGTTTGCTTTCAGAGGGAGGAGTAGACACTGCTGTCAGTGACCAGCTTTCAAGCAAGCGTTTGTGTTTTATTATTAGTTTTAGATCAATATCACTGGCTATATTCTGCTATAACATGTGAAGTAAAGAATAAAACAGTAAAGCTCAACTTTCATGTACGTAAAACCTTTCAAATTTCAAGTTCTGCACGTTGGAATCGAAGCGGAGTTAACTCGGGTTGTTCTTCCTACTCCGATGCGCGCGCCCGACGAGGGATACAAATTTTCAAGAGAGATAACTACCTTGGCACGACACCGTAGCTCACGGTAATTTCACATTCTGCTTACTTTTTTTCCATATAGTCAGAGAGACAAACTCAATCCTTTAGTCCTTCGTTTAGCTATACTGCGGTTGTTTACACTACGCCTTTACGCCAAAAATGGCGTCTTAGCAACAAATGTCACGTGACTGACGGAGACCGATTGAAAAACTGGTATGGAATTAAAGTTTGTTCCATTCATTTTGCAAGCAAAGAACGTTTTATAGATGGAAAAAAAAACAAAAAACAAAACATTGTATATGAAATTTGAAAACAAAAAATTATAATAGCAATATATATTTTCTATTTTGTGATTTTTTGTTCCTAATTCAATTGTTTTAGATTGAATTCTAACAGTTGCATTCTTTTTGTCATGAACCGAATACAGATGGACCCAGTATTCAAGGAGAGACGGTCAGTAGGAAAGTTCAAAACGTTTATTAAATAACAAAAGTGGAGCTGTGGCTCGCGGATACTGCAGGAGGGGGAGCGGGGGACCGCCCAATCACAGACACTCTGCAGGAGAAACACAGGTAAGTGACCACGTTAATCTGACAGAAGATGTTTATCAGAGTTGGTCACTTACCTGTCATTACCTGAACAGTCCAGTCCAAGAATGTCCCCAAAGCTGCAGTACCAGAGGTCTTGCAGGAAGCCGATCCTGGTCAGGGGATTCAGAACAAACAGGAACAGGATCCAGATCAGGCTGGAACAGACAGGTGGCAGGATCCAGGCTTCCAGACATCAGAGAATCTTTTCATTACTGGCCAAATATATTGTTGATTCCTAAACCTTGGAAAACATTTTCCCTTCATCAGAGTTTGGGTTTAACTGTTAAAAACTAATGAGTGTTTCAACAGCAAATTATCCTAAACATCCATTAAACTGATTTTAAGGCACCCTTCTATTTTTTCCCTCCAATTTGTGTTTATTAGTAAACAGAACAATGGAGGCATATTTCACAAAACAAGATAAAGGATAAAGTCTGGATAATCCTCATTTCTTAGCCTAATTAAGCCTCTGTTTTATGAAAACAGTAACACATAGCAGGAGGGTAAGAATAAAAAAAATCAATCAATGAGAAACTGTAGCATTTTATTGCTGCTGCTTGTGGTTTTGCTTTAGCAACCTCTTCATGTTTCAAAATGTAGTTTTTGGTAGGCTGCCTGTTATGACCAGCTGCTGCTGAGAGCCCATTTAACTTTCCTAACAGGGTTTTTGTTTGCCTGTTTGTGTATCTGTTTAAAAAGCTGGTTAATCCACACCTTTTCCTGCTGGTGTCTTCTAGCTGCTGAAGGCCTTCCTAACAGAACCAATAGTTTATGCTTTTAAAGTAACAAAAAGCTCATTGCTGATATGTTTTGTAATACAGGTTTTTCTGACGTCATAAGAACCAAAATGTGGAGCTGCAGACCGTTGGTCCTTCTGCCTCTTATCTTCTCAGTGTTTACTGCTGCTGGGCTTTGGATTGTGTAAGTTCAACCTATTTTTCACTTCTATCCCAAAACCAATGAGACAAAAAGTAAACAGTAAATACAATAGAATGACCTTGACCTTTTGAAATGTTGTAAAAAATGAACAGAATGTTAATCATAAAACTGTAAACGACACAGAAGATAACAGATAGGAAGGACAGGAGAACCAGTCTCTATCAATAAAAAAAATAACAACCATGAAAATAAGGGGGTGGTCATTTCCTCCACTTATTTGAGTCTTAATAAGAAATAGGACCAGGTAATGCATGTGTAACTTCCTCTTAATGACACCCTCAAGGCTCAAGGCTGTCTGGATTAGCACAGCAGTACAGAGCGGAGCTCCTTCCCTCCTTGTCATGATGGTAAACTTTTCAACTCGATACCGATACTAAGGAAAATTTTCGATACCATTTTACGATACCACAAGAATAAAAACTCCAAATTTCAACAGAAATATTTTTGATTAATAATTAAAATACAATAAATAAATACAATAAACAATAAGAACAATATTTTGAGGTTGTATGCTGTGCACAGTATTAAGCAAGCTTGATAAAAAAAAAAAACTTACAAAATTAAAATGAAGTTTTCCTTCCTTTGCTATGCACACATAGCAATGACACTAACAAACCGGTTAAGAAACCAAAGTTAGTTACAAAAAAAGTCAAACTGAAAAGCTCACAGAATTATTCAATCACACAGTGTTCAGAAAGGGTGCATTTTTCTCTATTCTGCACTTTAGATGAGCGACTTTGTTTACAGGTGCCACTGGTGGTAGCACTGTGCTCGATACTTTTGAAAATGAGTATTGTATCCGGATACAACGTTTCAGTATTGATACTTTTTTGAGTATCGATACTTTTGACAACCCTACTGGATAGAGTTCTTTTGTTGACCCCACTGAAGGTGAAGGAAAAGGCACTAGGAGCAGGAGGCATAAGCTATAATTTGAAGTATTTGGATTGAGCCCCAGTCAGAGACTTTATTCTAATAGAGAATCCTGTAGGCCGTCGCTAAGGATGAGGGTAATGGCATGGAGGCCTTTCACCCTCACACATGGAGCTCATCACCGATAAATCATTCAAAGAACAAGTGGCACATGCAGTTTCCACAATTTCCCTATTGTGGAACAAAACATTGATTTTCTGATCTCTTCTTTTATATTATATTGACTCATGAATTGGGATCAAACATAGATAGACAGAGTTTAACTCTCTTATTGTACCCATCTGTTTGCTTCTGCAGGTATTTTGTAGCTCTTCACTATGAGAAAGTGTTACCTCTGAGCTCAGCGTACAGGTATGTGTTATACTCCAACATGTACAACAAATATGTATCCACCAGGAGTAAATAACATCTTGTTTTCATCTGTTCTAGATATGGAAATACATCTGAATATCCTCCTTTCATAAGGTAAACATTGTCCTCATCCTCTCATTTATAAAACCAGAGCTGTTATTCATCGGCTTTGCTTTTTTCAGCCTAGCAGGCAATTTTCCACCCGCCAGCTGCATCTTCAGTCAGGTCATGAACATGGCAGCGTTTGCAGGTAAAGACACTGATGATGTGCTTTTTAATCAAAGACCACATGAAGCTACTATATAATATATATAGCTATATATACTATATATAGAGAAAAAGTAGAGAGAGCATAACATTAGAGATTGAACTAACAGATTCTGCAGTGGGAAAATAGAGATAGAATGAAGTAGAAGGAAAAAGTGGGGGTCCCTATGTCCTCCAGCAGTCTAAGCCTATAGCAGCATAACTATAGAAATAGCTCAGGATAACCTGAGCCACTCTAACTATAAGCTTTATCAAAAAAGGAAAGTTTTAAGCCTAGCCTTAAAAGTAGAAAGGATGTCTGCCTCACAGACTAAAACTTTACAGGAGAGGAGCTTGGTAACTAAAAGATCTGCCTCCCATTCTACTTTTAGAACTTCTAGGAACCACTAGTAAACCTGCAGATTGAGAGCGAAGTGCTCTGTTAGAAACATAAGGAACAATCAGATCTCTGATATCAGATGGAGCTTGGCCATTTAAGGCTTTTATATGTGAGAAGGAGGATTTTAAATTCTATTCTGGATTTAACAGGAAGCCAATGAAGAGAAGCCAGGATAGGAGAGATATGATCTCTCTTTTTTTAATTTTCATCAGAACTCTGGCTGCAGCATTTTGGATCAGCATGGACTAGTTTCTCAGCATCACCCCTGGACAGGATATTTCTAATTTTTGCAAAATTTTGTAGCTGAAAGAAGGAAATTTTAGAAACCTCTTTGACATGGGGTTTTAAATGACAGGTCCTGATCAAAAACAACACATGATTTTCACTTTTCCGAGATTAATTTATTCCCATCCAAACGAAGTGACTGACTAATCAGCTTATTTTTCAAAGACTCTGATCCAAAGATTATAACTTCTGTTTTTTCTGCATTCAGAAGGAGAAAGTTAAGAGTCATCCATGTTTTTATGTCTTCGAGACATGCCTGTAGTTTATGTAATGGGTTAGCTTCATCTGGATTTATAGACAGATATAGCTGGGTATCATCAGCATAACAGTAGAAATTAATCCCATGCTTTCTAATAATTCTACAGATTAGGAGTGTATATATACAGTAAAGAGAATTGGTCCTAGCACTGATCCCTGTGGTACTCCACAGGTAACCTTTGAGCATGTGGCAGATTCATCATTAACTGAATGAAATCTAAAGTATTATGGACTATTTTAGAGGAAATCTGTAAATTGGTTCTCTTCTTAACAGATTAAGTTTTTCAGTTGATTTTGCCCTTTGCTGTTTTATTTTAATAATCTATGGATGCCATTTATTCATTTTTCTGTACAATAGTTTTGTATTACTGATAGTAAAGTTTGTAGATGATGAGTAACCAGATAAGGATTGACTGATGTTTAATGTTTAATAGAAGCCTGCTGTGGCCTTCCCAGTTCTACTGGTTCTCTACTGTTTCAGGGTTCATCATAGCCGTCCTCAGGTACCTTCAGCTGAAGACCAAATTAGACAAGCAGTGGCTGAACATTGCCACGTTTGCGTCTTTCTCAGTCGGCTGTTTTGGAATGACGATTGTGGGAAACTTCCAGGTAACCGCTGATCATTAGGTGAAAGCCCCCCCTGTCTGGAACATGGTGCACTGACCTGCTGTTGGTTTTTTTATTTTAATTTTTTATTTTTTTTTTGTTTATTTGCAGCTTCTGGAGATGATGTATATTCACGATATTGGCACTTTGCTGACGTTTGGACTGGGCACCTTGTACTGCTGGACTCAGTCTTACATCACGCTGAGAGTTAACCTGAAGAACGAGGGAAGGAAACTGGCTATCTGTCGTTTCCTGCTGTCTGCAGCCATCACTCTCTGCGTTATATTATTGTACTGTATCCTTTCACATAGAGCACTTGCTTATAGATAAAATTCTACATACATTTTTCATGTATTACAGATCTACTAAGGAAAAGAATAACACAAATCACTTTGATTGCTACATGTTCGTTGTCGTCACAACAAGATTCCAGAAGGAATCCTATTGTCAACTTGAATTTTGAACAAACAAGGAAAGAAAAGCTGAATTTTTAAAAACGTATTAAAGCAAATAATTGTAGTATGATTTTGTCCACCTGGGACAGGGGTAACCAATTAAAAATCAGCAGGGTCCGAATAAAGAAAATCATCAACCAGTAAAGGTCCAGAGATATTTTTATTTATAATCTGTTTCTTTAAACAGAATTTAACACTTAAATAAAATTAAGTATTTATGCGTCCATGTTATACATTAAATTTTTAGACAGAAAAGCATTTTTCAATTTTTAAATCTAAAGTGTTCTTTGAAGTAGAGAACAGCAATCGGTCAGTTTGGTATATAGACAATTTCTCTGATTTACATATTTTATAAAACATCTGATTCTGTTGATGGTGGAGAATCCTGCTTCACAGCAGCAGGTTGAGCCAAACATCCTCTAAAATGTGCAGGGGTCATCTTTTGAGCACCATTTCACTTTTCTTTCACCAGTTCACCACAGTTCTTCCAGCAGTCCACACTTTCTCTGCTCTCTTTTTCTCATCATCTTCTCCTTCTTTCCCATCGCCTGGCTTGCCACAGGTTTGCCTGCTGTGTCTAAAGTAGCAGCAGCAGCAACCCAGACAGACAGCTGATTGGCTCATTTTATCACGTGTAGCCTGGTCCTGACACTCCAGAAGGCTTTACCATATTAACTGGAGAAGTGGTGCAAGTGTAATTAGAACATGCGGTAATTAAAAAAATTATTAAAATCAGGTAGGGTCAGGATTAGACAGCAGGTGGTCCGCTAATCTGTGACCTCTGACCTAGGACAACACTTGGTTGTTTTTCTTTATTCAGATGCAAATACAACAAATATACAGTAAAAAAAACAATTAAAAATCACAATTAGCATATCAACTGACTAAAGCCCATCCTCATGCCCATACTCAGCACACCAATCTGTAAGAAAATTCCGTTTCTAATGAAGCATTGTGCAAGGAAGAGTCTTAATCCAAGAACTTGAATTTAACTTTCCTTTTGTTCCAATCCATCCCACGGCATCAGACCCAAGATATAATTTTATGCACCAAAAGGCAGTTTTAACAGAGTCTGACATTCTTTCTTTGAAACCCTTGTCTATAAGATTTTAAAGCTTGGCAATCCCAGAAAATATGTGGACCGTTTTAGTTGTGTCACTCTTAGATATGTTTATTTTCTATTAGGATCCACATTAGTTGCCCATCAGAGTAGCAACTAGTCATGTTAAAAAATATACACGTAACAGAGTACACAAGAATATAATAAAAGTGAAAATAAAACAAACTCGCAAAATGAATAAAGAAACATTCAATAAAAAATGCCTTTAAAATGTTTACAGAATAATTTCACAATACAAGGGCTCAGGCTTTAGCTTTTTCATGAATATTTTGAGGCACAAGATTAGAAGCTTTTTCAATAATCTTTTCTCAACAGAAAGCTTGATGCATAGAGGTAATGCTGGTCTGTGGGGGATGGCGAAGGGCCAGGCGCGCAGCTTTGTTCTCAAGTATTTGAAGCTTACGTATAACATGGTTCCTCCCACTCTTTATCTTCAATAGTTGTGTTTGCCTCCAGCTCCCATATCCCTTTCATATCAAGTTTTTTTTATATACCTTTCTTTATTGTTTGCAAAATAGCTGAACCAGATGGGACAAATAGCTTCTGTCCACATTAAACTTATCTAAAGTACCAATATCTTAAGATAAGTGTATTTGAGCAGGTAACATGATCTGTCAATGGAATATGAATTTCGGTTCCTAAAATTAGTTAATCCTATATGCAGCACTTGAAAAATTATAATTTAGACAGTTTTATTTTAAGCTTAAAAGTTATATTCTATTGGAAGATTGGTTTGTTTGCCTTTTCAAATGAAGTACTTCTACACATATTTCCAGAACATTTTTATTTACCTCTGATTCTGGATTTAGGTCTGAACTTTGACTGGACCATTTTATCTCTAACGTCCTCTAAAGTCCATCTGGTTGGTTAACCTAGGCCTTCTGATGCCTCTAGCAGGTTTTAATCTGGATTATTGCTTCTTCCATCTCATATCAACTCTGATTAGCTTCCCTGTCTGTGCTGAAGGAAAGCAGCTCCACAGCATGATGTTGCCACCACTGTGCTTCACTGTAGAGTTCAGTTTTTGTTTTTCTCCACAACCAGTGTTTTAAAAGCTTTCTAAAAATCATATCAAGTCCCATCTGACCAGAAACTCTTCTTCCATGTTTTTTACTGTCACGCTGAGAACGATTCCCAGTCATCCAGGACATAGTTATATCAAAAGAAAAAAAAAGAAACAATTAAAAACAATCCACTGGACTTTGTTTCTAGGTTTAAAGACATTTTGTTTCCCAACCAGCTTCTTGGATGGGAAGCGAAACGTCTTCAAACTTAACAGTGACAAAATGTCACCAATGTTTTACACACAAATGTTTGTAAACATTCAAAGGACAAAATAAAAATATATGCATTGTTTTATATGCCCTCTTCATCCTTAACTCTCCTGATACAGCTCTGATAAAGATCTCATACATGCATTCAGCTCGATGCCAGTGGGCCCTGGTTATGTTCTTCCTGATCTTCTTGGGCACTTTTGCCATCGACTTCCGTCACTCCCGCTTTGAGATGGTTTGCAGAGACACCGTGGAGCTTCAGAATCAGCCGGAGGCTTCCTATGTGTCCAGCCACCAGCTTCAACAACTATAGGAGTGCCACAAGGTCTTGTGCTTAAACACTTGCAAATCAGACTAACAGAAAGAATGAGTTATTGATGCAAGCATTCCAAAAGTAAATATTTTTTTCCTCAAGAAAAAAGGTGCATCATTAGGCTTCACCTAAATGGTTTACATATTGTTTTAAACTTTTTTTCTTTTTTTTTTTTTAGATCTTAGTAAAACATGTACAGTTTTGCATTTACATACAAGACAGTTTGGACATCATGTGTTCCCTCATGTATCTGTGTTTTGTAATTTCTTTTATAAGAAGGCTGTAGTGCCAATTTGATATATAAGACTATTTGTTGGCGCCCCAAGGCTGCGGCCAAGAGCAGCTCCTCTCGACAATTTCACGCAAATTGACGCTTAAAACGATACAAACTACACATCAAACCTGCATCTATGATCGCCAACGCCTGCTGGAGCTACGGTCACAAAATGTTTTAAATGCTGACATTTTTTACTGTTCAAAAAGCTGCGGAGTGCTATGGATGGATGTCAACGAAACAACAGTGGAAAACAACTGACGGTGCAAGAGATGTTCGAGATGGAGAAAGCGAGGCTGCAGAGGGGGGCTAACTGCGAAGCTAATGAGAAATCCCCACAGACCAGCGCTTCCATCAATCCTGCTCTCCAACGTCCGCTCGTTGGAAAATAAAATGGATAATCTCCGACTGGAACTCTCTTCAAAAAAGGAGACATGTAACTGCTGCGCTATCATTCTGATGGGATCTTGGCTCCATCCAGCAATACCAGACAATGCTGTTGGCCTGGGGGGGCTGATGCTGTACTGCGCCGAGCTCTGCGTGAATGGAAGCTCCACTGAGACTGTTCCCAGGCAATCTTTAGCATCTAGAATGGAAGCAAAGCCCCCTGCAGGTGAAAATGAGGAGAGCACTCTAGATGCTTCCCTGCCAAATGCTGAAACATCCAGAGTGGAAGGTGTGGAAGCTCCTCCGGCCTCCACACCTTCTCCAGCATCGTCTGTCGCTGCTAAACCTGCCGATGCACCACTGCTGCTTCAACCACGTCAGCCTCTTCAGCCCAGGGTGCTACCACCCTCACAACATCGTCATCATCATCGTCCTCTTCCTCCACTGAGCCAGGAGAAGCGAGTGCCTCAGGAGCTGGAGGCAGTAGTAGCAGCTCAACAACAACATTTCTTTTGTCTACACTTGTGTATACAAAATGACAAAATTAATCGTTTTTAGTATAATATGTATGTGTATGTGTGTGTGTGTACCTGTCTAGCCCTAGGAGTGAGGACCATTTTTCCAATTTCACCATCAAATTGAGGACCAGTTTTTGCAAAGTGAGGACATTTTGCTGGTCCTCACATGCTATTTTGCTAAAGGTTAGGTTTAGGGCTAAGGTGTCAATTAGGTTAGGTTGAGGTATGCATTGGTAATGGTTTAGGGTTAGTTTTAGGGCAAAGAAAGGCTTGAAAATGACGACTCAAAATCAGTGGGAGTCAACACATGGTCCTCACTATATATAGCAGAACTAGTCCGTCGTGTAATGACATCCATAAAGCTGAAGGCTGTCTGGATTCAGCTCAACAGTTCAGCATTCCTTTCCTACCCTGGATAAAGTTCTTACTGTTCATCCAGCTGAATGTGAAGGGATAGGAGGTAGTAAAAGGAGGTAGGAGCTACATTTTTTGAAGAATCCAGATGAGAAGTGACTACTACAAAAGAGAACAATCAGTATCCTTGTTACATATAAATCAGTGTTGCAGTGAGAACGAGTATAATACTCATTCTAAAGATTATTAAAGATTACCATTTGCTTCAACAAATACGGTTAGATTTAAGCTCCAGCCACATCAAGATAGGATCACAGCTTTTATCTGTTAGATAAGGATCCTTTTGAACCTTGGCTTTACTTAATATACTAAATAATGTGCTCCTGTCTTTTGCTTTTTTTTTTGTGTGTTTGTCATTTCGTTTTGTGGTCCTGGAAATTTCGCCTAGATTTGCCAGTGTTTAAAGGTGTTTGTTTGAACCTCATTTCAAACCTGCAGAAAGATGCTCAGTGTTAAAGTGGTTGGATTTTTGTCATTTTTGTTCAAACAAGAAATGCTTACAATTTTGGTCTTCCTCCTCAATTAGGAATGCCACCTTTCAGAAATGGAAATAAGGGACTCGGGGGTCCTAGAGAAACTTCAATGTCGCGGGGGGGTCTGGGGGTCCTCCAGAAAATGTATTTCTTAGACGCAATTTCCTGCATTTTATCCAAATTGTGTCCCGTTTCAGCTCTACACAGAACCATACTTTTATTTTGTTCTTTGAGCTTGGCTTGTATTTCTTGCAATAAGCTACAGCCAATTATAATAATTAATAAATGGAAATGTTAAGTTTGCACAGTATCATCATACACAGAAATCCCCTCACAAAACCGATGGCGTGCTTGGCCGGGTATTTTTTTTGTGTGTGCTTATTTTTGGTTTTTATTTATCCAGTTCAATAAATGACTCACTTTGTTGTGCTACTTTTCCTGCCAACCTGCTGTGTAATGAATAATATTGCAATAGAGGCTTCGACTTGGCTTGCGCAGGTGCACAGTTTGTAGAACTAGAAGCAAAATCATGACAAACGCCCCAAGAAGAGAACCGCGTGGAGAATGCTTTAGATACGGATAAGATGAAACAAGAACAGTAGAACTCTAAGCTCTAGCTAAGAGAGGGAGGGAGAATCAGGAATGGGAGACATGGGTCACATTCACAAAAGTAGAGTTGCTCTGTGCACAAGTGCCACCGAAATTACTGTTTTTTTTAGTTATTTGGGAAAATGCGGAACAAATAGTGTCCGTTATCAGTTCAATACGGGACGCGTAATTTAACTTCCAAATACTGGATGATTCCGTATTTCAAGGGACGAGCGGCAACCCTATCCTTGATTAACGTTATTCCTGGAACGATGCTAACATTAGCCTGAAACGCTATCAGTATTTTCACGTTCCTTCAAAAAAAAGGGGACTACAAAAATCAGTTAATTACCTTCTCAAACTACAGTGCTGCTGATTGTCTAACTTTTTTCTACAATGAAAGGACCGGTAAACGGTGGTAAATGAAACATGGCGAACCGCTAATGCCGCTAAAGCTACAGCCACATGAACGCACATCGATAAATGTGTTGTGTGTATCCTTAAGAAAAAGAAAAGTATGGGTCTAAATTAGCTATATTTTATATATTTTTTCTGCTAAAAGCGGTTAAACAAGAAATTAAAGGAAAATTTAGAAGGATTCTATGAGTAAATTTCAGGTTATTACTCTTCGTAATAATCTTAATCACCGGCTGATTACAATGTTATCCCCTTTTTTTGTAGTTTTTATGCAATTAATCATAGCTGCTTCACTGAGTCTTTTGATTGCCCACTGGTAAAAAAAAAAAAGAATCAATAAAGGTTGATTAAAAAAAAAAATTAAATGTCTGGTGGTTTTGGTGTTGCTAGGGAAGTTGGAGAAATGGTGCTAGAGAAAATTGTTTGAGCTACAACCATCTAAAAATTTAATATCTAGAAGAAATATACTTTGCGTTTATATGTCCTCCACCCAACCTGAAAAAATATTATATAGGGTCAAAGGTTAGAGTAAATGGATCCATTATACATGTGCGAAACTACATGTTGAACATTTTCTTGACCCGAACGCACAGCATGAGGATGAATAACCCAGATACTGTTGGTTCTGCAGTAAATCTTTTGAAAATGGATTTAAAACTGATTAGAAAGTTTTTGTTCTTTAAGAGATGGTACATTATTGTGGGAAAGGACCAAAATACAGCTTTTTAACGTAACATTGAGATTTTCCCCTGCAGAGGAACACACATCCTTAGATCCTAAATTCCCAAGGACCTATAACCATCAATGGAAAACAAATTATTCATCTTTTATATCCAATGTATATTTAAAAACACAGCTATGGTGGTTTATATACATATATAGTATATTGATATATACAATTTTCAGTTCATTTTATTTGTATAGCGCCAATTCACAACATATGTCTCAAGGCACTTTACAGACTATTCAACCAGATCATACAATCAAATTGGTTCAGTTTTCTATGAGGTGAAAGTAGTTTTAAATATTTCAGTTAAAAATGTTTGAGTAACAATTTATTATTTTATTTTTTTAATGGGAAAGAAACAGGAATTTAGAGAGAACCTGGAACTCCCTGCAGACAGGAAACAAATATTAAACCCAATTGATTTTCCAAACTATGAGACAACAAGACAATGACAGTGTTTATTTCTGGATTAATACCAACTCAGTTTACAGATTTGATCGTCACTCTGGCATAATTAAGAACTGTTTACTGTGTGGACCGTTTCCACCATCGACATAACATTTAACAGATGGCACATTATGAACAGACACCATGCCCGAGCAAAAGGGACGAGTTAAGACTTTCCAACGTCAGTTAGATGTGGGGAATTTTCTGTCCGCACTACAGCAGGGTGTTTCTAGACTGTGATTCTACTTTCTAAAAAAAACAGGAGAACAAGGCTCGACTTTAGCATGTCCGGTAACTCCACAGGCAGACGACGCTTTACAAAATGGCAACAGCTACATCACGCTCTTACACGAACAGCTGGAAAGTGGCAGTCGGACACACGGTCCGTGGAAAAGATGAAACATTAAGGGTAACCTCACAGTTTCTGTGCAGTTTTCTGCAGGCATGTTGATGATTCAGAGATTGTATAGCACCCATCCACAGTTTCCCAGTCCATGACAGTCTTTCACTTTATCACAACACTTTATACAAATAAAGAAGGCATCCCATTGAGGATTTCACCAGGGTCACACACTGCCAGTATTTACACCTCTTCAACTTTTTCTACATTTTATTAAGTTTTTACCAAAACATGGCAGGATTTTTTTTCTAGTCATTTGCTCTACTTCGATACCCCTGATTAAACGTAGTGGAACCAGATGCATTCAGAAGACTGCAGCTTTCTCTGAACACATTATCCTAATGTGAAGCACGGCAATGGCAATATCATGCTGAGGGGATCATTATGGACTGGAGTTGATGGGGAAAACCGTGCTGGAAAGGTTCAGTTAAACTACAGACTTTAATCTTTGCTCAAAGCCATGTAACAATGGAGTAAACATGGATCTTCCGGTCAATCATGGTGGAGTTAAATCAAGTAGCTTATTTTCCTCCAACATCACTTTTATACTCCAAAACACAAAATGAAGGGAAAAAGTTGAAGGAGTGCAAATACTTGTTGAAGACTCTGGTTAGCCACAGTTAGCGAAAAACAGTCCCAGTACCTCCAAACGCTCAAAAATCAAGAACAGAAGAGTGAAAAATATTAGAGAAAAAAAAAAAGGTTGGGGATGCAAAGTAGACAAGGCAAAATAAGGGTGTGCGTTAAGCTCGTCCTGTCAGCTGAAGTTGACTAAAGGAGGTAATGAGGTTATAGTGAGCGCTCTCCTCATCCGTCAGCTCCATGTTTCCAGGCCGCACCACCACCAGGACGTTCAGCCCGGCCTCCTCCGCTGCTTTGGCCTCTGAGACAAAAAAAACAAAAAAACAGAAATCCAGATGAGCACAGACCCAAATGGTGAAATGTATTCTCTCTTCTAAAAAAATAAGACGAAATGAAACTGATCACCAGTTTTGAGATGGTATTATGGATGGAGAGAAACCAAGAGTTTTGGAACAAAACCCAGCCGAGCAGGGCGGGGTACTTATGTGCTTTAGTGCAAATAAATTTAGACTTTTCTGAAGTGGATCTCTGCAGATCTAAAGCCGGGCTTACACTGTATGATTTTTTTACCCTTTTCGGGACGATTTTCCGAGTTGTTCAAGAATTTTTCGATGGGGCCGAACTTTCCAGCCTGATTGTCGCGCTTTATACGGGGAAGTAACGAGTGGTGATCAGTCTCTCACAACCGCCTCCCCATCAGGAATGCGTGAGGTGGTGATAAAATCAAACATGTTTTGATTTTTCAGTCGACCATCGTGGGCAAATGCGCTAGGAGTATTGCAAACCGGGATTCCTCCTCTTCTTCTTCCTCTCAGATGAAAACACAGAAGCATGGCCTGGGGTGAGAGTGAAATGGAGTTCTTTTCTGTAGAATTGACAGACCGTAATGCCAAGCATGTTTTGCTCAGCCAGGTCTTTTAAGCCAAAATACATTATTAAGCCTTTTCTTTTTGGGGCTTTCAGCATAAAATGGCACAAATTGCCAAGGCAGCGCGATTCACTCTGAAAGTGAGCTTCATATTTAACTTACGAGGCATGCGACACTTCCATCTTTTTCCTCTTCTACTCGTTTTGGCGACTACTCCCAGTAGTGCCATCTCACCGTGGAGCTGAGTCCCGCGTGGTTTTTAGACGTGCAGTATGAGCAGGTAGATCCCACATCGGAAGCGTCTGGTCGCACAGTGTGATAACAAACATCGTGAACTGTGTTTCGTCATACAGTGTAAAACTGTAGCTGCAAGCAAATCGATAGCAGGGTTCCTGCTTGGTCCTTAAAAGTCTTAAAAGGCATTGAATTCAAACAAAGGCCTTAATTGGTATTAAAATGTCTTAAATCATTTTATCGTAGGTCTTAATTTTTAAAACATCATAGATAGGGTTATTTTTATTATGATTTATTTTTGTAATCTAAATAAAACATCAAAATTGACTTTTTTTTAAAAAAATAACGGCTCGCCATTACTGGTTCCGTCCTGATAGCGGAATAAAAGCGATTGTTCGCGGCCGGGACATTTGGGAGATGCGCCATTAACTTTTGCCTGGAAAATATGAGAGCAAGTGTAAATGTAAAATTGTCTCCAGCCAAGAGTTTTCTCCATGCTGGCTAAAACCAGGGAACATACATGAGAGTTCAGTGGATTTTTCTGCAAGAAGCGATTCAAGCTTCGGAACGATGGGAATGAAGGCAGTGGAGTCGCACATGTCGAAGCGCTAAACACAAAAGCGTCAAAATGGAGTTACCGAAACAGCCGGTATTTCTCAGTTTTGTTCCACCCTTGTCTCTGCAAGGCGCCTCCACTTATCACCAAATCAAACATACTAAGAAAACCATACAAAGAAAAATTGCTGAAAAAGGACTTAGCACTGGTTATGTTGTGGCTTTAAAACTGATTCTTTTGTTCCCTGCTAAAACAAAGTTTGTGAATTCAGTTAAATAATTGTTAAAATATATCTGTCATTTGTGTGTTTTTAGCTTTCTTCCTGTATGGGAAGCTTTTCAAAATCTGGAAACATTAGTGTATCGGTTTATTCAGGCATCCCCAAACTCTCGGCCTCTGCAGGTTTTAGAGGTTTCCCGTGCTTCAGCACAGCTGGTTATAATGACTGCAGTAGACCAAAAGCCTGTTAATCAGCTTTCAATTAAAAATCAGCTGTGCTGGAGCAAGGAAACCTCTAAAACCTGCAAGGGACAGGGGGCCTTGAGGACCGAAGTTTGGGGATGCCTGGTTTATGTTAAAAATAAACCTTTGGGTTAAGTCACCGCCAAGCGGGTTTTTCTTGTGTTTCTTGTGAATTTGGTCTTAAATTTTATTTCAAGTGGCATTAAAAGTCTTAAAAAGACTTGAATTTAACTTGCCTTATGCTGTAGGAACCCTGGATAGAAAAAACAGGTACAGTGTATGCCCGGCTTTATCATTATAATGACTCCTAGATCTATCAAATAATGGTTATCAGAATGAGATTGATGCAGAGCCGACTGGTTTGTTAAATCAGTGAACCCTTTCAGCTGAAGGCTTACCTCTGCTTACGTCAGTCAGGAAGGTGATTTCTTCAGGCCGACAGCCGATCCGTTCGGCGATCCTTTCATAGCTTTTAGAGTCTACTTTGGCTCCTATTGTGGTGTCAAAGTGCCCATCGAAAAGCTGAAGACCAAAAAAAAAAACACCAGATCAGATTTGAAACCATACGCACAGATGACCCAAAAGTGTTTTTGACTCACATCTAAAACGTCTCCTTCTACCGAGTATCCAAACAGGAGTTTCTGAGCCTCCACGCTTCCAGACGAGTAAATGTAAACCTTCAGGCCGCGTTCTCGCCATGTTTTGATGGACGGAACCACATCGGGGTAGATCCTATTTGCAAAGGGACCCATATGTTTTTAGGACCTGCCCCCAGCTGTAGAACTACGCACAGTCTTGGTGAGTGAGCGAACACATCGGCGTACTTACTCGCCTTTGATTCTCCCAGAAGTATAGGCTGCCCTCCACATGTGACCTTGGAGCTGTTTGAGCGCCATGGACTTCCTGTCTGCCGCCATCTGCCACATCACGTTCTCCATCACCTCTCTGATGGCTTTCTCCTCATCTGTGTGGACCGTTTGATCCACGGCGTGGACGGGACACGCCCGGTTCTGCCTCATGTCCTCTTCCATCTGAAAGGAGAGCTGGAATTTTTAGAGCAGATGGAAGATGGCAAAATAATCTGCAGCTAAACAGGTTCTAGAAGTTATTTGAGGGGGTTGAATACATGTTTGGATGATTCTTATTTCTAGAACTTCAAAAAAAATAATAATTTAAAAAAGGTGAAGCTCTAAAGGTTGGTGTCCCTATGTTGGTCTGTCACAAAACAATAAATGCTGTTTCTGTCTCCCTGAACCCCAGTGGGCGCCTCGGCAGATGGCCGCTCACACTGAGCCTGGTTCTGCTGAAGGGTTCCCTTCCCTGTTAAAAGGGAGTTTTTCCTCTCCACCGTCGCTACAAAGCATGCTAGTGTGAGGGATTGTATTTTTTGAGTTTTATGCAATCAACTGGTTTTCCTTAAATAGAAAACTTTTGAATCAATCTTTGACTATGGATGATCTGGTGAACTGTGTAAAAGTGCCTTGAGATGACATGTGTGTTTGAAATTTGACGCTTATAGAAATAAACTGAATTGAATTAAATATCTTCGATTTTTGCATTTTAATCTCACAAAATGTGAAAAAAAAAAATTAAAGGGAATAAAGAAAATGTTTTGACCTGTTGTCTAGGGAATTTATTTTAGGGTACAGTAGAGGATGTTAGTTTGTGGTCCTACTAATGGTCAACCATTCTGTTGACATAAGGCCGTCCTACGTGCTCGTCCCCATTTTCACCTAACTATGCCGAGAAATACCTGCCTGCCGAGAATGACCGCCCCTGTTGCAGGAGCATGCATGGTCCTAAACTCTCACACATCTGTGATAAACAGATTAAAACATAAACAACAATGGAATTTTTAAACATATTCCTAATGTTTTGTAAGAAATGATCTAGAACGGTGTTGATAGTGAAAGCAGGAATTGCCACCCACTGAGCAGAGAATATATTTATCTGACACTGATGTAGCACATCAACTAAAATGTGTCTCGCTACAAGTAAATATTATATTCATTCGAATTCATCTGTCCATCAAACCTCTCAATTTTAGGGCATCCATGCATAAGAAATATAAAAATATTACAAATATGTTAAAGGTTTCATTCAAAGTAGGCAGGTATTTCTTGGCGTAACACGGTGGTGAGTCTGACATAATGGAAAAAAATGCAAATCTTCTTTTGGAGACGAAGCTTGTATGAATGATGCAAACAGCAACTTTTAAACAGAGCGTGCACAAGGAAAAATGGGTTTGTGCAAGCTCTTGCACACGTTTAATAGGTGTTCCTCTCTAGAACGGGTACAGGGTTGTGCAAGTGCGCTTTCTTTTTTTTTTTTACTGAGAGGGCATTTCTTTTCAAAACATCTGTGAAAATCCTCCATTATACCTTTAATTTAAACACAGAATGACCATTAGCAATTTGCTCTGTCACAGTTTTTTTTTTCTTCCCCTCTTTGTTTACAGTTTCATTTACAAATTCTACCAAAGTGCCCGACTTTACATCAAGTGAATATATTGATTTTGATTGGTCGTTTATCAAGGGGGCGGGATTGTTGGGGTGGAAGGTTCCCAATTTGGTGGCCAATTTGTTAGGAAGCATCTTGCTAACCAGTGTTAGCAACTTAGTGCTCCAGTAGGTTCCCAATGGGAAATTCCATTGGGATCTCCAAGTAGCACTAACCTCTTACACCCTAAGGGGGTATAAATAAATTTCTGCCTGACAAAAACACACAAAAGTAAATAACTTATAGCCTCAAGAAAAGCTATTCAGATTTAAGAAGAAACTTTTAATGCACGCCTGTAAAGGTAAGATGTCATAGAATGGTTTTCTGGTGTCAGCACCATTGTAGCTTTTGGCCCTAATCTGAAATATTAGGGACAAAATACAAAATATTTTGCATTTTTTGAACCTCGCCAAAAGTTCCTCTTTGAAATAAACATTGCAAAACACTACCAAAATATTATTTATAGCACACAAAAGTAGTACAGACTTTCAAATCTAAATGTTGTGTAAAAATATACCAAATTTGGACTCAATCAGATGAATCATATTTATTTTAGAATGGTATTAGTGAGAAATTTCTAGGGCGTGGAGAGGCCATTTTGGCGCTGCATTTATCCATAAATGTCACCAAACTGTGTCAAATATGTTTTTACATCAATACTGGGGTTTGGTAAAATTATTTAGGTCACGTAAGCAGCTGGACCTCGGCCGGTGGGTCCGTAGGGTTCTGGGGGCTAAATTGGGTGACTTAGAAGCGCCACCGTCAAGGAAACTTATGGACAGAGAGGAGAAACATGTAAGAGGAGGAGAGTTTAGTGTCGTAGGTCGTGGTGGATGAGTCTCCTCTGTTTTATTTAGGAGGAGGAAAGCGGCTGGATGTTAGATAGAAGAGGACGCCAGGGCGCAGAAGCTTGGTTTGGTGTAGAAGGCTTCCAGCCGTACATGTTTGAGCCCTTGCCTCGCAACGCTGCCAGTTCTGTTAGCTCTACGCCACAGGAAGCTTCACATCCCGTGCGGAACACTGGGACGGAACTCAATTGGAAAGGAAATGATTCTTGTCTCTTATTTCCACCATTTCGTATATCAGCTGAAACATATGAATCAAGATGCTACGACCGGAAAAAATTTGATTGACAGATGACCGTTGGTATATGATTGGCCGAATTTAGGTGTTCGGGCTGACGTATAACTAACTGGCCTGCATAAGATAACAGAAAAAAAACAACACAGGTTTTAAGCCAGGATTTTCTTTTTTTAATAGAAATTTTCTAAATTTTGGGACAATATCATCTGATAAAGAGTACAGCTCGGCCCTGCTGTAATTATGATTTCCCTACAACTTTCATACATCCCCCACCTGCTTTTTAAGCAGATGAACATCTTGTTTGCATTCATCTTCCTCCCAGTGCTTCGACAGATGATCCTCAAGATGCTCTACGATGTAAGGGAACAGTATGTCCTGAAATAGAGAAGGTACAACAAAGTTTATTGTCTGCATTACCATGAGGAAATGTTGACATATACTAGATGTTCTAATGGAATGATGCGTTCAGGGCACAGTGATCTCAGTAGCTCTCAATAAAATACAAAAATATGATAATTCTCATGTTAACAGAAGTGACTTGCCAAAATAAAAAAAGAAAAAGCTCTCAAAGGGGCTTGGCTCATGACGTCACCTTTATCACGACAGGAAAGCGCCTATTTACGACACTTTTAGTAGACCTTTGAAACCAAGACAATTTATTGACTGATCACTAAATCACTAAACAATAAAAAAGGGAAGATTATCACTTGTTATTGATATATTTGTTGGAAAAAATAGTTTCAGGGAATATATAAGAACTGTTAGCACACCTTTTCTGGACATATTCTCATTTATAACACATTAAACTTGCCTTAACAAACGTGATTGGCGTGGTGGTTCCCTCGATGTCCAGTAAAAGTGCAGTTGTGCAGGCAGGAATAGAAACAGTGGCCATTTCCTTTGTGTTTGTCCCGTAGGTCTACCGCTGGAGGCGGTTACCTGATGTTAGCTTAGCTAGCACTAGCAGCAGCGGTTTCTTCCAGCCTAGTAACCCGCCCTCCCTGCTTCTCCAGACCGAATAGGTGAAACACGATGGAGTTTAGCGAGAATGCAAAGCAGATGATGTGTTTCTAACTGACTAACCATGCCAATACCCCGCAATTAGCTACCACACGAAGCTGTGATCGGTTCACATGTTCTGCTAACTTCAGCATCCAGTCCACCAGGTGGCGACATTGTCTTCATTGTAACACAGTCTTAGGGCGCAGGACGTCAACGCAGACGTCATGTTGTGAGAGGTAAAAAAGAAATAATAACTTAGATCTATTTATTTTTTGCTCTAAGAACAAACATCGGCGTTTCTTTGGAAGTCCGAACACCGTCACGCTTAATCCCCTAATCACCACAGAGATCAAGCAATATATTATAGTAATGTCTTCTTCTTCATTGTGAGATTGGCGGATTGCAGGCAGCTTATAGGTGCATAGCGCCACCCTACTGTACATCAGTGTGGTAGCTCCTATAGAAGCTCCACATACTATATTCTATTTTATATTTTTGTTTTATGAAAATAAAAAAACAATGCTTTTATTAATAACCAAATTTCCCTCCCTATATCCATCTATCCCTACAATTCCTTTAATACTCGATTCTCTCCCTTTTTCCAGTATTACTGTTCCGTCATCCTCTCTCTTTCAGTTGCATATTTAATGGAATTTATCAATTTTCAAGATCCACAATTTTCTTCTCTTTCACAACTCCACCCGTATCAAGTTATTTTCTCTTTCCTTGATACAAACATAAAACGTATTCAGTGAATATGTCCAGTTCTTAATCCCCAAAATATAAATTATCGCTTCCTTCATATACTTCTTTCTCCTGCAGTACTTTAACATCTAGATTTTGAACCATATATAACTTTCTTCCTTTCTCATCTTCATCCCATTTATTTATTTATTTATTTATTTTGGCCATAATTCTGTTTCTTTCTTTTTATTTATTGATTTACCTTCCCCTTTCCCAAATGGAATCTGATCTTTATTCTGCTTCCCTAAAGAATAATAGTAATCTTCTTTATGGGATTTTTTGGTTGTTGGCACGCAACGAAATGGCGCATTACCGCCACCAACTGGTAAGGAGTGTCGCTACTACTTATACTGAACAAAACAAAACCAGCAAAGCCAAAATAATATTAAAATACTCTCATTACATTGAGATTAATCTGAATAATGAAAAACAAATACATAGCAGTTATCACAACTGAGTTCTTTCCTAGAGTTTATATATTAATCAAGTGTATTCTTTCCTTTTAAGATTTTCTTTCTCCCCTTTTTTTCTTTCAAAATGCTAACCCTCTAAGACACAGCCACTCCTCATTTGCATAATGAGCCAGAAATATATAAAAACGACAGGCAGAAATAAATAAAGTGAAGAAATAAATAGGGTAAAAACAATGCAAGAATAAAACAGACAATAATGTTATAAAATGCACATAAAGAAATACTTAAAAAAAATAAGTAACCAATTAATGAAGTTGAAGATTATAACAGACAATACATAAATAAGGTAATTATTACAAAGGTGAATAAGGAAGCTAATTAAAAGAGATATATACTTTTATTTATTACTGTATAATTCAATTACTTCCTACATTTATTTTGTTATTCTATATTTGGGAGATATTAATTGTCCCTTAACCCAACACTGCTCCCTGGGTGCCGCACAATGGCAGCCCACTGTTTCCCAAGTTGATGGGTTAAATGAAGAGAAGTAATTTTTCCTCTGGGAGTATCTATCTATCTATCTATCTATCTATCTATCTATCTATCTATCTATCCTATCTATCTATCTATCTATCTATCTATCTATCTATCTATCTATCTATCTATCTATCCTATCTATCTATATATATATATACATGTGTTGTGTTGGCGCCATAGAAATAAACTGAATTAAATTAATTAATTTTACATTTTTCCAAGGTTCACGTTTGTGTGACAAATTTTTTCTAGAATCTTTTTGCTGTAAACACCAGAATTTCCCCATTTTGGAAATGAGGAATTTTCTATTCTATTCACTTGTTTTTCTAACGGTTTTAGTTGATGTTGACATTCCGCGACGATAGATGGCGCCCTTCACTACTTCTGTTTGTTTATCAATGTTCAAAGGAAATGCAGAAGAAGAACGACTGACTGCGATGAAAACAAAACGACGATCTAATATTAAGCATCACATTTCAAGCAATATTATTCCTTATTTTTCGAAAAGTATCCCGAGTAGTGTAGACTAGTTTTAGATTAAGTTTTTTCACGCCAAGCTTTGAGTTTAATAGAGAAAAGCTTTTTTCCTTTAAGCACATTTAGTAATAAATTACCCTAACTAGCCTCTAGCGGTCAGCTGTTAGCTTAGCTTCTGCTCCAATCTGACTGTTTCGTGTCTGTTTGTGGCGTAGCTGTCGTTAGAACCAGTTCAGTTTAAAGGTGAGACATGTCGGAAGATTATGAATTCAGCGAAGATCCGAGCATGATGAGGATGGAGGAAGATGGGGACGCCAACTGTGACGATCCCATGTCAGCCTCTGGAGACTGTGGCCTGATGGGAGGAGAGGCCGACGGATCGAAGATCGATGCGAGTAAAAATGAGGAGGATGAAGGGTAAGATCACCATGGCTGGACTCCTTTTTCAAGGTTTATACTGTCTGAGAACTACGGAAGAGGGTTAGGGCCACTGAAAAAATAAAGTAACTGATTTTTAAGTTGCATTTCAGTTTAATATGGTAACAAAATGCAGAATTCTGACTTCTATCACAGAATTGTGACTTTTTTTTGTTAGAATTCTGACTTTAAACTCAGAATTCTGACATTAATCTCAGAATTTTGACAGTTTTTCTCAGAATTCTGACTTTAATCTCAGAATTCTGACTTTTTTTCTCAGAATTCTGACTTTTCTCAGAATTCTGACTTTTTTCTCAGAATTCTGACTTTTATCAGAATTTTGACAGTTTTTCTCAGATTCTGACTTTAATCGTTATAATTGTGACTTTAATCTCAGAATTGTGACTTTAATCTCAGAATTCTGTCCTTAATCTCACAATTCTGACTTTTATTCTTAGAATTCTGACTTTAAACTCAGAATTCTGACTTTAATCTCAGAATTCTGACTTTAATCTCAGAATTCTGAATTTTTTTCTCAGAATTCTGACTTTAATCTCAGAATTTTGACAGTTTTTCTCAGAATTCTGACTTTAATGTTATAATTGTGACTTTAATCTCAGAATTCTGTCCTTAATCTCACAATTCTGACTTTTATTCTCAAAATTCTCACTTTTTATTTCAGAATTCTGGCTTTAAACTAAAAAATTTGGGCACCACGAAGGAAGAGATGTGGGAGCACTAAGCTTCACTCACAAAGATGTGAGTTGTTTGGGAGGGCCAGTAACACATTGGTGGAAAATGATGCAATTAGGCGACTTTTTACATTCCTGGGGGTCCCCGGTGATGCTATTTCATTCATGGAAGAGCAGAAGGTGAAAAAAAGAGAGCTAGTTTAGTCTTTAAAACAGAGATGGCTACGGCTTAATGCTAACATGTTTGTTAGCTGTCAACAATTCAGTCAGAATTCTGAGATTAAAGTCATATTTCCCTTATTAAACTGAAAAATTATTTAAAATTCACTTAACTATTTTTTTTTTTTTTTCAGTGGCCTTAATCCTCTTCTGTAGAGAGCAGTTCAGCTGCATCACAGAGTTTGGATTTGAAATAGATTTGCTAAATATGTTTGGTAGGAGAACTGTTATATTTATTAATGCTGCTGATGCTATAATACTCATGTTTAGGTCAGTAAAAAAAAATAAAAAATCCATTTACCAAACCCGCCTCCTGAACAGCTGTCATTAAAACGCATAGGCGGTTCTAGGCAGTGACCAACAGGGGCCAGCGCCCCTGGAGAACTGATCCTGGCCCCTGCACTTAAAACATACACCACAAAAAAATGACGCATAAGTACATTTTCTTGAAAAAGGCTGTATTTTGTCTCAAAGCAGGTAGGTAAGACAATTTACTAATGTAATAAGATGATTTCAATTAAAACTAAATAAAATCAATCCTCTTCTTTCAAGTAGTTTACATGTAAATATCTTATTTTGTGGGAAAATAAAATTTTCTTTGGCAATCATATTATTTATCTGCTCATTTTAAGATGATTTTACATTTTAGATCACTTTTTGCTGTCTCATAAAAAAATAAGTCATATGATTATATCCATGGACAGAATTTACTGCACTCAAATCTTGGATCTTGTTTTGAGATTTATAGATTTTTTATTATGAGACTATCATGATTTCGATAGATCTTGCTCAGTGTATTTGCCTCACTGCATTAGCAGATTATTGCACTTTAAGGAGAATCCTCTCAAAACAAATCTTCTCTTGCTTAGTATCAATCTTCATATGAGACCCTGATTAGATGGACCATTTTTGCGGCATGTAACTGATGATAATTGATGTCGACCAATTTAATCATTCAACTTTACAATTAACTTTTAGAAAATGCAATCACCTTAAAACTTCAGCCATATTAAGATACAACCAGGTTTTTTATTAACACTATTTTTGTTTTGTGTCCACATTAAAAACGACAGCCCCACCCTGGCCTCCCTTGGTAAACTAGAACCGCCACTGTTAAAACGTCAACACGGTTTTTTATAATACCTTGCTACATTATTCATAGTCTTGTCATATTTTTCCTAATTAAAACAAAAACCATATTGCTTTTTAATGCATCGTTCTTGGCCCAGGGTTTGCAACCTATAAAACATGTTTTTCGGTTTTAAACAATGTAAGATGTAAAATACTTTGATAAAAAAGGAAGCATAGATTTCCAATAATAAATTTCTAGACTCCTTTCCTTTTTTCTTAAATCACGTCTCCATTTGTTGTCAGTATAGCATCTTAACTGTCTCAGTCACTAGAAAATATTTACATATCAAGTTTGCCTGCATGGCACTCGGAATCTGGAGTCTGTTATAAATGAAAATAAATTATTAACACTGTGATTAATAAATTGTGCATCCCTTGTTTTATTCTCAGGAAGATGTTTGTCGGAGGGCTGAGCTGGGACACGACCAAAAAGGATCTGAAAGATTACTTCTCCAAGTTTGGGGAGGTGGTAGACTGCACGCTAAAGCTGGACCCTATGACCGGCCGTTCAAGGGGCTTTGGCTTTGTGCTCTTTAAAGATCCAGAAAGTGTTGAAAAGGTATTCCTCCACTGCTAGAGGTTCTGCTTTTATTTAAAGGTCCATAATCATATCCAATTGTCAAGCAGAATATTTATGTTAGGGTTAGTTTGGAAACTGTTTTCTGAAGGGTGGATTATACTTCTGCAAACGGACACATCAAATGTCGCAGAGGTCTGGTCACAAATCAGTTTTGCTGTTATGCTTCTGCACCGTCGGTCTGGAATTTCTAGGGACGCATAGCAGTTTCCCGCCAAAGCGCAAGGGGGAGCCTATTGGAGAACTCGCAAGAACTTCAGCGGATGGTCACGAGAACTTCTTTAGCGGCGCAGGCGGGAGTGTTTATTTTCTAAAACCATGTAGGTATGTCTGAGGCATCGCACAGGTGGTTTTACTTCCTGACCTCCTCGATCAACCTTTCGTCATGGTTATCCATTGCTGTTATTACTCCTCGGCTTTTAAAATTGGCGTGCCCCGGCACAGAATCCAGAGGAACGACCACACAGACAGCTGGAAAGGAATACCAAGGACCAATCATAGCTGCTTTTTGTCTTCACACTTCCGCTTGAGGTCTGCGCGGGTTTGCGAACATCCGATGTGTAGTCGGGATTTTTTTTTTTGAGGAACGCAGAGACAGATTCGATGGTTGCATTGGCCATGCGTCAGAAGCATAAATCGGCCTTTAGTGATTAGGAGGCTGAAGTTCTGGCTATCCTCCCCGCAACAGGTGTCGCTGTGAGCTTGTCGCAGATATTTTTGATTTATGCCCAATATTGAAGCGTGGTCTGCGCTATGTTATTCCACGCCACAACGCAAGAGGGACAATCAGGAACTAGCTGTGGGTCTGGATACGGCCGAGGCGGTGAGGAAGTGGGGGCAAGTTTGTGCAAAAACGGAGGGACACAAGGGTGAAAAATAGCAGGGATCCAGGTGGATAATGGTTCCCAGCGTTCTTGCGCACCTCGCTCTTCTAGCTGGTCCATCTTCAGGACTCGTTCACAAGCCGGTAAGATACCAAACAGGAAATACGCGTAGTGTAGAGCGGATGTAGATTTGACCAATAAGAAGCCTTCTGTCTACGGTCACCTACAGTTTCAGAGAGGTGCAGCAGAGTGTCTGCGGAAGGGGCGGAGGCATATCTGCGTTAACTGCGACACACGCAGACAACCTGGTTTCTGAGCATAAATCAGCCTTTTCCGTCAGGACACTTTGGTTTAGAGCAGCTTGTCCTGCCATTCCTCTTGCTGTGGTATTAATGATATTGTGACTCATGTTAATCAAATAACTTTCAGACTGTCATGTTTTTCTCTGAACACGCCAAACTGGTTGTGCTTTCAGACAACAACTGAAAGTGTGAGTCAAGCTCAAATCATTGTCAAACAGTTATCTCTGCAAACATATGGAATAAATTCTCAACTTGCTCTCAAAATATAAGAATTTCTTAACAACAATAATTCAGCTCCAAATTAATCATATTTAAGTTAAAACTTTGGACTAAAGCAGTGAAACTAAACAAAATAGCTACTATGTAGACAAGTGCTGGTGGAGATTCTCAGTCGTAGTTATACCATAAAAGAGAAAATTTAAAACAATCCACTGGACTTTGTTTTCAAGTTTGAAGACGTTTAGCTTCCCATCCAAGAAGCTTTTTTAATTAAATTGAATAGAAAAAGCTTCCTGGATGGGAAGCAAAATGTCTTTAAACTTGAAAAAAAAAAAGTCTACTGCATTGTTTTTAATTTCTTTTTTTGGTATGTAGACAAAGAAGAAGGAATTAAAATGGTTGAAAACCATAAATGAAATGATGCATCGATATCACAGTTTGGCATGGATTTGAAGAGTTTGGAATGAGTTCAAAGTAGCTTTACACGGATATAAAATAATTGAAATATGGTCAAACCATTTTACAGAGTAAATTCAAGAAGTAAATACAAAATTATTTGATAAAATAATATTTTATGGAATTATTTGCATAAATCAGAAAACAATATTTCTTTATATAATGACTTGTAAACTTCTGTGATTATTCCTGAAGGAAAAGCTAAGGTTTGGTTCCTGAAGACAGTGGAGCGAGTAGCTAGCCAACATGAGGATACTTATCTTAAAAAAAGGTTTTTTTCATATTTTAGCAATCATATCTAATCAGTGTATCAGTAAACACATTAACATTATATTTTCAAGCACTTGTTGAAATGAAGTTTATCTTTACAAAGATCAGCTTAAAACATGTCAGTATAAAGTAATCTAACATGCAGGCCCCAGTAGCTTGTTACCTTGCTTTACACAAAAGTAGAACTCATAATATGATCAGAAATGATAAAAAGAAATGAATTATTTACTGGAAACTTTTCCCCACCTTTGCCAGACCTGTGATTTCTATGATCTCTGTGTGGAAAGGCTGAGGTGTCTCCAATGTCCAGGGGAGCCTAGCATGTCCAGTCCATCTCTCTGTGGACTGTGACTGGTTAGCATAGATGAGGGGGCTAGTCATGCCCTCCCTTCCAGCCTCGGATACCTCCAAGTTATTCCTGCAAAACTGATTTTGATTCTGAGGAGATCCACTCAGCCTTTAAGCTCAGAAGGTTCTGAAACTTATCTTGCCATTCATGAGTTTTCAACAATGTGTTACTCCTGCAGAGAGCTGAAACAGCAAAGAGAAAGAATAAGCCTGTAGCAGAGCCTGACTGCAAAAACCATCTAGAAATAAGTACAAAATTTCTTAAAATAAGTGCATTTACCCTTGTTTAGTACTTAGGTAAATAAAAGGCGATTTGCCAAAACGAATGTGGAGTATTTATATACTCTAAAAATAAGGAACAATTAGATAATATTCACTTACATGAAATAAGACAAAGCAATTACTTTCTTATTTTTAAATGTAAATTGTCTTGTTCCATTGGCAAGGTGTCTCCTTATCTCCTCAATTCAAGACAAAATTCACCTCAATTTAAAGCAAAAATAACTCATACAGATTTTCATTTTTTGAAAAGAAGGATGGGAATCATTCATCGGAAAAAATCCCAATCTAGATTTTTTCTTTTTCTTAGATTGCATTTTGTTGTTGGTGAGAAGGTAAAAGAGACTTTTTGCCAACCACGAGACAACTTTACACTTAAAAATAAGAAAACACAATTGCATTGTCTTATTTTTGTATTATCCAATTATCTTATTTTAGAGTAAAAATACTCATTCCATTGGCAAACTATCTTATTTATCTACTCAAATTAAGGATATATACACTTAATTTAAGATTATTTTTACTTATTTCTAGATCAAACGTTTTTCCATCATGTCCGTAGATATGTCTCCACACTGCAAAACCATCTAGAAATGTGGGTAAAAATTATTAGATTGGTGTATTTATTCTTCATTTGAGTAGGTAAATAAAATGGTTTGCAAATGGAATGTCGTTCAATTGTGAATAAGATAATTAGATTATATGCACTTTTGAGATTAGACAATGCAATTGTTTTTTCTTATTTTAAATGTAAATTGTCTTGTTCCATTAGCAAAGTAAGTTTCACTTACCTCAACTCAAGATCTAAATGCTTAATTTAAGCACTATTTAGATTTTACAAGTCGCAGTGTGTATTAGAGTGTTTCTGCAGAGGGGTGCGGTCCCCAATGTCCAAACACCAAGTGGGTTTCAAAACACATGTAAAAGGTTTTAGTTTAACAAATCAGTAATGAGCTAAGTGAATAGGCATATGGGATAAAGATAGGATTGATAGCTTTATTTGGCATTAGAGTTGCAGATATTTTGTTCTTTCTCTCTAATTGCTTCCTCTGTGTGAAGGTTGCCTCACAGAAGGAACATAAGCTCAACGGGAAGGTGATTGATCCCAAAAAAGCAAAGGCCATGAAGAGCAAGGAGCCGGTAAAGAAGATCTTTGTTGGTGGGCTGTCCCCAGACACCCCCGAAGAGAAAGTCCAAGAGTATTTTGGTGCCTTCGGAGAGGTATGTTTTCTTACCCCATGAATGCGCTCCTGGTTTAATGTCTTTCTTCTTAAATCCACTGAATGTTACATCCATGCTATAAAAATGATCAGGTGGAGTCCATTGAGCTTCCCATGGAGACCAAAACAAACAAAAGAAGGGGCTTCTGCTTCATCACGTTCAAAGAGGAGGAACCAGTGAAGATGATCATGGAGAAAAAGTACCACAACATCGGGCTCAGCAAGGTTCAGTCTGTTTTATTTATCCTTCTGTATATCTGTGGCTTTAAAGACACTAATAAGGAAGTCTGATTGGCTCCTCCAGTGTGAAGTAAAGGTGGCCGTGTCCAAGGAGCAGTACCAGCAGCAGCAGTACTGGGGAGGAAGAGGAGGATACTCATCCAGGGCCCGAGGGAGGGGTGGTGGTAAGTTTCTCAGTTTAAAAAAGAGGTGAACTAGAGCTGATGGTTGCATGCATCTCCCCCTAGTGGTCAGAAGAGGAGATGATTTATGCTTAAAATATCTTATTCAGAGTGTTTAATATCTACTTATCATATTTTAAGGGCAAAATACGGCAGATCATTTTGATTACATATTTAATTTAAGGAATTGTTCCTTATTTTTATATCAAATTTTGCAGTGTTCTGCTTGATTTACAGGTATGCCAGACAAAACAGGAATTGGCGTCCTGCGATCTCTAGGTGTGCTGGAACGTTTATTTTTACATTGGCCCCTTGATTGTATGTTATTACGCCATGCTCAGTCCATATGAGTTTACGCTCTACCCTTTCTATTCATTCTAGCTAATCTGAATCGCTCAATTCCATTTTGAGAGAGTTAGATCATCTGTGGTAGCAGCACTAGACATCTTCCAGACGTGAGTAAAACTAGCAGCAGTTCAGCGGACAGGAAGAAGGAATGGTAGCCAGTGCGCGCGGATGACGTCATACACGCGCCGCTCCGTTTTTAAAAGAGCTAAATATAAAAAATATACCGTAGTGATTCGCCTGCATGTTATGAATGCTGGCGTACCATAAAGAATAAATTATGAACAGTTTAGTTTGTGCCTTCAAGTCGTTGCCCATAGGAAGACGTTACTTGGATAACGGAATATCTTCAGAACGGCTCCAAATGACACAAAACTCATATGGGTGAGTAGAACATGATGTAATAACGCTAAATCAAGGAGCCAATGTAAAAAAACGGCGTTCCCCTTTAAGTATGTTAAAAAAAAAAAATAATCTAAATTAATTGCATACCTTTTTTTAAGGCCTTACAAATTGACATAATTTATGAATCCAAATTAACATGTCGAAAGTGGCAACCCTAATTCCTTTCTTTATGTTCGGTTGTCTTTGTGATCATAGATCACAAAACCAATTCCTATATTTGTAAAAATATTCTTGTAATGAAGACTTTCTAATTTGAAAAAATAGGATAAAAACTATTAGTAATAGTGGTTTTAAAGTTCAAATTTCATATCATACAGACATGAACATAGGAAAGTTTAAGTTCGGTTTTTACACTTTAAGCCCATTTTCTGTAGTGTCCAGGATGAAAATCTAACGATGTGACACCAAAAAGTTTGACAATTGGTTCTTGTCTCTGCTTTTGGCTCATTTCAGAATCAACCCCCGGGCTGCTTTAGGATGTGTAGCATAGAGCATGTCCGATAATGTCCTTTAAAACAACCTTAAACGTTTTTTAAAATATACTCAATCGGTCGTCAGCTTGCTGAGTCAATGACGCTCCAAAAAAAGTCGTGAAGAAAAAACGCTCCTGTAGTGTTTTATTTTAGCATTTTGTAAATCCCATTGAGTTCTGTAGGAATAGTCAATATTCCGCTGCCACCGGAAACGAAATGGGGCCTGTTTACACAGTTGTAGTCTTTTCGCTTCACTCTGTGTACTCCGACGCCGAGAATCAAGAATCCGCCTTTGTTAAATTCCACTTTTCAGAGTTTTTAAAATGTTTAACAGAGGACGATTCTAGCATTCTCGACGCCGGAGTACACAGAGTGAAGCTTAAAAGACTACAACTGTGGTAAACAGGCCCCATTTCCGCTTCCTCGTGGCAGCGAATATTGACTATTCCGGTGTACAGAACTCAATGGGATTTACAAAATGCTAAATAAAAACACTACAGGAACGCTTTTTCTTTACGAAACTTTTTTTGGAACGCCATTGAACAGCGCTGACGACCCCGTGAGTAGCATATTTTAAAAAAAAAGAACGCTTAAGGTTGTTTTAAGGACATTATCGGACATGCTCTATGCTAGCCATTCTAAAGCAGCCAGGTGATTCTAAATGAGCCAAAAAAGCAGAGACAGGACCAATTGTCAAACTTTGGTGTCGATCATTCGATTTCATCCTGACACTACAGAAAATGGGCTTAAAGTGTTAAAAGTGAACTTCTCCTTCAAAATAAGAAAAAAACAACTGCATTGTTCTTATTTCACAGTGCATGTTATCTAATCCTGTTCATTATTCTAAATGTAAAAATACTCATTAGCAAAATAGTTTTTTACTTATATCTAGGTCGTCCTTTTTGCAGTGCATTCAGGCGTGTCGTCAGCAAAGCAAAGCACCTTCAAAAACGCATTGGTGATTCAGGCTAACGTAGAAGCTTTTTTTTTTTATTCATCCGCAGGTCCCAACCAAAACTGGAACCAGGGTTATGGTAACTACTGGAATCCGGGATATGGGAATTATGGAAATTATGGGTATGGTAATCAAGGATATGGTGGATATGGAGGCTATGATTACTCTGGTTACAACAATTATTACGGATATACCGACTACAACAGTGAGTATCAGCGGAGCCGTCCGGTATTTCATTTTGCGTTTTGCAAAGCTGCGATGGTTTGACGTGTGAATTTTGGCCTTGCAGATCAATCTGGTGGATATGGGAAGTCACCACGGCGTGGTGGTCACACCAACAGTTACAAACCGTATTAAAGGTGGAAACCCTCAACTCCTAGTAGGTATGTAGCACCAACAATATACGTTAAAAAACAACAACAAAGCAACTTGAATTAGGTTTTTTTTGTAATATTGGTGTAAGTTATTTTTTTCACGTAAATTTGTTTTTCTGAAGTGTTTTACAGTAGTTAACATAAAGGCTTGTGGCGATAATTTAAAGCAGCCGGCCTTCTGCTGCCTCTTTTTTTGTTGTTACATCTTCTCTTTGTGTTTTGGTTGTTTTTCTTTTTAAGCTGTAAAGTTAACAGGTAAACTACTACAGTAAATGGATGCCAAAGTTAAAGGATGTGCAAAAGGAAACAGAAAAGAAAAAAAAAAACAAAAAAAGGAAAAAAGTGTGTTGTGTCCTAACTCTGACATACCTTGTTTGTACCTGCCAGCGGAGCTTCCTTGCAGGCCATGAGCTGACTCCCAGATACTCTCAGGGCCCGCTCAATGCGGACCGGGTATGAGAAGCATACGCTCTCGAATGCTGCCGTTTGGTATGGTCTTCCAACATCCTGTATCCGCATTTCTAAACTAAACAATAGGGGAACACGTCCAGCTTTTGTCGTCTTTCTTTCCATTTTTTTTATTTCTCTCTCTTTTTTAATTTCTCTGAAACTGTAATGTAATGTAAAAAGTTAAAATCTACACATGTAATTGTCATTTTTTTACAGGCCCTTACTCCCCCACAAGTAATGATTATACATATGAATAAATAACAATTTGCTTTTCAAAGGATACATACAGACTTCTCTGGATTTTCCAGTTCCCTAATGTTAATATATGTATTTAAAATGCTTGTTTCTTTATTTAGCTAGTAGACCATGAGCTTAAAGCTGGTTCGTTTTTGGACTCTACCGAGTTGGGGGATAAAGTGCTTTAATTTGTGTAAATGTATTGTTCCTGTTTTTTTTTTTGGTTTTTTACTGACAGCGATGGAAAAGACTCCTCTTTTTCTTTTTGTTAATTTCCCTGTAACACATCTTCTTCTTATATCCACTGATTTTAAAAAACATAAAAAAACATACATACACTCAATCAAAATGTCATAATTCCAGAAATTTGCATGTAATGCTCTCTATTATGTGTATTTATTTATTTTTTATAAATCTGAAAGCTTTTTCCATTTAGTATTTTGGTTTTTGACTTCCTCTTCTGGATTTCTAGCTTAATTGCAAAATTGTTCTTTCTATTATCATTTTTAAGATGTAAACTGTTAAAATAATTCTCCTCAGCTTGTAATTCTTACTGCTTTTATCATATAGGGTATTAAAGACAGGGGATTCCTATCTTTCTTTAAGTAAGTCTGCAGATGGGCGCTCACCTTTAGCTGACTTGTTTCTGTTTGTTTCCCGCAGGTTTCAGAGCGATTAAAAGGCTGCGGTGCGCTGGTGAAGCCACACAGATGATCCAGCAAAGACTCGACTAGTTTATCAAAGTATATGAAGACTGCTTTGACCTACAGTATATTTCTCCTGTATTCACTGAAGTATTTTTTTTTGTTTTGCTTGCTACAGAGGTTTAGCATTGTTCACCTTCCTCATTTTTTCTTGATCCGTGTTTAAATTTCTCCAAGGCTGCTTGTCACTCTTCACGTATTCCCGACTAAAAAGTAGTTTTGGTTTCAAAAAAAGATAAGCAGAGACCGGAGCACAGTTTACCTGCTTTATGGTGTTCATCATCAGTCATATAATACAAATATTCTTACAGTTTGACATGAATAAACATACATTATGTACATGTTATCTATTGGACATTGAAATGATCAAAATAAAAAAAGCAACAAAAAGAACTTGTCTGCGTTCTTTGAGCATGGATTAAGTGATTTTTTTTTTAATATATCTGCATTGAATGTGGAGTGTTTTGGTTTTATGTCAGCACGTTATGGTTCCCATTCTCGCATCGTCGGGGATCTTCATGAATTACCACGTGCCTTTTAAATTCATGTGTGCAAATGATTGTCTGGTGGCGGTTTGGAGGGGGAGGGGTTAAATGACTTTGGTGGCAGCCAGGATTATGAGTATCAGGATAATCAGAACAATTACGCCGATGATGATCATCAGTTTAATGTTCTTCCACCAGTATTTCCGGGCGACCCGTGTGGATGTTTTCTGGAAGGAGTCGGCCTGGAAAGGAAGACGGTGAGTTATTAAAATTGACTTGATGAAGGAAATTCGAGTCTATGGCATTAACTAAACCTACGTTTACAGAGGTGGTGTTTTACAAGAGAGACATAAAACTGGTGTAAAAGAACAATAAAGGAAAAGGAAAGAAATCAGAAAATAGTAATTTAAGAGAAAAAGAAATTTGATGATAGATCAATTTAATCTGACAGTTCCTGTTCAAGTGGTTTAGGATATAGAGGGAATTTTGTTCCATTATTGTACCAAGAAAAGAACATGTTTTATAAATGGAAATATGGAGAAATGCACTCCGTAAATGAATGCAAGTTTTGAGATATTTTCTCAAATTGTAACTAAAAAAAAAATTCAAACATTTTTCACATTCTTTTTTTTTTTAATATACCTTATCTTTTTTCCCTCTTTTCAAATTATACTTCCCACTTCAAATTCTAGGGGCGGGCTTTCCTCTGGAGAGAGGAGATAAAGACGCATTTCTATTGGTTAGCATGGATGACAACATTTGGTACTTGGCAAGTGAAGGCTTGAATAGAAGTGATTGTAATCAGTAAACTGCAGTTTGAAAAGATTGAAATTCCGAAAACAGAATCTGAAAAGAGACATTTGAGAAAATGAAATAATTTGAAAAAATAAATCTGAGAAAACAGCAAAAACCTATTTCTAATTAAAATGCATAAAAACATTTTCCCCTCAAATTTCTATTTATAAAACAGACTCTCTGCCTGCAGCAATAAGATCAACTTCCCTCCATAGAAAACAGTTCTCTGTTCAAACCAGAGGGAGCATAGAGAGTCGTGACATCATGGGATCATATTCTCTACCTGCTGTTTAGATAACAAGTAAGAAGCAATAAAGCAGGAATGGATTTATAGATAAAGAAGTGCCAGTGGAAAACCCAGCTAACTGATGATGGGGATAATATCTGAATCCACTTATGAATCCTAGTATATAAACCATTTTATATCCCTATAAACATATTTGTTGTTTTATACCGGTTCAAGGATTTGCAAATGTCTGGAGCACAATTTAGTAACAAGAAAATTCAGAGTGCTGCAAATAAAACATAAGGAAACATAAAAAAGGTCACTGCAGTGGCATAAAAATAGGCAAGTAAAGAAACGCTGGACTACACATTTAAACTGGTGATGTTTAACTAGAACAGTTAAAGGCAACTTGATTTAAAGCAGCTTAGGATTTTATTATGTCAACAGCTTAGGAACTAAAATATGCTTCTCCTTGTTTGGTTCTGGGATTGCTGAGTAGCTTTGAGCAAGAATGTGTTGTTTTAAAGCAATTCAATTATTTTCGATTTTTAAGTGTGTTATCTGCGACAGGGAGCCGGTGCAATGTTTTAGAACTGGAAAGATGTGCTCCACTTTTTTAGCTTTAGTGAGGAAGCAGGCAGCAGCTTTCTGGATCAGCTGCAGCTGTCTGATCATCTTTATAGGCAAACCTGTGGAGACACTGCTACGGTATTATAGTCAACTAAAGACAAATGCATCAACGAGTTATAGAGTTATAGATTTTTAGGTGATAAAAGGCCAACTTTGTTACTGTCTTTATGTTCCTCTGGAGGTTCAAAAAAGTGCAGTTTTGTTTTAAATCAGCAAAAAACAAATTTTGAGGCTTTCTATTTTTTTTTTAAAGAAGAAGGGACCCAAACAGGATTGCATCAAAGCTTAGGGACAAACTGAAATGCCAGCAAAGATGGAACGTTTCAGGGATGCCTACAAATATTCATAATTTAAATTCTAAATAACAGTTTGTTTACATTCATGAAGCACACTAAAAGATTACAAACTAACAAATACTCATTTTACAAACTAAAAATACTCATTTTGGAGATTAGAACTTTTCCAGGTTATACATGTAAATAGGGTAAATTAGTGTTTTTGATCACCTGCAAACCCCTTACAAATGGAGTCACCCCCCATCCCTTAGTGAGGTCTAGAAGCACAAGATCTATATCTAGCCATTCAGCAAAGATACTGGTAAAAGTACAGTTACTTGTGTTAGAAAATACTCTGGTAAAAGTGGAAGTACTGATTAAACTTCTTTTACTCAAAGTAAAAGTAACAAGTACAGGCTTGTAAATTTACTTAAAGTATATAAAAGTAAAAGTAGAAACCACCCTTTCATGCCGTTGCCTACATTTTAAATGGATGTTCGCCAATAGGACTAGATCTCCGTTGTGTTCATTTTCAATCATCTTTCGTGCCATGCTACTATGCTAACGCCACCGCCACCAAGCTGCAATGATTTGATCAGCCAATGAATACGCCGAATCTGTCGCATTATCTTGTAGTGAATTGTGCGTCAAATGCAACGTAGATTCCTCATCCAGTAGATTGAATTTGGTATTGATGACGTGAAAAATAATAATCCAACTCCATTGAAATGATTCAAAACTAAAGTAACGAGCCAATTTTTTTAAATGTAAGGAGTAGAAAGTACAGATATTTGTGTAATAAAATGTAAGAAGTAGAAGTAAAAAGTTATCGCCATAAAATATAAGTAGTAAAGTAGAAGTAAAATATCAGAAAAATCTACTTGAGTACAGTAACTTAAGTATTTGTACTTCGTTACTTCCCATCTCTGTTAACAATTACATTTAGATTCATATCACTAAAGAATGTAAGTGCCAGTATCAGCATTAATGCCTCTAAGGTTACTGTTGTACCCAAAAAAGTTTTTCTTTTCACTCTGAGTGTTTTTTTAAATTAATTTCTTATAGAAACACTTTTGCTATTTTTCTTAATATATTCAGGCAAGTTGGCGTTTCTTCTTATTATATTTATTACATTAATTTTTTTGCCATCAAAATATCCATACTTTTTTAATGTTACAAAGGTTATAAGGTCTGGTCCTGGATTCCAATAACAATATTGGCTTAAAGTTTTGATTTTCTAATTATTTCAGTGAGTGCCCTATAATTAGGTAGATAGGAAGCATTTTAGGTGGCACATGTTTCAGTTGCCACTCAGAGCTGAAATGTGAAACAGTGCCATTTATAAGAAGACACAATGTTCACTGCTGCACTGGGGGAAGTGTGAATGTTTAATTTGGAACTTAAAATAAATGAAACGAGGATCCTTGTTGTAAAAGTTAGAGTTTTTTTTTTTCACAAGCCTCGGCTTTTACTTTGGCTGTTGCACACATGAATCAAGCAACAAACTATTTGTTTAGATTCTGACGATTTTTTTTATTAAACTAACAAAACCAGCTCTGTACCGACTCAAACATGTCCCAGAGGGTTTTGAATACATGAAATGCAGACAACCACACTATTAACTTCACTTCCTGTTTAAAATGTCCAGATCACAAAGCATTTCTTCTTTTTTGTTTTGTTTTTACAACCGGTTTATTGGACTCTTAGACCTGACTGAGCCTGAAATCAAGTTTGATGACTGTTTCTTCATCCATAGAAGCCGATAGTTACTGAGCAGAGATAATTACCATGGTGATTTATCATAGTGGGTTTTGGCATTTATTTTGTTTTGGATGATGGCTTTAAATATATCTTTGTTTTTATGGTGTAAAGTCTAAAGTCTATATCTGGGTCCAAACCGCAGCACTGTATTTTTTTTTAACCAACACTAAAGCATTAAAGTGATAACAATGTGTGTTAAGCATGTAGAATATTGCTCACAGCGAAGCAAAAGTGGGAAATCCACCTTGCTCCTATTAAACATGATGCTTTGCATATATTATAGGGTTGGTTTTTGACCTGCATTATCATCTCTAAACAAAACATTCTTTCATAAAGGAAATACAGCTTCAAACCTATTTTTGCAAACTGTAAATGGGGTAACCTATTCAAAATTGCACCTTTCTATCAATTCTGTAAAGATTTGGAGGCTAACCATGACATCCGATTACACACAGAGGAAAGTTATTTACTTATTAAACTCTGTTGCAATGGAAAGAGAATAGAGGTTAAGTAAATTTAATTTAAAACGGAGCAGGCATCGATACTCTGAGAGTAAAGAGCTGTTTTGAAAAACTACTTAAAAGTGTTAATTTGATGGGATGCATTTTGATGAGTTGACTGGCAATAAAAGGACGGTAATACTGTAGTCACTATAAAATAAAATAGAGGTGGTGAGGATACCCCGAAATTAAATTGGTTGATCTGAAACAATGACCTGGTCAGTTTCTGACAAATATGTTGATTGATCTGTATACTGTATATACCTGGATATACACTGTGTATATATAGTATTTATTCTTAATGCACCTTTTTCCTCTTTGTTTTGCACCTTCTGTAACTTCTATGCCAATATGTGACGAGTGAATTTCTCCGCTGTGAGATCAATAAAACTAATATGTCCTAATCTAATAAACATTGGTTTAATAGAGCTAGATTGATTGTTTTTCCAACCAATCTATTCTTAGAATGCAGGGTCCTGTAAAACTTCTCCTAAATATATATATTTTTTTGTCAAAAGAAGCCAACATACGTGGGATCTCAGTTGTACCTTTCATTTTGATCTTTTTTTCTTAAAGGGAATAGTACACCCAAAACATGATTAGCCTTCATTTTCTACTCACCCCATGCTGAACAACACTCTGGAGTACTTTTTGATATCTCAAATGCATCTGGAGATTCTGGGAGGCTTCTTGCTGTCTGCTGACATTCAAATAATGGATAGTCTATGAAGCTACCGAGGCAGAAAGGTCCATAAAAGTCCACAAAAATATGTTTCAATATTCCTCCGGCTACTGCTCAGCCTCAATGTATTCCCAAGTGTCCTGGAGTGGGTAGCGCCCAGAATTTACTCGAAACAGAGTGATTTAGAATGTTTTTTAGAGCATAAACAGTAGTGTAAGATTCCTAATAGCTGTTCACGAGTCTACGGAAACCACGGCAGACCAAACCAGATGAAAGTGCGTGATTCGGCGTCTGCTACCGATAATGCAAAGCGTCAGAAGAAGAAATGTGCTGTTTACCTGTGCAAAGAAAGAAACAACGAAGAAAAATGTCTGAGGACTTCAGTGTTGAGTAAGAGCACGAAGTTCTTTGCCGAAGCATCGCGCCATCTGGTTTGGTCTGCCACTGGGTTTCCGTAGACTCGTGAACGCCGCTTTTAGGAAATCCTATACACTACTGTTTATGCTCTAAAAACATTCCCATAAATGACTTAAGAAACGAAAGTAAATTATGATCTAGCCACCCACTCAGGACACTTGGAATACACTGACTTACGAGCAGTATGGAGGAATATTGACAATATTTTTGTGGACTTTTAATATGGACCTTTCTGTCACCGGGCACCATAGACCTCCATTATTTGAATGTCAGCAGACAGCAAAGAAGCCTCCAGGATCTCCTTGTGATGCATTTGAGATATCAAAAAAGTACTCCAGAGTGTTGTTCAGCATGTGGGGGTGAGTAGAAAATGAAGGCTAATCATGTTTTGGGTGGACTATTCCTTTAAGGATCCCCTGGTGATGTGGAACCTGAGGCTCCATTTACAGAAACAGTCTAATTTCACCTTGCTAGCATGTTCAACACAAACCAGCAGGAGCCAAAAGCTAAGCTCTATAGGTGACCCTCGTAACCATTTGATCATCAAATCAGACTGAACAAAACAGACATTAGAAAATCGCAAAATCAGTACAGTGAAAAACACAGTTTAGCGTATTTGATTTTCCACCAAAACACGGCGGCTCTGGTGAGATCATCCACAATCACTCCCTCAGCCACAGGGGCAGCGAAAACTGGGATAGTTGGACAAAAATACAATAATATATCTATATTTTGTTGTAATATAAAACATCTTAAGATATACAGCTGTGCTCAGATGTTTGTATCAAAACCATAAGCATCACTTTAGCTTGAGACTTTTAATGATTTATTTGAACAGTTAATTAATTCGGTTAGAATCATTATACAGCATTGATTAGGATTTGATTAAAGGTTCTTTCTAACCCACAAAGGGTCAAATTACACTTTAAGGGTCAGAGATTTTCAAAAATCATTGCTAATACTTGTTTTTTAGAAAAGCCTTCTGCAGCTATCAATACAAATATTTAAATCTTCATTTTGTGTTTATAATAGTTGAAAAACCTTGATACAAAATGTTGGATTTAAATGAGAGAACCCTATGGTAAACTATCCCAGAAATCTGTAATAGCCTGCTAAAACAACAAAAAAATAGATCAGAAGTGCTTGCCTGGAGGGAACCCCTCAACATAATACTACCGTCACCGTGCTTGTATGTTTTCTTCCTTTTCTTTTTAGCGCTTACAGACATGAACGAGCCTATTGTAATACTAGATTAATGATCGTTTGACTGCATTTAGAGCTGGAAAAAAGGAACCATGTTGGTATGACTGCGAGGAGGTGAGTAGGAAGAGACAGATTCAAAATGCTTCAAACTACTTTGTATGCAGCTGTAACCTGATCCGCAGACATTCAGCCATGAGTGCACACAGATCTACAAAATCTCTCAAGATTTTCAAGCATGAAAAGCTTCAGAAATGTTAAACTCTAGCAATGTTTGATTGTAAAAAGTGACATTTGTCATGTGTGCACTTGTAAATCTAGAACATTGTGATTATTGATCATTATCTGTGAACTACAATCATATTTATCTTGTATTATCCGCTGCGTCTCTCTCCAGATTTCCCCCTCTAGTTTTTTACACCATAATTATTTTCTACCACATCATTTATCCTTTTCATAAAAATGTTTGCTTGTTTACCTTCATTCTCCGTTTCCTTTTCTACGGCATGTTTAGCTGGTAAGTTTGAACAGAGTTTGGTGCAGAAGTAGTCATATATTTGGAAATTGTTTCCCACTTTTTCCACATTATTAACACAAACTTAATGGTATATTTAATATTTTGCATGATGAATAAAAAACAAAGTATTATAAACTTTGAGATTGAAGAAAAATTGTTATCTTAAAACAAACATCCAACGGAACACAAACAGCAGTAAAAGGCTGCTGTTTGTATTTAGCTCCTCGGATTAAACAGTTGTTACAGCTGCAAGTCTTTAAGGGTGTGTCTCAACTAACTTTGCGGCTCCTGAGTCTGAAATCTGGTTCTTTCTTTGCAAAAAGCTTAAGCCTTAGAATGAAGAGCATTTGTAAACATCAATTACTAAGCCTTGCTGCAGATTCCTAACTAGATTTAGGTCTGAATTGTAGCTCTTGCTGCTTGTTTAGGGTCATTGTTTTGTACCAAATCAATTGCAGTTGGTTTTCTTCCAGGGTTACTCTGAGGCCCCCGCCCACACGTAAGTCGGAACCCTGGCCTAAACGCGACAAATTTTTCACTCAAACCAGCCTCTCATCCATAATGGCCGGCGCGTTCGGGGTCTGTAAACGATCTTTTTATTCAGCCTTCAGAGTGGGAAGATTTGAAACGCCGCTTTCAAGCGTTTTCCATCTTTACGCCTAACCGCATATTTTTTACACGCGATAAAGGCCATAGCGTGCCGCCTTCTAAACACGCGATGCTTGGCACCAGTATCACAACAACAATGGCGCCAATGGTTGCTGCTAATGCTACTCACCTGCTGTTGGGCTTACAACAGAATCTTCTTCTTCTGGAATATCTCCAGGAAGAACAGAGCAATATCGACGACATAGTTCAGCACCTGAATTTGACTGAACTACAGAAAATGGACCAGCAGGGCAACCATGTATAAATATTAGTGCGCATGCCCAACATTTCGTCGCCATTATTTTTGCTTTGGCACCACAGCCACTTACAGGCCTGGCATACATTTTGCAGCGTTTTCATGCATTCGTGTGGATCTATCACATTTATTTTACGCTCCGTCTTTCACGGCAAACGCTTTGGAAAATATCAGCGTTTCGTGTTCGCTTTTGACTTCGTGTGGACGGGGCCTGAATTTCGCTGAATTCCTCTAACCATTGACTTCTACCAGCTTTTACTAATGTAAAGCATCTCCACAGCATGACCTCGCCTCTCCCATGTTCCATAGTGATGCATTTTGGGTAATTTTATTGAAAATTTTGATCGCATTGTGGATGTACAGTAGACACTCTAACCATGGGGTATTTCATACCTAACCTTTCCTGCTGTGTTCTTTCAAGTTCATGAGGCTGTTTATCCAAAAATTTTCTCTAACAAAAAGTTCTGAGGCTTTCAAAAAAAGATTAGAGGATTCTGAGTTTTATTTAGGGGAGTGAAAATAAAATGCCTTGCTTTTTATGGTAGCGATGTGACGGATTGGGAAAATGTTTTAGGGGTTGTGAATATCTTTGCAAGGTGTTTTGCATGACTTATGTAAAGTTTTTTTCCAGGTAAACATTATTTTAGAATGAACTAAAACATTTGCAATTGTTTTCTGTTGCATAGTGTGCTTATCGTATGAGGGAAATGGCCAGATGAAGCAAATACCGGGGGGTTTTCCTACAGATTTAACCTGTTAATGTACTGCAACAGCTTAAAAATGTCCTCTTTAAGAGCTTTAATTGATGACGATTAGGCTACTCAGTGTTGAGCTTTCAATTACTAATCTCTTTCTTGTTTTGTATAGATTGTTGAATTATTTAAGTTCAAACAGGATGTTAGGTTAAAAGATACTGGAGCATAAAGTGACAGGTTCAGTCCACGGAAACACTCAGATCACTCATATAGGGTGTATAAAGGTTGTAAAGTTTCCACTTGTTTTTATCTCATACTCACAGATGCTTGGAGGTCATCCGTCTTGCCGATGAGATCATCTAATCTGTCGCCCCTCTCCAGCACTTTGTTGATGTTGTCTTTCAGTATAACTTTAACTTCATTGACCTGACTCTGGACCTGGTCGAACGTATTGGAGGAGCCCTGGGCGGGCGGCTGTGGGTTTACTTCAGCCTACGGGACAGAACATTGGCAATGTTAGGCTCTGGTCAAACATTTATTGGAAACTGAAAGTTTTACAGTCAAATATAGAGGAGCTTCAGTCGTCACTCCTAATGGCCTAGTTTCTCTTCCTGCTACTGTGTTATACAGGAAAGACCTTGATATCTGTCTTATTTTAACAGGATCTGTTTGTCAGTAGAGAAAATTAAAGTTTAAAAGTTCATTTAAGTGAAAATGAGGAATTAGATCGACTTTAATTTGACGGAAATAAAACTGTATAACGAAAAAGGTCTCCACTTACCATAGTAGCTCTGTCTTTTTAGCCCCAACTAACCAAACTCAGCTTCACACAAATAAAATCAAACAAGAATCTTCAACTAAAGCCCAGCCTTGTCTGCTGAATAAAGCCAAAGTATCTTCAGGGTGCTTCTTCTAACTCATATGACTCACACAGCTGGAGCTCAGCAAATGCTTGCTAAAGGTTGCACCTCTGCTCAGTAACTCATTAACTACCAGTTGCTTCAATCAAAGTCTCATTGGTTTTACTGGAGCTGTTTACCATCACCACAAAGAACTAGAGCAACTCTGATCATGTTCGGGCTAAACTTTCATTTCCTGCTTTTTCAGAAGCAGGGCTGCTGCATATTTTTCACACAAGAGCGACCACTTAATGAGGCTTGGGGATTAGCAGCTTTAACTAAAAAAGAACAAAAAAAAAAGGAAACATTTTGGTTCAACTGAGGAAAACACATCTGTCAGTTGTATTTCTATGTGTTTTACATACCATCAGCTGTCAGGAGAGGATCCAGGCCGGCGCTCTGCTGATATGTCCGGGCAAAGGGCTGTGTGTTTTCGACACAGGGAGATTTGCAAGGCAATAAAGGGGTGAAGTCACGCTCTTGCTCCACTTCATTTCCTCATCCTGTGCAGCTTGTTATTTCAGCAGTATGGCGGCTAGAGTGACACAGAATCTGCTTTATTTTAGCCACAATGAAGCAAGAGTCTTAGTTTTTTTTAATAACTGATTCTGCCTTTTTAGGATTTACTAGATTACAAACCAGTCTATTTACTTTGAATTGGCACCCAGCTGTAGATAATATAAATCTTTATTATAAAACTTGTTTTGTGCATATTTTTTCTTTTACGAGTGTATTGTATAGTGAGTTTGGTTTTATTTGTCTCTTATTTGGTTGTCAAAATCCTCTTTTAAAAGTTTTTCAGATCATCTCACCTCATAGCTAAATCATGTCTTCACTTGTCTTACACCCTAAGGGGGTATAAATAAATTTCTGCCTGACAAAAAACACACAAAAGTAAATAACTTATAGCCTCACAGCTATTAGATTTAAGAAGAAACTTTTTGGTATGTCTGTAAAAGGTAAGATGTCATAGAATGGTTTTCTGGTGTCAGCACCATTGTAGCTTTGACCCTGCCTTGAAATATTAGGGACAAAATACAAAATATTTTGCATTTTTTGAACCTTGCCAAAATTTTCTTTGAAATAAAATGTGGAAAACACTACCAAAAATATTGGTTTATAGCACAAAAAAAAGAAGTACAGATCTCTTTTAAATCTAAAATGTTTGTGAAAAATATACCAAATTTGGACTCAATCAGATGAACCATATTTATTTTAGAAATTGGTATTAGTGGAGAAATTTCTTAGGCTGAGAGGCCATTTTGGCACATGGCGTTACCCCACAAATGTCACCAAACTGTGCCAAATATGTTTTTTTAACATCAATACTGGGGGTTTGGTAAAATTACGCAGGTCATCGTGAGCAGCTGGATCCCGCCGATGGGTCCGTAGGGTTCAAGGGGTTAAACCCATATCCATCCACCTTCTACCTTATATCCTTCAGCAAACTATAACCAGCAGTCAATCAGGTTGCCAGTCTATCATAACTCACAGACACAATTAAATAGAATGAATACCAGTAGAGAACACATACATACAAACAAACATGCAAAAGTTTAGGCAGAAAAAGTCCCAGAACAACAGTTCTATACTGTGAAAAATCCAAATCTAGATAAGTCATTTTTTCTTAAAATAAATGCATTTGTTCTTGGATTGACCAGATAAAAGAGACATTTTGATAATGGAATAAGACAATTTACACTTTCTAAAATAAGAAAACACAATTGAATTGTCTTATTTCACTAGATTTCTTTATCTAATTATTCCTGGTTTTTAAGAGTGTAAAATACTCATATTCCATTGGCAAACTATCTCACTACCTACCAAATTCAATTTTGGGTAAATACACCTAATTTAAGAAATTTTACTTATTTCTAGATTGTTTTTCCAGTGTACAAAAAAATGACATCATAGAAAGCATTTCAAATTTGTAGGCCTGAGTAGCAAAGCACTGTGGAGGCTTATTGTAATTGGAATGTTTAATATTATTATGGAACACAACAGTTGCATTAAAAATGGCTCTACAGGGCCCCCTTTAAATTTTCAAAACACCCAACCCCTTGCACCTTTTTTTGTCATAGAGACATGGAATTTCGCTCACTTGTAGAGTAACTCAGATCTAAAAAATGTCTATTCATGTTTACAAATTTTGACCTTGATTTTTCAATTTATAGCCTCTACATTTGATCAAACTCCACCAAGGGATTTTGAGATAATAGCTTCAAATTTACATGTGCAAAATTGTGTCCTATTGTTAAAGTTGAAGGGGCGGAGCCAGGTCTCAAAGTTTGATATCTCGCAAAAAAACAAACAAACGTATATATTTCTACAAAGACCATTGCAGAGACTCCAAACCTTCCATGTTTGATCCTCACCTAGTCTCTAACAGAAAACAATTACCATTTGCTGGCCTTCCATAAGCCCCGCCCCCTCAGAACAAAGGAAGTGTACAGTTTTGGCTCAGAAGGTGCAATTGGGACCCCATTTATTAAAACAAAACCAGAAGTTGGACTCGGACAGGAAACAAGATTATTATTTTTATCTTCTCAAAGCTTTCTCTCATTCACTCATGTTATATCTAAGTAAACTCCTAGAGTGTTTGAGTTACAGTTTTCAAATTCACTCTACATTGAGCTTTGGCATTGGGGATCAAAAGTTATCAAAATAAATTTTCTACAACAAAGCCTGTGCGTGTGGCCAAGCACCAAATTTAATCTTTTCACCCTAACATAAAAAGCCCCAGACCATGCTTTGATTGGGATTTATAAAATTTGGTACAAATGTCCGACCCATCAAAACCTACAAAGAAATCTCTTGGAGCCATGGTCCAAACAGCACAGGAAGTCGGCCATTTTTAATCAAATCCATGTCTTTTAGGTCTGCTCCTAAAGCCTTTAGTTACATATATCTAACTTACTGAGCCAAGACATGCATTAGGGATTAAAAGTTATCAAAAGATTTGCTGTGACAAAGGGTGTGGGCGTGGCCAAACTTCAAATTTGGATTTCTAGCTATAGACAAAAGCAAAACAGCCCTAGGCCATGAGTTTATAGAGGATTATGATATTTTGTACACATGTATAACCCACCAGGATGAACAAAAACATATCTTGAAGCCATGGTCCAAACCAAACAGGAAGTCAGTGATTTTGGATCAAATGTGCCATGTTGTCACATTTATTCAAGTTGTATCCTATGGAACATTTCCTACAGCTTTATAGTTTAACACTTTAAACTAACTATATAGACTTTAAGTTATCAAAATAATTTTTTCTACATCAAAGCAGGTGGTCATGGTCAAGCATCAAAATCTGACCTCTCGACGTAACACATCATAGTTTAATAACTTGAATGTGCAAAGTGATGCCTAACAGAAAGTCTTATGTTTCACTGCTGGAAGTCCTTTATTTTCACTGCAGCCCCTATTGCAGAGGAAATGGCTGTACCTACTGGAAGAAGAAGAAAAAAATCCTTTTGGCCCTTTTTAATATATATATTAAAATATGTTAGCCTTAAACTGTTAATCAATTTTTAATATTTGCAATAAATAAATAAATATGTAATCAACATTTAAAAGAGTTAGACTACTCTAATACCAAAAGCCATTATTGTGAAAGGCTTTTACTCCCAGCACTGTAAATAAGAGGAGAAATAAAAATCTTCAATTACAAATTCTGCGCTAACAATGTATGGTATATAGCAAAATGGTAATTCATACTCTGACATATTCCAAGTTTTGTTTTATATTTTTATTTCTTAATGGCAGATTACATAAACAACTCATCCTTTTAATCCCTGAAATGTACTTAAATATATATTCAACGTTTAGAAACTCCAATCACTAATTATTAAGAACCAAATTCCCTGTCATGTCTGTGGAGCCCCCGGAGATAGCTCTGGCCCCACCAACAAAAAATAAATCTCTAACCCTCCTCTGTTTTTTTTTTTTTTTTTTTTTACTGTTTCTGAATTGTCCTGCTTCTAGTAGATCTTCATATTATTTCCTTATGATAAACACTTTAAATCCTTGGTTGTCAAATAAGTTACCAATTTCTGCATGTTTTGTGTGAGACATCTAGTGGGAGATACTCATTTTTGTACTGGTAAAGGTTTGTGCGACCATTAACAAAAAAACAAAAATACTCCCTACTTTTGAAAAGATTTTTTAGTTTGAAAAACCAGACTGAATCCTATCCTGTGCTAACTTCAGTATTTTGCTCAACGTAATTGTCTGCATCTTTTTTAAACTCCCTGTGGTTATATTGAGAAAATTTCGAATTGTTTAAAAACTTAATCAAGGATCTGAGAGGATATCCTTAGTTTATTAGAAGCAATGATATAAAGGCTGACTTTGAACTCAACTACACTTGCTTTCCGGCCTACAAAGCTAAACATGACCAAACTCAGGTCATAGATTTTACCCTAGTTGTTGATTGAAAGGAAAAGGTAAACACTGCCAAAGAAAAAAGAAAAAAAAAGAAGAGAAAAGCAAGCCACCCTGTTTAATTTATTTATTTTTTTCACTGATTTCCAAAATTTACAAACAATATGGTTTTTATTTACGTTACATGAGCAAGTGCATAGAGGAAGATTATTGCACTAGAGAACACTAGTACAAGATATCAAGGAAAACATAACAAAAGGACAAATAAATCATAAAATAAATCAAAATAAATAATAAATTAATGTATTACAGGCGTAAGCGACGCTGGGCGCCACTCGGCCGCAGTAGCCCAGCAATCCCCCCTCCATTCTCCCTACCAGCCAGCCCACAGGTTCCAGACTACACTATTTTCAAGAATATTGAAAAGTTTTAGAGCCACTACCATTTTGAAAAATACGGAGCCCCTCTGATGACATGGTCAAAAAATTTTTAATTATTGATTACGAAGTAGATTTATTGCAAGCACGGCGTAGTATTTAAAATTGGCCACGCCAATAAGTATAACGTCGCCCACGAAAATACTTATTAATAATATTAATATTATTCCTGGACAACTGGGTAAGCAAATCGCGCGCCTTCTCTAAGGTCTAAAAGGCGGCGGTCGATTTGCTTACTGGCTCGATCTCCCGCCAGTCACGCAGACATTTGTTGGTAAGACGCCATTTTAGATGGAAAAGGCGTAGTGTAAACAACCGCAGCATAGCTAAGCGAAGGACTAAATGCCCGTTTACATAGCAGCCTGTCCAAGATAAGTCATTACAGTTAACAGCCTGAAAACAGGGGCAGATTTATTGATATTATTAAGTATTCGTGCGACGCGTTAAACTTATTGCGTGGGCCACGAAGTAGTATTTCGTGCACACGTTAGACTTATAGCGTGGAAACGAAGTAGTATTTCGCGGCGCGACGTTATACTTATTATGCGTGGCCGCGAAATACTACTTAGATGCGCCGCGAGAAATACTACTTCTTGGCAACAATTAAACTTTTTTTTGACCATTTCATCAGAGGGGCTCAGTAGAAAAAAAACAAAATAAGAAAAAAAAAACAACTTTTAGCTCACAAAGTTTTTTATTTTAAAAGTTTGTCACTTTTGTCAATGTTGGCTCCATCTATTGGTATGAAGGTGGAACTACAGCAGTTTCTTGCTAATCCGTCTGGTAGCCATTACATCTATTCGATAAAATTTTTTCTTATAAAATATACTTTAGGAATAATTTTACTAAACACATTAAATTTAATTTAGTAGTATCTTGATAAAATGTCACTTTTAAAGGAGTAATATTTTTTGCCTACTCCATCCATCACGAGTAACTTCACTGAAAAAGAGCAAACTTGATTAAAAAAAGAAAAAGTGCTTCAGACAAGGACACAAGGTTGTTTTAAAAAAATCCAAATTAGCATTCTTTTTTTAAACAAGCTTGAAGCTAACATGCATTCTTTTTTTAAACATGAGCTAACATGACATGAGCACAAGCTGAAATATAGTAAGTATTTAGAGTATTTATATTCATAGAGTATTTAGAGTATTTATAGTCACTGGAAAAGTATTTATCTGGCCTTGAATTATTATATTTTAGTTGCATAACTTCTTTGTTTTAATCATAGTCTTTAAAATATCAGAATTTGAGAATAACTTTACATGTTGGTCTTTCTTCATCATATCTAAATCTAATTTAGATTTTAGATGATATAAGTTTATCGGTTCTTGAGTCTTTTTGCCAAATAGTTCTTCACTCTTCCTTGACTAAAAGTATGATGAAGTACTACTCGTACTTGTGGACGATAGATAAGAAACCTGCGGCCATGTGATAGATTACATCTCCTGAAACCAAAATAGCAATGAGGTCATTTTTATTTACAGGAGTCATTTAACCATGTTGTCTTATAATAAACCGATAGCCTCTATTCATTTCTCTGGGGTTTAGTTTTCTTTTCTGTGTTTTTCATTATTCATGTTTATCCAGTTGCTGTATTATTATTTTTTATTCATTTTTTTTGCTGGTATTTGTTTGGATTCCAAATATTTTTTGTCTCTGTTATTTTTCTTCATTTTTTTGTGTTTTTCAGCATATTTATTTAGTCTGTACATTGTTTCTTACACATCTAGTTAAATAACATCTTAAACAATAATAGGAAGTTATGTTGCTTCCTTATAAACAGCATGTGGAAAAGAAAAGAAAACATGAGATAATGTAAAACTAAATAACGGCCCGCTGAGTCATAATGTGAACCGTTTTCAGTCATAAATTAATCACTCATACATCCCATAATTCTCTGATAACAAGGCTGTTCAGGTCTTTCAGAACTAAAAACTCATCTTCAGGTTTAGATGCTCATCAGATATAGAGGATCAGGACATGAGTCACACAAACGGACATTGAAGAAGCTTCATGTCAGCAAAAGCGATGAAATAACAGTAAACCGTTAGCAACCTTTCCTCTAGCCTGTGCTTCCTTAAAATCTGTGTGGTAACTCTAACTTTTTACGGTTGGGATGTTTCTGTTTTATACTGACTCTGAAATCTCGTTTTTTTTTCCCAACATGACACAATAATGTAGAGTGAAACAACTTGTTAAGTCACAGTTTTCTTTTATTATTATTATTATTCAATTTGTTAATTTAAGGAGAAATGTATTCTACAATGTAAAAATTATAGAAACATATGTAAATGATTGACAAAGATGTGATAATTTCAGTTAGGACCAAAAGATATTAGCAGCACAGGCAGAGTGGCGATATTATCATGCAGATGATCAAGTCAAACAATCACAGATATATATATCTAATCTATACTTGATGTATATATAAATGGCACTAGTCAACACAGTCCAATAAAACTGAGAACCAGATTTTATATCTTAACATGCCAATATTGTAACAGAAGGTAAGTATGGAAGTGAAAGTATTATGCTTTGGTTTTATATCTAATTTTGTTAAAGGAACTATATCATGCAAAATCAACTATTATGAGCTTTTAAAGCTACAGTGTGTAATAATTACAGGGATATACAGTCAGAAATGTAATATATTATACATAACTATGTTATTT
>JAGKQL010000057.1:8523776-8537931 GCA_018398635.1 Cyprinodon brontotheroides
CAACTTGCAGTCATGATTCATGCAGCTATTATTTCGTCCAAATGAAAAATGTAGAACAGATAAGCGGATCATGGCTTGTCTACAGAGAAAAGGAGGACTGGGTTATTTATTTTTGCCGACGCCTTTTTTGAAAACTTAGGAAGAAACAATCAGCTAAGTGCTTAATGATTGGAGAAAAAAATCTTTCATTCTTTTTTAAACAGCATGAAAAGTCAGCTGAGTACAAAACATTGAGAGAAAAACAAGAAGAGAGAGACTAATCATATTACAAATAATGTATGTCTGTTCTATTAAAACATAAAAAAAATTCTGTATCTGTAAGAATGAGTCTGTTTTATGTCCAGGGGCGTTGCTAGGCACAAAGCTTTACTGTATGTAATGAGTAGAAGTCAGAGGTAGGAGGAAAAATAAGTAATGGAGTAAAGTATAGATACCTAAAAAGTGTACTTAAGTACAGTAACAAAGTATTTGTACTTCGTTAGTTGACACCTCTGTTGGCTTCTCTAAATTGTCCTTAAGTGTGTGTGTGTGCAATGTAATGATTTGTGTGTCTCTGTGTTGCCCTGCAATGGACTGACCCTGCCTCTTGCCCATTGACTGCTGGAGCTAGGCACCAGCACCCCTCATGACCCCACTTGGGACAAGTGTGTCAGATAATGTATGGATGAATGAAGACCTAAAGTTCAGTCATCCCTCCAGTTAACTCTGGCTGACCTCCACTGATGCACAGCTAAAGTCGGAGAACAAATGTATGGATGAATGGCAGCAACAATGTTTCCCAGATTTCCAAATTCACTAAAATGAAACAGTTTTCCTTCTCACAATATTCATTCGGTTGGATTTTAGGCTGCATTTACAACTCTGAGGAGTTCCAGGTATTAAAAAAAAAAAAAAAGTAACACAACAGCGACATCTAGTGGCTTTTTTGTTTAACTAGCCTGCAAAACATTCCTGGAAAGAATTGAGCCATCAGAGCGGCGTTCAGAGTCCAGAAAGGCCATAAAAACTTTTTCTGATATAATTTATAGGGGTCTGTTTCCATAGGAGGACCGAAGAAAGGTTGAAAACTAAATCTGCCCCTGTTTGAGCTCCTTGGTTAATCTCTGGTCTTTTATTCTCACGCTTGGACTCCGTTAAGCTGCTTCGAGGAAGTGAAGATGAACCCCAGCAGCGGAAAGCGCAGCGGGAAGACTTTCCTGTTCACGTCCGAGTCTGTGGGGGAAGGACACTCCGGTACTGTAGCTCCTCTCTATCACTTTATGTACAGAATGAAAACAGAGGCTAGAGAAGATCAATGCACAAGCTTTAGCTGCGGCGAATCAATGGTTTCTGCACACAAAGGAGCATTTGTACAGCATGCAAATGGTTATCTGGATAGTAAGTTAGAAATATATTTTTAGCAGAGTTGGCATTTGCGCTTTAACTTCGACAGAAATCACTCTGAACTCTATGGAAGTCCAAGCGTGCCACGGTTCACAATCCAAATTGTTCCGTAAAAGTAAAAAAAAAATTCACTGGACTTGGTTGTGGATTTTTTTGAACTTTTGAATGACTATAACCTGGATGACTGAGAATCTTCATCAGCACATATCCAAATTGTTTTAAAATTTTTCCAATGGTTTTTATTTTTATTGAATTTTGACTTGAGTTTTTTTTTTTTTTTATTTAAATTTCCTTCCATTTGGTTTAGTATCTATAAATTTAGTTTTTAAAGGGTTTAGTTGCAGTTTAGTTTTTATTTGTTTCAGTCATAGTTTCAATGTTTTATGTGATACGACTTACAATCCTGTATCTCAAAAAAAAGAAAGAAAATCCCAGTTAAGGACAGGCCACTGCAGGTATCTGGCTGTCTTCCTTGCCATAATAAGGTATAATAAAAATGAAAAATGAATAAAAAGCAAAAAAAAAAAAAAAAAAAAAAAAAGCAACTGGAAGCTATTAATGCATTAAGATAGAAACACAAATGACAACCAAGCACATTCTGTCTTTAGACGCAGTTTTGAATTTTGAAAGCTCCTATTGCAGTTTCACTTAGTTGTTTTTTTTTTTTCAGTAACACAAAGTTTTTAATTTTAGCTTTCAATATTTTGTTACTTTTTGGTTAAGGACAATTTAGCAAAAAGAAAAAAACAACAAAATAATGAGTTTTTTTTTAATGATATATATATAGTAAATACGTAATAAATGCCATTGATTGCCATATTTAAGTGCACACTATACTTATTTTTACATTTCCTCATTTTAGGGTGGCATCCTTAAACACTTAAAAGTTGTCAGCATGCATTACATCACATTAACTATCCAGATACTATAGGACCTCAACAAAATACTTAAAGGATTTTATATGATTTTAAGATATTTTTCCCATTTGAATTACATGATACATCTGACTTCTTGTGTATCCTTATAGCAATACAAGAAGGGTGTTTAGAATATCATATATTATTGAAATACTTTTATTAGAATAAACTTAAAGGGAATACCTACAAGTTTAATTCCCTCTGGCCATCACGAGGTTTACTCACTTATTATTATTTTATGCTGTTTGCTGGCTTCTTGCCAGTTCGGTTATACTAACCGTTGTGCTGGTGAAGGTTTTCAGTAATCCAGGTCATAGTCATTCAAAAGAAAGTAAATTAAAAAAAATCCAATGTAGTTTGTTTCCAAGACATTTAGCTTCTCATCCAGGAAGCTTTTTTAAAAAAAAAAAAAAAAAGTATTAAAGCATTAAATTTAATACCAGTGCTAACACTTATGCTTACCATTGATAATGCTAACCTCCCGTTAGCTTAATCATACGGTAGATTCAACCTACCGGTTCAGAAGAATAGCTGCAACCTCCTCATAGACTCTGAGCTCCTTCTCTCCTTAAGTGGGCACCAATGCTCAAAAGTTGAATTGTTGTTTACCCTCTTATTGTCTCATTTTTGCATGTTTTTTTCTTAAATATGAGAAATGTAATGCAGAAAAGAAGTTCACATCACAAAGCAATTACGATTTGGAAACACCTGAGCTCCGTGTGGTGTGACTTTAACCTAATGTTCTCATAACATATTATTCTTGAGTTGACACATAACCAGAATTAAATTTATATATTTTGGATGAGTCAAAATGTATAGTAACATTATTAAAACATAGAGGGCCGGATTTATCAAGATCCAATTTTGCGTGCAGTAATTTGCGCTCGAAAACTGGAATTTTGCGCGAGGGGCTGAACCATGGTTTCGCGGATGATTTAACAACTGGTGGCAGGTGCAAAACTGTTGGAGACGTGACAATTTAAATGATGTTTTTCTAGCGTTTTGTGGTTTTAGCGGCAAAGTAGTTTGTGTGTTTGTACAAACTAGTGCATTAAGAAATTTAAATCTTACAGTGACCCCCAACAAAAAATATATATATATATATATATATATATATATATATATAACCTTTATTCCCTAAGGTGGTATGTATTTTGAATTTCTACTTCACTGCATTAAAAACAAAACAAAAAAACAGGTGTTTTGTATTGGCCCTGTAGAAAATGCACATACCAAATGGCGCTCACAAGAAGTGACTGTGGATGAGATGACTGTGCCTACGCATCCCCTCGCTGGCATTGGCATGGTGCTCCCACAGGCGCACGGGAGAGGTCGGGGTTCTCCATTAGAGCGTCAGGCGACATGGCATTTAGAACGTCCGGACAGCACTTCTGAAAAAGCGAGATTGGGAGATCCAATGTTGCAAGGAGTTTTGTGATATCTGGTATTGCGTGGGTCCTCCTTGTGGCTGGCTCCAAATCCATGCTGGATAAGCGAAATGTTTTGATGATCGTTTCCTCGTTCATTCCAAAAATATTCACTGTACGTGAAAAAATCACGTTCTCTGCATCTCCTTGCTTCATTCGATGTCTCCTTCTTAATAACAATAACCGCTGCCATGTGTGTGCGCGCAATTTGCATATACAGACCATTTGCACCTTCTTTTTGAAAGCGTGTTAAATATAGAGTCAGATACCGTTAGCAAAATTGCTTTCTGGGTTTGATAAATCACTTTGCGAGTGCTAACTCCTAAATATATTTACATGTTCTCCTCCCACAAGGCGCACTTTTGCGTGAACGCCCCCATATTGCATATTCATTGCAGAAAAAGTACTAAATGGATGAAGAGGCTATTTATTTGCAACGTTTTAAAAGACCAAATCCTTTTTAGCACGCTGTTGATAGATCAGTTTGTACATTTTTTTTAGCGTGTGCGTGGGGAAATAGCTCACGATTTTTATACACGCGCCAAACCTTTGATAGATCCGAGCCCATTCTTTCTTCTATGCTACTCAAGAAATTCAGTGGATGTTTAACTTTTAAAAAAAGGTTACTTTAGTTAAAACTTTGTGACTATGGCCTTTGATAAGATGACTTGGTTTGGCTAATAGAACCATTATGAAGTAGGCACATTTTCCAGGGTGACGTTTGTGAAGTTGAGGAGGTAGCTGAGACTCTTGCAAGAGAATGTTCAAATTTATTTAACGTCCTCAGATGGTTTTGTCCTCAGATTAATTTTGTAAACACAAGTGTATACAAAATAAAATTTTGTTTAAAATAGCCTCTAGGACAATTTCATTTTTGAAAGTGTAGCCTTGAAAAAACATACATTTATACCTTACAAAAATCCCAACACACACAGTCCCTTGGAACTATCCCACCCCTACATAAAGAACTTTCTCACACACCAACATTTGGAGGAAAAAAACATTTTGAGTTCATCAAGGCCATTCCCTGTTTGTTAATATATCTTTCACTGGCCAGCTGGATCTCCTCAAAACAATGGTCATTGGCTTCATGCCATTCTTATCTCTCATGACCTGAAGCTAAGAACAGACATACACTGCTCAAAGAAATTAAAGGAACACTTTAAGAAACACATCAGATCTCAATGGGGGAAAAAAATGATGCTGTTTAATTATACTGATATGGACTGGATGATGTGTTAGGAACAAAGGATGCCAAATCATTTGATAGAAATGAAAATTATCAACCTACAGAGGGCTGAATTCAAAGAAACCCCAAAAATTATAGTGAAAAAATGATGCGGCAGGCTAGTCCATTTTGCCCTTTTGCTGAAATTTCATTGCCGCGAACTCAAAATGGTATTCAGTAATTTGTATGGCCCCCCATCGTGCATGTATGCATGCCTGACAATGTCGCGCGCATGCTCCTAACAATGAGATGACGGATGGCGCCCTGGGCTTATCTCCTCACAGATCTGGGACAAGGGCATCACTGAGGTGCTGGACAGTTCGAGGTGCAACCTGGCGGCGCCGGATGGATCGATACAGATGCAAACTAGAGAACATTTCTGTGCTTTAAATAGTATCGTTCATAGTCTAAAGAGGTTTTACTACATTTGTATTCAATCCTGAAGCTACTTTTTGCTGCAACTTTTTTGGTCAAATTTTTTATCTTTTTTTTGTTTAGAATGTATTGTCAGTCTATTCCCAGCAAAAAAATAATAAAACTTTCTTCAAAACCTCTTGCTATTTCCTGCATACTTAATGAATGGGTGAGTCAAAGTCTCCATCAGCTCCAACAGGCTGCACTTCAGACCCCCCCCTGCTCTAACTGGTTTTCTTCCATCAATGCCCTCTGTTTAGCGCCATCCATTTTCCCAGAAAATCTGATCAAGTTTCCTGTTCTTAAGATTTGGATCCCCACAGCATAAGGCTGCCATCACCATGACTAATGGGATGCTGTAGTCGGGATGCTGTCTAATCTGCAACATAAACTAAAAAAGGACCCATTTCCATGTGTTTGTTGCTCTTCTTTCCACACTTTCACAAAGGTCAGATTTCTGTAAATTCTCTCGTGGAAATAAGAAGCCTCTTGGCTGCCTTTCTGCTGGACGGTGAATATTTTTCTTCTCAGTAAACCTGAAATAATTTTTCTGGAAAAACCTGCCTGTCTGCACCAGCAACAATGCAGCATTTATAGTTTTTCCCTCCTTTGAGTTTTCCTAATAAAGAGGCTGGTGAGTCCATGATGGTGTATAGAGGATCCTGTTCCTGTCCTTTTTTAAATGTTCTGTCTTTTTTGTATGCAGATAAAATGTGCGACCAGATCAGTGATGCTGTGCTTGATGCATTTCTCAGTCAGGACCCTGACTCCAAAGTGGCCTGTGGTGAGTGTGAACATCAGGGATTTTATACACGTGTTAAAAATTTTTAAATGATCTCAATTTATGACATGAGTAACATGAACATCTAAAGAAACAGTTGGAGTTTAGACCGTTACGGTAATAAAAGATAAAAGAACTTTGATAACTGCTTGTGTAAACAATGAATAATTAAACTGGGTTTGCCCTGTAGATTAAAGCGTAGTGCACTGTTATCTTGCTAGCAAGTCATCGAAAATCTTTGTATTGAGGTTTCAAACTGTAATTATTATTAGATCAAATGTGTTTGATGAAAAAGGCTAACCTTGGAAAATCTGTCACATGAAACAGAGGTAAAAATGTAAGTGTATGATCCATAAAGGTTACTTTTTTATGCTTTTATTGTCATTACACCGTTACAAGTACAGAGCAACAAAATTCACTCTAGGCATTTAACCCATCCTCTTGGGGAGCATTGGGCTGCCATTGTGTGGCACCCGGTGGATCTGTAGAGCTTTAGATTGTTCTGGCTAACGTTGTTGGGTTCCTGTTTCAGAGTGTGTGGCAAAGACCGGCATGATTCTGCTAGTGGGAGAGGTGACATCTAAAGCCATTGTGGATCTCCAGTCCGTGGTTCGAAATACCATCAAAAAGATTGGCTATGATGACTCATCAAAAGGTAGTTTCAGACCTTGATTTATTCCTGCAAATAATTCCTAAAATTTATGGGGAATATGTAAAAAAAATGGCTTGGTTTGTCCACAGGTTTCGACTACAAGACCTGCAATGTGCTGGTGGCTCTGGAGCCGCAGGCTGTGGAGATATCAGACTGTGTGTTTGAGGGGAGGGATCAGGAGGACATCGGTGCTGGGGACCAGGTTCACTATTTGACCTTATACAGTTATTTTAGTAAAGAAAAGCTGAAAATGCTTAAAATTGGTTCAATTCTTAGGCCTGGCTACCTAGACCAGATTCACAGCAAATCTTTTAAAGTAGTGGGGAAATTATATTTAAATATCAAATCATTCTGGCTTAAACATGTATATAAATGGACGCTTTATCAGACAAAATTTAAGAAAATTTCCTGTTATTTAAAATCCTATCAAATATTTTTGGTCATAACAGCGGTTTTCATATGTAGCGGCTAATATCGCGGGTTGAAATAGAGGCATTTCCCTTTTCAGTGAGGTTCAAGACGTCCCCGGTCCCGATTCCGCGGGGATGGGCGTCTTTCCCATCATCTTCAGCGAAACGTCAAGTGGCACAGAACTACAGCTTGGCGTTAGCGAAGCAAGACTCAAACATGTCACAAACAGCCAAAGCCTTCTACACACCAAACCAAGAGATTCTGCCACTTACGCCCTGGGCGTCCTCTTCCCACCAACTTATCTTCAACCCTGCTTTTCCTCCTCTAAGCCAAAATGTATGATGGAGGGCTTTCATCCGCGACCTCCGACACTAAACTCTCACTCCTCTTGCATGTTTCCTCACCATCCCGCCAGCGTTTCGCCCGGCGGTGTGGTTTCGAAGTCCTGAAACTTGGAGTGCCACGGTCCCAATGGAATTTCCGGTAGTTCACCTAACACCAGGATTTGCCTGTAGCTGCCGATGCTTCGATAAAGCAGGAGATGATTAAAAAATATAAAAACAAACTGGAATTACCAGGTTCAGCATGGCAGGGTCCAATGGACTACTAGGGAACCTTAAGGGTTACAGAGAGCAGAGGTACTGACATCCACGATCCAACAGTTTGAAATCCATTTCCAGTCCAGGGTCACAGGGTGCACAGAAGATCACTCAGGCAAAGAAGTTTCCGATATCCAGTGGGCTTAATCAGAGTCAGAATTAGGCAAGGTTCAGCAACATTCAGGAGAAAGAAAACTCAACTCACTCAGAGGTTAGGTCTTGGCAAAGGGAGAGGCATGGTGGATGAACAGGAAAATACTCACACAGAGCAGGGATAGAACAGGAGGTAAAGGCTCACGTTCACACTGCAGGTCTTGATGCTTAATTGCGATTTTTTTGCAAAATCCGATTTTTTTTTTACGTTACAGTTCATATTTCCGAATATATGCAACTTGTATGTGATCTCCTGTGTGAACTGCAGACACTTTAACACAAAAGTGTCCCGCGATGCGCAGTAGAGGCCGCAATGACGTCACAGAATAGCTTGCTCTTTTTAATAAACTTATGGATGGTAGTGCCGAAATTGCGGGCACTCCACAAGGTCTTTTTCCAGCCATAAAAACTCATTCTTTTTAAGATCCTTAAAACGCATAAATGCTGCTCATAGCATCCATCATCACCTGCCATGGTTTGTTGTTTTTCTTGATAGCTATAGCGTAGCAAATCACAGAATCAAGTGGCGTTTATTCGGCAATGTGGCCGTTCAGGAATTGGACGACTGGCAGTTCACCGAGTCGCATTTGAATGGATTAAGATTTGTATGGGATTCAGGGGCCACACATAAAACCAACCCCGTGTTATAAGGAAAAATCAGTGTTGTTCAGGCCATGAAAGAATCAAGATTTACCTCAATGGGCAAAAAAACCCCAGATTTTGGTCACTTCAGGCTGCAGTGTGAACGTAGCCTAAATAGAGAGCAGCCTAGGTGGGACCAATCAGTGATAAACAGGGTAGAACTAAATTCCTTACAGGCAACATGCAGTATATGCTCTATTTTTCATCCCATAAATTCTTCTACTTGTAGTCGAATCAATCACTGTGTTTCCATTACAAATTACAAAAAAAAAAACAATATCCCAATTGCTGTGTTTGAAATTTTTATTTAAAAAAAGCAAATAAAATCACACGTGCATACGTTTGTTTCCACTATGATTCATTAAAAAACACGCTAGAATATCATCCTCGTATTGCCTCCTGTCCTCTTCGTTTTTTTTTTTCCATTAGTGATGTCTCGCTGGTGATCACATGATGCATGTGGTGTGAAAAATGTGTTTTGATCAGTTTTGCAAAACTGTGATTTCTTAGCGCAAAAAAATGTTTGCCGAAAAACATGCCCTTTTTTGTGCTTTTCTTTGAATTGGTGTTTTTCCATTATGCAAACATATTTTCATGATTACAGTTATTGCTATTTGTCAATGGAAGCACAGCTGTACAGTACTCTCCTCAATGGAATGCTGTGCCTTAAAAAAATAAGTAATTTCAAATTGCCTATTGTCTTTTGTCATGCTACAGTCACAAACTGTGATATACTTCTGGGGGATTTTATTTAACGGGCAAGAAAAAGAAAGAAAATATAGTACATTGTAACTGTAGGAGCCTACTGACTGTTTGGCAGTATTACAAGCAGAAAGTCAAAGCTGTAGAAGTCACGTTTTGGATTTTTTAGTAGGACCAACGCTCAGGTTGTAGTGCTGATGCAGCCCAATAGGATTTGTATAATAAACAGCCCATAAGTTTATAAAGGATTTTTCTTGTTTCTTCAGGGCTTGATGTTTGGATATGCCACTGATGAAACTGAGGAGTGCATGCCTCTGACCCTCCTACTGGCTCATAAAATCAATTACAGGATGAGGGAGCTTTCACAGAACAAAGAGTGTCCTTGGATACTTCCAGACTCCAAGTCTCAGGTGAACTCTGCTGAAGAAAGCAGGTCCAGGTTTTTTATTGTATATGCTTTTTTTCTTTTTTTCTTTTACTGACCCTCTTGTCTGTTGTGCAGGTTACAGTGGAGTATCGAGACAGTGAGGGAGCTCTGGAGCCTCTGCGTGTCCACACTGTGGTCATCTCTGTGCAGCACAGTCCAGACATCACCCTGCAAGAGATTAGGCACAATCTGATGGAGAAGGTGGTGAAAGTTGTGATTCCTGCCAAGTATCTGGACGATAGAACCATCTACCATCTGCTGCCCAGCGGCAAATTTCTCATGGGAGGCCCACAGGTCAGCGACAGAGGAGAAAGTTGATCTTTTTTTTATTTTTAAAAGCCTACAAAGTGAGCTTTTCTTTTCTCGATCTAAAGGGTGACGCAGGCCTCACAGGACGTAAAATAATCGTTGATACCTATGGAGGCTGGGGCGGGCATGGAGGTGGAGCTTTCTCTGGAAAGGACTATTCCAAAGTGGATCGGTCGGGGGCGTATGCGGCACGTTGGGTTGCCAAGTCTTTGGTCAAAGCAGGGCTCTGCAAGAGGGCCCTTGTCCAGGTGAAATTTAACTCTCCCATCCCTTAATATCCTGTGTTCACAAGCATTCCTTGCTATTTATGATGACTAAACCCTTTTGGGTGGACAGCATTCATTAACTAGGTTTTTCTGTCTGGTACTCCTCTTAGATCTCATATGCCATCGCCGTGAGTCATCCGCTTTCTGTCACCGTGTTTCACTACGGCACGTCGGACCGGGACGAGGAAGAACTGCTTCAGATTGTGCAGAAAAACTTTGACCTACGACCTGGAGTCATAGTGAGGTCTGTGACGTCCCCTCCCCCCTTTCCCAAAATGTGTTACCCTTGAACTAAAAGGTCACACTGTGTCCTTTCTTCACAGAGAGCTGGGTCTGAAGAGGCCGATTTACCAGGCCACTGCGTGCTATGGTCACTTTGGGAGAAAAGAGTTTCCATGGGAACAACCAAAGAAACTTGTCTTTTAGCTCATCAAGTGTGATTGGTTATGGCCAAGGTCATTAACTAAAATGGTTTTAGTGTTCTTTGATTAGAAATCAAACAGCCATGAAACAACAAAAAGTGTAAAAAGAATGACCAAACATTAAATTTCGCACAAAGGTGAAGCGGACATTATCTTTATACTAGTGTTGCTGCACCGATACCGATACCAGTATCGGACGGGGCCTCGATACTGCTCCGTAAAATAATGGTATTGGTATCGGCGAAAGTACCAACAAATAGAGCACCCATACCATTTTGAGAGCCATAAGTTTATTCAACTATTGTCACCTACACTCCTGGTAGGCAATAAAAAAGTTCTACTGATTCACTTTTTTGTATTAGATTTTTTCCCGCCACAAAGGTAGGCAGCAGCTTTGACAAAGCTATGATGGCAAAATTATTTACATTATTATGGTATCGGTATCGGCTGATACTGCACAGCCAGGTATCGGTATCGGGGCCAAAAAATGGCATCGGTGCAACACTACTTTATACCCACATGAAAATGGTTCAGTCATTCTCTTTTCAATACAATACAAACGTTTAAATGTTTGTACTGTAATTTATATATACAAATGTGTCTTTATATCATACTTGCCAGCATGGGGTTGTGAAAATAGGGAATGTTTTTTTCATCGATGTGTTGGCCCACAGGGTTATTACTTTTCATTTCTGGCCTTGTATTTTAAACCTAATCAAGGAACCTTATTCTGAAAATTGTGTTTCTTTGAAATTCAATTAGTGATTTTTATGGACAATGAAAAAAGCTGCTTTAATCATTAAAATGAATACCAGAAACTAAATAGGGTTGTTACTAAGACTGGGTGATAAAACAGATTTTTACCGCTACTGCCATTCACTGCGATAACCGCCGATATGAATAAAATAAATAAACTTAACTAACTTACAAGGGTGGCTGGTATTTCCTTCCCCTTTAAGACACTGCAGGCAGGTGTGTAATCATACCGATCCAGCCAGAAGCTCAAACAAAGAGAATGGCAGATGTGTCCAGTGAAGAAGCCTCTTACACAGCTGTAAACGAAATTACATCAGTTAATCGCGTGGAGCCCAGTGAGAGCAAAGAAGAGAAGAAGTCAAGTACACGTCAGAGTTGAGCGTGCAGCAGGCTGGTTTTGAGTGAGGTGCGAGTTTAAATGATGCACATTGTTCTCGCTGCACACTCAATTCTGTAGTAGCCTACCAAAATTACGCCATAGACGCTGTTGGGACTACCTAAAGTAACACATCCGACCTACACCACCTACCGCACAACCACGCTTTTGACTTTAAAGATGTGCAAAAGGCGCCATTACATTTGCATACAATTGTTTTCAAGAAAGGTAAAATTTTTCTCCTGTTAAATGAGCAATGAATGTCTTTTATATATATTTTTAGATATTTTTTATTCTTTGTATTCATCTTTTTTCCTACTGTACTGTTCACTGTGATGCAACGCTACAATTTCCCCACTGTGGGACAAATAAAGGATTATCTTATCTTATCTTATATTGCCCAGCCCTAGTAGCATTTAGGCTCAGTCCCATTCCTCTCACTTGGCTCTGCGAACCACCCAAGGTGCAGATTCAGGAAGCAGAGTTGTAGTTTAACACACATCTCTGCAGCTCTCTACTGTTACCCACTCTTTACTCCATCCAGACAGTGTCTTACCCACGACCAAAATCTAATAAATTAGCAAAGATTCCCAAAGGAGTAAATCATGATAATCTAATTAACATTAAAATAACTCCAATTGGGGAAAAAGTTAAAACGATTAAATGTGGTCTGTTTAACATAAGATCTAATTCCTCTAAAAGTCTGCAAATTAATGACTTGATTTGTGATAATCACATTTATTTATGTTGCGTTATAGAAACCTGGCTGCAGCAAGAGGATTATGTGAGCATAAATGAGGCAACTTGTTCAAGCTATTTAAATTTTCACATGATACGCAGAAGTTCTGGGCGAGGAGGAGGAGTAGCAACAATGTTTCAGTCTGACTACTGATAACCCAAAGCCAGTTAATACCTACAACTCTTTTGAACATTTAACCCTTAATTTCCTCATCCAAATTGCATTAAAAGCAAGAAAACCTCTTGTTTTTGTAACTATGTATCGTCCACCAGGTCCTTACTCTGAAATTTTAGATGAGTTTTCTCACAGTTCCTTTCTAATTTGGTATTAAATAATGCAGAGAAACTAGTCCATGCATTTGTTACTTCAAGACTGGACTAATGTAATTCTTTACTATCAGGAAGTCCACAAACAGTAAAATGCTGCAGCCAAAGTTCCGATGAAAAGATCATATCTCTCCTATTCTGGCTTCTCTTTTTGGCTCCTTGTTAAATCCAGAACATAACCTTAAAACTCCTCTCTCGCCACATATACAAAGCCTCCCGAATGGCCAAGCAAGCTCCAGCGATATCCGTATGAGATTACAATTGTTTCTCATGTTCCCTAACAGAGAGGACTTCGTTGTCAATCTGCAGGAGTTTACTAGTGGTTCCTAGAATTTCTAAAAATAAAAATGGAGGCAGAACTTTCTTAGTTATCAGGCTCCTCTCCTGTGAAAACAACTAACAGTTTTAGTCTGTGAGGTAGTAGCAAACCTGTCAACTTTTAAGGCTAGGCTTAAAACTTTCCTTTCTGATAAAGCTTATAGTTAGTGTGGCCTGTTTATCCTGAGCTTATCTCTATAGTTATGCTGCTATAGGCTTGAACTTATGGAAGACATAGGACCCCCATTTCATCATTCCAGCTTTAACTTCCATCTCTATTCTTCCACTCATGGAAGAATCTGTTAGTACAATCTCTAACGTTATGCACTTTCTCTGCTTTTTTCTCGTTAGTAGCTTTGGCTCGTCTTTAAAATGAGTGAACATTAACCTCATTTATGATTGACCTAATTTGAGTATTGAGATCAAAGAAAAGCCTGAACATCTCTCACAATTTGACTGAGAACAAAAACAAGCATTAGAACTTGACTAAATCTCTTTATCATTAGACATGGATATCACCCTACCTCTCAGTAGGGCATCAAAAATTGAGGATAACTCTTGTTGTTCCCCTGCACGGAAATCTTTAGTAAAAGGCGAAAAGATTTATGCGATCTGAAGAGAAACAAGAGTGCATATCCTTAAAACCACTAAGTCACTGTAGACATTCGCCATTATACTCATTTGACTTATGGTGGAACTAGCTTAACAATATTGGAACTAGTTTTGGTTACGGAAATGGATAGACGTTACCATCCATAAAGAACCATGAGTAAAAAACTACATTTTTAATGTAATTTGTTGAAACCAACTTTAAAAATGAATCTATGGATGATTTCCATAGAGGGGGCAGAGCCTTGGAGAAACTGTTCTGATAGAAGAATTGGCAACATTGAGCAAACTTTCAGGA
>JAGKQL010000057.1:8557269-8583458 GCA_018398635.1 Cyprinodon brontotheroides
AGGATCCAGCAAACAGGAACTGAAGAGGGAGGGCTTTTAAAGGGGACAGACAAAGAGAGAGAGAGCGGCGAGGGAATTGAAAACAGGTGCAGAACAGAAAAAACAGAGCAAGGGAGGAATAAGAGGGCAGCAGAGGACAACAAATGGAAAACAGGAACAAACAGACCAAGACTCTGACAATATATATAGAGTATATATATATATATATATATATATATATATATATATATATATATATATATATATATGTGTGTGTATATCCTAATCTCTGCATGTAACCTCTCTCAGCTGGGGTTGCTCCTCACAATGCATGTAGAGGGTTTCAACCCCAAATTCAGCACCCTGAGGCTGGGGCATACCAAGCGAAGCGTAGGGAGGCCGGTAGGGCGCTAGTGAGTGTCAAGACCACTGTCCAGGATGAAAACAACTAAGATGGAAGATGGCCCCAAAGACAAATGTACCGGTTACTTTAAAGTCCAGATACCAAAGTGAGGACAAGAAAGATGAAGGAGAACCATCATGGAGTGACAAGCAGCTGCACGGCGTGTACCACAGACAAATAGAAGAAGTGGCTGATATAAAATTTTTTTAATGGCTGAAAAGGCAGGGATCATGGCTAGAGGCTTAATCAAGGCAGGACAAGAACAACAGGCACTCAGTACAAGATCAATAGAGGTCAGGGTCTACCTTTACATGGCATACACACAGACATCCAGGCATTCTTCGACACGCTATCCCAAGTGGGTCGTGAGTGGAATATGTTGATATGTTAAAATAAAACACGGTTTTTAGTACAAATCAACAAAATGAACTCTCTGCATTTTATTAACCCATTCCCTTTGAGAGCAGTGGGCTGCCATTGAGCGACGCCTGGGAGCAGTGTGGGGGTCAAGGGTCTTGCTGGACCCAGAGTGGCAGTCCTGGGAGTGCGGGGGCTTGAACTCAGAACCCTGAATTCTAAGCCTATGTTTCCCAACCACTGGGTCACCACTCTAAAAGTGGCAACCTCCTTCCAACCAAACGGCATTGAAGTCCTATACCCACTGTATTTCCCCAATCTGTACATATATGCTAAAGCCCCTGTGGCACCTTGACGATTTAGCCAGCATATCCTGATGTCACAGAATCTTCTAAAATTCATAATGAGTCCAGATCTTGGTAATTTGTCTGTTCTTGGTAATGGGTTTATTGAAAATGAGGTCACATTTGTGTAGCAACCTGCAGAATGAACAGATGCATAAAAAGAAAAAAGAAATAATCAAGAAAAATATTCAGCGTCATGTCTGCTAGGAAGTTAGTTGGGCGAGAAGGCAAGGAGGATCCATCACATTCAGCTTCTCACTCACCCTATGATGGGGATGAAGTCTGGAGCAGAACTGGCGGTTTCCTCCTGTGAACCCCCTTTTATACCAAAAAGCTGCCAATACACCATTATACAGTAGCTGTAAGTTAGAAACACGTTCATTGGTCATCTGGAACATGTCAGATAAGTTTTTATTAAGTTATGCACAAGTTACACGTAGATTTTGGATAAGCTAGACACCACAACTTATGAGTAACTGACTTTTAATGCATGTCAAAAATCAGATAACTCACCTGTAACCTATGACCCATGCATGAGCATACGCTCGAGAAATTATTTCTCAACGTACTTGCTGTATGTCGTCGTGCTTCAGCATGCTTCAGCGTGCTCATAAGTTATGCATAACATACCTTATAACTTATCCAAAGTATGCCTGTGTTTATGCCAGAGTTTTTGTACGTCACCATATGCTAGCTAACTCTTCAAGGTGTGACAGGGGCTTAGTACCAAAGTAGGTATTTGTTGTATGAGATTTATTCAGATTAATGATCCAAATTATTTCTTGGATGCAAAACCAGTTTAATATTGTTCCCCTGATAAAGTTCGTATGAGTATGTATGTTTAAAATGATGAATCATCATTTCATTTAGTCATTCTTGTTTTAAACCTCCTTTTGATTTTGTGTTTGGTTTGACACCCTACTGCATCTCAAAGGTACAACTAGTGTAAATAACAGCTTTTTTCCCCCTGTTTCTCTGTTAAAGTTCCCGCCACATAACTGATAAGGAACAAGCTTGTAGCAGTGTGGTGGTAATAAGGCTTTTAGTCGCACGGATCTGTCACAGGAAGAGGACAGAGACGGTGAAGGGCTGAGATAAGAAGAGGAAGGTCTGTTAATAACAGTGAGGGGGTTGATTTTCTGATTCAGCGCTCAGAGCTCCTTGATTACTTTGACAACCTGTTAAGAAATTCAAGAGGGCGACGGTCAGCTCATAAAATTTGCAGAACCTGATTGACTTTAGCATATTTTCATAAAGGCAGCCCTGCATGTGTGTGTTATGTGCGAGCTGCTGTCAGCTGAAATGGAAATGAACTGGATCTATCTCTTAACTTTTTATTAGAGCTGAAGGGGGGAAAAAGGGTCTGACTCCTCGGCTCAGGATATCAGACCCTCTGTCATTTCAAGCAGAGGTGGGATCTCTTTTTGGTTTTTGCATATCTTTTTCTCGACTTGTCAATCTTTCACATTCTGACATTCATCAACATTTATCCACTGTTATAAATCATCTAAAGTTGGTTATAACAGTACAGTAAGTGAGAGAAACTGACTTATATCTAAATACTGAGGAGATGATTAGTGGACCTTGACCCAGGCAAGGTGAGTCATCAGGTGAAACTAAGTGGAGGGACTGAACAAAAATGGATAAAAATGCTTAGCGCTTAGAGTGGCGATGGATAAAAGAGGTACATAGAAAAAACAAGAGTGAGCTGCATGTAAATAAACAGAGGACTAAATATAGTATTCAGTTCCTTTTCTTTTTTCATTTTCTCTTTAATGTAAACCTTTCACCAATATTCAGTTCCAGTCAAACTTTATTTATAAAGCGCAATATAAAACAACCAGGGTTAGACAAAGTTCTCAGAGGTAAAACAGAATGAATGATAAAAGAAAAGAAAATTATAAATTAAAAAGTTAAATTAAAACATCTTGCCAAGTTTCCACTTAAAAGGAATAGTACACTAAAGAACATGATTCAGCCTTCATTTTCTACTCACCCCCATGCTGAACAACACTCTGGAGTGTAGCACATTATCTCAAAATGCAACTCCGGAGGTGTCTGGGGGAGAGCTTGCTTGCTGTCTGCTGGCTTACATTCAAATAATGGAGGTCTATGATTGCCCGAGGGCAGAAAGGTCCATAGAAGTCCACCAAAAAAACATTTCAATAATATCAAGCCCATACGCGCATCCACACTCGTCCAATGTATTTCCAGTGTCCTGAGTGGGTAGCATCCGGGAATCCCCTCTCGAAGCGAAGTCATTTGGGAATGTTTTTAAGAGGCATAAACGCAGCAGTAGTGTATAAGGATTTTCCACCTGAAAGCGTTCGCAGTACTTCTTCTGAGCAGCGAGCAGGGAACGGGGAGACGAAAGTCGCGCGCATTCCAGCTGCTGACAAAGAACTCATTAAACTCTTCACCTCAACACTGAAGTCCTCAGACATTTTTCTTTCGATTTGCATTTCTTTCTTTTGCACAGGTAAGCAGCACATTCTTCTTCTGCAGCTACGCATTATTGGCAGAGCAGGCGCTGAATGCGCACTTTCATCTGGTTTTGGTACTGCCGACTTCCGGTAGCATCGCTCATGACTGGCGCGAAGTCGTACATAACCACTTTGCCAAACTCCTGCATGAGATTATAATAAAGCAGAATTCATGCAGCATACAACAAATTGGAGCAATATGGCGAAATTGCACCAGCCCTGCTACCGCACTTGAAAATAAATCTGTTGGGCTGCTTTTGGCATGAAGACAATTATTCTTATTGCCACATTACCCCAGACTCAGGACACTGGTAAAAAAAAAAGAGACATTTAAGATCAGAATAATCCGGTCAGATAGGGTAAAAACTGACTGTCATGGTAAGTCTTTGATTTTGTTTAATTTGCTCAAGCATTTTGCTGTTGACTTTGCAGCAATCCCTCACACCCTGCACAAAAGCTGACTTTATACTGTAGTCATGTCTAGAAGAGAAACAGGACCAAGCACTGAAAAACAGGCCCAACTCTTTTTATCTATAATTTAAGTTGATGATGGCAGCAGGCCAGCTGATGCCTCTCTGTAGAATGGTGTCACTGTTTAACAGAAAACGGCGCCAGATGGAGCTAATATCAAAGAAAAAGAGAGAATAAAGTAAAGAATAAAGGTGTGACTAATAAGTAATGCAGATTTGGAGAACAAAAGTAGTGCTGAATAAAACTTTGAAAGAAAAGCAATCATTCTGGAGATCTGGGTGTTTTGCCTGGATCTCCATGGTGGTGGCCTCTTCCGATGTGGACCCTCAGGAAGCTTCATGGGAAAGAGAGCATGAAATGCTGTGGTTTTACTGTCCTCACACAACTCTTTGTGGGGGGGTTGGGTGTTGGTTGCAGAGGTCTTACAGCTGTTTATGAGCCAGAACTGCATCCTCTTCTCTGGTCATCATGTCAAGATGAAAAGATGAAACATAGACTCTGGTTTCTATGTCCAAAACCACGATCATGGCACATGACACAACAAGATTGTGGAAGCATATCTGTCCTTGGCCTATTTGTGAGATAAAATGTTTCGAGTGTGCCTGCCTGAATAGGAGTGAGTTCACAGAAATGTTGTGCCAGCTTCAATGCTGTAATGTTTAAGGTAGGGGGGTAAGAGAGCAGATGCCTTCCTACTCTAGACAAGGATGAAGGGAAGGTCATGAGAGATAAGAATGAGTTCCCAAAGCTTCCTTCAAGCCATGAACGGGAGAACATTTCTGAGTGTATATCTGGCTAAACTGTATGTACTTGATGAATTAAAGTGTTTTTTCTTGGGAGTAACCAAATGTTTAAGTGTGAGAAAATTTCCTTATGGGGGTGGGTTGGTTCCCCTGGGGGGAGAGTCTGTGTGTGATTTTGTAAGGTATAAATGTATGTACTGAAATGCCTCAGTCAGAGAGCTCTATCTCTCCGTTCAAGGACATTAAATACATTTGAACATTATTTCTTGCAAGAAATGCCTCTGCCTCAGCTTCCAAACTCCACAAGATGCACCTTGATGCTCTTGGGTTACTGAGAATCAATCCAAAATACAACAAGGATGTCCCATAAAGTCTAGATTTGCGAGGGTCAGAGGTCTCAATACACAATATGGCTGCTGTGCATATGCAATGTCACAAAGCTTGCTGAAATAACTTACTTACTAGTGGTTTGTATCTCATTAAACCCGGTGCATATGGTGCTGTTCTGGTTTCTGAAAAGCTAATTAAGGGTTTGAATGCATAAAAATAAAAGATATCTTTTCTCACCGGCCTGTGTTAGCAAATCCCACTGCTTTTAAACTGTGCAGTCAGATCAACGCAACTCAGATGTGGCCTCATTCAGTGATCAAAACTTTGGTGTTTAAGACGAATGGAACTGTTGATGGACGAGGTTGGTTGCGGCTTCTGTGTGTCCTTGAACAGAATTGAGCAAGAGAAAAAAAAAAATAGATTGATGCCATATTTCTCAAAAAAGCAGAAAACTTTCTATTTGGAAATGGTGCTATTCAATCATTTTGGCAGCCTAATTGTGATCTAATTAAAAATGTGATTATGAGACAGGAGAATGAATCTTATGAACAATCTTGCAAGACAAATATATAATGTCTGCCTTTAAAATAAATCCTGCGACAAAATCTATCTATCTATCTATCTATCTATCTATCTATCTATCTATCTATCTATCTATCTATCTATCTATCTAGCTAGCTAGCTAGCTAGCTAGCTAGCTAGCTAGGGAAGCTAGCTAGCTACCTAAATACCTCGACAGCTTTAGCTTCATTGCTTTGTACACAAATGTTCATACTGTATTCCAATGTTGTTTGAGCCATTTGCCTCTTGGAATCTATTTTATTTACGTTTTATTCACACTGAATCTTGAACTTTTCTTCATTTTTTTTCTACCATGCTTGGAGATGCTAACGGGCTTAGCCGCAGCAGTCCACTTTCTTGTTAAATCCTCTACAAAGTGCCTTATTCAATAAGAAACAAAGTAATAATTAATATTGCAATATTTCAGAAAAACTTAGAATGCAACCAGAGGAAGTTACTGCCATATAAATGTAAACATTTTCATTTAATGTTGATATTAAACTACAGCTCTTTGGGGAACGTCTTTAGCTAAGCTCTGCTTTGGCTATGCACAGGATCATCTTCATTTAGTCACGGATTATCATGTGATTCTAATGTCAACTACTGATAAGAACAGAGGGCAATCTAACCTAAAACATCTGGCTTATCTGAAACAGCACAGACATTAAGAGGGGTTTTTGGGTTAGATGCAGATCGTGGGCATGGGTAGGTAACAGCACTGGCCAAGGAGACTCCATTAAATGAGTTGAATTTAATGGAGTGCATACTATTTCTTTAAATACAAATATCCATGGTGTATCACAAGCTTTATTTTTTAGTGAACGGCAAAACTGTCAGATTTTAGCATGTAAAAATGACACATGAAAAAAGCAAAATGAATTGATTTTTTTAAATAATATATTTTAGGCTCTAGCAGCCTTTTATTTTATTATTTGGAAGTTGGCAGACAGGAAATGAATTTGAGGGAGGGGGCAGACATGTGGCAAAGGTCAACAGGCTGGGATTCAAACTTGAATTGAGGACCTAAACCTCTGAACATGCGTTGTACCCTTAACCTCCCGCCACCTCTATGCCTTGGACTTTTAATCAAAGTGCTCTAGTACAAGAATCTCAAAGCTTTCAAAATATATTTACCCCGTCTTTATTATAAAGAAATCCACCTCGAGGAAACCCCGCTGCCTTCTCGGCAAAGATGTCAGCTTGTGGCGTAGATCATGGGCCGTGAGCGGATACCTCTTCTTTAATCTTTCCTCAGCCGTTTCACCTTTTGAATCCGGCCAGGCCCCACCTAGAGCCCCTTTGTTCAGAATGCTAATGCGATCTCTCTGTGTTAATAATAAATAGGTGCTGATAAAATAATACATTTCTAATGTCCCTCTCATATCCGCACCCCACCATTTCAGATTAGTTTATCAAGGCTCAGACGCCCCCCAAACACTTTGGACTTAATTATTTAAAATGCTTAAAAAATTCAAAGTGGTGGATTTGAATTAAATATTCAGCAGCTCACAGGCGTTTCAATTATTTTACACATGCAGAAATGTTAAGAACTCACACTGTGCGAAATAAACATTGAGAGACAGAATCATTTGGGCACTGATGTGATACAGCATTGTCAATAATTTAGGGATAAATCTTAGTGCCACGGCTTCCCACATTTATGCTTTATCCCATTTAGGGAATTTGGATACTACTTTGAAAGTCATTTGTTTTCCTACACCCTGAAGCTCAGGGACGAAATGCTAAAAGAATATGTCTTGCTGGCAAATATAAGACAAGCGTCCCTGTCTCCAACGCTTTGTTTTAGACGGTCACACGCTGAGATGCTCTCTCCTTTCCTCCCCATCAATCTTTAAGAGCCAACAAAGCATAAAAAGATGTTTCCATCCCCATCTGTAATTCAAGCATTCCTCTGTGGATCCTATACATGGTATCGTTCATCCACAACACAAATGCTTTTGTTTGCTGCCTGTCATCGTGCTGTATTATTTAGAGGCAGACCAAACAGAAAGTCATCTTCTCCCCTGCTTAATTCATTCGACTGCTAGCTCCTCAGGCCTGTCGACGCATCTACCACAGGGATCAATTTCACCACGGCGAACCCACCGGATCAGATCAAATGGGACTCGTTCTCTTAAAACACCATCGCTATCTTTGGCACTGGCCCCTCTGAGGGGGGAAATCTTTTGGAGGGTGGGGTGAGTCCTCATGCACTGTGGAAAAACTTTTAGGAGAGGTTGTGGATTAATAACAGTTTAGAACTCCTTTGTGTAATGGAGATGAACATAATCGACGACGTGAGCTGAATGATGGGCTTAGAGACGTTCCGGAGTCTCAAATTAATTTAAATTGCTGCGTGACATGCCCAGAGGTTCTGGGTCAATGTTTTTTTTTTTTTCCTCATTCTCCTCATGTCCCTATTTCACCTTCTGTATAAATAAAGAAATCAGACAAAAGTTAGAGAAGCTGAATATAAATCCAGATAGTTAACAATAACTGACCTTTAATGATCTCACATTGGGGGAAATTTAGCCCCCCAGATTTAATCCGCCCAAGCCCATGGGGAGCAGTGGGCTGCCATCACGGGGAACCCAGGGAGCACCGGACCTCAGCAGACCCAGAGTGGTGTCTGAGACCTAAAGTCATGGGGAAGTCATATTTAAATGTCAAATCATTCTGGCTTAAACATGTATATAAATGTACTCCCTTTTATCAGACAGTATTGTCCCAAAATTTAGAATGTTTCTACTTTTTAAAATAATCTGTCTTAAAATCTATTCCATTTTTTTTCATTATCTAGCTGCAGGCCAATAAATTTTATGTACGTCAGTAACGTAACAATTCTAAATTTGCTCAACTCATATATATCAACATTCGTCAATCAAATTCTTTTCTCGTCATAGTGATCTTGATCTCATATGTCGCAGCCAATATATCAACGGTTAAATAAGAATAATTTCCTTTCCCCCATTAGCTACGCTTTACATGCTGTAGCCCCCCATCCGACCCGTTCCTTGGTTGATCGGAAATTCAAAATTCTGTTTACATGGGACACTAAATGAAAATGATCCCATCATGACGTGTGTATACATGTGTACCAAGCTTTGGATCAGATTAAATTTTTAAGCATAAGCGCGAGAACTTCCTGCCAAACTCTGGCAGTTCTTGTTCGCGCTCCGGTTTTTGGGAAGCCTAATAAAACGCATATGCCCGGAGCGAGCCAGTGAAAGAAAACAGGAGAGAGGAGGGAAAAAGCGCTTGGCAGCTAAATGTCCGAGAGAAAAAATGTAGGAATGAGCTTATTGAACCGGGCGTGGGAGAGCTGAAAGTGGGCTGGGTGAGAGAGAAAAGAGGAAGAGGGAGGAGGATAAATTCCTGCTTCCTGCAGCTTTAAATGAACTTTGAGTGTATAAGTCGGCGTTCCTAGACTCTCTCTCCTCAGCCATGTTGCTCCACACAACGAGAGCGAGCGGTGGTTTCCTTGTTGCTGACAAGGCGGAAAAACGTCACGCTGACGCCGCATTTCACATGCAGGCGCAGTGAAGCATTATTTTACTCTCTAAGCATCCGAATGGATGTTTAGCATGGACGCCAATCGGAATGGCGCATCGGAAAAACCACCTCTTTTTCGGAATTAAATTTAGATCCGATCGGACCGAACCGGATTAGAATCTTTCAGTCTGGACATGCGTTTACATGAAACATGATTTTGATCTGATCGGGCTTCTTCAACCCCATTAGTTGTGTCCATGTAAACGTAGGCTAGTGAGTTCGGCCCCAGTGTTCAGCAGCAATGAGCTAACAGAACTGGTGCGCGCTATGCAGGCGGTGCGGTCAAACATGTACGGTTGTAAGCCTTTCTACACCAAAACCAAGCTTCTGCCGCCCTGGCTGCCCTTTTCCACAACATGTTCGTCCCCTCGCCTCCTCCTCTAAATAAAAACGGAGGGAGACTCATCCACTCACCGGTCACCAATTTAGTGCTACTTGGTCCCTATGGAATTTCCCATTGGGAAACCTACTACCACAACAACTCAGCTTCCCTTGATAAAAAAAACAATCACATTCACTTTATTATTGTATGTAAAGTCGGAAGAATTCGGAAACACAATGCTTGGAACAGCCGTTTCCCTACAACTTTAAATTATAATGAATATTTAAGCTTTTTTTTTTTTTTTTACTAATATTTCAGTTTTCTGGTGAGTCATTCAGGTCATTTACTTAAAAAAAAAATATAGAACATTTGGCTGAATCGGTCAAGCTCCTGTGTGTACTTCTGGTATCTATTGTAAAAGATGGCAGCATCCTACCCTGCAGTAGTTAACTCCTTCTGAAATGAGTCCAAATCATTACCCCTTGCAAATGACCCAAATTATTTTGTTATAACTGACACCATTCAGATATCCTTTTTTGTACGTATTGTACGTGTTGTTGTTGATTTTTGCACCTAATGTCCCTCAGTCTTCTAGGGTTTATTTTGCTAATAGTTTTGTATTTATATTGAAGGATGATAAAAAGGTTTATGTTGCTTTTATTTTGAAGATATAGCTTTTCTACCATCATACCGATGACTTTTTCTTTTGGCTTCTAAAGGACATTACGCGTTTTAATGCATATTTTATTTGGCATCTAGCTGGAAGGCAAACAGGTATGATTTTACAGCATTGTACCATTTTTTCTTTTGTAACAGTTAATAGTTGACATGTTTTTATATGCAAACAAAGTTTAAGCAAGCAAATAAGCTAATGTTAGCTAATTGCATTTATCCTGTATGGTTTGGTTGGCTAAATGAGAAATTTGATCATATGTAAATTGAATAATTTTTTGCTTTTATTTTATTTACAGCTCTTACGGCGTGTCTATGGTGTTTTCTCCTGTTTGATGAATAAATGGGTTGGAATACCCCACCATAGTCCATCAGTCCTCATCATTGAGTGTGTCGTCTGAATCAAGTCTGGCTAGAATGATACACCCCTCCACCACCATGGTTTAAAGTCGATACATGGCTTTTCTACTGATGCGTCATGTTTGGTTTCTCCTAAGCATCTCTACTTTTCCAAAACGGAGTTTTGTTCTCATAAGACAACTTACTTGTTTAATGTGTCCCAGCACAGTCTGAAAAAGAGTACTTGCTTTTTATTATACTGATTATCACTTTGCAGTAGTTTGTTTATATGTGTGCTGTATGGTTTTTGCTGCACATCTTTGAATCTATGAGAACCTTGTTAGAGAACCTTAGCTGAAGAAGAGCCATATAATGCAGCCTGCCTCTGTTGCCCCTCACTGCCCTGCTCCATTCTTTTAATTAGAGTGAGCAGATACACCTGTCTCTCTCCCAATTACCCTAATTATTTCCAGATGCTATCATGCCTATTAATAGCTCTTTGTCAGTCACCGCCAGATTATCTCCTGGTCTGGAGCAGGTTTGTTCCAGTGCTTGTGGCCACCACATGGCTTCCTGTGCTCGACCTTCCCGGACTGAACAGGCGGTCAGCAAGAAGCAAGGCAGTCTAGGACACGGCACAGTCAGATTTAAGGATTCAAAGTCTGTTGTTCTGTCATTATCTGACTTCCTGGAATAAGTATGCTGAGACCTGTTGCCTTTGTTCCCTTTTCAGCTACCTGACACAATATTCCCTCTGAGCCTGAACTTAGCTTATGAGGAAGTCCCCTTCACTTTTTCAGTCCGATTATCAGGTTCTCTGAAGCAGCACTTGACCCTTTTTTCTTAAAATCATAATAAACTTGGAAGTTACAAACACTTCCCCTGGTCTCTCTAACAGTGTTTCTAAATAAAGTTGAAGTTATGTTGGGAGCTGGAGAAGTTCCATCTTTCTCCAGCAGAGTCCGCCATGGATCCTCCTGAGCTGAGCCTTGACACACCTGGGCATCTCATCATCAGAGGATCCACAGTATGTAAAGCTGCCTTCAGACCTTGCCTCGGCGCTTGCAGTGTTAAAATCAGTTGGATTTAGCACCTGAGCCTATATCTTCTGAGAACCTTTATTTGCCATTGAATCCAGATTGGATTCTAACCCTTTGTCTCTGCTTTTCAGGAGTCCTGTTTTTCTCCTGTGAAGCTCTGGAAGAGCCTGCGAGCCTGCCCTCTGAGCCAAACCCTGAAGACTCTTCTCTGGATTCCCGGCTCTGGACTAAGAGCTGGAAACCCAAACCAAAAGGTCTGCCTTCCGCGCTAGAAGTAAGGCAGCTGAAGCAGTTATCCGGATTTCCTAACTGAAGACAAAACAATCTGGACCCAACAGTGCCTCTCTCAAGGCTTTAACCTGGACTTCTCAAGGTACAAACCTGAAACTCTCAAGTCAAACTCCACTGATCCAACGCTAACTGAACTGTCTCACACGCAGCTCCAGTGAACCAGCCCCAGGCCTGAACCAGTGCCAGTGTTATTTCCATGTGCTTTGTGAAACAATAAACCTGTTAAACTTTAATTCTTGTTCTGCATCTTGGGCCTCTCAGTAACCCATCATGACAAGTTAAAATTAACTGTAAATACCTGTTTTAACCTAAAGCATCCCCCCAATAACAAGTAGGGCCACATACTGAAAGGACAAGGAGGCGCAGAAAGGAGAGGGTCTTCACGAGAATGGAGACACAGACAGGAATAAAAACAAAAGGAAATGTGTTTTAAACATTAAGAATGCTGCAGCGATGATGAGCTGTTTGTGTTGTTACTGAGAATGTGTTATGCTATGACACACACACTCACACACATCTTGAAATCCCCACAGACCCTGGGGCCTTATTCTCATGCCCCCTCAGCTGGGTGACAACAAACCTGCCTGTCTGATTTATGGAAATGCAGATGGAGTTTTTATTACTCCTCCTCACGATATACCCCCTCACCCCCCCACACACATCCATTCTGCGAGGACAAAGGAGGGTCAAACACTGGAAGAAATGTGTCATCCCCACAGCAGCAAGAAAATGTGGATCAGAACCTTGGCTGTGAGTGTTATTTATGTTGTGAGGACGTTAATCTTTCTCTACAGTGTGAAGAACAATGTCTTACAGACATCAAACTTATGGCGTCAGGTGTTTGGAGGGTAAATTTGTACAAGGATTTGAGGATTGTGGAAGGAGACAAAGAAGTCTATTAAATACATGTGTGTTGGTGATATTTGCTATAAAGACCTCTGTAAATTACACATTTCTTTTAGATAGCCGATTCTGAGGGTGTTGTCATATTATAAGGTGGCATTTAATTATATAAGCTATCTTGGTTTTATGTTTAGCAGGACAATGCAGATTTAGTTGATCTAATAGAATAATAGAGTTTTATGATTTGAATTTTAAAGTAAGGACCCCGGGCTACGAGAACAAGCAGAAGGGGGCTGCAGTTCTATACTTTGGCCACAGGTGGCAGTATGATTAGAAAACTACATTTGAATGAAATTAGTTTTCAGAAAATGAAATGTGGGTTCCATTTTTTTATTCCATTAACAAAACACATTCTCTGCTTGATAGATTAATGGAACAAAATTCACTCCAAAGAACCTGCTGTGTGGTAAAAATGGAATCATGGTGTTTAAAAGTTTTTTTTATAACCAGGACACCTGGTTGCCCTGTACACTGTAGGATTTTCGGGCCGATTTTCAAGTCATGCGAGAATCTTTCGATCGGGCCGACTTTTAGCCTGATCGTGAGTCATGTAGTGTACAGGGGGTTACGAGCGGCGATCAGCCTCTCACGACAAACTCCTGATCAGAAATCGGGAGGTCGGGAGAATATCAAACATGTTTGATATTCTCCCGACCGTCGTGGGCAAATCGCTTAGGGCGCAAAGAAGGATTCTTCTTTTTATTCATCCTCTCAGATGTAAACACAGCAGCATGGCAGGGATGCAATGAGTGAAATGCAGCTATGTCTGCAAAATTGAAGGACCGCAGCAGCCACGTCCGTTTTCCAAATACGTCGTCACCCTTTCTTTCTAGGACCCTCAGCACAAAATTGCACAAATTGCAAAGGTTCACTATAGTGAGCATAATATTCCCTTCTATTTGTTTGGCTTCAGGATAGAGAACTAGAGAGCAGCTCCTTCTCACTGCAGAGCTGAGTCCAATGTGGTTTTTAGTCGTACAGTGTGAACAGGTAAAGCGTGCAACGATTGAAAAAAATCGCACAGTGAACGCCGGTCTTAAAGTCCATGTCGGATGACATCAATGGACCTGCGTCACGATGTGGGCATTGGGAAAGACAAGTTAGGCAGCTAAACTTTTAACTTTTACAGCTCGACACGTAGAATGATCCAATGAGAGAGGTTAATCTCAGGGACAAACACTACATCCAAGCTGTGATCTCTCCTCCTATTGAGCTGTCATTTTAGAACCAATAAATATACATAAAATAGGTTACCTTCACTGGTTTTACATAAAAAGCCAGGAAAATGTATTGTTGATGTGCAAGCACTACTATTCCAGTAAAGTATTTTCATACTTAACTGCAGTGAAACAGTTCATAAATATTTATATTGAATAGAAACGTTCAATTAATGTAAAAATGTTCCATTTTATATTCTTGTACAGTTATTACTACCAACCCTAAACTCAACTCACCGTTCTGAACAACAGAATATTTAAAAGTAGAATCTAATCCCCGTGAACTGCCTGCGAAAAATGAAGTTTAGTACCCAAATGATTTCAAAACAACTTTTTTCCCTACCTATCATAGCAAAGTTGAAAACAAAACAAGCCGCTTGATGCTCCATCAGGTGCCATTTGCTATCCGTGCATCATCATTGTAGCTTACCCTACCAAGCTGGAAACTGTCAGTCACCCGTTTGACTCTCAAAACACCTTTGATGTCAGCACACTGTACAAACCGTGGGATATTTCAGACTTTACCTACAAAAATAAGGAGAAGAAAAAAACTCACCTGCCTGCAATCCTGATGCTGACACCACTGGAAACATAAAGGCATTATTTGTGAGAAATTGTGGTTACAGCAGTGTGTGACAAAGCTGTTGGCCAGTAGAAGGTCTAAATTGTGCTTTTTAGTGGCAGGCCAAAAGCAATGCTACACCCAAAACATGATTAGCCTCTTGGCTTTCTACTCACCCCATGCTGAAATGCAACACTTTTGGAAAATTTTTTCGATATCTCAAAATGCATCTCTGGAGATCTGGTGCCCACTGACATTCAAAATGTAATGAGTCTATGGAAACGTAAGCAGACAGAAAGGTCCATAAAAGTCCACAAAACGTACACAGTTCTCCATACTGCTCGGCCCCAAATGTATTCAAAGTGTCCGAGTGGGTAGCATCCAGAATTTACTCGAAACAGTCATTTAGAATGTTTCTTGCTTAGCGTGCCAGGTATGGATTTCCTAAAAGCGCGTTCACGAGCTTCCAGCGTAAAACCGCGGCAGACCAAAACCAGATGAAAGTGCGTACCCAGCGCCTTGCTCTACCGATAATGTGCTGCAAAGAAGAAATGTGCCGCTTACCTGTGACTAAAGAAACAAATTTAAAGAAAAAATGTTCTTGTAGTGCTTTAAAGTTGAGGAAGAGCATGGAAGCTTCTTGAATGTCAGCAGATTGACAGCAAGAAGCCTCCCAGATCTCCAGAGTATTTGCATTTGAGATATCAAAAAAGTACTCCAGAGTATGCTGTTCAGCATGGGGGGTGAGTAGAAAATGAAGGCTAATCATGTTTGGGTGTATCATTCTCAAGTTTTCTTAAATAATGTTTAAACCCGATCAGGCTCCAGAAATGGCTCTTTAAATCAGGGTTCTTCAATGCTTTTCGAAAGCCAAGGACCCCCAAACTGATGGCGTAGTACTTTAGCGGGCCTCTACCTAATTATATATATATATTGTATGAAATTGCCATATATCAAACTGGTCCTATAAGCCTCTCTATTACAGATGGAGTAATGTAAGTGAAAGTATTTCTCCCTGGGATTATTAAAAGTATTTCTGATTCTGATTCTGGTTGATGGGACAGATGTTGTGAATGAAACGGTGAACCAGCTTCAAAGAGCTCCATCTTCTGCCTCCATTCATCTGTTTACTACAGTGTGTTGAATTCATGTTAATGGGTATTTAAAGACATTTCAATTGGTGGAAAAAATTGCAGGGGGGAATATTAAAAAAAGTCTAATCAACTAAAACTTTCACGACCTTCATGCAGTACCTCCTGTGGACCCCCTAGGATTCACGGACCCCCTGTTGAAGACTTACTCTTTAAACTGTAGTAATCTAATCCAAAAATAAATGAGCAGTTAATTGCAATATGAGTTGTCTGGTGTTGCAAGAAACTCACAAACAAATATTTACCTTAATATTTGTTCTTTATTGATTTTTAGGTGTTAACTGCATTGATATTATAAGTTGATATTTTAATACAGATGCATAAAGGTATAAGAATGATCTTTATTCTGATTATAAGTGGCTCTCCATGGTGCAGCTATCACAGCAGAGAGCAATGATGTGGTGCAAAGAATATTAACAAGACCTATAATAAAGCAGCGATTGACTTTTGTATGTGTAGTAAACGTGATCGACTACATGCAATGTGGCTGAAAAGGCAAGGAAATACGTTCACACCTGAGCTTTGCAGGGAGGAGGGGATCGGAGGCGTAAGGGAAGCCCAGCGGAGATCATATTTGTTTCTTGCAGCTGAATATTCATCAACCGCAAATCATTTTATGTCAGCGAGAGAAAAGAATGGAGTGACTGGGAGGTTTCATTATCAGAAAACGTAATCCTCTTTGTGAGCGATACCCTCCGCCAGTCTTTAAAGAAGAAAGAGAACAAAGAAAGAAAGAAGAAACTGATAGACGGATAAAAGAGCTAAAACAAAGGAATGACAGCAGAACGAGGAGCTTGGCTCTTTCAAATATTCATGTTATTGTTTTTAGAAACCTTTGCTGGCATATATGTAGTTGTATAAAGCCTTATTCGCCACTTTTTTGTATTTTCTCATACCAGTATATTCTCCTTCCCTCTTAATTCTCTCTGCATGCACTGATCCGGTACTTCCATCATTTTTCACCTCGCAGTATTTCTTTGGTTTCCCTTCCCTCTCTGGGGTTTTCTTTATTCCAGAGTCCTTAGTATACTCTCTTTGCTCCTTCACCAACACCCCCCGTCTGATCCCCGCCCCTTTAGTGATTAATGTGAGTATTAATTGTCATCTTCACTTTTATGCTCATTACAGTGTATTATGCAGCACTTAGGGCATTAAAGTTCAGTCAGAGATTTCATGCATACTGATGAGAATGTAAATGAGCCCAGCATGAACAGATAGCGAGGTTTGTGTTGTGTGTGTTTCAGTGTGTGATTATCCCCAGGAGGGAGCCCCGGTGTCATTATCACCCTCGCTATCCGTTCTAACTCAGCAGAGAGTCCATACAAAGACGTCATGGTAATGGGAAGCCCAAAGCATGCAGAGTACCTGGACATTATTTGACTGAACGCTGCTAGCTGAGTTGCTTGGAAGTTAGGTGAAAACATACATCCTGATCCTCAAAGTTTAAGTAATGATCTTTTATCTACTTTGTTTCTGGTACTGATGATGATTTTTGAAGCTTATTATGGTGAGATAACAAAAGTTATGGGAACATAACTATGTACATGTGTTTGAAGTGATTTGCTGTTTCTTTTACCCTTTATTCTTCCCTTTTTTTTTTACAGTGAAGTAACTGAACCATCTCCATCGTGGCACAGTACAAATCCCTGATTCATAAAGAGCTGGAGAAGGTGAATCAGATGCATTTCCAGTGAGTACTACTGGAGGAATCACTCCGCTGAATTTCTTTGTGTTTAGTAGGTATAATTTGCAAAGTTAACTTCGGTTGTTAACTCTAACCTTTAGCTTGGAGGTATTCAAAAAAATGACACCAAGACGTCTGCCTGGAATTTTTAAATGCAAACATCTATATCTTCTCAGTTGCTTGTTGGATGGACAGTGGACACCGATCTTGCTAAATATGTGACCAAGATGTTATATTTGCAGTTTAATATGTTTACTTCCTTAGTTTCAGGAAAATAAGATGTTTTGTATGTAAACATCTGTTTTATTTAGACATAAGTTATTTTTGACCAATGAAATCTTATTTACTCAGAATAATTTACTTTCAAATTTTCATTTCCACTTCATCTAACATATTTTTCCTTGGCCTATTTGTGAGATAAAATACTGTGTGTGTCTTTTCCCTCTCTAAACAGGGGTCATTATTTAGAGGTCTTGTACCAGTCTGTATGCTGGAGTTAAGAGAGTGGATTACAGAAAGCCGTTTCCTCCCTATTCTAGACAAGGGTGAAGGAAAAGTTGTGAAAGATAAGAATGACTTCACACAGCCTCCTTCATGCCATGAATGGGAGACGTGTTCTAAGTGTTTATCTGGCCAAAATGTATGTCCTTGATGAATTTAAGTGTTTTTTCTTGAGAATCACCAAGTGTTTGTGTGTGAGAAAGTTCTTTGTGTAGGGGTGGGATAGTTCCAAGGAAGAGTGTGTGTGTTGGGATTTTTTTTAAAGGGTATATGTAAAAACATGTAATTGAGCTTAGCGTTCTCCCTGTATAACATGGGGGAACACTATCTCGATGGGCCTATAAACCCTGTCAGATAGTGTTCTCCCCATGTTAAACAGGGGGAACAGTGGATGCAATCTAAATATCATCAGGGTTGCATTACCTCTTACTCATGGATGTGAAGTTTTTTTAACAGGACGTTCAGATCTGGTGAGTGTATGAAATTAATAACTGGGGTATATCTAATTCTACCTTCTCTCTGTAGTTCCCCAGTGGGTGTACAGCTGCGCTGGTTGTTACGCCGCTTTATTTCAGCATGCACCTTTCCTGTCGCTATAACGGTGAACGCGCCCCCTGCGCCAGCGGAGATGCAGGGGAAACCGATTTGATGGGGAAACGCAGCTCGACGTAACACCGGTATTGATGACATGTGTTGTAAATTGCCACTATTTGAAGTGAAATTTTGTAAGATTCTCACCAGACTATGGCTGCTGTCATAATCAACAGTGTGGAAGGTTCACTGAAAGGTCTACCAAAGCTAGAATTGTAGATTTCCATCCCAAGTGGTGCCAACAGGTAACAGGCAGGGTATGCCATGGAAAAGTAGCCAGTCCAACACAGAATTGTAGATTTCCCCTTTCCAATAATTATTTGACAACTTAGGCAAACCTGTTTTTTACAGTACTAGTTGCTCATTTTTATGCACAGTAGGCTGACAGGAAAGAGGGTATGAGAGAGGTGCTAACCACTGCACCACCAAAGCACGGCCCTTCATTCAATAAAAAAAAAAAGATTTATATGTATCAACATACATTGCTATTGTTCTTATCATCAATAATTTTTGTTGCCTTCATGCCACTGCAAGCTACTAACTCAGCCAGAAAGTCACCCAGCAATAAAGTTCAGTGTCATAATACTAAAATGTTGAGCATTGCGGATGTATAACCTTTGATTAGTATGCTGAATTCGGTGAAAAAAATAATGTTGAAAACTTGCGATTAAACAGAGCAAAAAAGGAAAAAGGGCACAGCTTTTAAAAGTTGTTATTTTAAGAAATGTTATGCTTGAAACCAGAAGAGAGATTAGAACCCTATTTTCATAACGAATGGCTGAAATTCAAATTTAATACTGGATGAAAAGGATCCATCCAAATGCCACAAACCAGAAGGCTGTTCTTTCTCAGCATCAGCTGTGCTGCCGTCTCCAGGCCCTCCAACTGTTTCCAGCATGCTGAGTGAATAGGCTCAGTCATTACTGGGCTTCTTCTGAGCTGTCTGCAGGGTAAAATGAGACAACAGTCAAGATTTCCTAGATGGGGGCCTAAATCATTTACTCAGCATGGAGCAAGTGTGCTGAAATGAGGCTGGTGATAATGCTGTCCTGCAGCAGCAGCAGGTGGTACTGTAAATGGAAGAGAAAACGACAGATAAACTCATTTCACTAAAAGATAATGTTGTCTTTATGTTCTGTAGAACTGCTTAGAATTGTCTTTGAAAATGTCCCCTTGGTGCTGATAAAGAGGAGTAAACACTTCTTTGAATAAAGGGAGTTGATTTCTTTTACTCAATACACACCACAGGAAGAAGTTTTTTTTTTGAAATATGTTTTTTTTTTTCTATTTATTATCAATGGGTTTATGAGATTACCCATCTGTGCTTCTTTGATGAATCTGAAATGCCTTTTTGACCATCTCGGCCCCGTCCAGACAAAGCTGGGTGTTAAGGGTCCCATCACAACAAAGCGGCCTAGAATCCAACCACATGTGAAATCAGCTCCTAGAGTAGAGAAGTTTGAAGCCGCTCCTCCTTGGCATCTCTGCCATGATACCACTAAATGCAAAACCAGCTACAAACTGACGAGCTGCGGTTCTGTTCTACAAGCTATTGAATTTATTGAGGTTTTTACACACACTGCTTGTTGCTCGTCTGTAATCAGTCCACCCATGCACCTTTTATTCTGTGTTCTGCATTAATGGTTTCTTACTTCCTTCTTCTACCTTCCTTACCTGTGCTACATTGTTAGCACACCACCAACTAGCATGGCATTAGGCTATATTACATTTCCTATTTCAGCTTTATCAACTTCAGCAGATGTCATCTTTACACTTGCAGACCTTATTTTACTTTGTATGGGTGTAGCATAACACACAGTTCCCAAGTCCAGTTCTCTTAAAGGTACACTATAAAACCGGTGTTGATTTTCCAGTGAGGCCCCCCAGAGGGCGAAAGTAAAAGTGCACTGTCGTAAGTAAATATGCACAGCTGTTTTCCCTGGTTTCTCCGCTCGCCAGTAGCGCGTTGTTTTGAGCTGCAGCAGACATGCTTAACACAAATCGAATGACTTACACAGTGAAAGTATGAACATGCACACAGAGAGAGAGAAACCATTCCAATGTTACTTACAATCGCGATCAGCAGAAACGCGAGGTCAGCTGTCAGCCTTGCAGCCTTCTTTTTATTTTAGCTCTCGCCATTGGGAAAAAGCCGCTCCATGTTCACGTACCTACTCCTCTCTCTGTCCGGAGCCCTTTCTTCCTTTTCTTGCCTGCTCCGACATGGGCTTTTCGCTTGTTTTTCACGCTGGCTCTTTTGACCATGATAAACGCACAAAGATCACCACTGTGCTAGCAACGCGAGTATGCTTTAACTGAGGCGTGTAGCAGTTCTCGCCATAAAGCAAGACTGACTCTCATGAGACTTCTGAGCCTGTGGAGTGCGGACCGAGGGCTCCTGCAACTGTAAGTGCGGTATTTCCACAGACCACCTCAGGCTGCACCGGAGAAAACTTCTTTGTTCAACCTGAAATGACTCATTTAATCATCCAAACGATATGGAACACATTAATTAACTGAAAAATGTTGCATAGTCTGCCTTTAAACACCATATCCTGCAACTTTTAGATGCATCTCTTTACCCATCCAAATCTAACAGCTGAATTCCCTCACTATGACATTCAGATCCGCAGAGGACTGATATCAAGCCACTGATCTGCTGTGTTTGGAGATGCATCTAAAAGTTGCAGGATGGTAGCTCTCCAGGACTGAACCTGGGCACACATTATAAGAACCATTATTCTTACACATAAAGCGCTTCACAATTACAGGTGAAGTAAGAGATCTTTTCTGGTGCATTTTTTACCATGTGGCTTAAAGATCTCCCTACAGCCGCTTAAAAAGCATTGAAATAGAAGGTCTGGAAGTGAAACTAAAATAAATAGTCCCTGCTATAGTGAGAAATCAATGAATAAACTCCAACCAATCACAAAAGACGGTCTGTTGTACACCATTGGTTCCTGAGACGTCAATTATGGCCATCTGCTTGTCCCTCCCCGTGGAAGCACAGGGTCGCTGGTGTCCAGGCTACCGTCAACAGGTCGGGTTCTGTTGCTCTGTCCCAGGCCCTGACCAGCCCCGGAGCTCACGACTCGGTTCTGCTTCACTATAGTCGACCAAAATCCTGGAAGATTTTGAAATTCCCCCCCGACATTTTTTTAGGTATGAAAGGTAGGACACGTCCGGGAAAACGAGGACATCTGGTCACCCTATTCACACCTAGAGCAGCAATAACGTGTGTGCTGCTTCATTTTTGATGCTTGTACAAGTTTAGTTCTGATGCCCGGCTGAAGCATCTCTGCTGCTCCAGCTGCGTGGTTGAAAAATGGGTCTGATGCACGTTGGGCGGAGCTACACTATCCTTTCTTTGCTCGTAACAATGGCAGCTATATTTGCTGTGATCAGTGGGTAAAAAGTAGTTTGAATTGCTAGTAGGAATCCCATTCGACAGTAGCCTATGGCTCGGTTGCCTTTTCGCGGTTTGCCATGGCGACTGGAAGGCCTTTTTGATGTACGTCATTCCAAACTACAAGCACCAGGATAAAAAAAGCGACATTTTATTTTGACATTTTAAGTTAATTTAGGTGTTAATAAACTGTTTCAGAGGAGTGATCATAGCACTCTGCATTGCTGAATCAGCGCTGCAGACAGTATGCAAGTTCATGTGTTTTGAAGGCGTGGTTTCGAGGGTGTGGTCTGAAGGGAGAGGCCTGGTTCTGGATGTTCAAAATTATAGCTTGCTGGAACAGTTTTTCCAAGATCTGCTGCAGCACCTTTAAGCTCTATCATACATCAGCAATCTTATTCATCCTAATTGAACCAGCTCCCAGTTTTGCTATGTGAGGTAGCCACCCTCTCTACTTCTGAAACTATAGGCTTAAAACTTAATTTTCTTCTTTTTTTGATGGAGCTTATAGTTACAGTGGTTTAAGTTATTTTTTTGACTTGTCTCCATATTAAGCTGCTATAGTCTTAGACTACTGGAGGACATTATAATGCCTTTTCCTCACTAAACTAAATTCTACTAATAATTCAAAAGCAGAATAAATCAGAGCCAGGACAGAGGCGAGGCAGATGACCAGGCCTTTTAATAAGGCTAGTAGTGTATAATTCAGATGATGACTTGGTGAATGGTTGGGGCAACCTTTACCAAACATACACTAAAATATGAGCAATCTACTTGAAAATGTGCTTGTCATGAAGTTAAAGATTGGGAATGTGGTGTTGTTTTTTTGACTTGTGTACCCCTTTGGCCATATTTTCTTTCCCTGAGTACCCCTCTCCATCAAAAGTGTTTATGATTGTCTAAAAGTGGAATATCTGATTATAAAATAAAAACTATTTTTCTTAATCTTTTAATTTGAGCATTTAAATCTGAGGCATTCTATGCTTTCCATTTCAAATACAAAACAATATAAATATGTTGCCTGGAAGTCAGTAAGAAATGAAAATAAATACAAAATAAAATCATATTATGAACCTCTAATTATAAAACTAGAGCTCCTCAGCACTAGAATGAAAAACGCTGAGTGTCCTGAGCCCGTGCATCATCAGAGACCCCTCACACCTCCACCATGGACTGATCTCCCTGCCGCCCTCTGGGAAGAGACTTCGCAGCCTTCGATGCAGGTCCAGCAGATTCTGTAACAGCTTTTGACCCACTTTTGTGTAGGCAAAATTGTTTTTGCATTCACAAAATGACAATAAAGTTTGTCTAAGTCTCTGAGTGACTCTCCTATAATCGCATTTAAACTTGAATTGGAAACAAAATACAGAACAAAAATTAGAGTCAGATTGACTTAATTAGTTTTACTTTGTTTTCATGAAGTCACCTGAGTTTGTTTTGATGAGGTGTGGAAAAACAGCTTATCCTGGGCTGTTCTTTACATCCAGTCTGTTCCTCCGCTTGGTTTTCATTTGTGTCTAACTCCAACATAGAAGAAAAACATACTATTTGATGGATAAAAGCTTGTTTAATTTTTCAATTAGGTCCTCACAAAGTAAAACAGATCCCAGACATATTTCATTTCACTACCTAAGAAAAAAAAATATTTTAACGTACTTCTTGCAATGCACTCGCAGACCACTAGGGGTATGAATACCTCTGCTTGGGACTCCATTTTCTAGGGGTAAACTCTGTATCTACTACTGATGGGTTAATGAGGCATCTTAACGGGTTTCAACACATTGCCAAACTGTATTGCACTGCATGAAAAGTGAGATTTTAGTCCCCGTAAACCCCGCAAAACCTTCGCAGATCTGCCTGATTTTCGCCAGTTTCCGCCAATTTGCAACCCGTGTTTGCCCCGCTTGTCGCCACACAAATTGTCGGAAATGGACCATGACGTATGTGGAGAGCTTACCGCTGTACTAATGGCCCTAATTAGCATATGAATAGAGCAAACCCGCGTGCGGCTGGCCTGGTCTGGCTTGAATAACCTTTCTCTCAGTATTGGCTGAAACCACTGCCTCAAACAAGTTTGTTCCCATTTTGACAAAAGTAAAACCACACGTACACGGTGCAGGTTTTAATTTTCTTCTTACTGAGTATTGGACGGAACTACCTTTTAAACAAGTAAAGTCGCGATTGGTTGGCATATATATATATTTACATATAAATGCATTTGTGTTCACATATATGGTGAGCATTTATTCATTCATATATTTGGTTCATTCATATGGTGTGGTATTTATGTTATCCTACACTACCACACAATTATTATGCTACCATCAAGGACATGAATGACCAAGCAGGAAAATGAACATTTCGTTGCCAGAAGGCTGTTTATGAAAAGAAAGAGCTTTTATTGAAAACACACACACAACTATATTAGCACGCATTATCCAAACATGGCATGGGTTTCTGAAAGGGTAAAAGTCATTGAGCGCCCCGCTTGCTTCCTCGGGGTTGGAGGTAACTGGCAGCATTCCCTCCCAGGCAGGTCCGATGTGCAGACGCCTATTTCGCCGCGGCCCTGTACTTCGGCATCGCTTCTAAACCCGTAATCGCAGCCAAATGGCTAGAGCCCGTAGTGAGATCCGCTTCACGCAATGGCGGTAAGCACCGTATTATCCATCCAGAGACACGCTGACGACGCCGTCTTCTTCGTCGGACATGAGGTCGACGGTGGCGGACTTCCAGAGTTCCACTTCCTCATCTGCTAGCACACTCTGCCTCGCTTTCAGCAGCTGAAAAAAAAAAATAATGAATCAGCGCACTGCGTATGGACACAACACATCTATCAATGCACCTGAAAAATAGTCACCAAATAAAGTTTTACCCTCTTTCTTCTGGCCCGACTCCGAGCAGATTGCCTGGCAGCCTCCGCACGCAGCGTGTTGGTTAGCTGCGTGTACCTGAAGCTCCTGCGTACCGTCTCATAAAATGTCTTACAGGCAGCTGGAAAACAAATGAGAGTGGTATGAATTAAAAAAAATCAAACGCAAGTCACAGCAACAAGGAAGGAGAAAACATTAAAACAAGTCACTTACACACAATGTCGTCTTTAACAACATCGTGCAAATCTGGACTTGCCGAGATGGCTCGGAGCAAATAGGAGGTCACCGCCTCATTGTGAGGCGAAGGTAGTATGTGAAAAAAAAAAAAAAGTACAGCTATGGTCGGTATTTATCCGTATCCATGTCCTTTTACCGCAGAATGAAAGCATATTCTTTAAACCTTACCCCTGTTCGTTCATAGCGCCTGCAACAGTTCTAGTTGTGAAGACGGCGCATCGTTTCCTGTGAATCACAAAAATACACTTAATAAAGTTTTAGGCTAGGTTGCTTTTAGCTGCCTGCCAAAGTTAGGGTTGCTTTAGCTTGCCTGTAGCTGTTAGGCTGCTTTAGCATAGCTACCAGTAATCGAACATATTTATCAAGGCTTAATGGCGCAAAAATTCCAGCTCTTCCTCGAAGTTCGAGACCCAAAGTTACCGACTGCAGGAGCTCACCCCGTTCCCTATGGACGCAACCCGGAAGCGCATCACCTCCAGCTGAGGAGAGGCGCCGGCCCCGCGTCGGCAGAGTGCTGAGTAAGCTGATGACAGTCCGCCGATAAATCAGCAGTTTCTTCGTCAGTCTGCGGGCTGGCCGAAAGTTGTGGACTAAGAGCAGTTGAGGTGAGTTGAACGCGCCAGACGTCGTGCAGCCATTGTTCACGTAACAACAAAAATACAAACACGGTAACTGGAAATGAAGTTCTTCAAAGTATAAGTAACACAAACATGTCTCTGCTTATATGCTGGTCTCAAGGAAGTGATGCGTAGTGCACAAAAGCTCACACGTAATTGGGCATGGGGCCGAAGGTCATCGACTCCTCCAATCACATTGTTATACGAATGACTTCATGAAGAGCTTGCGTCGCTCCATTCTGGAAGGTATAGAATGCACATAGATATCCATAATAAATTATTATGGATATCTATGGTAATGCACCTATAAATTATTTGCCAAATGGTAATGGTGATTTTCTAAGTTTGGTTTTAACAGGAAGTTTTAGAAACCATTGTTCATCAAGAATTTATAAGAAAGTTTTATTTAGGTATCCCTGATGTCCCTGTCTATTCTATTAAAAACAGCTTGCCTAATTCCTTTGCCCCTAGACTCCATAAGATTGAATTTGGAGCAGGTGGATACTAGAGAGCACAAATGCAAAACAACAAGTTTTTGAATCAATATTCTATAAATAATA
>JAGKQL010000057.1:8588458-8625980 GCA_018398635.1 Cyprinodon brontotheroides
ATATTCTATATCGCCCAGCCCTAGTATTTTTGTGGATCCTGAGGACTTATGTCTTTGGATTTTTGCTTCTGTTGCCTTTTTGAAAAAATAAATCAGCAAGAAACCACCTTTAGCTTCAGTGTCTGCATTTGAGTCCTGTCAAACCTCCACCAAACTAGACAATGTTAGCTATAGGAAGGTGAGGCTTGTAATCTTGTTTTTAATTGAACGAAGAAATAGACATATCAAATCGGCAACTTTTTTATTAGTTCCTAGCATTGTGTTTCATTTGTCAGTTGATGACAGAGATGGCTGTTGGACATGAATTCGGAATTCTACTCTTAAAAAGAATAGCTATTAACCTGAAAATGTACATGAACAGTAGTTTATGTGTGTTTTAAATAACCCTCTGTATATTCTTTATTATGCGTTGGAACTTTTGGCAGAAACATATAATTTTTTGTGTGTGTTTTGTTTATTCCAATTACATTTCTAATGTATTTAAATAAATAGTTCTTTTTTGCAACTCTAGACATTTTGTGATTCCATTTTCTAGATCCGTCACTGTGTGTAAGAAGGAATCAGTGAGCAATGAATGGACGTGTAGATCAAACAAACTAAAAAGGTCCATAGTGTGGTAACAGGAACAAGGTACCATGCTCCATAGAGAAGCAGTATGGAGCTGTAGCTCTCTGCATACCACCCCTCTTTATGTGTATGAAATAATTAGACAGGTGGGCCACGCTTAGGGAAAAGACATTGGGCCATATGAGCCGGTCGGCAGTAACCCTGCCACTCAAAACAACTACAAATGTGGAGATTGATTTACAGTGTAAGTCACTTAGTCCTTTCCCCATTCGTTATAAAAATGGAAGACTACGTTTTCCTGAGAGACTGTTTATTCCTGCAAACATCATTTTGCCACAATTAGAATCAATCATTGCTATTCGTCTTTCACACAGCGACTGGAAACAGAAATGTGGTTCAATCCAACTGCAGGTGACATGCAGATCAGGATTTTACCAAAAAATGCTCTGTTCCTCTCAGGAAATGCTGTGTTCTTTCAGGCAACACAATACCGCTTTTATCCACTGGGGGAGCCAAAATCAACCAGAACTCGTAGGGAAAGAAGTCGTAGGGAAATCATATTTAAATGTCAACTCTGGCTTCAACGTGTATATAAATATACTCTTTATCAGTTGATATTTTCCCAAATTTTTTGAAAATTTCTATTTTTAAAAATATCTTGTCTTAAAATCGATGTTGTCTTTTTCTCATTATCTTATGCAGGCCAGTTACCGATGATAGTCATACGTCAGCACTGTACACCTAAATTAGGCCAATCACAGCTTTCGATGGTCATCTGTAAATGAAATTTTTTCTGTCAAAGCATTTGATTCATATTTCGCAGCTAATATATGCAACGGGTGAAATAAGAAATAAGAATAATTTATTTTCCCATTGAGTTCTGGCGTCCCAGTGTTCATGAGGGATGGACGCCTGGCCAATGTCTTCAGCAGGCGTGAGCTAACAGAACTGGTAACGAGTAGAGGCAAGGGCTCCAAACATGCACGGGCTTTCAGGCTTCTACACCAAAACCAAGCTTCTGCCAGCCCCTGGGCGTCCTCTTCCCACAACATCTTCATCCCCGCTTCACCATATGGGGTAAACAAAAAGTATGGACGGAGAGACTCATCCACCACTTCTCCGACACTAAACTCTCCTCCTCTGTGCATTGCTTTCTCTGTCCATAGCGTTCCTTGACAGGGTATTTTCTAAGTCACCAGTTTAGTGCTACTTGGTCCCAAATGGAATTTCCCATTGAGAACCTTACTAACACTAAGTTGCTAACTGGTTAGCAAGATGTAACAGAGACACCTGCCACAACCCCAAAATGTTTGTGAACCCTCCACCACAACAACCCTGCCCTCTTGATAAATGACACATGCAAATCACATTCACTTTATTCACTTGTGTAAAGTCATGCACCACTTGGGAGAATTCAAAAATGCAACGGTTGGAGCAGCTTTTCCCCTACGACTTTAACCAAGAGGCACAGAGTTCAGGTCAAACTCTAGGTATGTAAGCACAGGGACAGATGAAACCATTCAATAAACATCACATTACCCTCCACATATCTGTGGCAGTCAGAGGTTTGACTTGCAAAGTCTTGATTATGCGATATAAAGTCAAAATTACAAGATGTAAGGTCATAATTTTAACTTTCAAAACCATAGTTAAAAGATAGAGTCATAATTAGGAGAAATAAAGTCAGAGTTATGAAATATTAAGTAATAATTTTGACTTCCAAATTCATGATTAAATGATATAAAGTCACAATTATGAGATATAGGGTCATAATTTTGATTTCCAAAGCCACCATTATAAAATATAAAGTCAGAATTATGAGATATAAAGTGATACTTTTTGCTTTCAAATTCATGGTTATGATCAAATTTTTAAAATATAGCATTTAAAGCCATAATTGTGCAATACAAGTTCATATTTTTTATTTTTAAATTCATGATTTCAAGATAAAAAGTCCTCATTTTTACTTGAACAAATCATGATTATGAGAAAGAATACACATTTATGAGATAGAAAATGATAATTTTGTCCTTAGGTACAAATTATCTCACAGCAATTACTTTAAGTCACGTAATTAAGACTTTGAAATTAATATGATAAGATATAGAATAATAATTATGAGGCATAACTTCATAATTCTGTGATTATCAGTCATAATTCTGTCATATGACATAGTTTTCAATTGAAAAGTCATAATTATGAGATTTAAAGTCACAGTTATGAAATTTTAAGTCATAATTTTGACTTCCAAAGTCACGGTTAAAGGATCCCTCTATCCATCCATTTTCCATCACCCTTATCCCTGCTGGGGTGGTGAAGTCATATAAATAAGACTGAAAGTTTAAATTATGACTTAATATTTTATCATTGTTAATTTAAAAGTAGAAAATTATATTTGAATTTCAGCCTTATCACTTTGAAACCTGAAATTATAATTTTTTTGCTCAAATTTGTAACATTATATATGATATTTCAATCTGAAAAACTCACCACGAAGAGAAAAGACAATTAGGAGAAATTTATTGATACAATGAAGGCAGGAAACATAGCGTTGTATTTTGATAGATATGCATGAACAGGAGTAAAGAATAAGGGCTGTTTCCTCCCCAGGCCGGCCTGAAACTGGTAGAGGAGTGGAGATAGATGAAAGTTGGTCAGTCTGTAGACTGCTGGTTAGAGAGAGACGGTCTGCTGAGCTTAATGGAGAGATCCAGTGGATTGCGTGAGACAGACATGTTCTCAAGTCATTTTTTGCAAGTCCAAGTCAAGTCTCAAGTCTTGAGAAGGCCTGTCACAATTATCAATTAATCTCACAATAAATTCTAATCACTTGATTAATTAAAAAGTGCAATAATTTTCGCTTGCTTGTTTCTCCTTGTAGTTTCATCTCCGTCACTGAGACGGTATAGCTTAAAGGTTACTATTATATCTTATGAAAAGATGATCATTATCTTGAACTGGTAAATAAAAAATACAATTAAAAAAGCACACACTCAAATTTTTTTCCAGTAAAAATTATGCATCTTTTTATTTTTTTTTCTTCAAAACAACAAATCTCTTTACAGTATACATTTACCTGACATTTATTGGTTACAACTTTCTCTCTAGTTTTAGAGTAAATGTCTGCTCTTTTATTTTTCTTAAGTGAAAATGAGAGGACTGTGGAAAAAAAACAATCACAATCCTGTTTTTATTAATACATATGAATGAGTTAGCAACTACAACAGAGATAAAGAAAAACCCTAAATAAATACCAGGACAATAACAATTCTTTTCATAAAACAAACATTGGTGGCAATAACTTTTTGTAACTTAATACTCTGGAACTCTGGCTTTAATGGAGGCATGGTTCAAAAGCTGATTGGCAATCGCACGTGGATTTAGGAGAGCAATTAGTTTCTTCAGATGAACTTCCACCTCAGGCTCCATTTATGACTTTAAAATCTCATAATTATAACATAACATGTGCCCTTTTTACATCCTTAAGAGGAAGAGATGGGCCTCTCTATCATATTTAAAAATAAATGCATAAATAAATAAATGTTCAATAAATAAATAAGACCCTCTAAATACCCTCTAAGACACCGGTCTTCCTCATTTGCATAATGAGGCAGAAATGCATACAGTAAATGTAAGAACGAGAGGCAGAAAAAAATAGCATTGAAGAAATAAATAGGGTAAAAAAAATACAAAGGAAGAATAAAACAGACAAAAATATTACAAAATGCACATAAATAAGTAGTTCATATATAAAGTTGAAGATTAAAACGGACAATAAATAAATAAGGTAATTATTACAAAAGCAAAAACAAACAAGAAGCTAATTAAAGAGATATTTACGTATTTATGTCTCTTTGGCGTTTGTTGTTATTACATTTGGCTGTTTATTCTTCTTGTCAAATCAGAGAGTACAGACACTTATTTACCATTTTTGAGGTAATTTTCTATTTACATTTATTTGTTTATTGCTTATTTTAATTAAGAGAATTAATTGTATGCTATTATTTTTTGTGGAGCATTGTATTTTGTATTTTATTTGAATTGATTTCTATCTACATTTATTTGTTTATTATATTTTTGCAGAGGCTGAGGTAAATTGTGCTTATGGCTGGGCATTTGTTATTTCTGTATTGTACCCAGATGTGATTTCTATCTACATTTATTTGTTTGTGTAATATTTTTGGTGATTAATTGTATGTAGTATTTTTTGGGAGCATTTATTTATTTTCTGTATTTATTTGAATTAATTTTTATCTACATTTTATTTGTTTATTGTATTTTATAAAGTGTTGTATACTTAGTATTTCAGACATTTGTTTGTACATTTTTAATTATGGCGGTTGATTACTCCATAGCATCTCTAAACATTTTACATTCCAGTGGAGCGTAAATGTCACAGGGCGGTGCTACGTTCACTGCCCCCTCCCCCTAAAACCACGAGGCTTTGGTGTTGACAGGCCAATAACCGCCGACAGGCGATCAGCATCAAGCCGCTGCCAGACAAAGACTGCTCTCTGCCTTCCTACCGCCGACGTTTTTAAACGTCTCTTCTTTTTTTTTGGCCTTTTAGTTATCATAACTACCGCTTTTAAAAGTCGTTTTGTATTCAACTATCCAGGTGTCGCAAACAAAGAATAAACGCGGCGGAAGGTTTTTCTTTTTTTCCTGGCAGAGCAGGACAAACCGAGCAGACCCCGCCTTCGTTTAATTTGTCAACAAAGGGGTTTGACAAGCTGGGAAAGCCCTGCCCCCATGTTTCCATAAAAGGATACTTTGGCTATCCACGGCCAACAATCAAACCCTGGGTAACCTTTTCTTTTCACCGCCCGCTTCATATGGTGCGTTGACTTCCCCCGGCGCTGTGAAAGCGGAGCTATGATGGCGGAGCGCGTCCAGCAGCCCCCGGCCAAGCGGCTCTGCTGTAGACCGGGCTTCGGCGCAACATGTAGGCAAGGCCATCGGGCCGCGGCGGGGGCTCTGTGCGGCGGCGGCTCGGCTGCCAACCAGGGCGAATCGAGCCGAACCCAGAGTCCGGAGTCTCTCCTGGACATCGCGGCGAGGAAAGTCGCGGAGAAGTGGCCGTTTCAGAGGGTGGAGGAGCGTTTCGAGCGGATTCCGGAACCCGTTCAGAGGCGGATCGTGTACTGGTCCTTTCCCAGGAGCGAACGGGAAATCTGCATGTACTCGTCGTTCAACACCGGCGCCGGAGAAGAGGTCGGAAGCGGCGGGGAGAGCGGCGACGAGACGCGGCTGCCGTTCAGACGGGGCATCGCTCTGCTGGAGAGCGGCTGCGTGGACAACGTCCTGCAAGTCGGTGAGTGGGGAGAAGAAAGCAGCCGAAGAGGTGTAAAATAAACACGCCATGCAGTAGGAAACAACAGAACGAGCACTATAGGGGTGATAAGTGATACACAGAGTGACAACAAAATGTAACAAAGGGGCTTTAAAGCGGCATGAATGAGAATGTGTGGCTGGGGCATTTAAATTCTGTTTAGTTCAGGGCCTGTGGGAATTTTAAAACCCGAATTTCCCAGAACTGTGAAACTTTGTCTGAAGTCAAATTAACACCTCGGATTTACTGTATATGACACCAAACATGTAAATAACCACCCCTGATGGTTAGTTCTGTTCCTGACCATACAAAACATTTCAGTCTGACCTGTAAAATCACTTTTAGACAATCACATAAAACGAATGAGTAATAAGGGAAGTGTGCAGGGTGGATCTCAACTGACACATTATATTTGAATGATTTGCTGCCTGCGCTGTTCACTGATGATTAAAGATGCATTGTGGCTCCGTCAGCACAGGAGGATTGTTATCAGGGGCCAACGTACTGCGAGCCAACTGCAGAGAAGTCAAATATGCTCTGTTTGGATTGTAAAATTAGATCTGGGGAAGTGCCTGGAATGTTTATAGTTGCTGAAGTAAACGTCCTCTCCTTCCTAAAAGGAGGAGGAGGGGATGAGAGCGAGCCTGGGGGGTTATTATGTGTCCGCTTTTTCATACTTCACTGACAGCGAGTGGAACAGGAACAGACACCTGTGCAGGGAAGTACTACACATCAGGGCTGGGACGCTTTTCCTGTTTTCTTTTTGGTTAAAATCCTACGATGGAGTATTAGGGCCAGGAAAGAGATTTTTTTCTTCTATTTCTACAGCATATTTTTTAAAGTCGTAGACATTTAATCACCTCGAATCTTCCAAAGTCATTAAAATATACTGTAAGAATACATTTTCGTAACATTATCAAGGATTACATGTTTTGGTATAAGTATAAAATTAAGCAATTAGAATAGTCCTTAAAATTAAGGTAAATAAAGTCATTATTAGAATAAAGTCCTAACATTAGGAGAATACATTTTGTAACATTTATGAGAATAAATTCGTAAAATTACGAGACAAGAATACATGTTGTAATTAGAATAGTCATAAAATTAGAGAATAAATTCGTAAGGAAGATTTTTTATTTTAAGAATAAAGTCGTAACAATTAGAGAATAAGTCAGTATAAAATGCGAGAATAAAGTTGTAACGTTCTTGAAGAAAAAATTTTTAGCATTAAGAGAATAAAGTTGTAACATTATCGAGAATAAATTTTTTTACATTTAGAGGTGCATTTATGTACAATATTACGAGAATAAAGTCTAAATGTACACGAATTACGAGAATAAAGTCCTAACATTACGAGAATAAAGCCCTAACATTAAATGAGAATAAAGTTGTAAACATTTTGAGAATAAATTTGTAATATTACGAGAATAAAGTCCTAACATTAAGAGAATAAATTTGGCAAAAACACAGAATAAAAATCATAACGAGAATAACTTGGTAAAAATACGAGAATAAAGTCTAAACATTATAATGAAGTCTAAAATTAGAAGAAATAACAAATTCATAATTCACAGTATTAATGAGAATGGGAGTCCTGACATTACGAGAATAGAGTCCTAACATTACGAGAATGAAGTCCTAACATTACGAGAATGAAGTCCTAACATTACGAGAATGAAGTCCTAACATTACGAGAATATAGTCCTAACATTACGAGAATAAATTCGTAACATTACGAGAATGAAGTCCTAACATTAAGAGAATATAGTCCTAATATTACGAGAATAAATTCGTAACATTACGAGAATAAAGTCCTAACATTACGAGAATAAATTTCTTACATTACGAGAACAAAGTCCTAACATTAGGAGAATACATTTGTAACATTAAGAGAATAAAGTCGTAACATTTAGAGAATAAAGTTGTAAAATTACGAGAATAAAGTCGCAATTAGAATAGTCAAAAAGATTAAGAGAATAGAGTCATAACATTACGAGAATAAATTCGTAACATTACGAGAATAAAGTCCTAACATTACGAGAATACATTTTTTACATTTCGGGAATAAATTTGTAATATTACGAGAATAAAGTCCTAACATTAAGAGAATAAAGTTGTAAAAATACGAGAATAAAGTCGTAACATTAAGAGAATAAAGTCGTAAAAATACGAGAATAACGTCGTAACATTACGAGAATAAAGTTGCAGTTAGAATGGTCATAAAATTATGAGAATAGAGTCCTAACATTACGAGAATGAAGTCCTAACATTACGAGAATATAGTCCTAACATTACGAGAATATAGTCCTAACATTACGAGAATAAATTCGTAACATTACGAGAATAAAGTCCTAACATTACGAGAATAAATTTCTTACATTATGAGAACAAAGTCCTAACATTAGGAGAATACATTTGTAACATTAAGAGAATAAAGTTGTAACATTTAGAGATTAAAGTCGTAAAATTACGAGAATAAAGTCGCAATTAGAATAGTCAAAAAATTAAGAGAATAGAGTCATAACATTATGAGAATATATCCGTAACATTACGAGAAAAAAATTTTAACATTAAGAAAATAAAGTTGTAACATTACAAGAATAAACGTATAAAATTACGAGAAAAAAGTCGTAACGTTACGAGAATAAAGTCTTAATATTACAAAAATAAAGTCGTAATATTAAGAGAATAAAGTCCTACAATTATGAGAAACAAGTTGTTTTTATGACAACTCTTACAAGCAGCACTTTCTTCCCTAAAATGAGGAATGTCCAGCATCATGTGCAGTTATACTTTGGCTCTGGTTTGAGAAATAAGGAAATCTTTCAGAACACCAGCATCAAATTCAAAGTGTATGAGAAGAAAAGAAAGGCCTAGGAATATGCAGATGTATCCTGAAATGCTTTGCACAGACAGCTCTCCTCACAAAGCATTATGGGATTTGCTGTCACAGTGGCCCGGTGTCGCCATAAGCTGTCACTACCCGACAACAGCGACTAATAACAAAGATGGTGCAGGCACTGTGCAGTGGAGGAGGAGTTACGTGACCAACTGGGAGCAAACAATCAGTGATCATCTGTCTGAATGGTCAGTTAACTGAGTTCACTAAAGTCCACACTCTATATAGTGATTGAAGGATCTAGGGGTTAAGGCGGACGTTCGGAAGCAGTAAGCTTGTCTGAGCCAATAAAACATTAACTTGGAAAAATGGGCTCGAGGTCGTTTTGCAGGGCTCAAACCTTCTTGCCATAGCTTACATTGATGCGCCATACTGGAGGAGCTGCACAACCTGAGCCACTAGTGTGAGTTGAAGAGTCCATATCATGCTACCATAAAAGTGAAAGCACCACCTACATTCAAAAGTGACCAAAACATCAGCCAGAAAGCATGGCTACTGAGAAGTGGTTTATGGTCCCCATCTGCAGAAGCACTGCTCCACTGAGTGTGTCTTGCTAATTGCCAATCGTTTACATCCTGGTTTCTATTTTATTTGCACAACAGTGTGTGAAATTGATTGTCAATCAGTGTTGCTTCCTAAGTGGACAGTTTACAGAAGCCTGATTTGACTTTTAAAGAGACCTTCTATCCGGTTCTAACGTCCCAGCCTGCAGAAACAAAGAAAACAAAAGCAGGCTTTCAGCTTTCTTCCAAACGGGCCGTGATTCACACTCCAAATCGACAAGATGCGGCGTCAGGGAGCCAGGAACCGGAGCTGATACCTCACAGCAGCGGAGACGCTGACACTGCCTGGGGCATTTGAGCGTGTCGCGGTCTGTCACCTGTGGGTTCAGCAGACTCAGGAGACCTCCTCCCACTCGGCTTTAATCCCATTACTCCAAATGCCTAATTTAAACCATAATGCATTCTGATTCTGTAGTTTTCTCCACCCCTCCTCATAAAAGAGGCCTGTATGAATATACTGTATATTCTCATTATGAGAAACTAGCAGTAGGTTGAGTAAAAGTACTGCAGTTTTGATCTACTAACAAAGATTTAGAACAAAAAGCATTAAATAAAAACGTAGAGTAAAAACAGAAACTGGTTCAATATTTAGATTATAACTGTTTTTTATGGTTACATTTATTGACATAGAGAAAAGCAGCTGCTTAACTTGTCAGCTCAGTTTTTATGTAATCCCTACAAAAACACATTCCGTACAAATTGTTATAAGACAAAAAAATTAGTTATGGGGTAAATTTACTCAAACTGTATTAATAAAGTGTTTTTAACAATCTTTGAAACACCTAGAAAAAATAGGTAACTTCTTCTCAAACACAGAAAAGTCTCAGGTTGACCCCATGATCTCCATGTTTTGAAGCCAGCACTGTTGCAAACTACACCCCCACCCAGGCTGCCATCTTTACTTTTCATCAGATTCTGACACTGCACTGAGCAGGGCTGCACAATTCCTGCAAACATAGGCCCCGTCCACGGTCAAACCCTATTTCTTTACATTTTTCACCGTCCAGCCTCTCATCCACACACAAAGCCGGCGTTTACGGGGGTGCACATAGCGATCTTTTTTAAATTCAACCCTTCAGAGTGGGAAGATTTTGAAGCAGCGGTTTTACGTTTCCATCTTTATCTCTAACATTTTTTCTTACACGCATGCGTGATAAGCGTCGCCTCTAAACACGCATGCGCGACACAGTATTATCACAACAACAATGGCGCCGTACTGTGTTGAATGGTTGCTGCTCATGCTACTCACCCTGCTGTCGGGCTTACAACAGAATCTTCTTCTTCTGGAATATCTCCAGGAAGAACAAGAGCAATATCGACGACATAGTTCAGCACCTGAATTTGACTGAACCCGCGAAATGGACCGCCGGTTTGGTTGTTGTATAAATATTAGCGTTGCGCATGTCCAACGATTCTGTTGTAAGCCTATTTTTGCTTTGGCACCTGGCGCCACTTACAGGCCCTGTGGCATACATTTTGCAGCGTTTTCATGCATTAGTGTGGAACATTTATTTTTCGTCTCCGTCTTTACGACAAAAGTTCTGGAAAATGGCCGTTTAAGTGTTCGTTTTACTTAAGTGTGGGCGGGGCCATAGTTAGGAGGGTTTATTTACTGCTAGATTTTGGGAACCAATTTGAACATTGCTCTGTTATATAGTTGTACGGTTCTATTGTTCTAAATGGTTCAGCAGTATGGAGTCAACGTTGTTCCATGCAAGAAAAAAAGCGTGATTTGTAAATTGAAATGAGAAAAAATGGCAATCCATAAGTGAAACTTTGAAGAACTTCTTGATATATATATATATATATAATATATATATATATATATATATATATATATATATATACATATATAACAACAACACCATATATATATATATACCTGCTACTCTCTATACAATGATACTAAACATACTTATATATATATATACACCACTATATATCTAAAACTCTGAAAACCTTTTATTGATTAAGAAGTTGCATTTCCTGGTTGCATTTCCTTCAAATGTCTGTTTACAAAACATTTTTTGCTTGTTCCTTGCGATGGCGAAAATCTTTGGTTGCAATTTTTTGTGGATGTATTTTATATTGTATTTGCTACTTTCAACAAACAAATCAGTTTGTTTTCTAATATTCATAAATGATTTTCATCCACCACATGAACGCAACAAACATTTCCTAAATATCAAACATTATAATGCTGTAATCAAAGTGTAATTAGTTATTATGAGTCTGACCTCTGCATTTAAGTTTTTATGAACACTCTGAGTAAAAGATTAGATTCATTAGATCAGATTCAACTTTATTGTTATTACACAGGTACAGGTACAAGGCAACGAAATGCAGTTTAGGTCTAACCAGACGTGCAATAGCAGCAAGTGCAGGATATATAATGGTTCTATAAATACAGGACACGGGTTTCTACTGAATAAATATAGAGATGAACACCATTATAAACAGATTTTTACTAATAGATTTGTCCTATGAATATAATATATAGATAACTAGTGTTATAAACTAAATTTACAGCTGGATATGTACCCAATATAATATATACAGGTGGATATTACTATAAATAGGGTTTTCACAGATATGTACAATAGCATAATATCTAAATGATTGCTATTTTAACAGAGATTGCAGGTGAATATGTACTATGAATATTGTGCAGGTGGCTATAACTATAGGCGGAATTATGAGCATAATATACAGATGGCTTTTAATATAAAATGAATAAAGTTTGGACAAGCTACCTAAATTAAAGTGCAGTGGAAGGTAATTGCATCTTACAGTTAAAGTACGGTATTGCTTAACTGTATATGTAAACAATCGGCAGTGCAAATCAATATTCAGTCAAGGTGAGTAGTGCAAGATGCATGTAAACAGTTGCTACAAAAGTAACAGGAGTGCAGATGAACATTACAGTCTTGTAAATAACAAAAAGTATAATAATATTGACAGAAGTATATAAAAACAGCTGAATCACTCTTTCTTGTAAGCTGATCTTTCAGCCAGCTGATCGGCAGTGTAGAGCAGTGTGGCGCTACACTGGGAAAATTATTTAGAAATAAGTAAAAATTTCTTAAATCAAGTGTATTTATCCTTAATTTTAGTAGGTAAATGAGAAAGTTTGGAATGGAATGAGTATTTTTACTCTTAAAATAAGATACTATGCACTTGAAACAAGACAATACAAATGTGTTCTTATTTTAAATGTAAAATGTCTCTTTTGCTTCCTCAATCCAAGAACAAATGCACCTATTTTATGAAAAAATGACTACTCTAGATTTTGATTTTTTCCAGTGTAGGATGATCTCTTCTGTCTCATTCAAAGCACTTTGAAGTCTAGTGACATAAATTTATTTACTTTTCAATCCGTAGCTGTTTGAATCTTCCTGCTCAGTTTTTCTCCCTGATATTAAATTACAAATCCCAAAGGACTGTGAGGATGTAATATACATTTGGCTGTTATGTTATTATTCTGTTAAAGTAGCAGTTTTCCTAGAATCTTGCCGCCATATATACCGATATATGGGGAATAGTGTGTGAAAGGCTGAGCTAAATCTGGCCTCCATCCGCGCATCCGTCTTTCAGAGAGGAATAACAGTAGTCCGCAAACACAGGGAGGGTTTCTTGGCTTATTGGACTCCAGCCTGGAATTTGCTGGAATAACAGAGCCAGGGAGTGATAAATAAAAGATGTAATCTCCCCACGTGTGGGCTGCACCGGAGGAGGGAGGATTTCTCACAGCAGACCTTGAGGAAATGAACTGGCACACATCTGCTTCAGGCACCACCATCCCCACGACAAACGCTCACTGTTAATCAGCACAAAGATACGGCCAGTCCAGTTTTCTTTTCTTGAAGTGGGCGCTGTAGCCCGTCAGACACTTTTGTTCCCTTGGTGATAACCGGCATCACTGTCTGCAGGCCTGTTATCGAGCTGTGAGCAGGAAGTGTGCCGCTCCTGAGTCATCTATTGGTTTTTAAATGAACTTTTGGAGCTAAATAGGGTTTAGCTTTTTTATTTTAGGATGAAGATTTCTTCGATGGAGATGTTTTTGGTAATGTGTCTCTGATTTGGTTTCCTCTCAGGGTCACAAAGAACAAACTCATCCTGGGTTTTTAACAGCATCACAGGGTAGCGGATGAAGCAGACTGGATTTAGAACATTTTCCATTGCTTTAACCATACAGCTCAGTGGGTGGAGTTCGGTTTAGATTTTCTGTTTTTTATGTTTTTCACACGTACAGATAGAAATCTAAGATATTCTTTTGTTTTTTCATTTCTATGCAAAGTTGTTGAGCCCAGTTAGGTCGGATAGAGAGCTCCACCAACCGGCAATTTATAAATCTATCCACATATTCTCACATTTTGGGCTTAAATTAGGCCGTTTTAACACATGAATGAAAGCTGTCATTGCGTCTTGCATTGTCCTCCATTCTTTGGTGTCCTGCAGGGTGGAACTGTCTATTTGAATCAAAACACCTGGATCAAATACTTAAATAATCAGCAGGATTCTAGTAGAGATTTCAGACATTTCCTTAAATTTTTTCGTCTATTTTTTACTTTTTTATCGTCTTTCTTCTCAGTCTTGTAATTCTTCTGTTTCTTCTTTCCATCTTCTTAAATTTTTATGCTTTTTCTTTTTCCTTCTGTTGTCTTCTTTCGTCTTCTTCTTATTTTTTGTCTTTTTCTTCTTTCATCTTCTTGCTGCACTTTTGCCACATCCTTTTATCCTACCTTTTTTTGCCTGGCAAATCAGTTCACATTGCAACCCATCACCTTCAGAGTCATAGCAAAATGTTATGACCGATAATCGTAATCAGAATAAAACAAAAAATGTATCCTGTAAACATGACAAACTGAATATTAATTGGTAGTCGGAGCGATTAGCCACTCAAAGCGGAAATTGGTGGCGTTGATGCGGGGTGTGAACTCAGATCAGCTTCCCTCATTCAGATAAACTTGATCTTGTCTAGGTTTTATTTCATTCAGATCCTGGCGAATCTGATAAGAATATCCCGACTGACATGTTGACATGATACATTTTCAGTCCAATTAGCCGTTTATTGCTCATATCCTTATAAATGTAGCTACTAACAGCCCTGCCCAGATGTCTAGTTGTAGCTGAGCCAGATAAAAGTACTGAGGTCTGTTTTCTTCTTAGGGCCACAATCAGCCCAAGGATCCGGGAGAATTACTAAGGTTTGACATCAAACGACTCAATGGAGATATCAAAGGACTCAGGATGTCTTTTTTTTTTAATTATTCAAGAAGTTTAGGCCAGGGATGTATCTTAAAGTTGCAGAACTTAAAACTTCTTGTGAATTAGTCTTGATGATGTACGCGTTTATGCTAACTTTAATGCTACTCTGAGTAAAAGATTTATCCTTAAGACAAACTTTCTTAGGCTACAAACGAGTTTGATACGTAATAAAATGCAAAGATTTGAATTTTAATTAATTTGCACTTCTGCATATGGAAGTAAATCTGTGTCGCTGGGATTTGAAAGGAAAACCAGCATGACGGAGCCGGTCATGCAAGCTAACGCTAACTCCACGGTGAGTTTATTACTTTCATTTTTCTGTAGTTGAGTTAGCGTTAGCTTACATGACCGGCTCCGTCATGCTGGTTTTCCTTCAGTATTAGTGCCGCAAAAGCGTCACATCACGTGACCAAGAAAAGTAACGTGATTGGCTGGGTGTTGGACGCCACAATCCATTGCTAATGTCTGTGACCTGAAGTAACCCTTCCCTTTTATACTGAATTTAGACGCCGAATTTAAGGCGGTGAAAATAGAGCCAGTTAAATCTCAGGAGGCTGAAAATATTGAGTTTGAATTTTGAAAGGTTGAATTTTTTTAATATGCAGATTTTTTTGAAATAGTAATGTGAATTTTAGCTTGAAGAGAAAATAACAAATGAAATTTCAACTGTGTAGAAATAATGACAATGAATTTTTTAGGTCAAAAATGTGTTCTGAATATATTCTAACACTGAAACAGTAAGTACAAACATATAACATTTAAATTTCAGTGCCATTTTTGATTCAAATCCCAGCGACACAGATTTACTTCCATATCTGCACTTTAAGAAATGGAGCTGTACTGAATGAAATTTCAGTTTTGTATACACTCTGTGTGTACAAAATGACAATAAAGTTGAGTTAAAAAAAAGCTTAATAAACATAAAAGCAAATGAAGTAACAAACACTATAAAAGCAGGTAGTAAGATTGCCAGTTTGCTTTATATTCAGCCTACATAGAAACAAATTTGGTATTTCTTTTGTTTTGGTTTACAGGCAGTTATGGCTTATTTTGGTTCCGTTTACTATTTAACAGAACACTCTCTACTTGTTAAGCCATTGAAATCTTTTAAAACATAAGAATAGTGCAACCATTGAAATCAGCCCTGAATGAAATATGACCTTTTGCTCCCAGTTTCATCAGAACAATAGACACACACTCACTGTATGCTGAAGCTAAGACAAGCTTTCCCCGAAATCCCAACAGCTTCTTTATGGAAATGTCTGCCTGCTTGGAGCAGTTTCCATCAACACATTGCAGTTCATACATGACCATATAGCGTGTAGGCTCCATCTGAATTACAGGTTAGAGCTGAAGTATAGGCCGCAGTGATTACAGAGGCAATGGGGATGGTTATTTTAGTCCGAAAGAAAAAGGAAAGATGCAAACAGTATATTTACCTGGGCAGGATTGCTCACAGTTTCTATATGTGGAGAGAAAACAAAGCATAAAGTGTTTGCTACCTGAGCTGCATGGTTATTAGGTCACATCAAAGCTGTTTGAACTTTTTAGAAGGTCAAGGTTATTTCTCTGGCTTCTGTTGCTTTCCTCTGATCCCTGCTGATTTGCTTGCAGCTACATAGGGTTGAAGGTTTGCTGAAACAATACTCACCCGTATTCAGTTTTTGTTTTCTCCCCAGTTCGGATACCTAAATCAATTTTACTCTTATTTAATAAACAAATGTTTTTTTAATGAACAGTTTACAACAATTGGCATTCAGTGTAGTGTCCAAAAGTTTACGGAACTTTAGAAGTTAACTCAGAGAGCTTTAAATCAATGACATGTTCATCTTTCTGGTGTCCTTGGTTAAAAATATAAGATGACAAAACAAACCGTCTGCCATAGCCAGTCCTCGAAATGGGAAGGGCAAGAAAACATGTAATTCACATACGGCAGATGTGTATGATTTTGAACTCATTAAATTGCTTCAGGTAACCTCATGATGGTCTGAGCAGTTATCAGAACCTTTAATACAACTAGAACAGTGAAAAAACAGGCCTATAAATCTAGACTACCTAGCCACTTCACGCAGTAGCGGAAATAATGGGGTAAAACAATCTAATGAAGGTAGAAAATATAGTTTAATTAAAAAGTGATTTACTCTGCTATATTAATGAAACCAAGACAAATTTTTTGTACAATGTGGTGCAGAATTTAAAATCCATTTCTTAACTGGTTCTGGTCTGTTCCTTAATAGACACAAAGACCTCTAAGGCTACGTTCACACTGCAGCCTGAAGTGACCCAAATCCAATACTTTGGCCCATATGCGACCTGTATCTGATCTTTTCTTGTCTGAACAACACAGGTCCGATTTTTGGCTCTGCTTGGCTATGTGGTCTTAAATCCGATACAAATCTGATGGCCAGGTCGCATTCATCCGACCTGGACGTCATTAATACTCAGCAAAGGTCACTATTCTGGGTCTTGCTATGAAGAAGCAGTAAAGCAAGAAAAACAACAACCATGGCGGACAATGATACAGGAGCAGTATTTATGTTTAACCATCCTGAAAAGATTGTGTTTTTATGGTTGGGAAAGATTGCTAGATGCGCTCTGGCACTATCATCCATGTTTACTTTCGTAAACACAGAGCACGCTGGTTTGTGATGTCATTGCGTCCTCTACTGCGCATGCGGGACACTTGCGTTGTACCACTGCAGTTCACGCAGGAAATCACATATTTGGAAAAAAAATCGGATTTCACAAAAAAATCAGAATTGAGCATCAAGGACTGCAGTGTGAACGTAGCCTAAGGCTGAAAAAACAGAATCTATTGCGAGTGCAGCTTTCTTACAAGAGGCTCTCTGGTGTGTCCATGATTGACTTTAGCTCCTCTGGCAGATGTTTGTAGCAACACCGTGCCATGAAATGCGGACGGTGGACTTCTGTTACCGCTGCAATGAAACCCAACAGTTGTCTGGCTAAATGGCGTTATTTTCTGGCTGACTGAACAAACCGATGAGCGCAAATTTCTGTACAGTATGGGAAGGGTAACATCTTGTAGAAGCTATGGATGGACATAACGAAACGTCTAATCTCTAATGTCTACGAAATTCACAATTTACTATTTATTGTTCTCATCTGTATCGACAACACGAGTCTTTAGAAAATGTCATCCGGTCTTTGCTGAAGATTAGACCGACTATTGAACGGCAGTAAGGAAATAAGGAATGCTAAGAGTATTACCAATGTCATGTCAGCCGTCCTGTGTTGAGAAATCTAGAGTGAGGGAATCCTCTATCAGTGTGGAAAGGGTTTTTGTATTACACAGCAGAATATTAAATTACAATACTTTCCGGACTATAAGCCGCTACCTTTTTCCCACTTTTTAAACCATGCGGCTTATACAAAGCTGCAGCTTTTCTATGAATTTTTTCTAACCACCACAGAAAAAAGTCAAAGTTGGAAATCAAAGAAGAAGGGGCTTATTTTCATTTAGCTCAAGCATATGCTAGCAGCAGGCACGACGGAGGATAAATGCCCTGAATTCACACAAATTTAACATTTATTTGCCGCAATAAAGCTATCGAACCAACGAAGAGACTATGCGCAACCTTTGAAGAGCTGAAATAAATAACTAACAAGGCCTAATTTTTTGTCCCTTGAGTCAACAAGCTAACGGGATCTAGCATTCATCTTTATCCCTACCATAGGGGTGATACGTTGAGCTCCCCCTACAGGTTTGGTGGAGGACAGTTCAGTAGATAACAGCGTAAAAATGTCTTAAATTAAGTGTATTTACCCTTAATTTGAGTAGATAAATGAGTATTTTACGCTTAAAATAAGATAATTCGATAATATACAATTGAAATACGACAATCAATTGTGTTTTCTTATTTTAAGTGTGAATTGTCTTGTTCCATTGGCAAAATATCTCTTTTACCTCAAAAGAATTTTTAAAGGAATAGTACACCCAAAACATGATTAGCCTTCATTTTCTACTCACCCCTATGCTGAACAACACTCTGGAGTACTTTTTGATATCTCAAATGCATCTGGAGATCTGGGAGGCTTTAAGGTTGCTGTCGCTGACATTCAAATAATGGAGGTCTATGGTGCCAGAGGCAGAAAAGGTCCATAAAAGTCCACAAAAAAGCGTGTCATTATTCCTCCATACTGTTCGAGTCAATGTGTATTCCGAAAGTGTCCAATTGGGTAAAAGTAAATGGTGAATTTTCGACGTAAAAGTTCCGAAAGTCATTTTAGGAATGCGCTTAGAGCGCACTTAAACAGTAGTGTATAGGATTTCCCAAAAGCGCTTTGACGAGTCTACGGTCAAAACGCTACGCAGACCAAACCAGATGAAAGTGCGCATTCAGCCGCCTGCTCTGGCCGATAATGCAAGCGTGTGAGTATTGAAGAAATGAAATGTGCTGTTTACCGAGTGCAAAGAAAAAAGAAACAACGAAAGAAAAAATGTCACGAGGACTTCAGTGTTGAGGAAGAGCATTACGTTCTTTGCCGAAGCTGAATCTTTCATTCTCATCTATATTCTGCCACGCACTGTGAGGAATCGCGGAACGCTACTTTTACGCTATCCTATACACTGCTTTCAAAAGCATCTAAATGACTTTGTTTTGAGTAAATTATGGACGCCACCCACTCAGGACTTGGAATACATTGAAGAGCAGTATGGAGAACATTGACACGAGTAGGACTTTTATGGACCTTTCTGTCTCGTCGTCACCATAGACCTCCATTATTTGAATGTTGCAGACAGCAAGAGCCTTCAGATCTCCAGATGCATTTGAGATATCAAAAAAGTACTCCAGGGTGTTGTTCAGCATGGGGGTGAGTAGAAAATGAAGGCTAATCATGTTTTGAGTGTAATATTTCGCACAGAGAAAATGACTTATCTAGAATTTATATATATAGCGCGCACATTTTTCAGTTTAAAAAAGCACAAAACTCAGTGAAGGTTTGACTAGCAAGCTGCGCTTTATAGTCCTGAAAATAAGGTATTTTATTACTATGAAATTTCTTAGCAGGGGTCCCTTCATGTTGTACAAATTATATGTCTGAGCTGTGATGCTTTTTGCTGTGGAATTTTTGATCCTTTCTGATATTTTGTTCTGCTTTTTTGAAGATAAAAATAAAACATGCAACTTTATCTGATGTGTTGGACATTGATGCTGGAGCTTTATTTATGTAAAGCAGCAAACCTCATTAGATGACAAGGAAGATATGCAAAAGTGGGATGGCCTTTTTACTGATTTAAGTCATGATAAAAGATCAGATGATAAAAGATCAGATTAAAGTGTTAAAGAGGTTGGAGTTGGTCTTGGTCAAGTACTCTTAACAAAAGGTCTTCTGAACTGCTGAAATGTTTTCCAAAAAGAACCTTGTATTGTGAGGATATTTTGCCCAGCACCACTTGTTCTACAACCACTGATGTAGAACTGATTGTCGCTTATCAGGGCGTGGTCTTTCAGTTACAATCTTTTAGTTTAGGTCACGTGAATGCTTCATACCAGGTCATCTGTGCAGCTATTACTGTTTTATTACCATACATTTGAACCATCTAGATGAAAACACTATTTTTCTGCAGTATATTTTATATTCAGATTACTTTTTTAAGATGCTGCGCTGACTCAAGCAATTTAAACCACAAACACAAACTGCGCCCTACCTGAATGCTTAAGCATTTTATGTGCACTGATTACTGCCTCTCATCTGCAAGTTTATAAGGAATCGATGAATCGGCGTGCGCCTACTGAATCATGCAGAGCTCAGAGGGAGAGCAGAGGGATGACCTCGCTCAGCCTGTCAGCTGGTTGGCCAGCATTAGTGGCGTGTGTGTGCACAAGACTCCCCATGCCGCCACCCCGACAGATCAATTTTTATCGGCGCAACATCAGGCGCGTGCTTTGAAAACGGCTATTGGCAAAACCTGCCATTTTGAAAAATGGTTTTACATTACTGCAAGCATACCTGCATAAAATTAAAAGGATGAAAAAAAAAACACCCACATGCTTGTTGTTGATCCGCTGCTTTGCTGTTGGTCGGGGCCTGGGAGTTCTGCCCAGTTATTTTCCAGTTCTTTTTGTGTCCATGTGAATTGAAGTGGGCCAGATGACTTGCTTGCTGCTGTCTGCTTTCCGTTCATTGTTTACAATCGTTAAATAAATTTCTTTATACATAGATTGATCTAACTTCTCTGACAGATGGATTTTGTTTCACATATATGCTCATCCGTAGCTATGCTGTATCTATACGCTGCTCGCCTTCATCATTAACCTTCAGCCAACAGAGTTAGTTCGGCGGCGCCACAGAAAGGCAGATGGAGGAGGGGAGGAACTCATTGTGTTGTTTGCCCTCGATTAGCTCAATAAATCCTGGTTTGTTCTTGAAGTTGTTCTCAAGGCTGAACATGTTGCATAGTGGTGCCTCTTTTTCCCATGAATATAGTTTCTATAATCCAGATAATTTAATATTTGGACAATAAAGAAACTAAACAAATGCATTGAACTATAAGAGAAGTTTGTAGAAGTGGAAAGTTTTGCAAAGTTAGGAAAAGAAAAAAACCCTGCAAAAAAGTATTAATCAGCTGATAAGTTTGCTTACATAGAGATATTTCAGAATAAATGGGTGATAGACAGCAGTTTCATTGTGTCATCTGAGGTTTTTAACTCTTCCTACATTATAATCATTTATAAAAGTTTGTCGTGTCAAGGATGAATTTGTTTTTTTATACATTTACTTAGGAACTAACAGTACATCTCCCACAAATTGGATTTTTGACTTAATCGCATAGCCATATTTGTTTTAATGATATTTGGAAAAGTAATGTTTTAAAAGATTGTGTAACCGGTTCAAAATCCAGCGCAGCACAACCTATGTCTTTCAGTGTGATTGACATTTTCATAAATCTCAAAGTTTTCTTTGTTTTTTGTGTATAACTATTCATTTAGGGTTTAATCAACTTTTTAAATGTTACAGAATAGTTGCTGCTTGTTACTGGCTAAAGCAGCCTTTAGGTAACCATGAACTAAATGTTAGCTGCTAACAGCTAGCTAGTTTCTTGAAGTGTTTAAAGATTTTATTTCTTGACGTCACCGTCGGTTTTACATTTTTACTAGACATCTAAAAATGCTGCTAAGCTAAAGTTTAAGAAGTAGTAAAAAAGTCTTTACTGCTTTTATAAACAACATGATGTTATCGTCTCTGAAAAGGATTTTTTTTTAACGCTCTTGACTCAAAGAGGCAACTTCCTCCCTACTTCCTTTCTTATTTCAAAATAAGAGTCTAAAATCTACCCAAGATGGTCAAATATGAAATGCTCATTGTAATATCTGGAATTTACATTCTAGTTCCACTAAAATGAAATGAAATCACTTGCTGACAACAAAAATGCCTTTTTGAGTGACTGATTTAACCTCTTTTTTAAAGTTAATAAGTTTTTTCTCACCCCTAATAGACATTATGGCTGTTTCGCAGTATGTGTACTTGTGCATTCTCATGTGCTCGTGCACTCGTGAAACATCATCAGACTCAGCAGTGCTGTTCCAATTCACAAGAACAGCAGACCGGGAACCCACAAAGTCCCCGGATGTTGTTCTTCGCCCCTCCTTTTTTACCCAGCATAAAGTTAAAAGTTCTCATTTCTGTTGCCGTTGGTCAATAAAAAGTTCGGGTTTCTAAGATCATTTGAGGTAAGACCATCATACTTTAAAGCAGCGGCCCCCCAACCTTTTTTGTACCACAGACTGCTATATGTCAGACAATATTTTCACGGACCGGCTGGGGGGGAATACGAACAAGTAAAATGAAACGACTGGCATAAAATCAAATACAAACAGCATACAAATTAAACAACAAGCGGTCCCATCTAGGTGTAATATCGGAGAGAAAATGACAGGCGAAGTGTGCTCCTGATGTCCAGCCTGCTCCGTAGATAGTTTTGTTTTGGTCGCTGTAACAAGCCTTGAAAATCCCGCTCTTCACAAAGATAGGGTGTTATAGATAGGATGAGTCTTTAACTGAATTAACCTATGTCAAGAGGCACAGACTGATGTAATTGGAGTATATCACCGCATTTTTTATGTTTTTTCAAATATAAAACATCACTCAGACTCTGATGGTCTGATTAAGTTATATATATATATATATATATATATATATATATGATGAGGCATAAATACAATTTCATGGTGTGCAGTGTTCACTTGTGTGTGTGCTGTGTCTCAAGTGACAATGGGAGTTGGAGGAGTTTCCCAAAGGGCTTTTCACTTTTCACACTTTTCATATATATATATATATATATATGCTGTTGGCGCATAGCATAGCAGCATAGGCGTTGCTGGCTGTTGCTGGTTGTTGTTGCTGGTTGTTATATATATATATATACTGCAATGGACTGGCAACCTGTCCTGTCCAGGGTACCCTGCGTCGCTCTCATTGACTGTTGGAGAGCACCCCTCGCGACACATCACCATATTGCCCATTTACGATTTAATATGTAATATAAAAAAACTGTAGAGCTTGAGAGGACCCAGCGGCAACCAGCGGACCTCCGAAGGTAATCCTTGCCCATCTGCAGCAGCCCTCTCTCTGCATAGCCGTGTGTGAAGGACCGCTGGCTCTGATGGAGATTTTATGTTTTATTTGGCAAAATGTTCACTTTATTTGTTTATTTGACTGTGTTCATTAGTATTCTCCCAATGAATAAAAAAAGTAAGAATTTATTATCATCTAGAGGCTATTAATAATGTTCATGAGTACGCCTCCTATCAAATTGACCCATATTTATTCTGCGTGCTCCCGTTCTCCCAGAGTTTACACTTTCCTGTGTTCTTCTTAAGAACATACTTGGCGAGGACACGAGTCCGTACTCTCGTTCTTGTGATCATTTCATTTCATATACTTAAGAAATCACATTTGCTGAATTCAGATTTTTTTTCTCAATGTCTATGTATCACCATCAAAACAACGCAGGACTGTTCTGGATAACATCATCATAACTTTAAAAACTTTTAATTTGATCTATAACAGTAATAATATTTGATTTTCAGTTTTTGAACAACAGCTGGGGTAGGAATCTTAAAGATACTAGAGATAAAAGCTACAGTTCATTTGAATTATTTTCTGTTTTTAAGGGAGCTCCTTTACTTGAATGTCTCTAAAATATAATTATCATTAGATTTCGCTTCCTCTGCTGTCTTGTAGCTTGCCACGGTGTGCAGTGTCGTCTTCTCCTTGGCATTGTCTGGGGAGTTTCACACAACTTCACTGCAAGTCAAAGCCTGTCGCCTTGTAAGCCTCAAGGGAACCGTCCCCCCCATAAGCTGGTCCCTTTGGGAGGGGACCCTCTGGAGCGCCACAGCTCTGAAGACAGAGCAGTTTTGTTAATAACAGATGAAGTGCTTTGAGTGTTTCAACCAAAGTACCCTTTTTCTTGCTCTTGATGTTTTTGTCCCTTTGGCGAGGAGCCTGTGGTGAATAACGAAGACTGAAGGAGAAGGCGGAGCCATTGCCTTTGAAGAGCGGGCGACTCGCCTCTCCTAACCTGGGTGCTTATCAAAAGCTGCTTATGAGCAATGCTGACCTCACAATGGGAAAGTAAAGGTGCCGCCCATCAGATGCTGCTTCCTCAGCTCACTGTAAAGCTTTCTGACCGAGACAGATGCTCCCTCTTTTCTGTGCACCTGTGTCTGCATCCATCCAATCCAACCCTTTTCCCTTCTTGTTTAACATTTGGACGTTTTCTGGATTACAGCATCTTTAAAAAAGGGTTCAATGTATTTTGAAAAACATAAAGTAAAGCATAATTGAGAAGTTGAAGGTAAATGCTTGTGTCTGCATTGTGCATTTTGCTTCAAAAAACAAGTTGTATGTTTTTCGGGATAAGTTCTCTTGAGCCGTTTGTAACCTACATCAGGATTTCTTATCAGGTTGAATCACATCAAAGTCCATCCATTGTTTCATCGATTCTGGCCAGCTTTGCATGCCCACAGCATGATACTGCCACAGCTGTATGTCACAGTGTGTTCAGGATTTAAATGCGTCGTCAGTTTTTCCATTTGCGATGTTTTGCATGCAGGCCAAAAAGTTTCTCATCCGATCAAAGTGTGTTCTTCAACATCTTGGCTTTGTCTCCTACATGACTTGTTGCAAACATACTGTAATTTCCTACGGCTTTCTTTTACTCTACACCTATGGCCGTGAAGTTGAAAATGGTGTAAAGGGCTCTATGTATACATGCAAATCACATTTTATAGATTGTAATTCCTGAACAACCAGGGTCCATGCTCTCTAACAGGTTTTCTTAGTATTTATGGTGGAACACTCATCTTCCTTATGAACAACTTTCTGTGGAGTACAGCATCACAAACTAGCTGTGGGTCTAGATGCGGCCGAGTCGGCTAGGAAGTGGGGGCAAGTTTGTATAAAAGCGGAGGGACATGAGGGCGAAAAAGAGCGGAGATCCAGGTGGAAAAAGGGTCCCCAGCGTTCTCGCACACCTCTCTCTTCTAGCTGGTCCATCTTCACGAGTCATTTTCCACAATGTGGTCATACAAACAAGACAAGCCAGGGTAGGTACCAAACAGGAAATACACATAGTGTAGAGCAGATGTAGATTTGACCAATCAGAGACCTCCTGTCTGCAGTGACCTGCAATTTCGGAGAGGTGCAGCAGAGTATCTGCAGACGGGGCGGCGGCATATCTGCGTTAACTGCGCTACACAAACAGACGACCTGGTTTCTGAGTATAAGTCAGCGTTCAGTTTGAGTTACCTTCTGCAGAGGCTGACTGGATGGTTTAAGGAGAAAGAGGCAGACACACCAAAGGACCACATTAGCATTGATCCATGAATATTTTCTATGTAAACAAATGTAACCATAAACTCCATAGGAGGCTCTGTCTAGGAAAGAAACATTTAAGCAGTTTTCTTGTCAAATAGATGAAAGACACATACAGTTTGTCACCGTAAAAGTTGAGCCCGTGGCTATTTCTAGAATAGAAAGAGGAATAAGCACTAAAAAAGGTCAACTCTTATCACCTGTTAACAAAGGTGTTGATGGCAGCAGCCTAGCTGATATTTCTCTCTAGGATTTTATCACAACTACACAGACAAGATGAAGCTTTTATGACAAGACAAGCAGAGATAAAATAAAGAGTAACCAATAAAAATACTGCAGAATTGTAGAATAGAGATTGAAAAAGAAGAATGGTGTAAAGTAGTCCCTCCACCAGGCTAAGCATATAGCAGCATAACTATAGGGACAATTCAGGATAACATGAGCCACTGTAACTATATGCTTAAACAAAAAGGCAAGTTTTAAACCTACCCTTAAAAGTAGACAGGGTGTCTGCCTCATGGACTAACTGGTTGGTTTCACTGGAGAGGAGCCTGATAATTAAATTATCTACCTCCCATTCTACTTTTAGAAATTCTACATTTTTCCTTTGGGTTATCCTGATGTTGTCCAAATATATTATCATTATCATCCCCATTTCTCTGACCCTTTTTTCTGTATAGAAGATCTTGGAGACTGGCTATTGCCTTACCCTAAAATAAATCAAAATTATAAACTTCCGGCATTTATGTATTTGGTAACCTGGAATCCTTCTTCCTCTTGTCTCCCTCTTTGCATCTGCACAGTCGGGCATCTTAAAGTGTTTTTAATGGCTTTTTAGAACTGGAGCCAAATTTTATTGAAATTCTAAAGATCCTCCAAACTCTTATCCACGTCTTCATATCCTCCAGATTAGACTATTTTACTCCTTGATAAATTATATCTCCATCATCTGCATTAAAGCGATCAGACGATACAGGTTTTTTGAGGCTGACGCCAATCACGATATATTTTGACATCCTTACAGTTTATCCCCGATATGTGCCGTCAGAATTTTTGGGCCAATTATTGTAGCCATCTTCTTCTTCCTCCATCTACACAAACGTTGAGGAGTGTTGGCCTAGTGGGTTAGAGCAGTGCGCTTGTGCTCTGAGAAGGTTCGATCCCCACAGCCTCTGGAATCCTGAGCAAACTCCTGCTCCACAGGCGCTGCACCATGGCAGCCCACTGCTCCCCAAGGGGATTGGTCAAAAGCAGAGACTCGATTTCATTGTGGGACAATAAAGAGATTTAGAAACCATTAAATGGATACCAAACAGAGGGGATTTTTTTGTTGTTGTTTTTAAAGTTTCATTGTTAGATAGCTTTTTTTCTTCAAATTTTTATGTTCAAAACCAATTCTTTGCTTGTAAACAATAATGGAACAAAACTAACATCATACCCTTAGTATTACACAGTGACAAAAAAAGAATGTCTTGTGTTATGTGTGATTCACATGTAGCGCTATGAAGCCACCCTCAACTTGAAAGTAAAGTAAAATAAAGCTGTTCTAGTAGCGCAGGTCCTGTCATGAACATTCAGATCTGATCCTGATAGTTGGAACATCATGCCGTCTTGCAGCAACACCCCGGAATAAGTCCAACATCTGCCTCAGCCTGTAGATTGTTTCCTCAAACATCTGTAAAACATTTTTTTTTCTTTTCAAGCAACCACCATATGTTAACTAGGGCGGTATATTTGACCTGAAAGTGTGAGGAAGACAAATGCTGCTATCAGTGTGTTTCCTTCCTGCTTGTGAACCTGCTCTTCCAGCAGATAACGCTCCTGCCATCTGTTGTCAGTATTTATCTGCCTGCAGAGAGAGATGTTTGCCACCATGTTTGCGTAGCCAAATTCACAGAGTGCCCCAGGCGGTTTGTCACATAATGTAAACCGGCCGGCTGCTGTCATGGGATCTGTAACCATCGGGGGATCACCTGTCTGCTTTCACTTTATAATTTTGCCTCTTTTGCATGCTCCGCCTGAACACTTTTGTATGTATCTGCAATAAAAAAAGCAAATGATCTTGTTCTCCTGGTCCAACCGTAGCTACAGGCCTTTGCCCGTCCTTTGACCTGGCTTTCTTGTACACTTGACTCAGACACTGGAGTGCCTCGAAGCCTCTGAAGTAACAACATGTTAAAATGAAGACAAGTACGACAAGATTGTAGAGCTGTTCCAGAAGCCGTTCATTGTGTTTCTGTTGACTTGAGACCTACGGGCAAACTGTCGTTGGCACAAAAGGTTTCGTCTCAACTTCAAATATGGAAATATTTTCACATCATTGTGTCTTTTGGGTAAGAAACACAAAACAGGAAACCTGATTTGGTCATTACCTATATTGCCTGCTTGAAAGGTATAATATATTTGTCATATAAAACCTATCAACATAAAAGACCTTCAAAAGCCCAATATTAGGAAGGAAACAAAAATAAAAACAAGTTAAACTCTTAAAGGAATAGTACACCCAAAAACATGATTAGCCTTCATTCTTCCTCACCCCATGCTGAACAACACTCTAGGAGTACTTTTTTGATATCTCAAATGCATCTGGAATCTGGGGAGGGAGGCTTCTTGCTGTCTGCTGACATTCAAATAATGGAGGTCTATGGTGCCCGAGGCAGAAAGGTCCATAAAAGTCCACAAAAGCGTGTCAATATTCCTCCATACTGCTGCGATCCAATGTATTCCAAGTGTCCTGAGGTGGGTAGCGTCCATAATTTACTCAAAAGCGAAGTCATTTTAGAATGTTTTTAAGAGCATAAACAGTAGTGTATAGGATTTCCTAAAAGCTGCGTTCACACGAGTCCTACGAGGAAACAGCGCCAGACCAAACCAGACTTGAGAATGCGCATTCAGCTGCGGCAAAGAACTCATGCTCTTCCTCAACACTGAAGTCCTCAGACATTTTTTCTGCGTTTTTTTTTTTTCTTTCTTTGCACAGGTAAACTTGGCACATTTCTTCTTCTTGCGGCTTGCATTATCGGGCAGAGCAGGCGGCTGGCCGATACCGATACTATCTGTTTGAGATGAGCATTGATGTTTTGTGTGTATATATATAAGACCTGCATACTACTTGGATGTAAATAATTACCATCATGGCTTTGTCAAAGCTGCTGCTGCCTACCTTTGTGAAACAGACCAATACAAAGTGAATCCAGTAGAACTTTTTTATTGCCTACCTGGAATGGGTGACCAATAGTTGAATAAACTTTTTGAAACTCAAAATGAAGTATCGGTGCCCATAATTTGTTGAGTACTCGCCGATACTGATACCGACACCAGTGTAGCTGGATCGGGGCCCCGCCTGATACTAGTATCGGTGCAACTCTAGCTGTAACTAGCGATGATTTTGCAAATTGATTAACCTGTTGATAATTCTTTTTGATTAATAGATTAATAATAGGATAGAAAAGGGTTCCCTAAAGAGATTTTTATGAAATTAAAGCGAAATTAAACTGGTGTTGATTCTTAGTCACCCAGGTCACCGTCGGAAAAATAAAAAAAATAACCCACTGGACTTTATTTCCCGTTTGAGAAGGACGTTAAGCTTCCCATCCAGGAAGCTTTTCAGTCAAATGTCAGGAATAGCTTTGAGTTCCAGGTTTTATACAGTACCCTAACAAAGCCTTGTTTTTTGTTTTGAGAGCGTGCAAGTTGGAACAGGGGTCCACCCCTTTGGAATGGGGGTAGTTGGCTTCTTTGTTTTTGGCCCATAAAGACAATGAATGTGTCTTTGTGAGGCAAGTTTTCCTTACGTTAACATGTTAGCTTGTAATTGCGATGTTTCTTCCATCCATGTTTATGGTCATAGTAGGAACATCTGGAAAAAACGCTGATGGCAGAAAAAAGGTGATGAGTCATTTGAGGTCAAAGTTCATCAGAACTGATTGGCATAAGCCCTTCTTTGCAGAAGTCAAAAGAGTACTTCAAGCGAGCGATAAAAACTTGTTAGCAGATTTTTTTCTAATTTTGCCATTTCTGATTGCTGATGCTTTAAAATGCACATTAAAAAAAAAGCGAATGGAAATGCACCTTATTATCGTTTGACTGAAATAAACGATCAGATCCCAACAAAACAGCAGAACACTGACCTCCTAAAAACAGTGTAACAGTGTAAAACTAAACATTTTTATTAGCTTTCTCACTTTTGCTCCAGAAATATCTAATATTTAAACATGATTGTTTCACTTGAGGAAGCTTTAATTGTTAACAAGCTCACAAAACTGTAGGGTTCTTCTTCTGAGACGTCCGTTCAGGAGGTCAGCAGATGTCCTTTGACGTTCTAATAACAGAAACCATTAAACCAGTCTGGGTTTTTTTCTTTGTTGTTTTTTTTTCACACATCAACAATGACACCATATAGAGAAATCACAAACCCAAACCCAAAGTGCAGAGTCAAATTATTTTCTTAGAAATTCAATGTATCATATACATTTTTGAATACTTTCATTTTATTTAAACATGTTTTTTGATTAATTATTTGGATACCTAATCATTTATTTATTTATGTGTTTTGTGGTATATTTTTTTTTCCTGAGGGATCACATCATGTGCAATGGGACGTTGATCCTAAAATATGAGGTAAACAAATTAAGTGAAAACGGCGTTTCCAGTTAATGAGACCCATCTGGTTGCTTTGTTTCACAGTCATGGTTTACCTGTGAAAATAAAATTTTGTAACTCAGCAAAAATTAATAAAAAAAAGTCCAGTTGCAAGTAATGTATATTACTCATGATTTTTTTCTTGGTAGAGACGGTTTCAGCAAAGACCGCAGAGAGATCTCTCTTTCGGTTTGACACAGAACGGTTTCTCCAAGCTTCTTCTGAGGGAAAGCAAGAGGCTCCGCTGATGATAAACCTGAAACCCTAATGATGTTCTTTGAATTAGGCTGGGCGATCGATCGCATTCATTAGCTTCGCACACCACTTCAGGGATGACACAGGCTCTCACAAGCCCTGTAAGCTTATCCGGTATGCACTGCCGGGGTATGCCAGGCATGCGACTACAAGTTGAGTCATTGTTTTTATCTGTTAAAGATGAGTAATCTCTCTACATATGACGGAAGGCGTTTTACAAAACCACATCAACTGTACTTTAAAGCCGTTTAACCTGGGAGTAGTCATGGGAGGGGAAATTAGATTAAAGAGCCAATTGGCAAGCTGAGTTTCAGAATAAAGAGGAAATATTTAAATATTAAGGTAACATAATCTACATGTTCTGTATTGGTATTAAGGATTGTACTCTCTTTTTGCTAATAAGTGGGTATATTTTGTTGCAAATGTAGATCAGGGGTTCCCAAGGTGGGGGTCTGGACCTCTCGGCGGGTCGCAAGAGACTAAATAGGGGTCGCAAAATGGTCAGTTGATCACTGATGCAAAAAAAAAATTTTTTCATTAAATTGTTTTTCAAAGTTATAGATCTGCATTGCAATTTTGCAATTTACAAAATGCATTTTTGAACTCGTAACAATAATGAAATAAAATTTACTCCATACAGTAGGATGCTTGTCCATTTCACTGTGAGAGGTTGCAAAACTACAGATAACATCCAGAATGATCGAGTTCAAAGGTTAATTTTCCCAGTGATGTTGCTCAGACTTCATCAACCAGCAAATCAGCGAGATGACTTTGTTTTTGTACCTTATAGTGAGAGTTTGTAGCTACAACAGATTGTTTATTTGTTTATTTATTTATTTATTTATTTATTTATTTATTTATTTATTTATTTATGTATTTATTTATTTATTTATTTATTTATTTATTCTTAACAGTGTCCTGTCTGGCAATGTGGCAAAAAGAATAATTGTCTTGATGCCAAAAAGAGCCCAACAGATTTTACTTTCACAAGTGGAGCAGTACGGCTATTGCCATAGTGTTCCGCTTGTTTCATGCATATAATTTGCTTTATTTTATTTATGCAGGGAGCTTTACAGATTATATGGACACTGCAATGTAAGCAGGAAAGGAAAAACAGAAAAAAGGAGAAAAAATGAAAGAAAGAGGAGATAAAAGGGAGATAATGATAAAAAATCTTTACTCTGCTTTATCACCTGCAACGAGATGTAAAAAGAAAAGCACAACCAAAGGACATGGTACAAGACATACAATAAAGTAATAAAGTAACACCTAGATACTATCGTTGAAGTATAAGTGGTATTATTCAGTCTGACATGTATACTGTGGTATCTGAAGGTAAGAATATATTCTTTCCTTCAGATTGTCTATTTAAAGCTGTCACCTTTTCATTGAGTGCTCATAATATCATCTAAATAGCATTTATTTCTATCGTTAATAGTTTACAGTTTGATATATTAGAATAAATAGTGCTTGGGTCAATATACTGCTCATTACAAATAATGTTTCCTAAGGATTGATTATTAAGGACATAAACAGGGATGGAGGTTAAGCAGAGGCCCTCTGTTTGAGGTAGGATGGACTGAAAAACTGAGTTGACCCTACAGGTCATGTTGCTGCTAGACAGGAAGATGGCCCCAGGTGGTAAATGAGATAGCAGGTATTCGGTTAGGAGCGGATAGATAGTGAGACAAGAGAATCACAGATCATTACAGACTGATGAGGGAGTCGTGTTTATCTTCCAGTCGGGTCGCCCCGGCCTGTTTGTCTGTTTAGCCTAAACAGAAGTGAGGCTCAAGGGTATAATGTGCGGCCATGATATGGTAAGACCAGCATCCTGTTTGGGCACCGAGGAGCCCCCCCAACCCCCAAACACACACACACACCCTGCCGTGACACCAAAGGAAAACATTCTTTCCTCTCGCACAGACACGCCATATGACTGGCAGTTAAACAGAAGAGAACAAGCCGAGCGCGTTTTTAGGCTAGGCGTTATGCACACGCACGTCCATCAGAGTCACCTACCTGCACAGTTTCATTTAGGCAACACAGAGTTGTTTGTAAAGGCAGAGCACGGCGTCACAAACCGCACCTTAACATGGCTTAAGGTCCTTTGCATTGTTTTTTTATGGGATGAAACCCAACAAGACAACACATGCATGGATTGTTTTCTACAACAACATTGAACAGGAACACTGACATGTCGAGACGCTGAACAAAAACTCGAAGGTTCAGTCAGAGATATCTAAACATCATTGTACGCATGGATAAATGGAAACCTTTGGGTTTTACTTGAATAGTTCCTTTCAAGCTTTAATTTTATACTGTCAAAAATGGTTCTAGAAATCTCTTTACAGCCACTTTGCTGGAACATTTGCTCTGCTATAGCAGAGACAAACACTGATGAGGAAGGTCTGAGAAGTTTCCAAACCCTGCAGTCCGCTTATTATAAAGCAGTGAAAAGAAAGGACAAACTATCTTTCCCTGGATAATTGGAACATCTCATAACAACACGTGGAGCATTATGACAAATCAGCTTGTTGGATTGGTTGCTACATGGCTAATATTGCACTGGAAAAAACAAAATCTAGATTGGTCTTTTATCTTAAAATAAGTGCATTTGTACTTTGAGGACATAAAAGAGACATTTTGCCAACGGAACAAGACAATTTACACTTAAAACTAGAAATTATTATAATTATTTCAAGTGCATATTACCTAATTATCTTATTTTAAGAGTAAAAATACTCATTCCATTGGCAAACTATCTCATTTACTTAATCAAATTAAGGATAAATACACTTAATTTAAGACATTTTTACATATTTCTAGATTGTTTTTCCATTGTAGAAAGATCCACATTCAGTTTGTACACTACAAAAAAAATATATATCTAGAAATAAGTGAAAAAAACTTGAATTAAGTGTATTTATCCTTAATTTAAGTAGGTAAATGAGATTATTTCCCAATGGAATGAGTATTTTTTACTCTCACAAAAAGATAATTAAAAAGTATGCACTTGAATTAAGAAAATGCAGCTGTATTTTTCTTATTTTAGATGTAAATTGTCTTGTTCCATTGGCAAAGTGTCTCACTTACCTCCTTAAATGCACTTCTTTTAACCCTTTAAAGCCCGATCCAAGAATAAAACAAAACAGAAAATTACTTTTTTTTGGTTTGAAGTCCTTATTTGGCCTTTTAACAAAATATGTAAAAAGAGAAAAACAGAAATACATTTTTGATATTAATAATTTATTACTGTGCGATAAGTCAAAATTATTTTTTGCGTAGTCTTCTGCCCTCTGTTATCAGGTATATCTGATTGTGTATAATAGGATTTTAAGCAAAGTTTTTACCATTAAATTATCCAAAAGGTGTCAGACACAAAACATTTCAGAAACCGTATGTATCAAATATGATACATTTGGCATTATAGGGTTAAGAAAAGATGACTTATCTAGAATAAAATTTTTTGCAGTGTAAAAACTAAAAAGAACATTCTCTCTTCGTTTGTTAATAATAAAATATTGCAGAATACATTAAGGTTTGGAAACAAATTCTAAAATTAAATGTAAAGGGTTTTAGTTTGGAAGGCACTATATCAGGAACTTCTTTCAGCCTTTGGCACTTTTCTAAGTTTGTAAACGTTCTAAGATTTTTTAGACCAGACTATTGTTGTGACAGCCTGGATTTTACATTGTAAAGTCATCATCTACATTGTCACAGTAATAATTAACTCATCGTCACACCCCGCTGTGTTTGACTATTGATTGCTTTATGTAGTCTAATGTGGAAGCTGTAGTCTAACTGAACTTCAGGTCTTCTAAAAGCACAGTTTGTTTCAGATATTTCTTGTATTTAACAAACAAACTTCACCACAATCATTCATTTTTGCTTGCGGTTAATCAAATCTTCAGTCCCAGAATATATAATTGTGAGGCTTCAGGGGTTCCACATAACCATAACCATATGAGTTCTGATGTGCTGACAAAAAAAAAAAAAAAACAGAATTTAAGTCCATAAAAATCAAGTTGAACCATTGAAGGCAAGTATGGGACTGTTACCATGGTGATGTACATCAAGGTTTATGAAAAGCTAAATCTTTAAAGGTTAAATCTAAATGTTATTAACTAATTGAGGCATTTTGCTGTTTGTATAGTATTCACTTTATTTAAAAAAAAAAAATTAAATCCATTCTGTGTTCCTTCCAGAGAAAGGTTGGTCGATGGTCAGCGAGGATGATTTAAGCCTTCTTTAGAGAACTGGTGTTGTAGAGGCAACCTTACAACCTTCATTCAGATGTATGCCACAGTTTGACTGAAAATATTGGCAATATCAAGACCACCATGACTGCAACAGAAAGTGACCTCTGCCAGTAAATAAAAGCAAGGATAATTTCCAGGTATCAAATTAAACTAGAATAAAACATAATCATCTGCAATCCTTGATGATGCGGTGTTTCGGATTTCGATGGGTCATTTATTTGTTAAAAAAAAAAAAAAAAAGAAAAAATCGATTTCAGAGCTTATTAAAGATTCAGAATCGAGTTCTCATTTTCTTTAAAAACAATTTTTTTTGTGGGTGCGGATGTGCCTACATCAGAGCACCGTAGTGCTTGGCCGAAACCAATGAGAAGCGTTGAGATGTGCATTTTCCATTGCAAGCGTTAGCCTAGCAGGCTACAGAGTCGCTTGTGTAGCAGTGTTAAATTTAACTCCTCCATGGGTCTTCAAAAAGCAACCATTTGACTTTCCACTTTGGATTTTACCTTCGAAACTGGGCCCAGGGTAAGAAAGGGCTTGACATGACTCATGCGATTTGCAGAGATTGCAACGGTAAAGTTAAGTATTTCGGGAGTACTTCAGATCCCGTTCTCATCTCAAAAGACATCACCCAGAGTTGTTGGTAGAATTGGATAATTTAGTAAAGACAGTGACGAAAACGACCAGCGCACACTTCACGACTTTGAAAAACTGCCACATAATTGTTAACGGGCAAAGATGATAACAAAATTCATCGCTTGTTTTTATCGCAAAAGATCCTGAGAATCGTTTGAACCGTAAATTAAATGTCTGGATTCTAAATCGAATCATGGGGATCCCAAAGATTCACAGTCCTAATATTTAACCCGTTTGGTCCTGAGAGTAAAAGAATAAATAAAATACTTAGCTGAGGAAATAAAAACTATATCTTTGTTATAAGAGTAAATTAACAGATATGCTAAAATATGGGGTTGGCATTGATTAAAGCAGAAAATAAAAATAAAAATAGTCATCTAACCGGGGACTTCTTTCTCCTTCAAAATGCTTTAAAGTTTCAAACCATCCACTTCGTGTTCACACCTTGTGCACATTTGTACTGTTGAATTAATGTTAGATCACTTTGAATTGTCTTGGTACTGAATTGTGCTACAAATAGCCTTGCCTTTTTTTTTTTTGCTCTAGGTGACCTTTAACGACCTTTCATTCTTATTCACTCTCAACTGCTACAATTTAAAGTCTTAATAAGACGCAAGAGAAAGTTCTGCACTCTCCGGCTGTATGAAACACAGACTAGCACAGCACTGCTGGTCAGCTGGCAGAAACACTCTTAAAATCTGTTTCCTGTAACACTTCTCTTGTACAGAAGAACTTTATAGACTTAAATGGAGCACCACCATCACTCTTATCAAAGGCAGATTGTTTTAACGCAACTGCTGTTAAATAAATGAATAAATACAAAATGATTCTAAAAATAGGAAACCTTATAATTTTTACTCATAGTTATGTTGCAGGAAGAATGTCATACAGGTCCCAGCCCAACTCCAAGCTCGCCGTCCACTCAGAGACATCTGCAGCCATTTGTTTCAGCTGTCATTGCACTCTGAGTGTGAGCCAAGTTATTTTTGGTTTTGGTCATTGATGTAAATAATTTATAGTATTGCATTCATGGTGCTATTATGTTCACTTCTTGTTTATCCTTCATAAGCCTCTACACCTGGAGTCTAGACAGGCTCTCAACTTACTTTTGTTTTTCGTTGCCATCCTGAATTTTCAGGAGCTGTGGTCTATTGATGAGTACTAATAAGTGCTTTGCTTCCACTCTATATGTTTCAGAGAATCTGTTGCTTATGTCACGGAAATCTGTTTTTAGAGTTAAGTACACTCAGACCGGGGTGTGAGTGAATGCTAAAAGCTTTTATTTGATTTCATATTTTCATGGGACTCTGGAGCTCATTAGCAACTGGGCTGCAGCTCTGCTGAGACGGACTCCATCTCCAGAGTAGGAACAAATGCATTTGGAGAGGAGAAGCTCTGGCTGGCTTCCTGATAGTCCTCAGAGGCTAAACAAATGACTTCCACTGAGCACGCTGGGAACAGACAGCACTCAAACAAATGCTTTTAAATAGAAAAAGACTCTCTGACCCTTTAGAAGCTGGTTCTCAAACCTCCAATGGCTGCTATTTTTCACCAGGGCGCAGAAACGCTGACATTAAAACCTCATGTTAGTTTGCATGCGATCCTCTATGGAGGAGCTGGTTTTATCTTCAACTTTACAATAAGGAGTTTAGCCAAGTGCAGCAGTAAAGTGTGTAATACCTGAGTAGCTATTAGCTGTTCTGAGCATAGCAGGTGAAAACTTTACTATCCCTATTTACCGCAAGTAAAAAGTGTAAATCTATTTTTATAACAGGAAAGTTACATTATTTCTAAAAACAGTCTTGGTGCTGCTCTGTTTTACTGCCTTGTAAATTTGGTCATATGAGGAATTCCTGTTTCAATATCATCAGAGCAGTGAAAATCTTAAAAGGACACTAATAATAATTATTGAGATTCATTGCTGTGTCTCTGGGTTTCTGTGGGTCTTTAAAAATCATTAAATTGTTATTTTTTAAATTATATTTAAATTTATTTGGCATAAAAATTCATTAAATATGATTATCGTAAGCATTTTAAATGCTTTTATTTAAAAAAAAAACATTTATAAAAACTATTTTGTCATATTATTTCAGATGTAACTGGTGTGCTGCTGCGTGGAACTATGCTCCAGGTTGGAAGAAGCGTAAAAAGGCTTGTGTTATGTTTGGAAGCTCGAGAAAAGTTAAGAGAATGGGGGAAAATGCAAATTTAAACAAAAGTGGCTGGGAAACAAAGGAATTACCGGGGACATATATATATA
>JAGKQL010000057.1:8630824-8687494 GCA_018398635.1 Cyprinodon brontotheroides
CCTGTACAGTGTGTGCATACATATTATATGCAGTGAATCAAGAATAATTAGGAAGCAGTGTGACAAAGTGGTTGAGTTTGTGTTTACCACTTGTCCCTTAGTCTTTCTTCTGATTTGTAATGCTTAAATTTAAACATTAGTTTGCAACTTTGCTTCACTTACTATTCCCAGGTTTGTTTGTGTTAGCATTAAGTTGCAGTTTCCATCTATTTATGTTTAGGTTAAAGCTATTACTTCTGGATTATTGGATGAAATTGTTTATATTCTTGGTATTTGTTTTCCTTTTTAGTCACCATTTTTTGTCTAAGTATTTCATACTAAATTTACTAGATGATGTCATCCATTACCTTGCTGGGTTCTACCATTTAGAGATATTCCTTTGGAGTTATGCTTTGTTAAAGTAACTTTTTAAGTTATCTTGTATCACATTGTTTATTTTGCAGACTCTTTATCTAGATGAGTTTGTAAATTTGATTAATTTTATTCCTGTTTCTCTGTTTAGACTTTGTTTTTTCTACCTGTTTAATTGAGGCTTGGTCCACTCAAGTGCAGGTGTGTTGCCACTTTGTTATATAAGCACTGAGCTCTTGGAAGCTCAGGAAGGTTTGTTAGAGTGAAATGCTGAATAAAAGACAACAGAGAAACTGGAACCGGTGGCTGAAGCTGTTTTTGTTTGGTTCACCTTATTGATCCTCGACCAAACTACCTCACAAGCAGCAGAACACTGGAAAAAAATGAAAATCTAGATAAGTCCTTTTTTCTTAAAATAAGTGCATTTGTTCTCGAATTGTGAAAGTAAAAGAGACATTTTGCCAATGGAACAAGACAATTTACATTTAAAATAAGAAAAACACAATTGCATTGTCTTATTTCAAAGTGCGTTTTTATCTAATTATCCTATTTTAAGAGTTAAAATACTCATTGCATTGGCAAAATCATCTAATTTACCTACTCAAATTAAGGGTAAATACACTTAATTTAAAAATTTCTTGCTTATTTCTAGATTGTTTTCCAGTGAAGCTGCTGGTGTACAGTCAAGAGCTAGTTTGCTGTAAAGCCCCTGATTTAGCCAGTGTGTGCCTGACTTCCCAGAATCCTCTAAAACGCCGGCATAAGCTGAACTTCCTATTTTTTCAATTTTGGGCGTATATACATAGAGTATTCATAAGGATTCCAGAACTTCTGTCCAAAGGCAGCCTAACTTATGCATAACACACGGCAGCGTTAAAGCCCATGAAATGTCACAAGTCAGTCTCCTGAGGGGGGCAGCGTTGCACCCAGCGGGGGCCAGCCTGCATAAAAATATTTCCCTGATCGCGGTATTATGCTAGCTGTTGTTTACCGTCCACACAAAAAAAAAAAAAAGAAAGGTAGAAGGTTTCCATCACACTCAGCGATTTATTCCAGATTTTTGTAGTAACTACATAAAAATAAATAATCTGCAGCAGCGGGGATAATATATGTTTTTTTTTTTTTAAGGCTGTAGGATTAATTTTCTTTTTTAGTATTTTTGATACTACCATTTTTTACTTGTTCTTATCAAATTGAGAGTATTTTTTTTGACTCATGCCTGGTTAAAACACAACAAAAACAATTTGCATCATTTAATCTGGCTGTTTGGGGCTAGTTCATACTTTTTTTTTCTTTTTTACATAATTAGAAAGGATGTATAATCCCCTGTTATCCTGTATTATTACTAAAATGTCAATCAGTTTGGGAATGCTTTTCAGTTACTGACTGTAGATTAGTTTCTTTAAAGGATTACGTTTCTAAATCTATTGTAGAAACGGGAAGAACATGTATGTTCCTTTGAGGCTTCTGAGAACATTATCTCACGCAGTTATTTCGTCAACGGTCAGACATGTTGGAATCATCCCTGTCGTTTGTTATCTGGTGTACTTCCTTCTTTCTCTCTGACCAAATGTACCTGAACCCAGCCGCCTCTGTCAGATTGTGATTAGTCAAGCATCACTATTGATTGGTTGTGTACTGCTTCTTCTTCCAGCCCCAGAGACGGCTCTGGATCACCATGAGACAGAGATTAGCTTCCCCACTGTCGCCAGAGCAGTAACCCATAATGCACACATTTAATCACACAAAGCACTGGTTGGCTGAGAAACTGTCCTCTATGCCTGCTGGCTTTGGAGTCCTGCTGTAAGTGGGGATATTAAACAAACGGGAGCAGCAGCACTTTTTTTGCTTTTTATGTTGTGTTAAATAGAAAACGGGAAAAACTGCAGTTACCTAACAACTAGGGGTGTGCAAAATAGTCGTCATGATGATGCATCGTGATTCTAATTTTCATGATCTACTGCATCGATTCTTGGCGTCAAGTATCGATTATTAATTTTAAAAAATGAGTAAATAAAATTACATTGAATGGTTGGCGAACATCGGCCGAAAACAAAATTGCTTAAGCCACAACTTCAGTCCAGTAGATATGCGCTACTTGGATGTTGTATGCGCTGCCAGTAATCTGCAAAGCATTTCCGACGGCGGGGTACTGCGCCGAGTCATTCAAAAGCAAAACATGGAGGAAAATATTGCAATGCAATAATTCAAGTAATAAAAGTGATGCATCGTGGTAGATAAGCATGGTGCACCTTGAATGCGTGATTGGTCGAATCGTGAGCTCAGCTGGCAATACCCACCCCTACTGAAAACCTTTTCATTTTGTGGCTTTTTGCTTCTCAAAACAGTTGCTCATGCAGGGAAAAATTAGAGATAGGTCTAGTGTTGCCAGCTTAGTGATTTTTTTTTTTTTGCTATATTTGGTAACTCTTCAAAAAGTGGAGAGAAATCTAGTGACTTTTTTTGTTTTGTTCAATTTTAGCGACTTCACGTGAAAGCAGCAGTTGTTTTACCGTTACCGTCTCACAACAACAACATAGCTGCTTCCCTGTTGTTTAACAGACACGGGCAGCTCTAGTTTTTCAACAGCTAACAAACTCATGCACAAAGGCTGATAGAAGCTAGCCCTGGACTAAAAGCGGGATATATTAATATGATGTAAAATATAGCTTTAATCGGGTGTCTCTTTTTTTTCTTCCTCTGAAACTCTTGTACGAAAAAACTATTACCTGATTCGCACAAAGCTTGAATCGCATATTCCCCTTGTACTCCGTGTGCCTCTGATTACTGTCTGCTTAGTAAAATCAGATGTAGGTAGTGCGGATTGATAGCCTCGTGAGACCATCCTGATCTCGCGAGCTTTCAAGGTTTCACTCGCAGATCAGCCTGGAGACTCTCTGTTAAAGAAAATTTGGAGACGTTCACCAAACGAACGTCCAATCAGTGTTGGCTTTGAGGCGGGTTGAGGTGTGATGCAACGAGAAGCGCGACAGTTCAGTCTAAAGAACATGGCGGCTTCAGCCAATGAAACTAGCGTTAGCGTGGCTATCGAGCAAGTTTTATCGGGATTACAGAGTATTTCTTCACTGAAAGAAGAGCAAAACACTGCTCTGGAGGCTTTTCTCAGAGGAAAAGATGTTTTTGCTCTTCTCCCGACTGGTTTGGGCAAGAGTTTGATCTATCAATTGGCTCCTCTTCGTCGTCGCTCTGTTAGTACGTCATATGCTTCGTTGATCTGATTGGTTTATTTGGCCCGTCTATCACCAACATAGGTCAATCAGCTAACCAGTATTTTCGCCCCTTCCCAAAATTACTTCAACGGAAGGTTTCCAGATGGTTATTGTGGAGCAAATCCATCTGGCGGAGTGAGGTTAGCTGATTCAGGCAATGTATAAAATTCAAAAAATAAGTTCCATTTCATTGGCAGCGACATAGATAATTAAATGTATGACCCCTCCCCATTAAGCCACCTTTTTAAAGAAAAGTCACAGAGGAAACCCTGAGGTCCATGTTAGAAATACACACGCCTTTTCTTTTATTTTGATATCCAGGTTAAGCAGGGAGATAAGTGGGCGTTTAACTTTTGTTACCATGAGGAGCACATGGTGCTATTACACAACCTCTGAAGAGCAGACAGAGGGAAGGGAAGTGCATTACAAAATGCTGAGCTCAGGGCTTTGGCTGGGAGCCAGTTCTAACACTGTGCATACTCAGCTGAGGGCATACCGATATTTTTTTTTTCTTTCTTTCCTTCCAGTGGCACAGAGGCCTCCTTCCTCTTCCAGAGTCACTGTCTCTCTTTCTGTTACGTCAGAGGTTCAGCTGTAGGCCAGGCGTGGATGGGGCGGGGCCACGCCGCTGACGCCGTACTGTTTGTCTCTATAAAAGACAGGATGTGGACCCGGCGGTTGTGTAGAGTGTGGTCCGCTACGTGTGTATATGTGTGTGTCTGTCGGCTCTGGCAGGAAAAGCAGCTGTAAGAACTGAAACGGAGTTTTCTCCATTTCTACACAGGTTTACCACTCTACACATATCGCCTCCTTCCCAAAACTCCTGTTTGGGTTATTTTTTTTCTTTGGCGTGCTCATGTGTCGCACAGCCGCTCCACATGTGCACACAAACACCTACTCAGTTTACAGAGTTCTTCCACCCGCTCAGGGTGGATATGTGTCAGCTATGTGCTGAGTGTCACACACAGGAGAAGATGTGAGCAAAGTGGAAATCAGACCTTGTGGCTGATGTTCCAACGCCAGCTCTTATTCACATGTGTGTGTGTGGGAGATTGGCAGATTTGCTGCAAATATAAATAAACAATCAACCCCTCCTATCTAAGAAGTTAAAGAGATATAATATCATGAATAGAAGCTGTCAGGAATAGCTTTAGCTACACATGGAGGTATGTGACCCTCTGCAGGTACTATAGATAGGATCACACATGCTGAAGTTTATTGCTATGATAGCTGAGATTGTGAGCAAACCATGCACCGTGGCCAGTGTTCTGTCAAATGAGCATACCCATAGTCAATACCCGTTTATGCCTTTTAGTATTATGCAATGAAAAACATACTTTAAACTACCACAACGGGCGCGTGTATCCCTTTATTCATGTATTAAAAAACAATGAAATTACTTACTTTTTGGTGTTTTGTGAAGCGTATAACAATCTGACCTTAAAAGGAATAGTACACACCCAAAACATGATTGGCCCTCTTCCTATACCCCCATGCTGAACAACACTCTGGAGTACTTTTTGATATCTCCAGATGGAGTCTGGGGAGGCTTCTTGCTGTCTGCTGACATTCAAATAATGGAGGTCTATGGCCCGAGGCGAAAAGGTCCATAAAGTCCACAAAAAATGTGTCAAATATTCCTCCCTTACCTTTCGTCCAGCTAATCAGTCTCGAGGAAACGCGGCAGACCAAACCAGATGAAGATGCGCATTCAGCTCGGCAACTGCCGATAGTAAGCGTAGAAGAAGAAATGTGCTGTTTACCTGTGCAAAGAAAAGAAACAACGAAGAAAAATGTCTGAGGACTTCAGTGTTGAGGAAGAGCATGAGTTCTTTTTACCCGAGCTGAATGCGCACTTTCATCTGGTTTTGGTCTGCGGCGGTTTTAAGCGTCATAAACGGCTTTCAGAAAATATCACCTGTTTTGCCACCAGTGTGTGAATGTGTACATGAATGGGTGAATGACTGGATGTAGAGTCATCTGACCTGAAATGGCATTATATTGGTACACACTGCGTACCAGTTACCATTTGACTCCAATATGATATTGACTGCATACCAATAGGGTAGTTTAGCCATTTCTTTAAGGTGCATGGGTAGAGGGACACATCTAAAAGTCTTGTGCATGCATATTGAACATGGGTTTGCTGATCTGACAGAAAACCTTTTGCATTGCTGCTGTGCAGCGCCCTGCTAAGAAATTCACATTGCTCTTTTGCTTTTTTGTTATGTTATAACCATAAAGGTTAATGTGTTTAAGTGTGATTTGATATAATAGAACATCACGATTTGGTGCATCGTCCATCAAAATCAGTTTAGGGTCAATCTGCAGGAAAATAAACTCGCACAATATTGGTATTTTTTCAAAGAAATCTTTGATGAAAAATAGATTTTCATGAAGCCCTTGCAAAAAATCTGCACTCATATTAATACACCTAGGCCCATCTAAATAAATACATTTTAAAAAAGTGTATTTCTTTTGTTATTTATCATTACATTTGTGGGGAACACTGATGTCGTAAATGGACTTAAAAAAATAGTTCCGGAAATTAACTTTTAAAAAACTTTGAAAAAAGGTTTTGAGAGAACTTAAAAAAATAAATAAAATTTTTATTGTCATTACACTGTCACAAGTACAGTACAAGTACATTGGGTTAAGGGTTCTTGCTCAGGCACCCAGAGTGACAATCTGTGGGCTTGAACTCCGAACCTCTGGATTCCAAGTCCAATGCCCTGACCACTAGACTGCCACTCCCCCCATATACTCCTTTTCTAAAGTTATCATTTTTTAATCTTTTTTTCATATTTTATTTTTTTCAAATTTCTATTTTAGATATAATTTTTTTATGACATTCATAAAATTGCGTGTCACAGATCTGATTCTCTTCACCTCTGGGGGCGGGCTTCCTACTAGGGTGTGGAGCTAAGAAGTATTTTGATTGGTCTACATGGACTTTAGCAACATTTATATAGGTCAAAGTGTGCATTAAGAGTCAGTTTTTATTTTGGGCTTGAAGGTAGACATATATATATATATATATATACATATATACATATATATATATATATATATATATATATATATATATATATATATATATATATACACACAAATATGTCGTGGCCCAAAGTCATGTCGCTCCTCTCCCTGATCAGAGAAAGATTGCGTTTTGTTAGTGTCAGACCAGCTTGTTTAATGGGTTTACGATTTCTTGTTTTCCTGACTTCTTCTGACCCTATACTGATCTCAATTTACATTCTTCAGGATGTTTGGCATACACAAATACGTTTGGCCATTTGAAATGAAACTTATAAATTCAAAATTATCATCCCAAAGGGAAATTAAATGTTGCAGTAACTCATAGGGCTGTTTTTTTGTTGTTGTTGTTTTTTATCGAGTTGCTGTTGGAAAGATCTTCTGTAGCAGTCTGTCTTGCACCTGATCTGGAGAAGCTTCTGACTGAAGACACTTTCTTGTAGCTTTAAAGTCTTCTGAAGAGGATGCTGTCCATTATCTTATTTACTTTATGAAGAATTTTCCTTTGTGAAATACATATCATACTTGATTGTTGATGATTTTACGACGTTGTCTTTAAAATGATCAACAGTAATGATGATGAATCTGCAGATATCTAAATCAGAGTATCTGAATTCGTTCGGAATTATAAAAAAAATATGGATCCCTAAAATAAATCGAGAAAATACCACTTTTTGCATGACTTTGGTGTAGGGATAGCATCAGAAAATGGGTTTTGCACAATATAGGCCCTTTAACATCAGAGGGTTGAGGTTTTGAATAAGTTTTAGAATTAGTCTGCTTTGAAATATACAACAACATAAAGCCGGGCATAAACTGTAGGATTTTTGATTCTCCAGTTGTGCAAATTTTTTTTTTATCGTGTTTGAGTTTTAGCCTGATTGTGCGTCCTGCTTCGTGTAGTACCGGTATACGAGGGATAACGAGGGGCGATTTGCCTCTTGTGACCACGTCCCGATCAGGAATCGTGAAGTCGGGAGAAAATCAAACGTGTTTGAAATTCAGTCATCACTCGAAAGGTTTTCATGAGCAAATCCTGCTGTAGCAGTAGAGCTACGAGCCGATTTACCAGAACCTCACGCACTGCGAATGTGCAAAAAAGGGAGTTCTTCTTCTTCTTCCAGATTGACGAGTCCGACCAGCGCCATCTGTTGCCGCTGAGTCTGACTTCTGGTTTTTGGATGTGCAATGTGAGCAGGTAGATCTCATCAGAGCGTCGGGCCGTAGAGTGTAAGAGCATGCATCATGAGCTGTGAACTTTTAAACCCAGCGGTTTCATCGTACAGTTTGAGCTGATTACGATTGAAAATATGGTACAGTGTATGACCTGCACTGGAAAAACGATCTAGAAATAAGTTAAAATTTCTTAAATTAAGTGTATATACCCTTAATTTGAGTAGGTAAATGAGATAGTTTGCCAATGGAATGAGTATTTTTACTAAAATAAGATAATTAGATAACATACACTTGAAATAAGACAATGCAATTGTGTTTTCTTATTTCAAATGTAAATTGTCTTGTTCCATTTGCAAAATGTCTCTTTTACATCCTTAATCCAAGAACAAAAAGCACTTATTTTAAGAAAAAATGACTTATCTAGATTTAGATTTTTTTTCAGTGTGCTTTAGCCCTTCTCACCTCAGGTCAGCTCTTCTTCATGACTTCTATAAAATAACCATTGGTGGGAAGTTTCACTGTTCCACTACAACTGATAGTGACAGAGTTGATCTTATTAGGTTAGATTTTATTTTAGAAAATGCTGAGCATGTAGCATCATATTTACTTTACATCCCTCTTAAATATTAGCCTGCTGCAAGTTGCAAGTTACAAAGGCATAAACGACTGAAGTGTGTATAGATAAGAACTCCTTACAGATAAGTTTATGTTTTCTGTTGGATTCTACTGAAAACCTTCCTGTTTTAGTTTCTAATATCACAGCAGAGGTTATATATAAATTCCCATTTGGGGAACAGCACCTGTTATTTAAACCTTCCCCAGAGACTGAATAACAGACGGTTAAATCTTTGATGCATTTATTTCATTTTCTTTTGCTCAGACAGCCCCCTAATAAAGCCGCCTGTCAGCTGTCACAGTCTGGCGTTGTAACTTATCAGCCGTCTCGTTTGGCCAGCCTTGGTGCTTTCCAGCCTGGGTGACGGCAGGAAGCGAGAAGCACATCGTGCTCCTGTGATTCAGGAGCGACTGCTTGGCTTGCGTGTGCTTCTGTTTGGCAGAACAAAGTTGTACTTTTTCACTGTGTGGTGAACCTGAAACAGGACAGACTGAATTTGGATGATAAACTCCTTCTATGTGCATCAGCAACAATCTGAGACCATCTGCTCTCCTTGTTAACTCACTAACCCTGTCAGATTGTCTGATTCAGGGCGGTTTTACTTATAAAAAGTTGTTCTTTGCCAACTCATGTCCATCTGCTGCCATGCTTCAGATGAAATAGAAACCAATGATCTGCTTCTATTTAGTGTGGAGGCTGCAGCGCCTCAGACTGGAAGAAGGTGAGGAGAGTAGTGAGAACTGCAGAGGCTTCTTCCCCACAGCCATTAGACTCCTGAATGTTGTATAAAAAGGGGTTAAAAATAAATAAATAAAGCGCTGAATGCTGAAAACTGTAAATCATATACCAGCCATATGTTTACATTTTATCACTTTAGAATTTTGAAATTTCTTGAAAGCTATACTGAACGAAATGTATTTTTGTGTACACTCTATGTGTACGAAATTACTATAAAGTCTATTTACATTTTTATTTTATTTTAACTATCATGAAGTTGTTAATTCTGTCTGAAATTCAGACATTTAAGAAGGTAGTTTGAACCTAATGATGAATGTTTTTCATAGGTTCCATAAGTTCTGTGTTTAGAGGGCCATAGGTTGACCGGTTAATAGCAGGACTTTGTGCCTGTGGTGAAATGATCCTTTCAGTGCTGACAGAGGGAGGAGGTTATTAGGGGAAGGAAAGCATAGGAGGTGTTGGTAATGGGAAATGAAAAGGAAAGGAGGATGTGTACGTCTCTGTGACACCCTTTCACATGTCGACGCTCCTCTGGGCAAAGTGATATGGAGTCGAACCCTGAAGTAGGGACATGATCAGTGATTAAAGAAGCAAAACTAAATCATATTAACAATGTTTTTATGAATTTAATTAGTGTCACCTCTTCTGTCAGCTCATTCCTTATCTACCCATTACACTACGGACTAGTATAAAGGGCTGGGCTGCAGCATCGTGTCGCAGTGAGCTTGTCGCAGGTATAACTCAGATATTTGTCCAATTTTGAAGCACAGTCTGCGCTATGTTATTCCACGCCACAATGCAAGAGGGACAATAACAAACTAGCTAGGATTGTGGGTGCCTATGTGTCGGTTTCCCTCATCCAAAGCTGGACGACACAAAGTTCACCCGTGAGTGCTCCCGAAAGACTGGAGGTGGCGCTGCTTGTTTTTTGGATACAAACCAACAGACGGTCAATCAGAGCTACAAACTACCATCATGCACGGTGTCTGAAATACTGTCGGAGGTAAGCCAGGCATTGTGGACGGCACTACAGCCGGAGTTTCTGCCATTAGGTAGCAAACAGGAAGTATGCGTAGTGTAGAGCGGATGTAGAATTGACCAATAAGAGGCCTCCTTTCTCTCCTCCTTGCGACGCTACCTGCAGTTTTGGGGAGGTGCACCAGAGTGTCTGCGGAAGGGGGGGGCGGCATATCTGCGTTAACTCACTCACACTCATGCAGACGACCTGGTTTCTGAGCATAAACCAGACAGAAACAGGGCTGAATCAACATGTTAATTATTGAATCGGGGTCTCAGGTCCCAGGGGAGCAATGTGAGGTTAAGAGTCTTTGCTCAGGGACCCAGAGTGGCAGTCTGTGGTAGCTGGGCTCGAACCGATCCAGGATCAGATCGGGACGCCGATATTGGCAAAAAAATGCGTATCGGCAAAGCATGTAAAATGCTGATCCAGACTGCCGATCCAGTTTTTAAAAATCCCGTCCGTATTTTCCAGTTTCGCCCGATTTAAACGATCCATTCCACTATTTTGTGCCAGTGTTCCCCTGTTTTTGCATTTTTATTAAAACTTACAGTAATACTTGCACCTTTAACTGTTTACGGTTTTACTGTTCACTGTGCAATTTCAGATTGCTATTCATAATTTTGTCCAGTTTGTGTTTATCTCTTAATAAACAGGTAAGTTTGTTGTTACCAATTATTGTGTTTTATTCAATCTCACCTAATTCAGCTGGCTAGATGTTATCAAAAGTACTAAAACCCTTTTCAACATGAGTCTTACAACTAAGGCTAAATACTTTAACTTAAACTTAAATACATGCTCGGATAGGCTGGTATCGGCCAGTATCGGATCGGAAGTCCAAAAACAATATCGGTATCGGATCGGAAGTGCAAAAACCTGGATCGGGACATCTCTAGTCTGTGGGAGTGGGGCTTGAACTCAGAACCTCTGGATTCCAAGCGTAATGTCGTTAACCACTACCCCCCTCTCAATTTTACTAAAATTGTGATTACAAATGTATCTAGATTTTCTTCTGCTCTTACCCTAAACATGTAGATGCCTCACCCCTGAGATTTTATGGTTTTCATGACTTTAAATCTTCCTTGTGTGAATAACGTCTTACTTCTCTCGTATTTATGGGTGTATATACAAGTTTTTCCAAAAAAAGAACTAGTAAGAGAATTGTTGCCATATTCCTATTCAGCCAGACCAAAAATTCCCCTTTCAGACACTTAGACAGTTATGGGGCATTGCAAGCATTCCAAATGGGTGGACCCCTTCGTCTGTTTCAATTTGCATGTTATCAAAATAAAAACAAGGCTTTGTTCGGATACTGTATAAAACCTCAACGCTATTCCTGATATTTTGGATTGAAAAAGCTTCCTGAATGGGAAGCAAAACTTCTTCAAACTGGGAAACAAAGTCCAGTGCATTGTTTTTAATGTTTGTTTTTTTTTCTTTTTTGGAAAGACTATGACCTGGATGAATGAGAATCTTCACCAACACGTGTATATACAAACTGTAACTTTCTTTTTTCATTATATAGCTTATTAACAAATTGCCCAACAGAGTCTTATTTCTACATATTTGACTTTGTAGACCACATTGTTTGTCCCCTAGTTAAACTAGGCCCCACACTTTTTTTTTTCTGCACGGTTCTCCAAATATGCTGCAGGCGTAGCTCCATAGAGCTGACTTGCTTCAAAAACTGGTCTGTACCAGTGGAAGCACTAAAACGATGCAAAAATGACTCAATAACACACCCATTTCATGCTCCAGTGTACAAAATGCTCTGTCTGTGCTAATGAAGGATCCTCTCACCTCAGGATGCTAAGTGCTTGAAATTCTTCTTTGAACTTTTTTGACCCCTTAAAGGGAACTAATTGACTAAGCATATTGCATTAATGCATTAAAAAGTCTGAGCAAGATAAAATTATAAATTAGCTTTATCTCTTCTAGCTTCTAGAGATCCAGGATATGTCTCAAAATAGCTATCTTATTAACAGAAGATAGAGTTTAAAGCAGCATTTTTAAATACCCCAAACCTTTGTTTATTTATTTTTATAAAAAATGAAGCAGTCATTAAATGTTTTGTTATTAGAAGCAGTGGTAATGTAAGCAGTGGAAAAGAAGGAAAAAGGTTTCCTTTTTGTAAAATTTTAGCCCAGTTGACAGCTTGGTTGATTAAGCTTTTTCACAACTAATTGCGAAGTGCTGTAATATGATAGAAATACATGGTTTGGGGAAGTTTTGGGCTTGCTTTTCACCAGTCCAGGCTCTGGACTCACTACATCTCTACCACTAACTGCAGCGCCATATAGTACAGATGTAGATGTTTACATTTTTAAGTTCTGATTGTATAATAATGATTCTTTTCTCTGTTTCTATGCAGGTTTTCACCTCAGCGGGACAGTCCGGGAATCGGCCACGTCCTCCGAACCAGAGCTGCTGTGCAACGTGAGCGTCAGCTTCGACCGCTGCAAAATAACCTCAGTAACATGCAGCTGTGGCAACAAAGACATTTTCTACTGCGCCCATGTGGTGGCGCTCTCACTATACCGGGTACGGAAGCCCGAGCAGGTCAAACTAAGGCTGCCCATCTCAGAGACTTTATTCCAAATGAACAGAGATCAGCTGCAGAAGTTTGTCCAGTACCTGATCACAGTGCATCACACCGACGTGCTGCCGACGGCGCAGAAGTTGGCCGACGAAATATTGTCGCAGAACTCCGAGATCAACCAGGTGCACGGTGAGTGGAGGAGCTGCTGCTTAAAAGACAGGCTGGACATTCCATTGATAACAGAGTCTAATACATGCATAAACACTAGGGATGCACGATGTTGGGATTTTGGCCGTGATATCCGACATGTCGATATTTTAAAACTCTATACTTAGCCGACATACCGATACTCCGATACCGATGTTTAAAGAAACTTGGACAAAAATAAGCAAGGTCATTGAAAATAGCAGTTTTTGTTATCCATATCATCCATTTCGACACTTTTGAAAAATATTATTCTCAAATATATTATGTTTGCTATGCTGATATCGGATAGATTTTAAAACGTTCTGTAAATTAAAACTAAATTACTTTCAAAACTTAAAAACTAGAGTGATATGTTTTAAAATGATAGATATTTTCCACTATTTGTATGCTGTAAATTGGTACATTCTTTGCATACCCTATTGTCAATATATATCTGCCTACAAAACTCATGGCATCACATTAGAATTTTTTGATTCAAACAGCATTTAAACGTATTATTATGTGCAATTTTTTTTAGTAAAAGAGATTAAATCATGATTGTTTTTAAATGGTAATATATCAGCATATTGTAGAAGATATTGGGATATTTTAAATGTATCAATATATTTCCTTCATCGCCTTTAGAAGTTTTTAAGTCTGTAAAAAAGCAGTTTCTTTATGAGTTGAAGAAGAAGTAGTGCATTTTTTATTTTTTAGACTTTAGAAACCTCAGAAGCTGATCAAATGTCGGGTTAAATATCGGTGGGGTGGCCTATGTCGATAATATTCAGTTTTAGGCAGCTTCATACAGGCCGTGCATACCCATAGGGGCTTCATTATATCGTAAGTATCCCTAATAAACACACATTAAAATAGATGCACGTGTTTCTTTTTTTATTTGTATTCTTTCATACCAGTCAAGGATGAAGATTGCAAAAAACTGATGGAAAAAAAATACTTGAACATTTGTTAGAATAAATGTATTTCTCCTTAAATTTGACAGGTTAACAAATTAACATGCCGAAGGAATTTCTATTTTTGCCTTTAAAAATACAATCATTAGATATTAACTAATAATAAGATAATTGAGTTATTATTAATTTGTGTTTCAAATGTACATCAACTTATTCCAATAGTAAATTAACTTACCTGCTTAAATAAATAAATTACAGACATTTAAATAATTAGCATTAATTTCTAAAAAAAAAAAAAAAAGAATTGTTTTTATTCACTATATTATGAAATACTTTTATAAAATGGCCAGAGCTGTCAAGTAACGAAGTAGAAATACTTTGCTACTGTACTTAAGTACACTTTTAGGTATCTATACTTTACTCCATTACTTATTTTTCTTCCTACTTCTGACTTCTACTGATTATATTTTCACACAAGTATCTGTACTTTCTATTCCTCGCTTTTTCACTTTTACTTGAGTAAAGAGGTGAAGTTGGTACTTTAACTTTTACCAGAGTGTTTCTAAACTGCAGTATCTATATTTCTACTAAAGTAACACCTGTGTGTACTTTACACACCACTGAAAATGGCTAATAAAAACTGTTCTTTTAAAGAGATAAAACTATTTAGCCACTTAAATAGAAGGCTGTACATGTTTATTCCTTCCTGATTCTTTTGCACACTTTAGGCTTTATTTTCCTACTTCATAGATGGTTCTGTTCAAGTACTTCCACTTTCTCTGTGGATCATGGTCGAAAGGTTTTAACAGGGTTCAGTTTCCCAAGAGATAAGTGTTGCAAAAGTTGCTCTTCTAGGTTGGTTATAGTCAGGAGGTTTCATGCTATTGATCAGTGTTTAAGCTTAGCCAGCAGACATTAATGCATTCTTTCCAAAGGGTGTGCCTCTGCACGGTTTGATGGGAGCACATTCACAAGTACAGCTTGATGAGAAACAGCTATTTAGATAAGTATTTGCATTTCCTGCCAATGAATAACTCACATCCTCTAAAATTTCTGTTGAATTTTGCATTGTGGAAAACTTTCAAAAGTGCTGTTATTTCCAAGCAAAAAAAAAATATATATATATATTAACCAGCCAATAGGGGAAGTTCTGACTGGGGAAGTCTCCCTTTTTCACAAATTCAAATATCAAAATCTAAAGATGCATAAAATGAAGTGAAAGTTGCTGAAATTGTCTCTTTTTTTTCTTATGAATATATTTTTTCATCAAGCAACACAAACCAGTATGCACTGTATTCATCTTTTTGTGAGCATGTTGCATGAATTCAGGGAAGCACTGTGTAAATTTTAGCCACTAGGAGCACTAGACCCTCAACTTCCATGTTTAGGCCCTCTAAAAGCGACTGACAGAACTGCACTATCACAAAAGTTAGGCTGTTTCTCAGTTCACAATGTGAGTTCTTGTGTCCTCGCCAAGTACCTTCTTGACAAGAACAAAGGAAAGTATGGACTGTTGGAGAACCGGAGCATATGCATAAATATGGGTCAATTGGAACAGAACCTTAGTCCTGAGGTCACCACACGCTCGGCTCATCTGGAGCTGCATTTCACCTCCTGTTATTAATAGTCTCTAGATAATAATTAATTCTTACTTTTTTCATTTAGTGGGGGAATAATATTTAACACAGTCAGATAAACACAAATCAAATGAACATTTTGCCAAATAAAAGAAAAAAACTCTGCTGTAGACAGGCTAGGATTAGATCTGGCTGCCATTAGCCTCGGAGGTCCGCTGGTTGTCGCTGTCCTCTCAACTTCGGAATTTTTTTTTTTATTACACATTAAATTGGTAAATGAACAACGGCAACAGAAAGAGAACTTTTAACTTAATACTCTGAGCTCTGAGAGCGCTCCATTAGAAGCTGCTGCTACTGCAGTGCATGCTGGGATTGCTGTCATTCTCAAGTAAGGACACGTCTGCTCTGATGCTTGCTGGGTAAAGAGGGAGGGGCAAGAACAACATCGCACAACTACACATATTGAGAAATGGTCTTAGTCTTGCTCTGTGTCATGGAGTTGGGTGTAAGTTTAAGGCCAGATTGACCCCTCTAGATTAAATCCTACGTCAGAAAACCAAAAATATACCTAATAGGGTAAGTTTCATATTAATTTTGTTGCCTAATAATAACTTTTAGCTATTAGCCTTGTTTGCATGACTCATGTTATGCGTTTTCCTTCTTTTATACTGTTTAAATAATGTAAATCACTTTGAATTATCGGTATACTTAATTCCGTTCCTAAAATGAACTTGCCTTTCCTTGTCTCTTGATAGGCTAAGGGCTGGTTATCCTGCAGCAGCAGTGTGTGTGTTGCAGTGAGCTTGTCACAGATATTTTTTTGATTTATGCCCAATATTGAAGCGTGGTCTGCGCTTTGTTATTCCACGCCACAACGCAAGACGACGTTCAGGAACTAGCTGTGGGTCTAGATACGGCCGAGGCGGTGAGGAAGTGGGGGCAAGTTTGTGCGACAATGGAGGGACATGAGGGTGAAAAAGAGCGGGGCAATCCAGGTGGGAAAAGGGCGGGGTCCGTTTCACGCGACCTCCTCACTCTTCTAGCTCAGCCTGAGCCGCCACGCCACAGTCGCTTTCCACAATGGCGTCATACAAACAAAAAACAAGCCGGTAAGGAACCAAACAGGAAATACGCATAGTGTAGAGCAGGATGTATTTGACCAATCAGAGAGGCCTCCTGTCTTGGTCGGCACTGTCTACGGTCACCTATAGTTTTGAAGAGGAGCACCAGAGTGTCTGCGGAAGGGTGGGGGCATTTCTGGCGTTCACTGTGACACACGTGCAGAGTATCTGGTTTCCGAAAGTATAAATCAGCCTTAAGCCCACACTGAGCCTCGATACACACCTAGTGCTGTACATTGACCTGAAAAATCTTTTAATGTGTCTCAAATGAAGCTGGTACTTGGGTTGGAAGTTGTGGTTTTAATAGTAGTTATGTCTACTCAATAAACCCAGTAATAATTGTCTTTTTGGAAGTTATTTATTTCTCAAATCAGAGCTTGGACTTAAAAAGTGATACATTTTTTTTCCTATGTCATTGAAATAGCTAAACTCCTTCCTGTTTTTTTTTTGTTTTGTTTTGTTTTGTTTTTTCCCGCGCTGATAGGAGCTCCAGATCCGACGGCAGGGGCGAGCGTTGACGACGAGAACTGTTGGCATTTGGATGAAGAACAAGTCCAGGAACAGGTCAAGCTCTTTCTCTCCCAGGGCGGGTACCATGGCTCAGGAAAGCAGCTCAACTTGCTGTTCAGCAAGGTACTAACCTTCCAACCATGTCGGGGCTTTGATGCTGTTTTGCTGTTGTTAAGCTACAGAAACCTCTGATAGACGGGATACCACAGGGATGTGTGTTGGTGCCTCTTATTAATGCTTCTAAGAAGTTTTTCTTTTTTTAAAGTCACTGTGTTTAACTTACCATACATTGGGTCAATATTTGTATGCCTTCTACATATTTGACTGTTTTTATATGTTTTTTATGGCTTACGTTTAATTTTTTTTACAGGTGTATGTTTTTGATTAACATTAAACTAGCGTTTGTATTCTTTTAGATTCTAAGTTTAATTGTAACCTTTTGTTTGTTTTCCTGACTTTTTGCTGACCTTTATTTTAACAGTTCTCTCATGGATGATTACTTTAACTCTGCCAGTTGAAGCCATGGACATTCTTGTGTTTCAAGGCCTTTTCGTACCAAAATTCAATGAAAAAAAGTAGATGACATGTTTATAGCTGTTATTTCTCGCTTGCCCCCCAGGTGAGAGAGATGCTGATGATGAGGGACTCCAACGGAGCTCGTATGTTGACGCTGATCACAGAGCAGTTCATGGGTGACCCCAGACTGGCGCTATGGAGGCAACAGGGGACCACCATGACTGACAAGTACAGGCAGCTATGGGACGAACTAGGTACGGCCACGGAAAGCACATTTGGATGCCGCATTATTGCATCACAGTTTGATTAAACAGGAGGATCTGCATCTTATTATTTTGCTTCCCCATTTAACTTTCTGTATTAATAACATCCAATTGTGATTACAGTTGTAAAAAGAAAATCAGAAGTGGTATGAACGCCTTCTGTCCTCCCTAATCCTCTGCTCTAATAAGATGATGCATTCCAAGCTGAATTAATTGGTTGAGACTCATATTTTCTTATAGGGTGTGTTTCGTTTGTTTTCTTAATAGAAAGTGGATTCATTTTGAGTAGCAATTTTCTTATTTAGGAAGGCAAAATCTTTTCACCAGATGAGAGATGGTGCATCTGGGAAACAGACCATTGAAAAATAAGCTGTTTTTTCTCCTAATTTCTTGGTCTAAACTGCTAATTTCTTGGTCTGAACTGCTACTTCTCTACTTCCTGATCACAGAAGGTTGTGTTCCCTGTATGTGTGAGATGGTCCTGCAGGTTTAGTGACATATTTTTCTTCTTTTCTACTTCTTTTATATATAATTTTACCCTCAGGATCTTCTTGCCAAATCATAGTGTGAAGTTAGGAAGCTGAGACAGAGGCATTTCTTGCAAGAAAAAAGGTTAACATTTATTTAAACCTGGGTTTGAATGGAGACTAAGCCATTCTCAAGCACATATTAAAGGAATAGTACACCCCAAAAACATGTGATTAGCCTTCATTTCCTACTCACCCCCACATGCTGAACAACACTCTGGAGTACTTTTTTGATATCTCAAATGCATCTGGAGATCTGGGAGGCTTTTTGCTGTCTGCTGACATTCAAATAATGGAAGTCTTCCGAGACAAAAGGTCCATAAAAGTCCACAAAAACGTAATAATATTCCTCCATACTGCCTCGGCCAATGTATTCAGTAGACTCCTGAGTAGGTAACTTCAGAATTTACTCGAAACGTCATTTAGAATGTTTTTAGAGCATAAACAGTAGTGTATAGGATTTCTTAAAAGCGCATTCACGAAAGACGCTACGGAAACCGCCGCAGACCAAACCAGATGAAAGTGCGATTCAGCCGCCTGCTCTGGGCCGAGTAATGCAAGCGTAGAAGAAGAAATGTGCTGTTTACCTGTGCAAAGAAAGAAACAACTAAAAGAAAAATGTCTGAGGACTTCAGTGTTGAGGAAGAGCATGAGTTCTTTGCCGAAAGCTGAATGCGCACTTTCATCTGGTTTGGTCTGCCGGTCGCGCTCGTGAGCGCGCATGGGGGCGCTATTAGGAAATCCTATACACTACTGTTTATGCTCTAAAACATTCTAAATGACTTTGTTTCGAGTAAATTATGGATGCTACCCACTCAGGACACTTGGAATACATTGGACGAGCAGTATGGAGGAATATTGAAACGCTTTTTTGGACTTTTATGGACCTTTCTGTCTCAAGCACCATAGACCTCCATTATTTGAATGTCAGCAGACAGCAAGAAGCCTCTCCCAGATCTCCAGATGCATTTGAGATATCAAAAAGTACTCCAGAGTGTTGTTCAGCATGGGGGTGAGTAGAAAATGAAGGCTAATCATGTGTTTTGGGTGTACTATTCCTTTTAAGGAGCTCATTTTGAGCCTAGATCCATATTTATATTTCTGGATTCTGTTCATGTAGGAGAATCCTGCTTCACAGCAGCAGTTGAGAGCTAAACATACTCAAATGTGCAGGGTCACCTTGAGCACGCCTATTTTACTCTTCTTCTGTCACCACCTCCCCCCTTCTTCCAGCATTCTATACTTTCTTTCACGTTTTCTCATCATGGTTACCCATCGCCAGGGTTGCCACATGTTTGCCTGCTCTGTCTGAAAGTAGCTAGCGGCACCAGCCCTGACTGACACAGCTCATTGGCTAATATGCATCATGTGTTGCCTGGTCCCGGATGCCTTTCCCACACAAACAGGAGAAGCGGCTCAAGTAAAATTAGACACTGTCGTCGGACAACATGCAGTAATTTATAAATGTTTCAAATCAGATTGGGTCCAGATTAGCCAGCAGGTGGGTCCGGCTCCGGACCGCGGTCAGCTAATCTGTGACCTCTGGGAAATACCTACACACACACCAAGAAAAAAATATGATCATGATAAAACAAGGTTATTCACAGCCAGCATCTTTCCTGATAGTCTTCACATAGTACTCCTTTTTGAGCCTAAATAGAATTCCAGCACTGGGGGCTATCTGCTGGCAGAACTACAGAAGTATCAGAAAACCAGATGTTGTAGTAAGGCCACAGCTTAGCGAGGATGAAAACCGAAATGATTTCAATTATAATAATATATATATATATATATATATATATGTTGTTGCTATATATATATATAGGCTATATAGCAGGCATATGTGGTTGATATAGTTATATATATAATATGTTACAGCACAAATCGTGACAAAGGCAACTTTGCCAGTTCTAGTCAATCCTCCCCAGAGGATTATTTCCCGACCTAAATGGGAGGTGATAACAGGTTTAGCTGCGGTAGGCTACTTCCTCGTTTAGCCCCGTGCCCATACGTACAATATCGTACCTCTGCTGTTGTAAATATTCATGAAGGGCTTAATTTACAACTAATCTGAGAAGAAAAAATGTATGAAGCACAAATATAACAAATAATGCATTAGCAGGAGGTGGTAATATTTAAGAAAGTTTTTGTATGCAACCAGAGGGAGTTACTGGTGTATAAATCTTTAAAATGTCAAATAATCTACAAAACATCCACCTCATTTTGGGAAATTCTTAACCTATTTTGCATTCCCAAATCGAAAAGCAAATAACTTAGGAACTGCAAGCCCAAATTACACGTGTGATACATTATTTAAAAGCTAACTAACATGTACATGAACATTGGGTGAGTAAAACTCAGCCCAAGCTGCATCAGTTCAAACATGACTCAAAGTAATAGGTCGTTTTTGAACATCTGTAATAAAGACATGCTTGCTTGTTGTGGCTGCTTTGTCAAGTTGACATGTTGACATGCTGCTACAGCTGTGTTAATTGTGCTTTAGTGCTCGGTGTGTCCATATAATGAGCTTTGTTTTTGAATTGTGGAGAATCTAAGCTTTCCAACAATGTCTAAAATGTTTTTCAGAAGGTAATTGTATGGTTGGAAACTGGTATTTTTCTCTATTCATTAACAAAACAAAGAGACTGTTTTCTTTTTAGAAAATGTCCTACGTAGAAACTCACAGCACCTGTTTCAAGACAGCTTGTCCTCAGGGCGCCATCATACTGTCACTGAGGAGAGTAGAAACTCTTCCTGGTGTAAACGCTTCCCTTCCGCTTACTTGTGATTTATTCTTCTTGTCTACTTCGTCTCCTGAAATGTCTCTTCCGGATTGTGGTGCCACATCTTCCTCATCCTCCCTCTTCCTCATCCACCGTGTTCTTTTTCCTCATCTCACCTGCCAGCCTTCTTTAATACACCTTAATGTACTCATCTCTCCCCTCCTCTTCCTGTTTTCTATCGTTATGTTTTTCTCTAAGCTCTTTTGTAATCACTACTTGCATTAAAGCTGCAATGCTTGATAATATTTTACAACACTGGATTTAAGGGTTTATCTATGTAATCATTTTGAAGGAATCTTTAAAACTTATTAGACAAAGCAAGACGTCACACATCTGCACGGTTCCCCTTTAGCACAAGGAAGCGATGTCACTGATGTCGTTTTTCCTCTATAGGTCACCATCTTTGTTAATTTGTTGTGCTGTGATAGCTTATCGCTGAATCTAGGCTGTAGGAGCAGAATGGGAATGTGAATGATCTCCGGTGTGTTCTGCAGGGGCCCTTTGGATGTGCATCGTGCTGAACCCTCACTGCAAACCCGAGCAGAAGGCTGCGTGGCTCCGGCAGCTCCGCAGGTGGAACGGTGTGGACGTGTGTCCCTTGGAGGATGGTAACCATGGCAGCGAGCTGATCAATCTGACCAATGCTCTGCCACAGGGCCCTCCTGGCAACCCAGGTGAGATGACACCCCGGCGGAGGCAGGAGCGTTTTACCTCCCCCTCTCTCTCTCACATGTCACCTTGTCAGCCGCCTCCTTCCTGTTGTGGCCTCCCTTCGTTCTGCTGCTGTAGTAACACCTTTCAGCCCTCCTCCCCCCGCCCTTCCCTCTTTTAATCAAGTCTCCGTGCTTCAATCTCAGCGCCTGCAGGCCTTATTACCCGTCAGCGTGGCTAATAGAACGAGCCTAATAACACAGCAGAGGTCCTGCAGCCTTTTCTGTCTTTTTTCCTATTTCGGCTGCCTGCACTGAATCAGGGAAAGTGGCTTTCTCTCAGCCAGTAATAAGATGTTTGGAAGAAGGATTTTTATTACTGCCGGTGTTCTCATGCGGTCAGTATCTGCAGATCTGTGTCATGTTGACATTTTTCGGTTTTGTTCCCAGAATGTCTTCAGAATGTAAACAGGACATACATGTTGTGTATTCCAGAGGTATTGGTAATCCACCATTGTTGTTATGTTGTTACCGCCCCTAAGGTCATTGCACTTTGTTGGGATTTTATGGGATTGACTAAACTATTACTATCTTTACTGAGGTAAAAACTATAGATTCCCGTGTTTAAAAAGAAAAAAGACTGGTAAAAGTAAAGATTAAACCCTACTGAAGTTAAAAAAAAAAAATCACAGATTATAGATTCTACTAATAATACTAGTAATACAGTGTTTTGCCTCAATCAAAAATAAAAATAACTTTTAGAAGCTACATTAAAACTGTTAAATACACAGAAAATGGGTTGACTGTCTCGTTCGGGCCCATTCATCGCAGTTTTCGTCGCCGTTCATGCGCTTGCCTGCTCTTTCATAGGTGAAGCGCTTACCAGAGCAGAAGGTGGCGTGTACTGGCGCACCCAAGCCACCACCCAGTAGTAAACAAGAAGAAGTAGAAGCGTGCAAATGGTGGTACCAGATTGACCGGCTGCCAGATTGACCTCGGGTTCCTGCCTTTTGATGACCATAATATGGTGCAACTCCGCCGGCCACTCATATGGCAAACGCCTAATTTCAATCGATGTATGTCCAACCCACTAAACAAACCACATTGCGCCCGTGGTCCTCTATTTGTCACAAATTCCATTTTATTTGTCATTTATACGCAACGCAAAATCGCTCATGGCATTGTCTCAGCTTCTCACCAAATACCTATAATATATTAAAACATTAATTGGCCTTTCAGGAATTTTACAGATTAAATGGGAGCAGGCGGCAGTATATATTTTTCTCTGTTCAAACCTGAAATATATTTAGCTTCATTCTCCTGAAATTATTCTCGTTACAAATGCAGGACCGCAGGCTCAATGTGTTTGTTTGAGTGGCGCAAGCCTCGTAATGTGACGTCATCGGGAGGCGCGAAGCGCCCATGGCTTAATTCGTGACGCCATCGTGGCAGGCGCGAGTAACGGAGAATTTCTTCGTAGAAATTGTCCGCTTACAAACCGCAATCCCGCATTTCAAATAAAAAAAAAACCTACACCTCGCTGATAATTCATTTTTTAGTAAGCTGTCCAGACCAATCAAAATGTTTTATGCTAATTGTGCAAACGTTAAAACAATTATATGTATTGTAGATCACATCAAAAGGCGCAGGCCCCTCGAAGTCAATCTGGCAGCCCGAAGCCAATCTGGTAACACCTACACCGGCTTTAGGGTAGAAAATTAGTTGTTGTGGGAGAATTGTGTGGGTATGGCGAAAGTGGGAAAAGAACAGGAGTTGGAAGACGCTGCCAGCAGTTCTTTATAGGTCTGCTGTATGGGACTTTCACTTTTGCATTTAGAGTGACCTGCTCGATGACGGCGGAAAGAAAGTTGTGATAAAGTGCAACAGTGTGCAAGTATTGTTGTAACATGTTTTGTTTATGCTAACAGCAACATGACCAACATGTCATGCTAACCCCCAAATCCCTCATACTCACAGCACTGGCCATGGCCCAGACCACCTGCACACAAAGCAAAGCCTACAGCCTCCACTGTGGCTCCCGTCCGCTCCGCTCTGAGTCCCTTGGAGATGGTAGAGAGCATGCGCCAGATGATTAAATTCAAAGCAGCAAAACATACGGAAATGATCCAGGGTTTCTCGCGGATCATTAAAAATAACTACAATCCATTATTTTTGGGGATTTTTTCATTAATTCCATAATTTTTTATGGTTTCGGGGTAACAATCAACATGTATCGAACCGAACCGAAAACCGTGACCAGAAACCGTGAATCGAACCGAACCGTGGATTTTGTGAACCGTTCCACCCCTAATCTATATAGATATATATGAGAAAAACAATTGGAAAAGTAGAAAATAAAAAAAAAAATGTATTGTTAAAATCACTCTCCCACCTACATTTTGAAATAGTAAAACCTGAATTATTTGTTCTTTTAAAAAAAATTACAATTTGGAAGACTGAAAATCTGAAGGAAAAAAAAATTGCAGAACATATTAGTTCTATTTTGGGTACACGTTATGTTCCATTTTTGTTTCACATTTTACTTCAAATGTCCTTTTATTTCTTCTTTTTTTTTTTCTTTTGACACGTTTCTTGGTTTTAATAATAGTGTAACAAATTTCCCCCCATAGACTTTGACCTTTCCTTTTGCTAAATAATCCAACTCAGTCATAATGGCTGAGGAACATCTATAAACATTTATTTTGTATTTGTGCTGCTATTTCTCTGCCGGGGCATTAAGCACAGGAATAAACTGTTTTATACAAACCTCCACCCTCATCCCAAGGCGTTTTAGTTTATCTCCTAACATCGTACTCTGAACTCTGCCCTCTCTCTGCCTGATGCAGCTAGCGCCATGGTTTACCACCAAAGATGTTTTAGATGCAGGTCTAAATGTTCATTATTGATCTCATGTTCGATTTGTTCGTCCATGTCTTGTGGCTAAATTAAAACATCAAAAAGCTCTAAATACTTTAACACATGACTGTACCTCTGCCTCTACTTTGTTCTGGGCCGCTACCTTTGATGATATTTTAGTAAAGTAGCACCACTATGTTAACCACTCTAACTCTACATATGACAAAGAAGAGCGATCAGGTTTGTTATAATAAAAGATCCTCTTTGAAATGTTTATATGAACCACTAATGTCTTCTTTCAGACTCGCTGACTCGACCTCACCGGACAGTCTTCACACGAGCTATCGAGGCCTGCGACCTGCACTGGCAGGACCCCCACCTGCAGCACATCATCACAGAGGACCACTATAACAACTACTGTTACCACGACAACCTCGACGGCTCCCTCTTCGACTCCAGAGGGTGGCCCCTGTGGCACGGTGAGCAGCCGCAGGTCATTAATGGAACAGAATCTTTTGTTTTCCTAATTTTTGTTTTGTTTTTTCCACTGCAGAGCACGTCCCTACGGCGTGCGCCAGAGTGGACGCCCTAAGGTCACACGGTTACCCCAAAGAAGCTCTCAGGCTGGCCATCGCCATCGTCAACACGCTGCGGAGGCAACAGCAGAAGCAGCTGGAGCTTTTCCGTGGCCATAAAAAAGGTTGGTGTGTCTTCCTTTACTTCCACCTGCTAAAGGTTCTGTGGAGTTTTTTTTTTTACAGTAAAAGTAAAATCCCAATACTGTTTTTTTTCTGTTGAGTCAGCAGAGGAAGATGGAGGAAATGAAACCGATGTGTTATTTTAAACTGTCAGGAAAAGTTATCAGTTATCTCAAACTCAGCTTCACCTCATTAATGTCTTTTATCAGGGGTATATACACCATCCGCCACAGTAGAGTAAAGCTGTGGCAGCATTATGCTGTGGGGTAATTTTTTATGCTGCAGCTGGATATATATACATTTAAAAAAAATGAACCATTTAATACAGCATGGATTTGCTTTGATCACTCAAAGTGTTGATGACGCAAAATGTAATTTTCCATTAAAATCATGTAGCAGGAGATACCAGGTGGTTCTGAGTTATTTTAAAGCAAATAGGCTTATTTTTAAGATCATTTTTAAATATTTCTAAAAAGTGAATATAGCTTTAAAAATCTAGGGCTACATCCATGTAATCAATGGAGGGTAGAACAGAAACGACTCTTTATTACATCCAAACAGACACACTTCTGTTACACTGTTGTAAAAAACGTTTATAGTAGGTTCACTTTCCATTCATTTGAACTTTGAGACGATAGATTAAAAAGAACAATAAATGCAAAGTATGAGCAAATACCAGTTTACCTGTACTCTGAGAGAAAAACACTGTTTACTTACCTTGCATTTTGCGTTTATATACCTCCTGTGGATCTATGCCAATAAAAGCCATCTTTTTAAAGACACTAACATGTCTCTGTAATTCTTTCCAGCACATTAAAAATATAATTTATCTAAGAATCTATACATGTAATGCATGTCGTAATCCTTTCCCTGCGTAACGCCATCTACTGATCTCCTATGAACAGGGAGCATTTCTGAGTCGCTTCTGTTTCCGCTCTTGTGCGATCTATCTGTCCTGCGCCGTCTGACCAGCTCCATGCATTTTCAGTAAACTCTTAGCAACCTAATTTTATATGAGCCAATTTTCTGTTATATCAGCATGTTTTTCTTTAGGTGGGTCTTCTGTCTGATTGATGTCGGGGCAGATCTGGATGCTTTGGCATAGTTGAGATCAGATTTCCTCTGTTAAACACTGTAGTAACACAGCTGTATGTGTTCCTGTTCCCTCAGAGCTGCTCCATAGAGGCGTAACATCCGTCACCAACCTGGAGGGCTGGGTGGGCCACCCTCTGGACCCCATCGGGACTCTGTACAGCACCTTAATGGAGAACGGACTTGAGCAGCTGGTAACAGCGTTTGTCGACTAATCACGCTAGATTCACACAATTGAACCGTCTAAAGGCTTCTTAATTAAAATGGGTACAGTTGATTATTGGAAAACACACCCTGGATTCCTCACTCCTTGGAGGGATTATTTTAGGTAGAACTTGATCACATTTCTTATTTAACAAACATGATCGTGGGTTACAGGGCCGTGATCACTCTGATCTTCCACTTTTGAGACGATTTGAGAGTAGAGATCAACCAATTTAGCGTTTTTTAAGGCCGATACCTTTTTTTTTTTTTGCATCAGTTTACCCGATAGCCGATATGAGCTGCCAATATTTTGGGGCTGAATCTTAATGTCTTTTAAGGTCTTATTCCGTTTTCTTCCTCTACTTACATAAAATATGTGACACAATGATAACATCTATTACACTGGTTTCAATTGGAATGAAAAGAGTACATTTATTGAAAGTATTTAAAATTTAACTAAAATGTAATGGTGAGCTAAATTGTTGCGGTGAAGTTTGTTTAAAATTAAAGAAAAACCTGTAACTACTCTCAGGAGTTATAAATGCTTTTCCTTTTTAGCTTCAGATTTTTTCCAGTTTGAAACTGCTGTTTAATCTTTCTAGGGGGCGGGGCTTAGATCTGCAACGATGACTGGTTGACCCGTTTCTTGCAGTGATCGGACTTCAGCGCATTTATTACATTTTAAACCTGCAGATTGTTTCTGTTTTTTTACTTTATACAGGATCGCTTAGCAGGCTTTTTGTGATACAGAGTGAATGAAAGGAAAGACATTAAAGGAATAGGCACCCTAAACATGATTGAGCCTTCATTGTTACTCTCACCCCTATTGAATAACACTGGAGTACTTTTGGATAGAAATGCATCTGAGATCTGGGAGGCTTCTTGCTGTCTGCTGACATTCAAATAATGGAGGCAGTGTCTGGCCCAGCGAAAGGTCCATGTAAAAGTCCACAAAAAAACGCAGTCAATATTCCTCCATATACTGCTTCGTCCAATGTAATCCAAGTGTCCTGAGTGGGTAGCATTCATACCTTTACTCTGAAACAGTCATTTAGAATGTTTTTGAGTATAAACTGTAGTGTATAGATTTCCTAAAAGCAAAGCTGCTCACAAGTTCATCATTTTAAAACCAAGGCAGACCAAAAAAGATGTAATCTTCGACCAGCTCGCAAAGAACTCATGCTCTTCCTCAACACTGAAGTCCTCAGACATTTTTTCTTTTCTCGTTTCTTTCTTTGCACAGGTAAAAACAGCACATTTCTTCTTCTTACGCTTTGTATTATTGGCGGCAGAGCAGACGCTGAATGACGCATCTCTCATCTGGTTTGTCTGCCGCTGCTTCCAGACTCGCGGAACGCGCTTGTGGGAAATCCTATACACTACTGTTTATGCTCTAAAAAAACATTCCTAGGGGCCGACTTCGTGGTTGGTGTAAATTATGGGATGCTACCCACCTCGTGGACACTTGGAATACATTGGACGAAAGCAGTAATGGAGTGCGAATATTGACACGCTTTTTGTGGACTTTATGGACCTTTCTGCCCTCGGGCACCATGTGTATCCCTCCATATTTGAATGTCAGCAGACAGCAAGAAGCCTCCCAGTGACTCCAGATAAGCATGCCAGGAGGCAAAAAAATACTCCAGAAAGTTGTTCAGCATGGGGGTGAGTAGGAAAATGAAGGCTAATCATGTTTTGGGTGTACTATTCTCTTTAACCAGTTTGCAATCTCCATCCTGTTTGAAAAAAAACAGCAGGAATGCGGGATGCTTTTTCACGCTTTGCTCCTTTGGATTTCGGTTGCTTACTATCATCCCCTGCTGGACTGGAGTGTAGTGCAGCTTCCTCCACCGTGCTTTCACTTGTCATTAGGCTGCCATTACGCTTTTCGAAGAAGTGGAAACACAAAGCACAAAATAACCTTTAGCCTGGTTTAAAAAAGAAAAAATCCCAGGGTTTATTTTTATCCCTGGACATTTAGTGATAAAAAGGGGCAATGGTTGCATTTACAGTTGGCAGAGGTTTTCTTTTTCCACAAAAGCACCATGACACAGTAATGGCCGGGTCTTTCCTGTCAGGGCGGCAGGGCCTCGGGTGGTAATCAGCAGAGATGACACAGACGTACCGATTGGCCTGAAGTCATCCTCCAATAACGGCTCATGAATAAGAAATGCAGCAGGAAAAACACTCCAATTAAAACACATTAATTATGCAGGAACCTCAGTGAGACGGATTTCATCATGCCACAGCCAGACGGGACGTCACAGCAGCCCCTCCACTGGCTTTTAGCCCCCCACTCAAGGTCCCCTCCATTTATCAGGGTCTGTCTCAGGGAGAAAAGCATTATTTTTTATTGCTTACCACAACTTGAAACAATATCATCACATACATTTGGAAAGTTGGGGGATTGACTCCTAACAGCTATTGCAGGCTTTCCAACTCGTCTTATGCCGTCAGTGTGAATTATCTATCCTTAAATCACTTCAGAGCTTTTCCTGTTTTTCAGATTTCTGATTAAATGGAATCCTAAGTACTGAAATTTTAAACTTTTCACCCACCAGTTCTTTAGTTTATCAGTCGGGTTGTATCTGAAGCAATCTCCCAGAAAACTCTTATATTATAATTCTTAATTATTTGTCAATTTATCTGAAAAATTAGGTTGTTTTTTTAGAGAAGATTAGGAAACATATGTGATTAGTTGGAAAAACAGGCATAACTTTCTGAAGGACTGGTGAGGACATGTCCCCACCAATAATTTCCGCTTTTCTTCCCTTTTTCGCTAATTTAATTTAGCTAAAGGTAACAGAGGTTGGGTGCAGGTAATTGTGTTCAAAGCGTTTTGAATCAGTGTTTTTTCCCGCCTCTTGGTCTAACATCATCGGATCTGTCGCGGTTGCATTTCACTTCTTAGAGAGTAGCTGGTTGGAGGAGAGACACACAGCGGCACTCAGCGAATATTAACCAGCAGCTACTTCGATGTTAAAGTAGAAGTTAAAAGACGGGTTGGTTAAAAAAATTAGAGATCATACCACGGAAAAATCTTTTCATTTAGAGAAACATATGTTTTTCAGCTAAAAATTGCAACAGATTGTAAGTTTATATAAGTTAGTATTATAATGCAAGAAGCTTGAGAAAACATAGTTTGTTCTTCTTTACTGGTTAAAAAAATCTTGGCTTCTCAGAGGACCATGACTCCCAGTTACAGGTTAAAATGAACACGATTCTTATTGTACAAACAGAATCAGACTGCAGAGCTTCTACATATCTTGAAATGTTGTTTCTGGCATCATTATATTAGCAAAGAGGTTCATAAATCTTTTTAAACAGAGCACACAGAGAAGTAGGGAGAGCTGCAGATTTAAAGGTGAAACAGATTTACTGGAATATGCAACATGAAATAAAAAAATATCTCCAAGTTTACCAGAAAGTTAACAACAAAACAAATATGCTATGCTTTATTTAAAATGCAGCATATCCATATTTTTCTGGATGGATGGAATTGAAATTTTGCATTTTTTACATTCTAGGGATGCATGACTTATCGATTATGGCTGATATTCGTTATTTATTTATACATTTTATATATATACATAATGCACTAAAAGGCAGGCATCTCTAACATCTTTGAATATAAATAGCAATGTGTTATGGTTTTCTTGTGTTCTCAACTATAGGAAAGCATTCAATATAAATATATGTTTGAGCTCATTTTTGGAAAATACAAAAACCTAAAGAAAGCGTTTGGGTGGAGTAACAGGTAGGTCCATCAGCCTCCACCCATAGAGTGTCCTCACCAACTTCCATTACAAAGTTACACCCTGGGTTGGAAATAAAACACAACAAAGAGTCGACTGTATCTGAACCGCCGTTTGTTTGGAATCGGTCGTAAAGGTTTTCAACTAAAGCTGTTTTTTTCTCCGGGTGAGTGTGTGTGAGTGAGTGCTTTTTCTCCAAGGACCGTCGACTCTCCTGGGGTAAACAGCGAGGTCTGCCTAGACATCATTACACCTTTAAAACACATGATTACTGCTCCCAGGAGGCCTCGCACAGGGAACAGGAACACCAGAATAACCGAGTGGATCAATAGATTTATCGATACTCGGCTCAATGCACATCCCAGAGGGGACGTTTATTTTTGCTAAGTCACCCCCCTCTCCTTCCTCCTCTCCCCGTCAGGCTCGTGTAGAAGGACGGAGAATCCCGTTTACACGCCGTTCCTGGAGGAAGGAGAAACGTTTGTGCTGCTGGCCGTAGAGACGGCGCTGATCGGTTTAGGGCAGCAGAGGGTGATGCCGGACGGCCTCTACGCCCAGGAGAAGGTGTGTCGCAACGAAGAGCAGCTGCTGGCCAAGCTTCAGGAAGTCGAACTGGACGACACGCTGGTGAAGATCCTGCGGAAGCAGGCCACGTTACTGCTGGAGGGTCAGTAAAGCAGCTACCCAGCATCTATTATATTCCCTTTACATGTTTTATATGTAATGTTGTTCATCTACTGTATCTCTAGGGGATTAAACTCAGCTTTAATTTAGTTTATTAATATATTGCCAAATTAAAAAACATATCATCTCCAGGGAATTAACAGTCAATTCAGTCAGATCATCCAGTGAGATTGGTTAAAAAATGTTCTTTCTAAGGAAAACCAGCTGATTGCACCTAGCCATCGATTTAATAGCATTCCCTCCTCCTGGAGGATTATGCAGAGATGGTAGATATTGCATTTTTCAACGACTCTGCAGCAATCCCAACACTGATCATGCATTCAGCGACAGTGGGGAGAAAAAAAACTCCCTCTAACAGAAACCTCCAGTAGATTCAGGCTCAGTGAGAACAGGTGCTGATCCTTCCTAAAATAAAGCAGCGACAGTAAGTTTTTCAAAGGATGAACTAAAATATTAATAGTCTCAAATCTTTGAAAGCATTCTTACATACTTTTTTAAATTGCAGACTTAAGTTACCGTCTACGTTTGTTTACATTTATATGTTTTCATTGTAAATTTATTTCTGTATTTTTTTAAATTAAAATTTTAATAATTATATTGATTTTTATTCTTTTTATGCTGCCATTGTCGATGTTATGTGGAGAAACCTGGCTATTTATTCTAATTATTCTTATTTCTTTTATTAAAATAATATTTATTGTAACCTTTTCTTAACGTTTGTTCAATTGCAATCAAAATTTGCTACATACCAAAGATAGCGCAAAAAATAGTGCATATACAAATTAAACGTAGATGTATATATATATAACATTTACAACAGAAACTGTTCAAAATCAAGTCATTTAAACTCTGATAACTCAGTTACTCTTTTTATAGTTTGATGCAACTAAATAATACAAATAATGAGAACATAATATATTTATTATACATAGATTGAAGTATTTTAAGTCCTTTCCTGTAAGTCTGCTGATTATGGTTCAACGATGATGATTAAAAAAAAAAAACTCAAATTATATGGGAAGAAATTTGCTCAGGTAATGTAGAAATATAAACATATAAATATAAAAAATACTTTTTAAAGAAGAACATTTGAAAATGTGTTTCAAAACTGAACTAAAAGATTTCAAAATAATTTGTGTTTGTTTTTTTTAAGTTGGATTTCTATATTTTTAGATTTTTTCAATTTTTTATTTTGTTTGACTCTGTCTCATTTCTATTGGTCTGCCTCAGACCATCCAGAAGTTTAGAGGCTAAAATCTGTAAAACAATATTATTGGTGTGTCCCAAAAAACATAAAACAAATAAAATCTTAAAAAAATCAAATCTGAAGAGAAAAACAACAAACTACAAAAAAACGAAAAAGGTTGAACTTTTTTATACCCATTATGAATCACTCTCATAGCCTTTTTTTATTTATATGCTTTTCAAGTTCAATTATTTAAACACATTATCTTCAAACTTCCTTCGTTTTAATTGCTTTTAATAATTTTAAAACAAACATCTCTCCATAGCTTTATGCTTTAGGAAATAACAGTATTGTATAGTAAAATTTAAAACAGTATTTTCATGCCTAAATTACTTTGTCAATAAAGTTCAAATGAAACTTGATATCGTTTCTAATCACAGCGCTTCGCACACATACGATCATATTAGGATGTTATTTGTTCTCTTTCCACCTACCTTTACTCTGTGTACTTAAACACGGTGCTCCCCTGAGTTCATTTATTTACACTCGGAGTGTTTGAGATGCTCTGTTTACACGTCAAAGTATTGTTTGCGTTGTCGGCCTGGTTGCATGTGTGCGCTGAGGGCTAAAAACGGCTTGCGGCTCGTCACGGTTCAGTGCTCCTTTCCCCACTAATGATAGTGATGGTCGGCCCCTCGCATGAGGCGTCACTGTCCCCGGTTGGTGGTGATTACAAAGGGGACGCCCACAGGAAGTCCCTGCTCGTTCATTACGGAGGGAAGGGTTAAAGCGGAATGTAGTTAATTCACTTTAAGACAATGGGTGGCAAAGGAAGCGTTTTTTGGGATGTTTGGTTTTTGCCAAAAAAAAAAACTCCACAAATCCCACTACACTAGTATTGTCTGTCAACCCAAAGTGTTTTCCAATCCAAAAGCAGGTGAAGGTCCATGAGAGCCTCACTGTGCTCCACTGCCCTGGCACAGAAAACAAAAACATTACTTCTTTCCCCAGCTTTTATTGTCATTACACTGTCAAAGGTGCAGAACAATGACATCAACTCTCTGCATTTAACGCATCCCCTTAGGGAGCAGTGGGCTGCCATTGTGCGGCGCCCAGGGAGCATTTTGGAGTTGAGGATCTTTTTGCTCATGGACCGTGAGTGGCAGTCTTTGGGAGTGGGGCTCGGACTCAGAACCTCAGGATTCCAATCTCTATGCCCGAACCACTAGGCTGCTGTTCTGTCAGATCAACATACCGCGTCAGGCCACCATACCTGTAGTAATACGCATTACAAAGAGTGTGCTCTGTCTCCGCTCTCCTTACAGCTAATCACGCTGGTTTATTTCCTGATTCAGTCAGGTTTTTGTTGTTGTTTTGTCTATAAAACAACAAAAAAAGTCCTTCAGTAGGTCCACTACACACATTAGCTTTAAAAAAACAAAACATTACAAGTCCGTTTGACAAAGATCTTGATAAAGAATAGGGGTGTGGGAAAAAAATCGATTTAGCGATATATTGTGATTTTTAGGTGCCAAATTTAATATTGATTTTTTTAGTTTCTAATATTGATTTTGAGAAACAAAACAATTTACTTAAAACAATGAAGGAAAATGGGCTACCTCTGCACGGCCGCTCTGGCAGAAAGAGCTGTGCTTTTGCTGTGCGGCGTGGCGCCATATCTGTAGTCGAGGCAGTCACAGTGGAAGATGCGGACTGACTCAAACCCCAAACAACACGGATAACAAAATAACTGAATGATCAATACCTTCACATAAAAATATACAACACTTGCTTTTTATCTATACATTTAATTTTGAGAGCTGGGAAAATATTGCAAGACATTGCGATATCGCGATAATATCGTATCGTGACCCAAGTATCGTGACACGTTTCGTTTCGCAACACCCATGCCAATACTCACCCCTATTAAAGAATGATCGGAATTTTTTTTCACAGAGAATTAAATATTTATAGGGAGATGATTCCACAAATCAGTTGACAGGATGTGAGATTTATATATTGTTTTTGTTTGTTTAATATGAGCTTAACACGCGGATAATTTTATTTTTATTTATTTTTCATTACACTCTAAGAACTACTAAAATTATTTTCAGATTACACATAAATAGATAATTATAGTTGATTCCGAGGAGGGAAATGAATGACTTTTAGGGTAAGAATTAGGATTCACTCAGTGATAACAGCCTACTGAGCCTACTGGCTTAGGCCCCGTCCACACGAAGTCAAAACTAACACGAAACGCTATTATTTTCCAGAACGCTTTGCCGTGAAGACTTTCGAGATTTAAAAATAAAATGACGATCGGCCCACGTATCAACGCATGAAAACGCTGCAAAACGTGCCATATGCCAGGCCTGAAAGTGGCGTTTCTGTGGTGCCAAAGCAAAAATAGGCGCATCAAATGTTGGGCATGCGCGATCTTACGATATTTATGTACATGGTTACCCCTGCGGGTCCATTTTCGCGGGTTTAGTCAAATTCAGGTGCTGAACTATGTCGCCGATATTGCTCTGTTCTTCCTGGAGATATTCCAGAAGAAGAAGATTCTGTTGTAAGCCCGGACAGCAGGGTGAGTAGCATTAGCAGCAACGGGCGCCCATTGTTGTTGTGATACTGATACATCGCATGTTTGTTTAGAGGCTAACGCTATGACGCATGCGGAAAGAAAAAAAATGCGTTAGAGCTAAAAAGATGGAAACGCCAAAACGGCGTTTCAAAAATATTCCCACTCTGTAGGCTTAATAAAAAAAGATTAGGTTGCATACAGACACCCCAAAACGCCGGCTTCGCGGTGGATGAGAGGCTGGTTTGGTGAAAAATTTGTGCTGCTTAGGCCAGGGGTTGGCCTCTGCGTGTGGACGGGGCCTTAATCTAAAGCCATTCAATGGGACTAATAACCACTTACCGCTTGCAGGCTGACAAGAACTCCCCCATTATGTTCACCTTTATTGTAGTTTTATGTATCAGGATAACTAACTTCACCGAGATTCTTACCAGCTTCTAAAACCATTTAGATAAAGTTAAAATGAGCTAAATTAGGTTTTGTTAATCTAATCAAAAACCACATTTAGAGCCACATTTAGCAGCAGGAACTTTCGTTTTCTGTTTGACTTCCAAAAGATGTTGATCCTGTTATCAGCATTAGCCCGTTTGACCTCATATTTGATAAAATGTTTTATTTCACAAATCACTTCTGAGAACAAACCAAAACCATCCCCCTCTGTTTGTTTATGCTGATAAACTTTATTTTTCATTTTGGTCAAACGTCTCCACTTTGACCTCATCTGTCCAATGGAAATCCTTCCAAATGTCCTGCATGTTCTGCAGCAGTAGAAATAACAAACAAAGGTCGGACTGACGCATTCTTTTTAGATAAAAAAAAAAAAAACACAAAAAAACAGGAAGCTGGCAACTTTTCCCAAACAACCCACCTTTTTTTTTGTCCTAATTAAACAACTGCTTCCTCTTACGTTTCCTTACCAAGGTTAAGAGGTTTGTTTGTTCTTCGGCGTTAGTCCCTGGCTGTTATAAACCGTCTTGTTAAAAAATGTAAGCGGAGAAAACAAGATGTCGTGAAATAAATCACTCTTGTGACTATTAAAATGAATAAAACAACAAATCTCATTCTCAAAACTAAAACCTCCTGTTCTTTAAGAAAAGGGGTTCTTAAAATAACAGGTTGTAACTGTGTTTATTCGTATCTGTGTCAATGAACAGACATAAACAGTTTTCTGAGAGCTTATCTGAGGGATTCCTTTGCTGTTTTTGTACCTCATGCATATTCCCACATTGTCTCGGGGACGTCCTCTGAAGTCCTCACTGATCCCCTGCTGACTCGCCCCGCTTTAATCGGCGAGAACAGACACGTCAGGACGGGGAGCGTCTCGTTACAGCGCAGATTGTTGCTCCGCTCCTCTGCTGTTCTTTGGGATCAGGCCCAACTCATCCTTCATGTTTGTCTTGTTTGTTCCAGCTGGTCCTTACAGCGGTCTGGGGGAAGTGGTCTACAGAGAAAGCGTCCCCATGCACACTTTTGCCAAGTATCTTTTCACCTCCCTGCTACCTCACGACGCCGAGCTGGCGTACCAAATTGCACTGAGGGCCATGAGGTAAGTGACTGCCTGCAGGTGCAACAAAGAAATAAGAAAATATAGACTGGTCTGTGTATATATGCTGTTATTTATGAATCCATTCACTGACCCATCATATATATTTTCGTTGCCTACTTCAGATTTTTTTGTTTCAACATAATTTCTCAGAAATGAAAATATTAGACAAAAAAAAGCTCAATAGTTGTGAGATTTGTGAATTCACAAACTCACGAAAAATGCTGATGAAAACCAGTACATGTATTAGCCTTGAATACAGTAATGTTTGGAAGCAAAACAAACATGGCTGCGCCGGTGGACCTCTAGACTCTGTTATTCAGTCTGTTTTAGATGCCTTTGCCTTTGTGGATGGGAGGAGTGTTTTCTATATCTGCTAGTTGGGAAACAAATGAAGAATTTGATATGTTATAGTTGTGATTGGCTAAAAGCTCATCATGGGAGGCAGGTGCCACTTCACCCAATCAGTCAGATTGAACTATACAGATCATTCTGGCTTATTCCAGGTTACATTTTTATCTCTTAATGAAGGGGTCTTCAACGTTTTCCCCCAAACTGATGGTAATATGGAGCAGGGACCCCCTAATTATATATATTGTATTAAATTGTGTTTTATCAAACTGGTCCTATAGTCAGTCTATTACAGATGGAGTAATGTAATGAAAGTAATTCCTCCCTGGGATTATGCAAAGTATTTCTGATTCTGATTCCTGGTTGATTGGACAGGTGTTGTGAATGAAACGGTGCCCAGCTTGAAAAGAGCTCCTGTGTGTCGCTGAATGTTTGCATTGATGACTGAAAGACATCTTCTGCCTCCTTTTATCTGTGTGTTGAATTCATGTTAATGTGGATTTAAAGACATTTCAATTAGTGGAAAAAAAACCAAGGGGAATATAAAAAAAAAAAAAAAGTCTAATCAAGCAAAACTTTTATGACCCCTAACATGCAGTACCTCAATGGGGTCCGCCGACCCCCTGTTGAAGACCTCCACCTTAAGGAAACAAAAAACAAGTAGAAAGTCTTCCCATTGCTCTTGCTCTGTATTAGAAATTCTCTTTCTCTCTTCTATCTCTCCATCATCCTCATCAGCCTTCCTTTCTTCATGCAGCTCAACATCTTCATCACTTCTTCATTCTATTTCATATCTCTCACCCAGCTTGATTCCCAGCTTACATCCTCTCTCCAGGTCCAAGTTCTAACTTCATGTTCAGATATTCCTACTTCTTAAAGTCAAATGAGTCCTGTTCTAATAGCTTTATAGTAGCTGTAATGTTGCCTGCAGTGCCACCTGCTGACAGTTCTGCTGAGCTTCCTTTATCTACCTTAAACCAGCTGTGGGATGCAGAGTCTGGGTCCCGGCCAGGAAAAACGACTAAAGCGATTTAAATGAACGGCACAGTTTCCCATAAGGAGAGCTGTTAGGATGATTCCAGGAACTTGATGAAGTGCTACGTCTGAAGGCATCAATAACGGGGGAAAATCTTAAATCAAATCTTATCTTTTAGATCCATCCTCTCCTGCTTGTACTGTCAGGGTTGCAACATGCAAGCTTTATACAGACAGATCTCAGGGTTGGAAATCAAACCCGGAACCTTCTTTCTACAAGGCAACAGTGCTACAAATAATGCCACCATGCAGTCGCTTTTAGAGCCATAGAGGTTAATCGTTTTTCCCTCTCCACCCTGGAAATAGGAGGCCTGCATCACTAGAAGCCTAAAAATGATGAGTGCGTGCAGACTTGTGATCCAGCACTAAATATGATGTGAGGAAGATGCTATCCCACTGTGACTCAGCTCTCCTGCCCTCCTGTGAGTGCCCTCTGCTCTGACGCAGACATGGAAGCTGATTTAGGATCCGACGGAGACATAGTTTAATGACAAAAAAAAGCCTCCTTTTGCTGGAATATTCACTGAATAATTGAAGACCGCAGAGAAGCACTTTTACAAAAGCATGTGAATAATAAATAAACGCCATCAGTGTTTCTGCCTGACCGTTTCTCTGGCCTTTATTAAACTGCACCAATGCTTTCTAGAACACCAAAAAAAAAAAGAAGAGAATTATTGAAACTGGGGGGGAAACGGGAGGAAAATTGAGTTGTTATTTTTAAACAGCTTCATTTTCCAGAGACTGCAGCCCGAGGCTAAGATCCACCGGAGCTCAGGTGTGCAGATGCACAAAGGAAAGCTATCGATTGATCCTTTGAAATGAACGTTACACTTTGATAGCTTCTTTACCTCCTTGAAATGTTGCTGTGAGCCAGGAGATATTGAGTGTTGACTAAAAGAAGTTTTCCTCCTCCTTCAGGTTGCCGGTCCTGGAGTCCACGGCCCCCTCTGCCGACCTGTCTCGTCCTCAACACATAGTGTCTGTGGTGCCCAATCGCTACCCTCGCTGGTTCACCCTCAGCCACATAGAGAGCCAGCAGTGCGAGCTGGCCTCCACCATGCTCACTGCTGCTAAAGGTACGAAAAGAAGTGCAAAGCTTTCATATGGAGGGAAACTACCAGTTTCTTCTTTGAAAACTGCCATAGATCCTGCTGTAGATCTTCTCCTACTTGTGTGTGGAGCTGTTTCTGTGTGTGGGTCAACTTTTGTCACTTTGATTTTGGAACCAACCTGAAAGTAAAATGTCTGTGTGTCAGAGAAAAACTCATCAAAAAGGCAGCGACCAGCACTGGAAACCATTCTTCATAACTGCCGGCTGGTGTTAATCTAGTTTACATAGATCATTTCTAACAACTGCTGCTGCGGGTGATGAAGCAGACAGAAAATGTTTTATCATTATCCCCCTTTTATCTAGCTCTGGCGTAGTCGACTCAATTCTAGTCGAATATAGAGTCTGATGTCTGCTCCATAGAGCTGTGATTATGGGGCGTGTTTTGAAGCGAACCAGGAAAAAAATGCCTCTGCACTCAATTGGATAGATCTACAACCAATGGAAGAGCAGCCGAGATTGCGTGACGTATGTTAAGCGAGAACATAAGATTGTTGTCCACAAAAATCAAAGCGTGCAGTTTCCGCGCCTAGAATAAAGAGGTAAGACTTGATCGCGTTTTCTCTGTTCTCTTTTAAGAATAGTACACTGTCGATATCTTCAGGCACCAGACCTAATAGCAGAATCTACTCACCTCAACTCTCCGGCGGCAGGCATTGTTGTTGTCATGCTAGCGGCGCTTTGGTCGCGTGGTTGATTCAACGTTGCTCTTGATCATCTGTCCATCATCATTGTATAAAGCCACGCCCTGACAATTTTGATTGGATTAACCGCCTGACCAGTGAGGCTTTGGCATACTTCCAGCCGCTTATGGAGCAGAGCCAGACCGAACTTCCCGAACTCAAACCTTGTGGTAGGGACTGAGTTCGGACTGGCACCCAGGCTACCTTTTTATCTCCTCTTTCTTTCATCTTTTTCTCCTTTTCCTGTTTTTTCTTTCCTGTTCTACTTAAACTGCAGTGTCCATATAATCTGTAAGACTCCCTGCATAAATTATAATAAAGCTATTTATATGCATAAATCAAGCAGAACACTATGGTGATAGCCGTACTGTTCCACTTGTGAAAGTAAAACCTGTTGGGCTCATTTTGGAGCTTTGACCAATTTTAAGAGAACAGAGATCAGCTTTCCTAACATTACTATCAAAGCCAGGAAGAACTCTGTACCATAGTCATTATATACGTAGACGCCTCATTGGACGCTGGCCGATGTGCCTAGAGGGCGGCCATCTTGAATCGGACCACAGTTCAGACAGCTGCTGTCTGAATGAATAGGAGGTGACTTAGATTTAACTTTGATAACATGAAAAACGAGTCAGAGATAATATTACAATATTCTATTACATGTCACAACCGATCCAAGATGGCTGCCCTCTTTTTTTTTTCTTTTTTTTTTTTTACAGTTTTCTGTCTGGCAATGTGGCAATAAGAATAAGTGTCTTGATGCTGAAAAGAGACCAACAGATTTAACTTTTACAAATGGAGCAGTAAGGCTATCGCCATAGTGTTCCGCTTGATTTATGCGTATAAATAGCCTTATTATAATTCAGGCAGGGAGTGTTACAGATTATATAGACACTGCAATGTAAGTAGAACAGGAAAGGAAAAAGGAGAAAATATGAAAGAAAGAAGAGATGAAAGGGAGATAACGATAAAACGTCTTCTGTCTGCTTCATCACCTGCGAGGAGAGATATAAAAAGAGCAGCACAAACAAAGGATATAGTATAAGAGATAACACTTTAATAGGGTTGGAAAGTGAAAAGATTTTCACGATTCCGATTCCCTTTTCGATTCTATGAAACCATTCGATTCTTTTATCGATTCTTTTTTCGATTCCAATTTGGGGAAAAAAGGAGAACAAACAGTTTGATTATCAGAATCAACTTTGTTTACTTAACTATTGCACAATCACTTACAAACTCAACAAGATCAAGATGTCCACAGGAAATGTGAAACTGGAGTAACATGTGTGTTTAAATGAAAAATGAATACAAGAACAAACTTAATAACCAACAATGTCTAATAACAAATGATGGGATAATAACCTATTTTAAATAACAAAAATACTAATTATAAAACAGTAGTAGGGAAAATTAACAGTTATTTTGCAGAAAGATGAGCATATCTGCTTTTCCTGGAAGGATACAGGATCTTTCAGGGCTTATGGTGTCTCCAGCCGTGGAGAACACCCTCTCAGATGGGGTGGAGGAAGCCTGCACAGGAGAGGTAGTTTTCAGCCAGTCCAGATAGCAAGGGGCAGCGTATCTTGCTTGTTCCACCACCACAGTGTGGCGCTATCCCTGCAGGGGATGGAGGGCAAGCTTTTATAGAGCTGGATTTCCTGATCTACCCCTCTGGGCTAAGGAAAGGCGGGGCTTTGATTCCACAAAGTGACCCGCAGCTCATTGTCTTCCTCCTCGAATAGTTCTTCCAACTTGCGTAACTTGGCGACGTAGCTTTAACTTGCGTAACTACGTAATTAAGCGTGACGTAAGTCGTGCTCCCCAGAGCCGGCGCTCTAGGCTCTGGTGCTGCGGGAATCGAAAAAAGAACGTTCAGTGAGCTGCCAAGCAGCGATGCCATGGAGTCGGGAAAATCACCGGGAACCGGTTCTTAACAGGAACGGTTTTCGATTCCCATCCCTAACACATACTTGTGACATTATTATATAGTAGTATTCTTTAATCTGACATGTATACTGTGGTAGCTGAAGGTAAGAATATGGGCTTTCTGTATGGAAGTGAATCTCTAAAGGTACCTGGAACCAAGCACCTGTAGTTGTTTGTGAGTTGCACTTGTTCATGTAAGAAGTTTATCAAAAGGAAAAATGCTCAATAAGTGGTTGTGAGAGAAGAGCCAAAGGCGGGCCCCTCCCAGAGCACAGAGGCGAGCGCTAGGGGACCCAAAACCCCAGATGTCCCAAGGGATACCCAGATGGCCGCCCTCTGAGGCGCGTCGGCCTGGCTGCCTGCAGCATCCAATAAGGCATCTATGTTTAAAATGTATATGCTTGCTGCTGTCTGAAGAGACAGGAGTGGACAGTAGCCAATCACAGACAGTTTATTTTCGCAGGTTGGTTCCTCCCTCAAAGTGACAGAAGTTGACATGAGCCACAGAAATGGAGGGAATCTACAGGAGCATAGAGATGGAGCATGGAGTCATGTTTGGGACCTCATGGTCTTAAATCTGTACTCATAAAACCTTTTAAAGTTGCATGAAGAGCACTTTATTTGTTTGCTTTTTAAACAAAACTGCATGTATGAGTATTTATTACATATGTGCATTTTTTTGGTAGTCTTCATATTACATCCTGATAATCTTTGAGGAATCTTTTTACACTTGATCTGACTCGACCTTCGCTCATTATAAATATCAAAAAGGAGGTTGTTTATCCAGTGTCTAGATGCGTTTAGGTGTTAGAGTTTGTCTATCAAACTGTGACAATGAAGTAAATTGTGGAAAAAGGGTTACTGCTGATTACTTCTCCAAGCCACCATGTTGATTAAGCCCATGACTTTGGGTACTGGCTCTCTAGAATCTGCACCACAGTTTATTTTCATGCTGTGAACTTTCTGACTTAAACATGTTGAAATGATTGTTCTGCTTTTAGCTGCTACACAACGCGAAACTCAGCATTATTAGTCAGCGGAAACCTTTTTTCTGCAAAGACGCAAAGAAATGTTGCCGTTTAGCCACAGCTCGACACTCCACACGCCCAGTGACAGGAAAACCAGGCCTGTGTGTCACAATACAGGCGTGAAGATGCAGAGGAAATGAAGCCATCTATGGTGATGATATGAAACCTGTAGAAAACAGTCCAATTTACTTGAAGCGGTTTAAAAGTGGAAAGTGGGAGAAAAAAAATGTCTGAGCGAGAGTATGAGCAGAACTTGGTGTTTAACTGTCGTTCTGTTTTTAGGTGATGCCTGCAAGCTCCACACAGTGTTAGAATCCATCCAGAAGAACATCCACTCCTCCTCTCACATCTTCAAACTGGCTCAGGATGCCTTTAAGATCGCCACTCTGATGGACAGCCTGCCGGACCTCACGCTGCTCAAAGTCTCCCTGGAGCTGGGCCTCCAGGTGAATGACACGCAGACACAGATGCATGCTCCGCCAGATGTGATGCGGACTCTGCTGACCTCTTGTGTCCCCCGCAGGTCATGAGACTGACCCTGTCCACGCTCAACTGGCGGAGGAGAGAGATGGTGCGCTGGCTCGTCACATGTGCTACTGAAGTCGGTGGGTTTGGTTTCAGCACTACTAAAAGGAGGTAGTCGGTGTCCGTTAGGAAGGATCTAGTCTGCAGAGTAACATGTTCTAAAGTCAGACACGACCAGTAAAATGGTAACAATGGCGTCAGTAGCCAACCATGTTGGAGGATTATTCATTAACTCAAGACGGTTACAGAAGGGAGAATAGGAGTTAGTTTATCAGTTTTCTCTTCTAGTTAATCCGCTCGGCTACATCATTTTGATGTTTCAGACTGGCTAGCATCAGTGACAACTTTATTTTAAAGGACATATTTAATCATTTCATTTCCGTTTGGGATTTAAGGTTCCTGAAAGTTACACTAGTCCCTATTCCCTAATGTGAGAAAACTCTAAAAAGGCAGGAAGAAAAAGAGGAACATAATAAAAAGAGGAGAAGTAAAGAAAGCAGGGTCAAAAGAGGAAAAGAAAGTAAAATAATAAAAGAAAGGAGAAAAAGGCTAGGAAGGAAAAAGGTAAATATTAAAGGAAACGTAAGATAGAGGAGAGAAAAGGAAATGAATTAAGAAGGAATAAACACAATAGGGAAAAGATGAATGGGAGACAGAAAATGAATGAATAGGAATTTATTTCATACAATTTGACAAACAACAATAAATGAAACAACCAAATACACACAAAAAAAACTAGTCAACATCAAACCAAACACATACTTCCAAACAAACTAAATTCCTGAACATAAACAGAAACAAAACCCTCCACCAAATAAACCTGGTATATACAGCCAGAGAAATGGCATCGATGAATGAAATGGAATGGAATGGAAGGAAGGACAGTAAAGAAAGGAAGTAAGGGAAGGAAGGAAAGAAGGAATTGACCAATTTAATGTCCACTCAGAATAAAATTTTTAAATCAAAGCCTCCCATTTCACTGTGAGGTCATCGCTAATCATGGTGGTTTATTCAGTGATCAGGAGGAACATCTGAGATCAATAGCTTAGAGATCTAACAAACCGGCATCATACGGAGGACCTGATCCCTGCTCCAGTTCTGACCTGCACTGTTAATCCGATTCCATCAAACCATGCCACCCAGATGCTTAATATTAATAGCTGTTTAAGGGAGGTAACAGTGAAGGGAAGCAGCTAAAGGTCTGCCTGCCAAGGCGATCTCACTTCCTATGCCTGTCTGCTGTTGGTTTTGTTAAACCAACATCTGATTCCCCCCTAAAGAGTCGATTAATGATGCACAACCAGGTGACGGCGGATATCAGACACTCTGTCATTCATGTGCCTCAGGCCAGAGCTGCTGCCAATGCTTTGAAGACACAGTCTTACCTTTGTATTGAAGAAACAGACTGAAAATTCATGGGTAAAAAGAGGAATACCGGAACATCTTTATAGTTTTTAATTTATAATAAAATTAAAAGCAGGAATAAATGAAATGGTAAATGTCTTGGGCAAACAGACCTGCTGTGATTACTTCTGTTTTATTTAGGCTTTTCACATGAGCCTGAGGATCCTGCAGCTGCTGTTTGATTTTGGTTGAAACCTTCGTGAAAAAAAAAGTCTGCCGTGGCCTTTGGCTGCTGAGGGATGGGAAAAGCAAACAGCTAGTTAGAAATAATTCAATGTGTTCCTGTCTGCACATGCTTTGTGATGTGAGCCACACTCAAGGCTTTCGCACCACATTACAGTAGACGATGGATTTATAGGGGTGAGAAATGACCGACAGGGCGGTAATTGTAGAATGTTGTGGGCTGATTAAGAGGGTCTTTATGTTTAGACTCTGATCCTGCTGGATTTCCCTAAAGCAGGCAGGAAGTTGTGTCCAGAGGGAAGCCCGCCTCCCGGAGGATTTCATGTGAACGTAACGGTAGCGACAAGCGGCTCCCTGTTTGGGCAAGGGCTGCTTGAATGGATGCATTCAGAACATTCCAGTTGGGGATGCAGAGCAGAGCCACGTCAAAGGTCACAAAATTAGAGACAGAAAATCTAATTGAGGAAACTGATTTAAGTGACCTTTCATTTTCACAAGCACATCCAAAAAAATGAAACAAAGTTTTTGTCTGTTTTAGTTTTTCATATTCATTTGATTTTCTTCCTTTTAGGAACTTTTTGAACATTTTCTTTTTATCAAATTAACGCCTCCATTGCATCTTTTTGATTGTGTTTTTTATAATATTGCTTTTTTTTTAACCCCAAGCTCAGTTTACTGTGATTGCCTTTTGGGAACAAACAATGTTATCATAAATTTTATTGTTTACTGTTAGTCTGTTGTTTTTGTGAACCAGTGTTGCTTTTAACAGCCATCTTCAAGTTCAAGTTCACACATTTTATTGCTTAAGCAGGAAGTATAGGCCTACCTGGTTTAAAACACTCTGATATAAAGTTGAGTATCAACTTGACCTCTTTTACTCAAGTAAAGAAGTGGAAAAGTATATTGCTCCAAAAACTACTTAAAAAGTTAAGTACTTTAAACCACTTATAAAAAAGTATAAAGTGACCTTTTAAAAACCAGCCAGATACTTACTATATAGAAGGTGAAACAATTTTTTGAGCTATTTTTGTTTTAAAAATGTAACAGGAATAGAAAGCGCAGATATTTGTGTGAAAATGTAATGAGTAGAAGTCAGAAGGAAGAAAAAATAAGTAATGGGTAAAGTATAGATACCTAAAAATTGTACTTAAGTACACTTAACCAATTATTTGTACCAGTTACTTGACTTCTCTGGTTTTAGTCACATTTTATATGTTATAGTTTCAGTCGGATTTGTCGACTAAAACTTAAAAAGGTTATAAGTTTTGTTTTAGAACAGCTTTTATGTTGTGTAAAAAAAAAGTGTTTAACCTTAACAATTTAGAATAACAACCAGATTCTTTTTACCAGACTGACAGCTCTTTCCTCCTATATACTACAATTGCTGGGTATGGAATGGGGGTGGGTATTGCTAAAGAAGTCGCGTTTACGATTCAAATGCATGATTCACAGGCCCACGATCGCGATTCTATCACTTCGATGCATCCCGATACTTGAATTATTGCGATGCATTGCAATATTTTTCTCCTCCATGTTTTGTTTTTGAATGACTGCGGCGCCCAGTAGAAATGCTTGTGACACAAGGACGGCGTGTGTCAACACATCCACTTGGCGACATCTACTGGACTGGAAAGTTGTATTACACTTGTTTTTACGGCTGATGTTAGCCAACCATTTATGCGATTTTATTTACTCATTTTTTAAATTAACAATCGATACTTGGCGTCCAGAATCGATATGCAGTAGATCATGAAAATTAGAATCCGCGATGCATCATCATGACGATTATTTTACCCCTAGTATGGAATGCTGCCGTGCAGTTCATCATTGCTGTTAGCTGAGGGAAAACTTTTGATTTATAGAATTCAAAATAAACTTTATATAAAAAGTTGTGAAAATAGCAGATCTAGTGGAGTAGAGGGAAATATTCAAAGATTTATGTACCTTTTCAGCTGACTCTTTGTCCAAAAATAAACAGAATGCAATGAAATATTGTGTTTTGATATAATTTAGGGATTAATTTTGGTAGAAATTAAAGAATGTTTAGTATCACCTCTTGTGACCTGGAAGAAAAAAAATCTTGATAGTTAGACAAAGAGTTTTTTTTACACTTGGCGGAGAATGATCAGCTACATAGTTTATTAAGTAGCGATGGAAGAGCCGCACTGCTAAGAGCAAATTATTAGCGTGAAGCGTAGACTTAGAGCTACAAAGGCGCATTTTTACACAAGCATAGATGGGAGATCAGATCAGGGTTTGTCAGAGTTGAGCGTGCAGTGCCGGAACATTCCAGGTTATTTTCTCAGACCCTGCTGCGGCTGCTGCCATGATCCATCTGTGCTCCTGCAGCATGTGCAACGCTGCATGGCAGGTAGGTGGCAGGATCAAACAAGCAATGAAGAAGTTTAAACGTCTGACTGATAACCTGCTATTTTTTAGTCAAAAACTCAAATCTATGACTTGTCATGTTTTCGTCAACAAAGATCTTCGTTTAGCTCGTCAGTTTTCGTGAAGAAAGGAGCGTCGACAAAATGGTTTCGTCATCCTTATCGTTGAAGAAAACAACACTGTTGTGAACTTTATTTTTTTGTTCGTGCTGTCATAATGAAAATGGGGGAAAGAAAAAAATGTGAATCAGTATGCAAAGCTTAATAGAATTAGTATACAAAACTAAGTTAGAATTTAAATTTATCTAACATGATTCACTACAAACCTGGTAGAGTACCAGGAGAAATAAAGTCATGAATACAGAGGCCATGCAAACCTTCACCCAGAAAATTTCCTACAGGCAATTCACAATAGTAGGACATTTTATCAATGAGCCAAATAGCCAAAAGCCATTTATTTACATTTATGTGGAAAAAAATTGAAGTACAGAGTATTATGCTTTGAGTATTGCCACAAGGAATGCAAATAAAAAACTGTTATATTTGATCAAGATAAAAATCTTTCAGGATCAGGGGCATAACGTTTCTATGCAAAGCCTATTGTGAGTGCATGGAGGGGAGGAAAGGTTTTGTGAACATCTAGAGAGATGTGACACTTCAAAGTGGCAGATTCCAGAGTTTGAGAATCGTAACTTTTGGAGCTCAATGCGACGTATCAACTAATCAGAGAAGCTGGTTGAGCTGAAACTGTTTATTGCCTACGTTAATTTAAAATGTCAAAACCTTTTGCCATATTATGAATATAATGTATATATGATATGTATGTGTGTATATATATATATGTTTATGTATATGGGATGGAACGCATTTATGAAACTGTCCGAACCGTTCGGTTCGACCGTCTCGGTTCGTTCGAAACTGTGGTTTTGCTTCGTTCATGCTCTGCTCCTTTTTCTCATAGGCTAAGCGTCTACACTCCAGAGCAGAAGGTGGCGGTACTTCGCGCACCAAAAGCCAACCACCAGTAGTAGTAAACAAGAAGAAGAAGTTAAGCAGTTTAGCCGGGTGTAGCAGGAAAATTATTGTTGTGGGAGAATTGTGTGGGTATGGCTATGGGAAAGAACAGGGAGTTGAAGACTACCAGCAGCACCCTTTATAGGGTTCAAGCTGTATGGGAGCCGCTGCATTTGTGGGAAAGTGACCTGACATGACGGCATGTAAATGGTAAATGGTAAATGGTTTTGTACTATATAGCGCCTTTATTCAAGTTAGAGACTTGACCAAAGTTACTACACTACATTCATTCAACACCCATTCACACACACACCACACACTGATGGTGGCAAGCTACATTGTAGCCAATAGCTGCCCTGGGGCTCACTGACAGAAGCTTGCATGAAAGAAAGTTGTGGATAAAAGTGCAACATTGTGCAAGCATTGTGCAACACGCTTTGTTTATAACAGCAACATGACCAACACGCCATGCTAACAATCAACATATAACGAACCGAAAACCGTGAACTTACCTAAACCGCTCCACCCCTAATATGTATATATATGTATGTATATATGTGTATATGTATATGTATGCATATGTGTGTATCTATATATTTATTTAGTTTTGTATGTTTACCTAATGTGTAGTATTATTATATACACACACATATATATATGTGAAAAATGTGTGTGTGTTTATGTGTGTATGTATGTGTGTATATGTATATACATACATATATGTATATTATGTGTATTATCGTGTATGTATATATATATATATATATATATGTGTGTGTGTGTGTATTACAAAAAAAATCCACATACACCAGTGCTATTGCTCACTGGTACATGCAGGTCTGCTGCTCACAGTATTTTAAAGTAGGATTATAATCCTGATGAACTGACTGTAAAGATCATATTTTGGGGTTTACTTTCTCACTTAAAAACATCTTCCAACTACTTGTTTTGCTTTTCATCAAAGCAAATAAAAGCAATTTCTTGTCTGGACTTTATCTGGTTTTATAAGTAAGACCGTTGTGCTCTAAGTTGAGGCGCTGGACGCTGCTTTGATGCTCAAAATTTGTTTGTTGAACAATCAGTTACCTGCTCATTCTCAGATTACTCTGTGTTGGAATCTAGCTTGAAGCTAACGCCTCTCTTCCTCTCTCCTTAGGTGTGTTTGCTCTAGACAACATCATGCAGAACTGGTTCACGCTCTTCACCCCGACGGAAGCGACCAGCGTGGTGGCCAGCACCATTATGTCCAATAGCACCATTGTCCGCCTTCATCTGGACTGCAATCAGCAGGAAAAGCTCGCCAACTCCGCCCGGACCCTGGCCTTGCAGTGTGCCATGAAGGACCCCCAAAACTGTGCGCTCTCTGCCCTGACGCTATGCGAGAAGGACCACATCGCTTTCGAGACGGCCTACCAGATCGTACTGGACGCGGCCTCTACAGGAATGAACTACACTCAGCTGTTTACAATAGCACGCTACATGGAGCACCGCGGCTATCCCATGAGGGCGTACAAACTAGCGACGTTAGCCATGACGCACCTTAACCTAAGCTACAACCAAGACACACACCCGGCCATCAACGACGTACTCTGGGCCTGCGCCCTCAGCCACTCGCTGGGAAAGAACGAGCTGGCTGCTGTCATCCCCCTGGTGGTGAAAAGTGTGAAGTGCGCCACGGTACTGTCGGACATCTTACGGCGGTGCACGCTGACCACGCCGGGCATGGTGGCGCTTCACAGTCGCAGGAACTCGGGAAAGATGATGTCGCTGGACAAGGCTCCACTCAGGCAGCTGCTGGACGCCACCATCGGGGCCTACATCAACACCACGCACTCTCGGCTGACGCACATCAGCCCACGCCACTACAGCGAGTTCATCGAGTTCCTCAGCAAGGCCAGGGAGACGTTCCTGATGGCGCAGGATGGACACATCCAATTCACGCAGTTTATAGACAACTTGAAGCAAATCTATAAGGGCAAGAAGAAGCTCATGATGTTAGTTCGAGAGAGATTCGGTTGAGCGGCTGTATTTCTGCTCGTTTTCCGACTGGGGAAAGACATTTCGCCTACTGAAGGCCCTAACATGAGGAATAAGTCTCTGAGACTGCTTAAAATGTGCTGAGGCACGAGCAGAGAGATGTTAGCGTCGGACAGACCAAAAGCAATGAAGTATGGAGGGAATTTTGATCCAATATGTTTGCAAGCAAAGAGCACGTTTTGTAAATGGGAATTTAAAAAACACATTTTGTAAAGTAATATTTAAACAAAATGCATTCCAGAAATGAAAACAAAGGTTTTGAGAGTAACATTAGTGTTTTGTTTTTTTTTTCAAAATTTTATTTATTTAAAGTCGTAGGGAAATCATATTTAAATGTCAAATCATTCTGGCTAAAAAATTATATAAATGTACTCTTTATCTGACAATATTTTCCCAAATTTTAGAAAATGTCTATTTGAAAAAAAAATCCTGTCTTATAATCTGTGTTTTTTTTCCCGTTATCTTATGCAGGCCAGTTAGTTATACGTCAGCCTGAAAACCTAAATTCAACCAATCATATATCAGCGGTCATCTGTCAATCAAACTTTTTTGGTCATAGCATCTTGATTCATATGTCGCAGCTAATATACATAGCGATTCAAATAAGAACCAAACCAAGCTTCTGCCGCCCATGAAAGTCCTCTTCCACAACATCTTCGTCCAGCTTTCCTCCTCTAAATAAAAATGTATGACGGAGGAGATTCATCCACGACCTCCGACACTAAACTCTCCTCCTCTTGCATGTTTCCTCTGTCCATGGCGTTCCTTGACAGTGTGGTTTCTACAAGTCACCAATTTAGTGCTACTCGGTCTCAATGGAATTTCCCATTGGGAACCTGCTAGCACTAAGATGCTAACTGGTTAAGCAAGATGAAAGAACCAACAAACCGGCCACAATCAAACTTAATTGCAAACCTTCAGCCACAACAATCCCGCCCCCTTGATAAACGACCAATCACATTCACTTTATTCACTCGTGTAAAGTCGGGCACCACTTTCGGAGAATTCAGAAATGCAACAGTTGGAACAGCGGCTTCCCTACCCTAAAGAGGAACTTGCAGGAGAAGGCATTTTATTGTAATATTTTGGTGCCAAACCTCAGTCTAGTACTGAAACAAACTAGACCGTACGTCCTTAAATTTGTATCAATTTTTCTCTTACGCACCTGTCTCGTTAAAGATTATTTATTCAGATGTTATTTACGGTATGTTTTAAAAAATTGCAGATGTTATATATGAATTTTTTTTTTCTCCCAATTTCTGTTTCACAGATTGAGTTTCAAAAAGAACTTTTTTTTTTCAAATTGCATTACAGTTAATTCTCTTCACCTAAAGGAGAGGGCTTTCCTTTGGAGGGAGGCACAAAGGTGCATTTCATTTGTATTGTCCTTGAAGGGAAGAGAATCTAATCTATATAATGCAATTTAAAAATAATTCAATATGTACAAATCCATCTTGAATCTTGGTATATGAATACATACTAAAAAATATAAAAACTGTAAAAAAAAAAAAAAAGTAAAAAAAATTTGGAAAATTAGAAATAATTGGAATGAAAAATAGATTTAAAAAAAATTAAATAAAATCTGAAAAAACATCAAGGTTACTCTGAAAACCAATCATAAAAGTTTTATTTTTGGATTGCATTTTTTCACATTTCAATCCCAAAAAAATTTGTTTTTCATTCTTTGTATTTACAAAATATATTCTTTGCTTGAAACAATAATGGAGCAAAATTCACTCCATAATGAAAGGGGGACAGGAACCCTGAATATAATAAACGAACAAACAACCAAACCAACACCAGGGGGCAGATGCATGAAACCGTATTTATAGAGATGTGATCAGTCTCACCTCATCTGTAGCTAAAGCTCAGCAGGATCAGGGGCCAATTTTTCATAACACAACAATGTTCCATGGGTTTCTTAGTACTGTGCAATCAGAATGGACCTCAATGGCGGGTGAGCTGTTTTCTTTTTTGCCGCATTCAGAAATAGACGCTCCATTAAACTTCTGATCATTCCGAAGGTAGCCTGCTGTTGGTTGTGGCGGCTCCTTGTAAAGCCAAGGAGACCTGCAAGGATCTGATCCCAAACCTTCATTTGCTACCTCTCCTTCCTTCATCTTCTCTTTTTCTTTTAGAAACTCCCACACATTCAGCTGAAATCTGAAAAAGTTGAGTCCTGTATACAGTAGCCCTTCTATTACTTGATGTTGATGGACCACTTCGGACATCAGCTGGATTTCTGTAAAAAATTAAACCATCTTATCCCATAAATAAACATTTAGCTTTTTTCAATCACCGCTAGCAATGGTCAAAAGACAATCTCTTCAGATTCTTTCTTAAAAAATGTAAAAGAAAACAAGATATTTTTATTAAAGGCTGATGCTGATATCAGTTACTTTGACATCAGACCAACTGATCTTTGATTAGTGCTTTTGAAGCTGCTATTGCTTTTCCTTCATTTAAATCATAAAAATCACACAATGATAGCAAATGTTACAAAAGTCTCCATTTAATAAACAGACAATTTTTTTTATCAAATCAAAAAGAACAATTAGAATTGATTGGAAATGGACGGAGCAGCAATGCATGCTGCTGAAAGCGCTTTGAGTAAAACTTTTAGTCTGTGTTGACATTATCTCTTAAATTCAACCTACAGGTCTAAAGGCAAATAAAATGTCCTTCGCTCTTTTTGACATTTAGTGAAAATAGAAACAATACATCAGAAAAGCACAGTATATTTAAATGCAGTTTGCATGACAATGGAAAATACACCCAAATATATATATATTACTAAACCATTGCAGTAATAATGGAGCCAAATTTATTAAAATTTATTTTAAAAAAATACTGGAAATCTCAGATTTAGTTTTTTCAAGTGATATTTCAGGCTGCAGTTTTAAAAGTTTACACTGCAAAAACGATCTAAAAATGAGTAAAAATGTCTTAAATTAAGTGTATGTACCCTTAATTTGAACAGATTTGCTAATGGAATTAGTATTTTTACTATAAAAATAAGATAATTACATATTATGCACTTGAAATAAGACAATGCAATTGTTTTTTCTTATTGTAAATGTAAATTGGCAAAGTGTTTCACGTACCTCCTTTGTTCAAGAAAACATGCACTTATTTTAAGAAAAGAATAAATTACTGAGATAAAATCTTTTTGCAAAAACATTAAAAAATCAGCTGAAAAATTAGCTTCAAACATTGTCGTCTGTGTAGAGATGGTTTTAGGTGACACGGCGTTTCTGCATCTGATCCCCTGGTCCACCGGTTCTGCTCGCTCTCCTTTAGACGTACCATAGAGAGGGTCGCCGTCTCAAAGAGACGGAGCGGCTTTAAACCAAACGGAGCAACTCCACCTGAACTGACGAGTACCTCTTGTGTAAAAGCAACAATAGAACTAAACCCAGCTTTAACCCCTACTCTACACCCTCTGAGTTCATCCGCCCAAGAATAAATGAGGAATCAGAGTTCATTTTGCCGCCTTTTCTCTGGCTTCACGGCGTCGCTCATGTGGAAGCTGTCAAACTACATTCTCAGGGATTTCTCTCCAAAAGTAGGCGGGGGGTTAAAAGCATTTTATATTTCCTGTATGTATATATATATCTATATATATATATGAAAGACAAATGTCTGATTATTGGAAAAAGGAACCCAACAACAACACGTACGTTAACTAATTTATAAATATTCTATGTAAGGCACAATACTTGAAGCTGCAGTACTTTGGATTTTGAAACAGAGAGAAGACATATCAGTAGGAATTTAAAAGGTTTGGGTCAGGATGTGCCGCCTGCAGATGCGGACTGAGCTGCAGGAAGGCTTGTCCTGAACACAGAGGCGCATTGAGGACTAATGTGGGACAAAGAGAGGCCTGTGGAGGCAGAGAGGCCCTCTCCTCCGCACGCCCCGCCGCCTCCTCAACCTCCACGCCTCTTCTCACCCATCTGGACTTTATGGGGGACAGAAAGTTGCTCTCCTGACTGTTCCACGCTCCTTGACTATTCATTCCTCTGCCTCTAAGCTGATCCGCTTTTGTTTCTTTCTAGTATTCACTCGCACGACCGGCCTTCCTAACTTGCCTTGTCTTAATGCTTTAAATGAACCAAATGGGAGTTGGACGAACCAAACCGCTTTCCTCTGCCAACAGACTTGTGTTACAGCCTCTTTGATTCGTAGCTGGACTGGCTCTGTGCCGCGTGCTTTAAAAAAAAAAAAAAAAAAGCCCATCCTGTTCCTGGTGTCGTCTGTTTGTAGCGCCTTCGTTTAGAAACGAATATTGATCCTTTTTATTTATTGCGTCAGGTGAAATGATTGTACGACCATGTCAACATGCTCATGAATATGAAGATTTGATACACTGATCGATTTATTTATGTAACTAAATCACTGTTTTATAAACTTGATGAATCAACATTTTGTTCTGATTAAATTAGTTTTTTGAGAGGATTTTTTTGTTTGTTTTTGCTTTTTTCTGGTATGTTGGGTTTTTTGAATGACAATTGCAAGAAGCAAGGAGCCTGGGAAAAGGGATGAAAGGTAACCGACAAATGCAAAAACCACAAATATGCCACAAGTCACAAAGTATTGCCTGCACTATGTGCCACATTGATGCTGCACATTCAGCTTTTCATATTTGGGGGGTGACAGGAATGTTTTTTGCAATTAAAGATCTGCTTTTAGTAGAACAACCTTTGTCTTCAGTCGTACGTGTTTTTGGGGTGTGTCTCCACCAGCTTTGCAGATTAAAAGAATTAAAGTTTTTCCTTTCCAAAACAGCGTCACCTTCATCAGATTAGATTGAGAAAATCTCTGAACATTGTTTTAAATTTGTAGCATAGATTCTGACTGATAAGATCCAGACTTTGACTGAGCCGTTCGAACTTCAAAGCTTAAAAAGTCAACTGTTGGCATGTTTATGAGAAAATATTGCCTTTGGCACTGCAAGGTTTTTATTATTTAATTCCTCATGAGGCTGCTGCCTTTAATGACGTCAAAGAGTATGGAGTAAACTTTGTTCCATCATTATTGCAGGAACACGTTTTATAAATGAAAGTATTAAAAATCTTAACCAGAAATTAAACTTTAAAAACTTTTTAATCATATTAGACGTTTTAGAAATGACGTTCTAGCTTTCTCAATAAGTATTGTTACAATTTTTTCCTAAATTTTTTTTCCATACTTAATTTTTTCCAATTACATTTTTAGAAGCACATTTTATAGTTTTTTTTTTGTTTTGTTTTTTTCAAATTTGTATTTTTCAGATTGAGATTTAGATTTGTCGAGGGGTTTTTTGTTGCCTCCTACAGATCCTACTCACTTCTGGGGGCTGGTTTTCCTCTGGAGTGAGCAGTGAAGATGCATTTCTTTCATTTGTCCTCATGGACGTCATTAAAATCATTTTATTACTCAGGAGCGTGCATTTGGGGAGGTGATTACTTAATTTAAAACATAAATATAAGACATAAATTAGATATAAATGTAAGACCTACATGTTAATTTAACATTCATAAACCCGTCCGTTGGATGTAACGCATAGATTTCCATGTGTAAATTTAAATATGTATATATCTATTTGCCCCTATATGTTAGAAAAGCAGATGTATGGGAAGAAAGTATGCAGGAAAATGTGGAAATATATATTTTTATACTAATAATACATATATATATATATATATATATATATATATATATATATATATATATATATATTCTAATAATATATATATTAAATCAATATGAGGCTGATAAATGCAAATGATTAATTTGATTTCCTTGTAAAGAACTGTAATTTTCACTATTTCCTAATGTATTATTAGGTGAGGTGTTCCTAGTGTTATTTAAGTGCTAAATTATTTAGCATAATGTTATTGAAATAAATTAAAGTAGATTTTTTATTGTATTGGCTTTACAGGCCTGCTGAAATTCAGGATAAATACACTAGAGAAATAGCTTATGTACATTAAAATTTTTGGCATGTAGATTTCAATTCAGTGTCAAAAGCAATAGGACCTGTTCTACAGGGGCACTGGCCCCTCATGGCCCCTGTATAGAACCGGCTATGAGACCAAAAATATATAACTGACTGTGATTCTGAGTTCCAGCAGTAGGTGGTTTCATGAGCAAAATATTCTCCAAGAAATGAACCCTTTGCCCTATCAAGTCTCTCACCATTACTACTTCTTTTTCATATCTTAGTGTTTTTATTTTATTTTTTATTTTGTCTGTATTTTCTTTATTTCTGGATTGCTGTATTCATTGTCTTAGTTTCTCCTCTTGTGTTTTTCCCTGTTGATCCCTGCCTTCAGTTAGTTACGGTAGTTGATTTCACTGATCTTTATTTATTCACTGGATTGCTGATTGGTCGAAAAAAGTAAAACCACCGTCTACCATGTTGGTGCTCCCCACTTCCACAAAGACAGGCAGTCAAAATGCCTCCCTGTGAAGCATTTGGCTGCAAAAACAAGCAGTTTGCCGGCTGTGGGAAGACGTTTCACAGGTAATTTAAAAAAATTGTCAATGGATGTAATAACCCAGAAAAATCCACATATACGCAGAGATGGCAAAAGTACTCACTTTCCGTACTTGAGTAAAAGTACAGATACTTGTGTTAAAAAATACTCTGGT
>JAGKQL010000057.1:8692494-8712607 GCA_018398635.1 Cyprinodon brontotheroides
AACGTTTTTTGCCAACCGCCAATAAAACTCAATAAGAAGAAGAAGAAGAAGAGACAACAAGGGAGCCAAGGGGAAAGAAACACACACATAAGAGGGCAACAGAGGACAACAGAAAAACATGAGAACAAATCTAGAAATTACAACAAAATAGGAATTAAACCAATAAAACTAGAAAACAAGGAGCAAAGTAAAGCACAACATAACCAAAACCATGACACTCTCTTCCGATGTGAACCCCGCAGGCAGCTGGAAAGAGAGAAATCCTCTGTGCTGTGGTTTTTTACTGTTCCCAGCTCTGCAGGGGTCCAAGGGACACCTCTATGGGAGAGGTCCTGCGGAGCCAGTTGGCTGATAAACGGTTGCAGAGCAGAGAAAAGAGGTATCACAGCTGTGTTATGAGGAAAACTGCATCTTCTCAATGTCTAAATTATTATTATATAATCATATCAGTCCAAAAGCACTGATCTAGGGGTATTTTCAATGTCAGAAACATAAAAAAATTGCCAATGGTCCTAATGAGAGAGAAGCCCAGCTTAAAGGATGAAGTCTGAGCCAGTTTTCAAGGTACACACAAACAATATTGTTATTAAAGTCAGACATTGCTTTTCAAAACCATCATTTGAATAAAAAAAAAAATCCTATGAAACAGGCCTGGACCAAATTGATGTTACCCTCAGAAAATACTGATGTTGAATGAAGGTATGCTAAGGATTAGCATCACAGGTGTTTACAATCTAGTAATCAGTCCTAAAGTAGCATTTTCAAAAATTTATGAAAATGTTTTTTTTTTTTTTTTATGTTTATCCTAATATGGTCTGCATGAGGTCAAACAAACATTCATTATGTTTTCTAATGCTGGAAACATTTGTATAATAAATACATTTAAACAATAAATGTAAACAAAGATCAGTGGTCAGTAGCGAGTAGTAGTATTAGTAACGATCACGTGATTGGGACGGTACAGGATTAAACACTAAAGGGAGCAGACGGGAGCGGGAGCAACCAATAATAACAAAAAAAAACTAGGATCGATGCCAAAAAATAAAATAAAATAGAAAGAAAAAAATCCAGTACTGGCGCCGCCATTTTGTAGTTTTTTCTTTTGAAGCCTACACTATAAATGCTGAGTCTTCAAAACTACACAACCCAAAAACCAACACTGCTTCACGCTCTGAGTTTTTCACCCGCGCTCAAAAGAAATTCAGATTCAATGTATTGGCAGAAATCTTATTGAAGACAACAAGAATGGGAGCTGCAGGAGCTGGAGTCATTCTGAATGGGAGCGTGGATGGGAGTGGGGAGTAATTTCACCAGGAGTGGGACGGGACAGGATTTAGATTTTTACTCTGGCCGGACGGGACACCATTTTTTCTGTGGGAGTGGGACAGGAGTGAAAATCCACCGTCAGTCTCTAGCCCAAAGCGAAAAAAAGGAATTAGGATTCTACGGAAGAGGATTAGGGCCACTGAAAAATAATAATAAAATTAACATGTTTTTTTTAAATATTTATGTTAATATGGGAAAAAAAAGTCATAATTTTCACTTTTTTCTCAGAATTCAGATTTTTTTCCTCAGAATTCTGACTTTAATCTCAGATTTCTAACTTTTTTCTCAGAATTCGCAGGCTGTAAGATCATCTACAAGAAGCTTGATGTGACAATAGTTGCTCATGTTACTTAGAAATATAAGATCAATGGGTCTGCGGAAAACCTCCGTAGTAGATAAATTTATGACAGATCAAGAGACTGATAATACACGTTAAGCAAAAAGAAAAAAAATCTTAAGAGATTAAAGGTGAACTTGGCGTAAATGTTCTTTAACAATTTGCCCAGTGCAGCAGGTGAGCCAGAGAGTATATAAACAGTGGATCCATGTGTTTAAACTGACAGCCTGGTCTAAAACACATCATCGTCTCTTCTATCTGACTGACTGTATCTGCTGGTTTGTTCCCTCATAACCATTTGATGTAGTTAGGCTTTATAATGAGCTTTTTCACTCATAAATCCAATATTCCCTGCAACTCTGTTCCGCAAAGACTATAATGTGCCATAATAAAAAAAACTATTTTGTCACAGGCAGACATGACACCTTGTCCTTTTTCCTTCTGTAGGTTGTCAACACCTTCTGATGTAGTCTCGGCTTCTAACAGGATTGAATCGATTCCAGCCTGCCAACCTGCCTGTTACCTGCAGCTGGCGAGCTCCTCTAGTTGGACTGCTTGTCATTTATTCCTTGTATTCCAGGCTGTTTTTCACAGGAACACAGGGAAGCTATTTTCAAGCCTACCAATAGCTGTCAAACTTTTCTGCTTCTCTGGGTAACAATTAGTTTTCTGCTGTGACAATGTTTCAGCTTGCATCTCTTTGTCAGCTATTATATTAAAATGCAAAGCTTACAAATAGGGCTGAGCTGCTGGGTTTGGCATTGATAACTGTGCTTGAAGTCCATTTGATTTTGCTCAGTGGGCCCCTGAGCTGTCAGCCCTGCTAGTCGGCAGGAATCTCTGCATATTGACATTGCATATGATGACAGTTACAAGCTGATGAGGACTGACTGTGTGCACTGTTAGCAGATAGGAGTGTTTTGCATTATATTTGTGGTTGAAATTCATGGTGGGTTTAGTGTCCTCTAAAGGGCTGGTTATCCTCCTGCAGCAGTGTGTCACAGTGAGCTTGTCGCAGACATACGTATTTGATTCATGACCAATATTGAAACGTGGTCTGTGCTATTATTCCACGCCACAACGCAAAAGGGACAATCGGGAACTAGCTGTGTACCTAGATACGGCCGAGGCGGTGAGGAAGTGGGGGCAAGTTTGTGCGACAACGGAGGGACATGAGGGCGAAAAAGAGCGGGGATCCAGATGGAGAAGGGGTCCCAGCGATCTCGCGTACCTCGCTCTTCTAGCTGGTCCATCTTCATGAGTCGTTTTCCATAATGGCGGTCATACAAACAAAACAAGCCGGTAAGGTAACAAACAGGAAATACACATAGTGTAGAGCGGATGAACAAAGGATGTGTCTTGTTCCTTACCTGCCTTACATGCCAAACACTCTGCCTCATACAGATCAAGACCCTGGCAAAAGCACAGGAATTTTTTCTTTAACTCCTCCGTAAACGTACACTTTCATTTAGACATTGTCACACTCCAGGCCCTGGGGAAGGCGAGTCACCTTCAATTATGACAGACATTGCCGTAAAACTGGCGGACACACATGTGCTATTGTTTGTCACACTCAGGGTTAGACTAGCAGCAAGATAACTCTCTTTACTTTTTCTACACACGCTCACATAATGCAAAGTGATTGGATTTGTGGAGTGGCGTGACTAATTGGCCATACAGAAAAACCTGGAATGGAGTAGTGGAACGGAGTGGCAATCTATCACAATGCACTGTAGGCTATGGAATGTGTTTGAGGAAGTCGACCAAAATCCCGGACGATTTTGAAATTCCCCCCCGGACATTTTTTAGGTCAGAAAAGTTGGACATCATGGAAGTCTGACACGTCTGGTCACCCTAATTTACTGTAACGTTTTTTGTGCGACGTATTTACCCTGGTGGAGTCGATTGGAAACAAGTCAAATCTCCTAAATCTCCTATGTCAATTGCACAACCACAACTACCAAGCAAACAAGCAGCTATCAGGATCCCCCTGCTTATTGTCGTGGAGTTGGAGTTAATGTCAATGTTGACGTTGTTTTAAAGCTTTAAAAACAAACATTAAATCTTAACAACTATGCCGAAACACACCAGGAACCAACGCAAGGTGCAGAGAATGGGGGTGATGTGTTCACGTCTTGATGTACGTGTGTGTGTAGAAGAGCACTACAACAATCCAACCTTGCAATAAATAGAAATAAATAAACAAATAAAACTGAAATCATGAGTTAAAAAATAGTAAGTTTAGGAAACCAAAATAAGATTAAGAAGTTTGTACTGAAATGATTGGTAGATGTAACTGAAAGATCGGCCTGTTTTCCAGTGTAGTCCTGTTTCTCCCGTCGGGCCTCAGCAGATGGCCGCTCACACTGAGCCTGGTTCTGCTGGAGGTTTCTTCCTGTTAAAGGGAGTTTTCATCTCCACTGTCTCTACAAGCATGCTTAGTGTGAGGGATTGTATTCTAGTCAATGAGTCAATGCAATCAACTGATTTTCCTTAGATAGAAAATGTTGAATCAATCTGACTGTATGATCCAGTGAACTGTAAAGTGCCTTGAGACGACATGTGTTTTGAATTGGTTTTACTGGTAGTTCCATGTTATAAAACTACCCTTTTATCCTTTTTTTTACATCTACATGCTCAACGAGGCCATTGTAAACCTGTGTTTACAATAAACACAGGATAATATAATGAATAATAACAATGAGAACTAAGTTTTCTGAGCACGAAGCACATTAACAAGAAATTTTTAATTAACTTTTGAAATACAGAAAACTTAAATCTAACCTAAACCTTAAATTTGACACAGCAAAAAAAAAAAAAACTTGAATCTAGGTCTTGCAACAAAGTCTAAATCCTACAAGACAAATTTCCCCCCTAACCTTAAAGTCTTTCCTACTTTAAAAAAAAACAAACAAAACAATGATTATAGAATGTAGTTTATTCTCTATCTGTCTCTAAATCACAAAAAAACTTTCCAGACTGAGATCAGACATCATCCAGCCTGATGACCTGCTTTCAAAAAAACATTCAGATTGTTGTTAGTTTTGATAAAATTAACTTTGTCTTTATTATTTTGTCATAAACCTTAAACTGCATTGATTAAAAAAACATTTATTTTTACATATTTTAAGACAATGCAATGCATTAATCTTTGTGTATTTTTTCTCTTTTAGAAGCATAGATAGTCTATTGACGTAAAGCAACATATATGGTATGGTTGTTACATGTCAGGTTCACTGGTCATTGACCTTGACCAAAGCACCTTACAGTAGGAACTGCAGTCAGTTCCTGGACTGGCGCCTGGCTATCACTGCCCCTACATGGTTAGCATGGCTATCACTGCCCTACATGGTTAGCATGGCTATCACTGCCTCTACACTGTTGGCATGGCTATCACTGCCTACATAGTTAGCATGGCATGGCTACTGCCCTCTACATGGTTAGCATGGCTATCACTGCCCGACATTGTTAGCATGGCTATCATCACAATGCACTACCATGCCCTTAGTTAGCATGGCTATACTGCCCTAGCATGGATTTAGCATGGCTATCACTGCTAGCCTACATAGTTAGCATGGCTATCACTGCCCCTACATAGTTAGCATGGCTATCACTGCCCCTACATTGTTAGCATGGCTATCATCACTGCTATCACTGACATTGTTAGCATGGCTATCACTGCCCCTACATTGTTAGCATGGCTATCACTGCCCTACATAGTTAGCATGGCTATCACTGCCCTACATACAGTTAGCATGGCTATCACTGCCCTACTATACATGAGTTAGCATGGCTAGCACTGCCCTACATAGTTAGCATGGCTATCACTGCCCCTACATAGTTAGGGACTAATTTCCCACTGGGATCAGCTTCATAGTCATGGTAGCAGGACACTTCTTTGATTTTATTTATTTTGCTCAGGCTACTCATAAGCCCACAGCCTGCCAAATGTTGAAAGGGCTATATTATTACAATTATTGTTAATGTATAGTAGAAAATTTACACATTCAGTAATAAAATGTCACAATGGATGGTATGGGAGGATGGTCATTTAAGAAGGGGGACGATTTTTAAGATTTTTTTTTTAAGAAGGGAGATGCCCCTCAACATCCTTAATTTTAAAATCTAAAGGGCTTTTTGAAGTACAGAACAACAATTGTTCAGTTTTGTATATAGACAATTTCCTGATTCACATATTTTAGAAAACACCTGAACTGACTGGTTGTTTGTTTCTTTTTTTTCTGTCTTAATGTTGGCAGTGGGCTTTATGCTGCCCTGCAAGGCTTTAAACCTGGGTTTGAATGGAGACTAAGCCATTCTAAAGCACAGATCAAGGAGCTCATTTTGAGCCTGGATCCATATTTATTGTTGATTCTGTTCATGTTGGAGAATCCTGCTTCACAGCAGCAGGTTGAACCAAACATCCTCTAAATGTTCAGGGTCATTTTTGAGCACCATTTCACTTTTCTGTCACCAGTTCACGCGCAGTTCTTCCAGCAGTGCAGAGGTCTCATCATCGTCACCCATCCGGCTTGCCACAGGTTTGCCCTCTGTGTCTAAAAGTAGCAGCAGCCCAGACTGACAGCAGCTCATTGGATAATATGCATCACGAGCCGCATGGTTCTGGAGGGCTTTATCGTAGAAACAGGAGAAGCGGCGCAACTAAAGTCAGACACTGTCATCAAACAACATGCGGTAATTTATAAATGTTTTAAATGAGGTTAGGTCCTGATTAGCCAGCAGGATGGACCGGATCCGGACCGCGGTCTGCTAATCCGTAACCTCTGCTTTACAGCATTAACACCATATTTGTTTGATAACACCTAAAGTTGACCTTTAGTGACCTCTGGAAGCTTTAGGTAAGCAAAAATCTTTGCTGCACAAACGTAGCACAAATGTCTGACACCATTTTTTGTTTGAGTTGATTAGTGTGCGGGGAGGTCGACCCTATGACCTTTGAACTTAAATTAAAAACTATAAATCAGAAGAAGAACAAATAAAAACTGTTGCTGCGAGAATCAGTACAAACGTAGGAGACCAATTTAGTTTGATTTGAAGGGGTGGGGGCTTGACCTTTTTGACCTAAAAGATGATAACAGCACAGAGGAAAAGTTTTCCAGCAAAAAGGTAGCACAAAAGTTTAACACTATTTTTGATTGATTTGAGGTTAGCTCCCTCAGCTTGTGGAAAGCTTTCACTGACAGGTTCAAACTGTTAGAAATACAAAGTTTAGGCGGAATTCAAATTAAACTCAGAGGATTAAGAATGGAATGTATCACATACAGTGAATGCTCAAATGTCTTCAATGAAAATTAAGCTGTACTTTTGGCACCATGCAGGTGACGCAGATAAAAAATGACTTTATTAGCAATGAAAATATTAAAAGAAAATTCGGTTTTAACACTTTTAGCCCATTTTCTGTAAGTGTCCAGGATGAAATCGAATGATCGACACCAAAATTTTGACAATTGCTCCTGTCTCTGCTTTTGGCTCATGCAGAATCCCCTGGCTGCTTCAGAATGGCTTCCATAGTGCATGTCCGATAATGTCCTTAAAAACAACCTTAAACGTTCTTTTTTTTTTTTTTTTTTTTTAAAATATGCTACTCACGGGTCGTCAGCGCTGTTCAATGATGTTCAAAAAAAAGTTTCGTAAAGAAAAACGTTCCTGTAGTGTTTTTATTTAGCATTTTTGTAAATCCCATTGAGTTCTGTTGGAATAGTCAATATCCCTCCATGCCACCGGAAGCGGAAATGGGGCCTGTTTACACAGTTGTAGTCTTTTAAACTTCACTCTGTGTACTCCGGCGTCGAGGTGCTAGCGTCTCTGTTAAACACTTTAAAAACTCTGAAAATGGAATACGAAGGTGGATTCTTGAGGAGGACATATTTGGACTTTGAGTTTGGCGGTAGAGGATACCGTTCGCCAACTAGTGGTCTGGAGTGTGCAGCGCTTCAGATTCGAACGGGAAGCGGAAGTTTATAAGCGGTTGTGATGTATCGGAAAAAATAGTTCTGGGATTTACAAAATGCTAAATAAAACAAGACAGGAGCGGTTTTTCTTCACGAAACTTTTTGGAGCGTCATTGAACAGCGCTGGCGACCGGTGAGTAGCATATTTAAAAAAAAGCGTTTAAGGTTGTTTTAAGGACATTGCTCCGGACATGCTCTATGCAAGCCATTCTGAAGCAGCCAGGGGGATTCTGCATGAGCCAAATAGCAGCGACAGGACCAATCGTCAAAATTTTGGTGTCGATCATTCGATTTCATCCTGGACACTACAGAAAATGGGCTAAAAGTGTTAAAAACGGAATTTTCCTTTAATTCTTCTTAATGCAAACAAGTTTACTGAAATTTACCTTGAATGATATTCTCTCTCTCATCTGGACCTTCAGAGGCAAAAACAGCCAAGAAGAGGAGCCTCTTTCGTTCATACTGCCAGAGTCAGAACCATCCAGACCCGACTCCTTTCCTGGCCTGATCCTGGATCCTTGCTTCCCCGAGCAAAGTGGACCTCTGCTCTCCAGCTTGGACCCACAGAGATGGTTTTATCGAATATGGACCAGAAAACCCTTTACCACAGCTACACAAAAGTCTTTAAAGTTCACAGCTCACCATGTATGGTCTCACACTGTGCTGCCCGAAGCTCTGATCTACCTGCTCACACTGTACGTATAAAAACCACGTCGGACTCAGCTCTGTAGTGAGATGGTGCTACTCAGACTCCTCTATCCGGAAGCCATACCAGTATGTCATGTTGGGGTCTAAGCGTCTAACCCACATGCAGAAACACTCTTCAGACAGGGAAAAAGTTAAATGGTTTATTTACATAGTTTACAGAGAAATGTGAACGGGGTCTTGGCTCGGCAGACTGGTCACGGGAGGGAAGCACTAGAGGAGGTAAGATCTGTTATAGTGGATCCAGGACTCTTGCAGTTCAACGGTGACTTGGATTAATACCTGCTCAGAGGGTATTCTGATCAGCAGGGGGGGAACCTTGTGGGTCCAGAGGCTGGTCGGCGGGCTGAGGGCAGAGGCTGAGGCGATTGTTTTCTCCAGGATTAGGCAGGTATCCAGATAAGTCAGGATCTGAGAGGCAGAAGAACACAAGGTCAGACTCGTTCACAAAAATCCGATAACAGATCAGAGAAGCTGGCTCAAGGTTTGCTGCTGGTACCATTACTGGCAAACACTCTGGCAGGGAAGTGTCAGCCTCCTCCTCCTTAAGTAGGCCTCATGATGAGCAGATGGAAACCAGGTGTGTAGAAGTCAGCTCATGCCCTCAGGAGGAAGATCTCAGGCGCCCTCTGGTGGAGAAAGTTAGACAAGCCTCCAGATCTCAACACAGTAGAAGCGGAATATCAAGCTCACTATAGTGAAACGCGCTGCCATGGCAGTTTGTGCAATTTTGTCCTTAAAGCCCTAAGAAGAAAAGGTGGCGACCTATTTGAATAAAGACATGGCTGAGCAAACGCGGCTACTACGGTTTGTCAATTTTACAGAAAGAACTCCATTTCACTCATTGCACCTCCTCCATGCTTCTGTGTTTTCATCTGAGAGGAAGAAGAAGAATCCTTGTTTTCCCACTGAGCGATTTGCCAACGACAGTCGACTTAAAATCAAACATGTTTGATTTTCTCCCGACCTCACGATTCCTGATGGGGAGGTGGAGGCTGAACGCCCCTCGCTACCCCTTGTACATGACACGACAGAGGATCAGGCTGAAAATCTCGAAAAATTCTCGCTCGACTAGAAAGTCGCCCTGAAAAGAGCAAAAAAAATTGCACACATGTAAGACTGGCTTAACCAAAGACACCTTCAGAGAACCGGGCCGGCTGCATCTGGACTGAAAAACTTCAGGGAAAAGCACTCGAGCGGAGGACTTTATAGAAGCCTCTAATCAAAACATGAAGTGGTGATCTCCAATGGATCACCACAAACTCATTTTTATCGGTTATTATCGGGGTATTTTAAAAGAGTGTCCTTTCTGCTGTCTGTCTGAAAATGTGTTTTTATGGAATGCACAAGACTAAAGACAATTTTTAGCCTTTTGATTAGTGTTTATAGGAGGAGTTTGCCAAAACAGAAGAAACAAACTAAAGCCCGACTTTTACATTTTTTCAATCAGTGAAGCAAAGATGTCCATTTACCTGTCCTGTAGAGACGGGCTGCAGGGGGGGCCTCACCTTGATGCCGTGGCTCTGTGGAGGAGCAACATTAAAGCCAGAATAAGGTTGGAGTTTCACTTCCACAGAGCCAAACAGAACATGGAGGATTTTATTCAGCTGTAGGATGAAGGAGATCTACATTTTAACAAGCTCCTCACTTAATGATTTTTAGCTGACACTTGTTTTACGTTAATTGTTTGTTTGTTTTGAATTGTGTAAATAAAGTGTTGTTAAAAGTCAAAAACTAAAAGTCTATTTGTGCCTTAATCTCCTCTTTATTGCCTCAGTAGTTTCAATTATGTGGGTTTCTGGAAGTTGTAATTGGGGTAATTATGTCTGACTGCAGGAAATTTGCATTTCATTACCTGCAAATGCAACTCATGAGAATTAGTTCTTAAATGTTGCCATGTTTTTAAACATAAGTATAATCTAAGTTATCAAGTAGTTGTTTTTTTTTGTGTTTTTTGTGTGTAATACAGACTCCTCTGCTGTGCCACTGCACCAAATAGGGGACTGTGCTCAATCCAGTCTAAGCCCTCGGAGTCTTTGCATCGACAAAGCTGCTGGAGAGAAAACATTTTTCATCATGAAATATGCATGGTGTGTTCAGCAGAAAACATGTCATTGCCTTCCCTCTCGGAAAAGCCGCCTATGATCCATCTTCTATGAAAAATGCATGTGTTGGTCTGCCTGAAAACCTCCATGCAGCCCGCTTAACTTCTGTTTGATTAGGCAGAAATCAAAGCAAGGATTCTCCACCAGGATTGCTTCATCTTCCTCCAGATGCGCTTTGTTTCCAGATTGTGCTGGATATTAAGATAAAGCGAAGAAAGGAAACAAAGGTTGTTTTTTTGTCTAGTATGAGCCTCCTTTTTCCCTCTGTTTCATTCTGAGAGTTGAATGAGAAAATGTCTTGATAAATGTTCCAACTTTAAGCTATCGATTCTAAGAGAAAGCAATAAACTAATAACTATTTTTTATTATTCTGTGCATTCATGACTAGATTTCTGCCGAAAGTAGTTGACTGCACCTGCAGCCTCTAACCGTTCATGTTTTCTCCTCTAACAAGCAATGGGCCCTGCATGCAACACAGAACACCACAAGACATGCCACCAAACAGAATGAGGCCCTTTTGGTTATTTACTTACACCCACAATCAAAATTTGCAGAAGGCTGGCTGTTAAGAAAGGATGAGAGAATCAAAGCTGGATAATTGTCACACAGATCCAGTATCTTATATGGTACACCACCTTCATGTTGTTTCAATGTAGGGCTTTGACAGGAGTGGAGGTGACTGTATTTGCAAGAGAAAAGCAAGGCTGTGTGCTCTGATACTAGAAACATTAGGTGTGAAGTTGGAACGACTGGACGGTGGATGCAGTGAGAGAGAAAAAAGTAAGAAATTAGGCTTTTAAAGGGAATTGGTTTGCAGTCCTGCAACTGGAGGAAAAAAAAAACACACAAAATGCACACATTACAACTGGATACAGATGTTTGCAGAGGAAATACACAGATGAACTCCTTTTTACCACGTTCTCTTGCAGTTATTTTATCGTGCCGTGTGACCTTTTGACAAGCTTTGCGATATTGAGTCATTGGATCAAGACTCTTTTACACCATTCATATCCAGTGACATTTTGCGAGTTCACAGGTTGCATATTTAGCCCTTTGGAGAAAGCAATCGACGTCTTCAGCATGTCTCTGTGGACCCCCACTGACATACAGAGCAGTGTGTGTCTCCCCGGCCCGTAGGGAGAGCTGTGTGCACAACGCCGCAAATTCACACAAGGTGAAAAGGTCGTCAGGATGCTGCTTACTCATATGCTCTGCTCATGATTGGAGCAGGGAGGGAGGGACCTTCCTCACACCTGGACCCCAGGATGTCATGGGAGGTGTATCGTTGGCATGGAAACCTGCTTCTAGCTATATTTGATGTGGTATTTGATCTGTAGAAAGGCTTGGATAAGATCCGATTCGACCGCTTCCTCTTCCTCAGGTGAGAGGATTCTTTAAGACGGACGGTGTTGGGAGCAGATTGGGATTGACTTTTGTAGCTGCAAGGTTTTATTTCTGACTTCAGGTGATAATTGAACTGGAACACTGCAGGCTCTGTTGCTTTGTTTTACTTCCATAGGGAGTGAATCTTTATGGCAGACCAGCTCTACCATATTAAAAAATAAATACAGAAATAATAAAGGCTCCATAAATAAATAAGCATACAATTAATTGCCCCCCAAAATACAGTAAACAAATAAAATTATATTATACAGGGAGACATAAATGTATGTATCTATTTTAATTTGCTTCTTTATTTATTTGCCTTTGTAATAATTATCTGATTTATTTATTGTCCCTTCTAATCTTAAACTTTATTTATTCATTACTAAGATGGGCCGCCAACCAATGGGCAAAAGTTGACCCTCTAAGACACAGGCCTTCATTTGCATAATGAGGCAGACACGACAGGAACACATAAATACATAAATCCAATTGAAGAAATAAATGGGGTAAGAAAATTTCAAAGGAAGAATGAAACAGAAACAAAAATTATAACATGCACATAAATAAATAGTCCTCCATAAATCTTAGTTTATGTTGCAGTGCAGGCCAACTGTGAGCCTTAGCTGGGCCAAGGACAAGATAACTGGATGTAGGCCCCTACAGTGAAACATATTTAATGGAAAAAATCAATTTTCTATTTATTTGGGAGGGAATAATTCTTGTAAATCTTGAACATACATCTCAAGCTACATTGAAATGTTCACGTTTAAATATAGCAGTATTGCCAATTTTATTGCTTTACACCAGCGATACCTGATTCCAGATTTTGCAGCAAATTGGACCTGTCCCAATTATAAGTTATCTAGCAAAGATACAGAACAGAAACCGCTGAGTTTGTTCATGTCTTCAGAGCATTATTAGAGTCATCTGCATAGATAGTGCGCTATTTACAGATGATAATTATTTCAAGGTAGCTTTACCTGCAGCTTGAGGTGTTTCCTCAAGTGAGTCATGATGAAGCTTCTAGATCAAAGTGATGGAGTGGCAGCCTGACCCAGAACAAAAAGCAAGATTTTTTTCTCTACCTGCAACACAGAGGCAGCTTAAGGGTATAGAGCAGGCATCCCCAAAGTCGGTCCTCGAGGGCCGCTGTCCTGCAGGTTTTAGAGCAGGGATGTCATACTGGCTCCAGAAAGGGCCATGTGGCTGCAGGTTTTCTTTCCAACCAGGCAATTGCACACCAGACTCCATTCATCTCATCAAGTCATCATGTTCAGATTGGAACCCCTTAATGAGATGACTGGAGTCTGGTGCACTATGCGTTTCGTTGGAAAGAAAACCTGCAGCCTCACTGCCCTTTCTGGAATCAGTTTGACACCCCTGTTTTAGAGGTTTCTCTGCTTTAGCACAGCTGATTATGATGATTGCAGTTCAGCAAAAGCCTGTTAATCAACTACCAATGTAAATGAGCTGTGCCGAAGCAGGGAAACCTCTTAAACCTGCAGGACAGCGGCCCTCGAAGAATGACTTTGGGGATACCTGGTATTGAGGATGAACTTTTCTTTCTGGGTTGATCATCTAAATAAGTGGTCCTCCTAATTGTCAATCATTCAGGTGATATATTTACGTAAGGCCTTCCTACGTGCTCGTCTCATATATCTGTGGTTAGCTATGGTTCGGGCAGATAATCAAGCTAACCTTTCTTAACGCAGTTCTTGGCTGAGGGTCGTAAGAGAAAAAGTGTCTACGAATTGTATGAGAAGAAAAGAAAGGCGCCATGCGGTGGAGGAGGAGTTACATGACCAAGAAGGAGTAAAAAGCAGTGATCATCTGTCAGAAAGGCAGGTTAACTAAGTTCACTATAAGGTCCAATATATATTTATAGTGATAGAGGGATTTAGGGGTTAGAGCAGACGTTCGGACACAGTTAGCTTCTATGATCTATGATAACAGCAACTTTTAAATAGACCATGAATGAGGAGAAATGGGCTGGAGCATGCTCTTGCATGCATTTTATTCTACGTTCAGACCACACGCTGCCGAAGCAGCAAAAGCAACTGTTGCTACATGCAAAGTCAATGGTTGTCCTTCATCCACGCGTATCAAAAGGTCCTGCAGCGTGTTTAGAGCAGCTGGACGCATGTCACACTCTGCACAAGCAGCAGCTACTGGAGCAGGAAATATTTAACTTTTGCTGCTCGACGCAACACATCTACCAATCAGAGAAGCTGATATGGAGCCTAGGCGAAAGTTCAACTGAAGAAACTCATTGCTCTCCTTCATCCACCTGCGATCCCCTGACCAACTTCACCTATCTCCACTAAAACACCAGTTTCAGGCCTGGGGTGGAAACAGCCCTATTCTTTACTCCTGTTCATGCATATCTATCAAAATCAAGCGCTATGTTTCCTGCCGAGGTCTGAGTGCAAAAGGCAAAGTAATTGTATCAATAAATTTCTCCTAATTGATTTTTCTCTTCTTGGGAGTTTTTCAGATTGAACTGGGAGCTGGCAGGGAGACAGACTCAGCACTGCTAGCGCTGAGCGCTATCACTCCTCTGAAACAGTTTAAAGCCTAAATTAAATAAAATGTCGAAACCTGCCGACAAAATATGCTTGCTTTTATTATTCTGGTGCCTGCAGTTTGGATTACATATTTGAAAACTTGCCTGTCATTACCCGATCCGTACCGGAAGCAGCACGATCCATTACCATCAGCTCATTTCGGCGGCGTGCGCGCAAACAGAATAACTCCGATGGCAATGTTTCCTTTTCTTACTTTTTATTCTTTTGTATTTTTAGAGGCATGGGTTTCTTTTGTATATCTTTGTATTTTCAGTCAATATTGCATTTTCTAAAAATAAAAACAGAAATACATAAAGTTCAATCGCCTTTGTGATAATTACTTTTTGACTGCTCTGAGCATGCGAAAATATCGCCACACAGCGTATATATTTAAATTTGTTTTGAAATATTTTATTTACTCTTGTGCTTTAACTATGCACTCCAGCAGTACTGATCACACAATTGATTCATTTGCTACCTTTCATGATCTGCAGTTTTTCATTGATAAGGGAACATTTCCCGAAAATTTGTTTTTATAAAATAAAAAGGATATCTCCACATTTTCAAGTTAAATGTAAGAAAATGAGGGCGTGCTCGTGTTGTAGCGAGTAGCGTGACTCATTTTTGGAGTATTCTTTAATTATTTAAGGATATAAATAAAGTTTTTTTCAGTACCGTAATTACATTATCTTATTTGTTTTCTTAAGTTATTCTGTTCGCACAGGCGCAAATGAGCTGATGGTACGGATCATGCTACCGGTACGGATCGGGTAGCGACACTGCCTTCCAGCCACCGAGAACAGTATCGGAAACCCCCCAGGTGCCGACTGGGCCAGGGGCTGCAGTTGAAGGGGATTTGTAGTGACAGAACACCGCCAGTATACAGGGGTTTCGTTCTGGTTCGGCAACAAAATAATATTTGAAGGCAGGGTCTTAATCTTGATGAAATTAATGCACAGATTAAGTTTTTAGGTGGAGTTACATATTACAATACTTTTTACCCACTCATAATAGCAAATATAGCAAAGCCGCTCTCTGCCATTGAACACAAAAGCAGCAGAAGCTTTGGACGTATCTGGACACTCTTTACTGGACGTGCTACTGGAGCATCAAAGATGTACTTGTGGCACGTTGGACCTTAAGGTGTACAAACATCAAAAATGAAGCAGCAGATTTTTTGCTGCTTCTATGGCTTGCGGTCTGAAAGGAGCGCAATAGACGTTCCTCTCTTGAGCGGTTACAGGGTTGTGCATGTGCAAAAATCCTCAACAATACCTTAAAACTCAGATAAGCCACGTCAGCTGCCAAACCATGTTATGGTAACACGGGGTGGGGCTACTTCTCCCCCACTTTAATGGCAGATTGTATGAAAAATAATAATAGGAACATATTTAAAAAGAAAAAAATGAAAGGAAAGGTCTTGGCCATAAGTTTATAGATGGAGGAGTTGGTTTTTGAAACAGATTTGGTTTTATGATTTTAATAGAATAGACTAAAATAGAATAGAATAGAATAGAATAGAATAGAATAGAGAATAGAATAGAATAGAATAGAATAGAATAGAATAGAATAGAATATAAATACTGGTGTTGAAAGAAGCAAAAACATTATAGAAAAAAAATGGTCACACAAATACATTTACTATTTTTTTTTTTTTACTTTTGTGATAAAGTCATGATCAATAATTGTATTTTTATTTATTTTGCATGAATTCTATTATGTTCATTTCTTATTTTATCTGTTATAAGAACATATTTTAATTTACTGTTGGTCCCTAAGTTAACCACATTGTAGGTAGGAGGAGCGACTCAGCAGAAAACAGCTGCCCAGGAGTGCTGATGTTCTCCCTTGGTGAGGTCACCTCCCTCATTAAGCCATTAGCAATCTGTTGCTATTTTTTTTAACCAGAAGAGGGCTCCAAACAGACTATTTTAGACACAAAACAATTACAACAAATGTGCTGTAAATTGTCTTAACAATGCTTGGGACACCTGGACAGCAATGAAACATCCATTTATACAGTTTATCACCCTCCAAAAAATGAAAATGTATGGGTATGATAAGTTGTGGGTTGAAGATGACATTGTGACTGATTGTGAAAGGAAAAAATGATCCTTGGCTCCCCAAACTGAAGACTTCTACCTCGCCCAACTAGACCCCAACATTCTGTCCAGACCTGCCTGCATTTGGAACTGAACTTTGTGTCCAGAATGAGTCTCTGGGGGAACCAGACAACCAAACTTTCATGAATCCCTAACCAGTATGCTGTTGGTCCTCTTGAGTCCAAGGTTGCTGAGTTAGTCAAAAGCTATGGTCCATCAACCTGCATCTCACAAAATGTATAGGAATTTAGAGGTGCTCTGTGGTGGTACTTCTGGTTTAACTCTAGCTAATGTGCATCTTCCAAGGATGCGGCCTACCTGGACTGGATCCTTCAAAGTCCTTGAAAATAAGGAGACCGGAAGAGTTTTCGCTGTGAATTCAAACAGGTTTACCTCTTCACCGGCTATTTACTGCCTTCTGCACTGTCACTTAGCAGCTTGGGTACAGTTGACACACATAGCAAAAAAGGAAGGTGCCAACCACCAGGAGCATTACAAATAAAAGCCAATAACCAATGATAGAAACCTTAGTCAGTTAAATAACATGCTGCTGTCATTTTTTGCACATCTCTGGTGTTGCTGCTATTTTCAAATATCCATTACTGTAAAAATGTCCATAGCTGTACATATTGGTTATTTATTCTCCAGGTGCACAGTTTATATTGTTAAAACACTTGACAGTATTTTATTGTTTTATATTTTAACTCTTCCCTATTACATGTTATTCTTATACATTTTTCTAAAGGTCCACATTTGTGTCCTTACCATTTTTTTCAATAATCTTTCTCCTGCTGTAGAATTTACTTATTGTGGGACAATAAACAGATTTTCTATTCTATTCTATAAAAGAGGTGCTAAAAAGATATAAGTAAATCTAAACAACGTATATATAAAAAATATATTAGCAAAATATTTTACATTAATCAACAACAAAAATACATAGTTAAGCAAATTGTGCAAAATAGCAATAAAAAAAAATGTAAATCCTATCAGATTTATAGTCCCCACACAGCAGATATATAAGAATCTGTCCTTAAATTACAGACAAACCCATTTACCATAACAGATAAAAACCTTTCGATAAATCAAACATTAACATATCTCACATATCTCACTCAATAACCTTTCAAACAACTATTTTCATTAATTTCAGATGGAACTATTCACGCAGCCAATCATTGTTGTATTATATTATTAAACTGAACTTCCAATATTCAACACTGTTCGGCGCCATTTCCTCTGATCACTGAGCAGCCGGCTTGCTTGGTCTCACATTAATTCCTGGGATACCCAAGGATAGAGAGGATACACTGGACCTGTCCTTCAAATTGTGCAAAAAGAAGGATGCATTTGTAGGCTGCATAACAAGGAGCCTTGGAATCCATCGAGACCTCGGCGTTGCGCTATTATGTAATCGGTCTTCGAATCTGGCCTTCGGAGGACGCATCCCATAAATTCGAACAGAGCCACTGACTGCATACGAAGGAATTAACTCAGCTATTTGATTCAGGTGTGTGGGACCAAGGATGGATCTAAATATTGCAGGATACTGGCAACTAACTGTATAGATGTTATGGTTGGCTGGAAATCTTCATCAATTGGACATCTGAAACTGCCTCTCACCTTGGTAAAAGCAACACAGTTGTACTTTAACAGCTGGGACTAAAGTGTTGCAATGAGTCTGTGCAAAAGAAAACAACTGCCTGAAATAATGGCTAATACTGCTGCCTGCAATATGGACCATTGTGTCTAGATGCCCATTACCCCCCCTGCTCTTAAAATAAAAGAATCAATATCATCTCAGTGGGTCCTTATAGCCCAGTTACTGTTAGTACATTTATCAATGCCACGTCTCTAAGGAATCCTGCAAAAAAAGCCACAACGGCACAGTGTCAAAAAACTGTACTTTGATGGTGTAGCAGCATTCATGTGTCTGGATTTAGCTTTCTAAGCTACAGCAAGAGGTAATTAAGCTCTGTGTGTGCTCAGCTTTGTGATAGGTAAATTACTAGGCATTAAAAGAAAATATGACGCATTACATACCTGAATTTAATTAGAGCAGTTCCTGAGGAATGTCAAATAATACAGAGCCTATGATTAAAAAAGGATACTTTGCAAAATTATAAATGTTTTATTCCTCAATTCTTTTTATAAGGTGTACTGTATTTCTTGAACAGGCAGGATACTTCCTAGTAGAACTAGAGAGTAATTTGGCCAGTGTCACTGCATGAAAAGTGGGATTTTAGTCAGTCAATATGCGGCACTGTAGATTGTGCGTGGAACTTCAGGTTAACTAGCGGCAGCTTCGACGGCAATTTGCTGAGCTTTGCCGAAAACTCCAACGTAAATTGTCGAAATTGGCCGTGGACTTTCTTGAGGCAGTGTTCCCCCCATGCACTCCCCCATGGAATTCTAGGGGAGGCTTTAACATCTACAATGAACATGCTGTGAGCTATACAAATGCAAAGTCAGGGTTGCAGGGGGGTTTTACTCCCAGTGACATTTTTCTAAAAGGTAAGAAAATCTCTGATACAAAGAGATCAGGCTCAGTATAGCCTCTTACATTTTAGCTTGAGGGTGATTTATTTAATTAAATATAGAGACAAAAACAGATACTTTAGCTGACAGAACAATACATTTAGAGCAGTAATTATAAAAAAAAAATTGCATTTAAGATGAAAAAAATAAAATGTTACGATGCTGTCAATATGCTCAATTCACAATTACTTAAGTGGAAGAGGTTTCAAGAAATGAGTCTGAGATGATTCACTTTATAACGCTAGGCAGCATTATCCTGTTGGAAGTAGCCATCAGAAGATTGGTACACTGTGGTCATAAGGACATAAGGTCAAGATCCGCAATTGCAATCCGGTTCGTCAAATTAAAATCAACCCAGTCTCATGGGAAAATGTACCCCCCCTACGTTGGTCCACACTGCAAAGCGTAGTGGAGGTACATTAATAGCTTTCCTTTTTGTGGTACTGTTACGTTTCATCCTTCTGCCTATACGCTTTCTATTGTTTTACGTCCTAGTCCGCGTGACTTTCAAGATTCCAGCTGGGAGAAGAAAAATAATATATATAGATGGCCGACATTCGCTCATTTTTTTTTTGTGGAAAGATTAATAACTTGAATGAGTTTGTTTTGCATTAAAATGAGTTTTTGATTACATTTCTAGTGAGAAATGTATAGTTTGTTACCAGAATATTTACTCAGGGATGTACATATTCACTTGCTTGTTAGATTTCTTGCAAAGATTTTTTCAAGATAATGTATGTGAAACTGTGTAACGTTTTGGTATAAACATGGCTGAGATTTCTCCTAACTTTTAGTGGGAAAATCAATCATTTCAATCAGTTTCTGCATTTTAAATGGGTTTTGATTACATTTATAGCGAAGAGTGTAGGGTTTATTTACATAATATTTACTTGAGTGAACATACATAATCACCAGCTTGCTAGTTTTTGCTACGGTTTGTTTTTGGATCTCGTCAGGATTATGTAAATTGCAACGTTTTGGCTGCTACCAATCGCCTAGCATTTAGCTGCGCCCCGATTCAACATTGAATTCTTTGTGATTTAACTCCATCTGACGGATCAAACCCTCGCCACTGCGT
>JAGKQL010000057.1:8741195-8886869 GCA_018398635.1 Cyprinodon brontotheroides
TTATGAAACTCTGCATATGCAGAATAAGGTGAAGGTTTTGCAGGCTGATTTAAACACTGCAGATGGAGACTGAGGTGTATGTTTTGCAGCTTGGTTTAAACGCTGTAGATAGGGACTGAGGAGAAGATTTTGCCGGCTGGGTTAAACTCTGTGAATGCAGACTTAGGTGGAGGTTTTACAGCATCATTCTAAACTCTGCAGTAAGGGACTGGGATTGAGGTTTTGCATTCTGGGTAAAACTCTTCAGAAAGTGAGGGAGGAGAAGGTGTTTGCAGCCTCGTTTAAACACTGCATATAGGGACTGGGGAGGTTTTGCCGGCTGGTTTAAACTCTGCAGATGGGGACTGAGGAGGAGGTCTTGCGGGCTGGTTTAAACTCTGCAGAAATGGACTGAGATGGAGGTTTTACAGCTCGAATTAAACTCTGCAGTAAGGGACTGAGGTGGAGGTTTTGCAGTCTGGTTTAAACTCTGCAGATGGAGACTGAGGAGTACGTTTTGCAGCTTGGTTTAAACGCTGCAAATGCAGACTTAGGTGGAGGTTTTACAGCCTGATTTTAATTCTGCAGTAAGGGACTGGGATTGAGGTTTTAGCAGGCTGGTTTAAACTCTGCAGATGGAGACTGAGTTGGAGGTTTTTCAAGCTGGATTAAAACCTGCAGAACTGGACTGAGATTGAGATTTTACAGCATGATTTAAACTCTCCAGATAGGGACTGAGGTGGAGGTTTTTCAGTCTGATTTAAACTGTGGAGATAGGGACTGAGGGGCAGGTTTGGCAGACTGGTTTTAACTCTGCAGATGGAGACTGAGGTGCACGTTTTGCAGGCTGGGTTAAACTCTGCAGTAAGGGACTGGGATGGAGGTTTTGCAGGCTGGTTTCAACTCTCCAGATAGGGACTGATGTGGAGGTTTTGCAGCCTGATCTAGACTCTGCTGGTGGAAAATGAGGTGCAGGTTTTGCAGACTGGTTTAAACTCTGCAGATGGAGACTGAGGTGCAGGTTTTGCAGGCTGGGTTAAACTCTGCAGTAAGGTGCTGGGATGGATGTTTTGCATGCCGGTTTAAACTCGGCAGATGGGGTCTGAGGTGGAGGTTTTGCTGCCTTGGTTATTTTCTGCAGATAGGGCGTAACCGGGTGTCATTACCGCCAGTGTGAATAACAATCTTACTGTATTTAACCTTATCCTTAGTCAGTAGTTTCAGGTATGATGTTGCCCGTTCTGGTCCAATTTGACTATGGTCCCTGGTGTCTCTAATGCCACGCTTCTGACCATGGAGCTGCCAATCACCAGAGTGGGCTTCTCAGTGGGTGTGTCACTGAGTGGGGAAAATCGGTTAGTAACGTGAACTGGTTGGTGGTGACCAGTGGGCCAGAGATCCATGACTAAGCTTTCTGCGTACAGTTACCCAATCAGCCTGGCTGCTCAGGCACTTTGGAGGACGGCTAAGTGGGGGGCCTACTTTAACTCCTGGATGTTTAACAGCCTGAAGCCTGGATTCTAACTCTGACACCCTCGCCTCCAAAGCTACAAAAATACTACACTTATTACACACATCCCATTATCACATTAAGGAGGAAGAGGAATAACTGAACATCTGATACAGAGAGCAGGAGGGAAGAAGGAAGAGTTGGAAAAGAGAGGGAGAGAGAGAAGCCATAGCGATGCTAAGCTAGCGCTAGCCTGGGCTAGCTACTTCTTACTACCAGAAATAAAACCGTGTGAAACTGACATGTGCTCAGTAGAAAAGTGTTTTAAAATAGTTCTGGACAGTTAGAGTTACTTAGATACAGAGATATCACAGAAAACATAACTTAATTCAGATGGATATAGTCTGGACAGCAACAACACTGTTCAACAGTCCAAACAGAAAGTGAACACAATACGTCTCACCAACAGCAGCAGTAGCATAGGGTGACCAGGCGTCCCGATTTCCGGGGACTGTCCCCGTTTTGGACCACCTGTCCCCGGCTAAAGCTGTCCCCGGAAATGTCCCCGATTTTACCGAGGCGAAAAATGTTGGCGTGTAGACTGTTATTACGGTAGAGCTGTTGCGCGCAAAAATAGGTATTACGGTAGCTGGTTGCGCTGCTGATAACATAAAGATAAGGAACAGAGCGCACCACTAGAAGGGCGGTAATGATCCTTTTGGATGTCAGCTGCCATTAAAACACAAAGAAGAAGAAGAGCGCATCACTTTTAAAACAGAAGAAGAAGAAGAAGTGGAAGTTCGTTTTTTACAACCTGTGGCAACTGATGGGGAGCTACGCTGAGTGATGGTAAGTGTGTTAATCAATTTATTTTATTCTGATCGGGCTGATCTTGTGATGAATGTTTGGTTTGTGTCCAGGTTAAAACAATAATAAAAAGTAAGACAAGACCACGAGTTGAGCATGAGTAAAAGACGCTGGGTTAAAATGTAGCAAAATGATTGAAAACTCCTTGTAAGGCGCTAATCTGGTACGCTGGTTCTCCAGGGATCAACAAGGGTTTGTATAAAGATGTTTTAGAATGGATAGGTGACCTTTAGTTTATATTTCAGATAGTTATTATAAGTAGAGTTATTTCAATTTGTTTTGATGATTTATGGTTGTGATTCATGAGCATATAGACTTCCAGTTTTTGGTGTCCTTTTTTACTGCTCAGTTTGGATATATATGTCAATAACAGGAGAACTGAATAAGACAAGATCTACATGATCTGAGAATGATGGAGGAAGAGATAACCACCTGTTTAATGTTCATTTATTATGTGGTTTTTGCTTGTAGCTCCTAATATTGTGGTAATTAGCATTTTAGTATTTAGATGAGATATTAATAATAATAAGTTTTCATGTTGCACATCCTAATTTTTTTTGGAGGTGATTTTGATTATATAATGTCTCTGTTTTAGAATAATGTAAGATTGATGCTGGAGGAGTGAGGAAGAAGATAGAAAGACAGAAAGGAGATTGAATGAGAGAGGAGGGAAACTAGGAACTCTGATAGAAAAAAAACGGTTGACAAGAAGGGAGAAAAAATTTACTTTGAGGAGTAAAGCAGAGAGCAGGAAACATAAGAGGAAGCCTTAATGCACAATACAGAAGCTGTGAAAAGAAGGAAATTATATATGTATATGTTATTGCTGTTTATAAATATGGACTATTTTTGGATTATATACATTGTGTTGATGTTAAGCCTATTCTGCTGTTCAATGGTTAAACTTGTTTTAAGACATTTAAAAAGGTTATTTTGCTTTTTACTTGCTATGTCTTCTCTTATATTATTTTACTGCCTCAGACCCTGTTCAGTTAATATTTCTGTTTCAAACATTTAAAATGTATAATATGTATTAATAAAGTTCAAGTGATAAAGCGTTGACATGATTTGAGTGATAAACTAACATATTGAGTGATGTAGTGTGCAAAGTATGCTGTGGAACACAGAGTGGCTGTATACTCAGGTTAGTAGGAAAAATGAACCTGCTACTTTGAGACACACAGGCCCCTGATGTGGCTAGGTGACAGTAAGAAACATATATGAACCTTTACCTGCAGGCTTGACTACTACTTGTTTTTTTATGTTAATGAAGAAAAAAATATTTCTTATAGGTATGTACAGTAGATGTAAACAGAATAAGTATTTGTTGCACTTTTTTGAAGAGGTGGGGGAACTCTGTAAACAACAGACAGCCACAGGCATAGAATAAATGTTTGTATTTACTTTTCTAAATTTCTTTTCCTCATGTCACTCTCCCCTTAGGAGGCGGCAGAGCTCTTTGGGCCCGACAAAATTGGAAAGCCCTGCTAATGACCCTTGACCCCTCCGCTCCCACCCCCCACCACTTTGCCCCAACCCAGAGACACAGTTCTAGTTTTCTACTAATAACACTATTCATGTTATTAATCTTAGGATATACTAAACGTTTGCAAAGGCACATTCCTGGCTTTTACACTTGATTTTTGTTGTTTAAATATTAATAATTATGTAAAAATATATGAAACCATTACTGTCCCCGTTTCCTAATTTCATCTCGATAAGATGTATTGATTTTTATCTACGAGCAAGAAATGTCCCCAGATTTGATTTCAGAAATCTGGTCACCTTACAGTAGCACCCTCTAGTGGCAGGATGTGTTCAGAGCAGTGCCCCACCCCTGCCTCTTCGGGTCATTAGATCACCTTTGTGTCATGCTAATTCCTGCATACAGGCCCCAGCTTGTCGGGGATAAACCAACAGTTAAAGGATTCAGACTGTGGTCTGAAGGGGCTTAGAGAAAATCCTGGATTCCTTTAAATGCCCTGGCTTGAACATGCTAAAATCTGCAGCAACTTATGACAACTTATTAAATAAGTATGCAATGACTGTGTCAGCCTACATCAACAAAAGCATTGAAGATGTCAGCATCACAAAGAATCACCCCCCGGGCAAACCAACGACCCTGGATGAATGGGAAGGTTTCTGCTTCCCTGTCAACGTGGATCCAACAACAAAAAACAACATCATATTTTGGACTGAGTGGACAACAAGGTCAAGACCAGAAACAAAGAAACTGCAGGATGGCAGTACGCCTGAAACTGGCATCAAAATCACAACCCTGGAGAAAAAAGTAGCTAGTATTGAAAAACTTGTACAGCTAACAAAGTCAGAACTGCCACGGATCTCTACTCATTTGTACGACATTTGGCACCAGTTCACTTGCCTTAAGCAACTGAAAGAAAATCTGACCCAGCATGATGTTGTAGTCCATGTTGATTACAGTGAAAACTACACCTGCAAATGGAGCAAGGAAATAAAAGATTCTCACTTTGGTGGATCCCACCAGCAAGTCACACGCCATACAGGGGTGTTATAGTACACCCATGGTCAAGCTGAGTCCTTTGCTACTGTGTCTGCCAGTTTACAACACGATGCTGTTGCTACATGGGCACATTTGCAACCAGTTTTACATAACATCCAGCTACCTCCTGGCAAAATATATCCACTTCCTGTCCGATGGCCCAACATGTCAATATCGAAATAAGGCATCATTCTACCTCACGTCAAGGTAGAAAGGGTTTAAGACTGTGATGTGGAACTTCACTGAGGTCTCTCATGGGAAGGGAGCTCCTGATGGAGTTGGAGGTGTTCTTAAAAACCTCACAGATCGTGTGGTGGCCTATGGCACAGACATCCCAAATGCTTCTGCTCTACTGGAGAATCTGGCAAAGCACCAATCTGTTAGGCTTTTTGAAGTAACAGAGGATAATATTGCTGCATGTGGGGAACTCGTTCATCCATTCCCGAAGTCAGTCCCAGGAACTATGAAAATGCATCAGTTAAGCACCCACATGTGCAAATAAACCAATTCACACTCATTTTATCTTGCTTGGCTTTTTTATTTAGCTTGATTTCATTTTTTTCAACAAAAAAACTATATACCGTATTTTCACGACTATAAGGCGCACTTAAACGTCTTTTTCCCCTCAAAAATGTGCGGTGCGCCCTTTGGTGTGCGCCCTATGTGTGTTGTAATAAGTGCGATTTTGAGACCACCTCATTGAGGAGATGATGAAAGAGTGGTTGAATGTAAGGAGACCAGGTGGTTTTTTCCACTCATCACCATTGCTGTTAATATGTAACACCATGCGTGCCCATCTCACAGCTGATGTGAAAAAATGTGAAAAACATGGGGAAACAAATTAACGCTTGTGCTTCGCTGTTGGTTCAACCAGCTTCGACATCGGTGTGAACCAGACCCAGCAGGTGCAGCAAGAAACAGCGAGATTACGAAAATGCAAAGTCAATGATTGACGCGGCGTATAGAAGAGCAGCAAAAGGTCCCGCGAAGCCGCCGCTTTTGAGCAGCATGCACCTTGGCGCGGGAGGCGTTTAAGCATCTGCCAACGCCTGCTGCTGTTGCTCGAGATGGAAAAATTGAAGTTTTGCTGCTGGACGCGCCGCATCAACCAATCAGAGAAGCTGATCTGGGAGCTGACAGCTGAAACAGACACAGCGCTCTGATGACACATGATAAGGCAAATGAAAAGGGCTGGATGGATGAGGAGATGATGGCGCGGCTGAGGCAGGTGTATGTGAGGGAGACCAGGTGGTTTTTCCCACGCATCACCATCGCTGTTAATCTGTGACTGCGTGCCCATCTCACAGCCGATGTGAAAAAAAAAAAAAAGGTGAATCAAATGAACGCTTCCTGCTGTTATCCCGGGGGCCTGACAAAGGAACTTCAACCCGTTAAAACATCTGTGTGAACCGCCGTTCAAAGTAAGGCTGCGGCGGCGTGGGAGCGATGGATGACCAACGGAGACAACAGTTTCACGATAAAGTGGAAGGCAGTGCCGGGGCAGAGTTACGCCCACCGTTAGCTGATGGATTGTAGATGCTTGGACTAACCTGTGTCTGCTGGCTCTGTTGTTCAAGCCTTTCGCAAAAGCCGGCATCATTTCTGAGGAGCTGCGGCGCTGCACGGAAAGTGACTCGACAGCGAGCGAAGAAGGGGAAACTGGCATGTCTGATTTAGCGCTGCTGTTTAATTCAGACACAGAGGATGGTGACTTTGATGGGTTTGATTAATACTTTGTAATAAATACTTGAATAAAAGCACAATCATACTCAGTTTTGCTCCCGCTCTATTTTTCTACCTGAAAACTTAATTCAACAGCAGCCTCTGGGCAGGGTTCACCGCGGCGGCTGGCAGGTGTTTTTTCATCTAAATAATCAAAATCTTGCAGCTATATTTGCTGTGATCAGTGGGAATAAAGTAGTTTTAATATGTTTGCTAAGAGAAAGTACACCTGAAAACTTAATAATTGCAGTCAGTTCATCCGAGATTATCTATTTCTGTCGGAGGGGCGCTTCAGACCCCCTACATACCAGCGGTGTAACTCCACAGTAGAAATTCCCTTCATCAGCAGCCTCTAGGCGGGCAGCCTCCGGGTTCATCGCGGTGGTGGCTGGCAGGTGTTTTTCATCTAAATAATTTTAGCTGCAGGCACCAGGATACCGCATTCAAAGCGTAACATATTCCGCCAGCAGGTTTCAGGATTTTAAGTTGATTTAGAGTGATCACAGCTGTGTCATCTGCGATGTGTCTGTCTCACACGGCCAGCTGCCAGGTTTGATTAATACTTTGTAATAAATACATGAATAAAGCATAGTCATTCTCAGTTTTGCCCCCGCTGTATTTTTAAATATGCAGTAGATGTATTTAAAGGTAGTAGAGGACATGGACCTGTATATAAAAAACGCGTCCTATAGTCCGGTGCGCCTTATGTATGTGTTAAATAATGAAATGGCACACATACCCATAGATCTCCACTTTTAGTGTCGTGCGCCTTATGGTCGTGAAAATACGGTAGACCTGACCTTTTTATGGCCTGGCAGATAAAATTAAACATCTCTCCCCAGGTTGTTGCCACTGAACCAGGAAATATTAGATTTCGAGAAGTCTCATGCTTCTGCAATCACTCTTGTGACTGCTTCTCGCCAAAGAAGTTTGTTTTTTTCACTCAAAGGGACTCTGAAGAGACCATTAAAACAGGAACATGGGTCCTTGTCCACTATGACGGAGACCTCTATCCTGGCGCAGTAACACCGGTAGGTTTAAGACTGTGTGCAAGTACTGGATTCAGATTTGCAACATATAATATGGAGGTAATGATCATGTAATAATCAAATTGTCGTTGACAAACGCAGTTGATAAAGTATTTTTTGCTTCATTAATCCAGATTGCCTGTGGACAGTATGAGGTTGATACAGTGAGCTGTGCGGGAGACAATCGCTTCTACATCCCATCATTAAGATTTGCTGGTGTGAAGGTGTGGTATTATTTTGATGACATCAAAGAAATTATTCCTGAACCACTGCCTACCTCTTCATCTGCAAGACACTTCTTTGTGGTGTCAGAAATCTGGGCCAAGTACAAAAAGAAAGTTCAATGATTTATTAGCTACAATGGCATACTAAGGCAGTTGTAGATGGAAACAAAGGATGGAAAAAATTGTACCAAAATAATCTCAGATTTTGTAGAATATAAAAGTAAATTTGTCACTTTTGAAACTTAGAAAGCTGAACATTTGTTTCTCAAACATTTCTGATTTTAATGTCAAATTTCATGTTTTTATGTAGTACATTTTTGACTTCTTTAACTTGACTTTAGATTCTGACATTTAAAAAAAATAATAATTACTATCTACAATGGCTCTCTTACATTGTCATTTACCAGTGTTAATGAGAAGGGTTAAAAAACTAGAATATTCTACTTCTGAAATATGTTATTTCTTGTGTACTAGTTACTACTTGTGTCCTGAGTAGTGTTAGCTGAGTGGGGTTTTGTATTCTTCTTTTTCACACAGTGTTGTATCACTAGAAATTTGCTAGCGCAAAGTTGAAAAAAACAAATACAAGACATTTTGGTCATTTCCCTGTTCTGTTTCCTGTTATTTTGAAGTTGGAAATCTTTTTTCTCTGTGCCTTTCTTCTGATGACCTGTCATCTTCCTCCGCTTGTTTGCTTTTGGATTTACCCTAAATCCACCTCATTGTTTCCCATTGTCTTTTGTGAATTTTGTTCAAACAAATTGACTTTGAAGTTTGCATCATTGTTACGGTGATGAAAATATTTTTTGCAGTAAAATAAAACATTTTGTTTAAAAGGCCTATTTTTGTGTATATCTTTCTCTCCGTGCACTCTGAAGTCCTTGGTGTCCAAAAAATTTGAAAAAAAAAAAAAGGTTTTGTGGTTTCAAATTTCTTATTGGAAATTGTTTTACGGTAATCAATTTATTTGCTCAAAGTTAGAATAAAATGCTTAAGAATACGTAGAAAATGTGCATATAGATTATATTAGATTGAAAAGGAAAAATTAGAATCTATTTTATAAAGAGTGTTTTTGTGTGTACATAATGTCTTTTCATTTTTGCTATGAGTTGGACCATGTTCGTGAGAATCACCCAGGGACATCACAGACAACCACACCTAGACTGTAAACATCACTTCACTGGTCAAAATGGCACATTAGCCCATGTACTTCCTGTGGAAGAGGCTTCGAAGGATTCGATGGAGGTCCAGCAGATTCCCAAACAGCTTCTTCTCCACTGCCATCAGACAGCTGAACTATTGAGGAAACTCTAAATCATGTCACAAAATCTGCATCACACTGACGACACCAAACCAAAACACTGCATAATTAACTGAACTTTATAACCAGACATTCCAGCCATTTTGTCCTAGCTGCTGAGTCGCAGATTCAACTGTCAATAAACGCCATTATAAATCCCTTCAGTCTGTTTGCCTGAATTCTGGGTCCAAAGTTCTGAGCTCTGACACCAGAGAGCAAACCAACAGATGAGAGTCTGAAGAGACAGTTAGATTGTAAAGCGTCGGATGTGGACCCAAGATTCACCACAACAGGTCAGTGACGATTTGAAAAGTTTATTGAGAACACAGGTGATAGAGACGCTGACTCTCGGGCGTACAGCTTCTGTGTGCAGACTGGTATGTCCTGGAGACAGAGGGACAGGTTAGAGGCAGCACTGGCAGGTTTGAGCTAAGACCGTCTGATGGACTAACCTGTCTTCGCATGGAGTTCGGACTCTGAGGGTAAGCCAGGGAAAGGTAGTGTGTCCAGAGATTGATTAAGATATCCAGCAGATGAGCAGAGGGAATATCCAGCAGGTTGGTCTAGATTCAGATCCAGGTTCGATCTCCATGTATCTTAGAACATTAAGGGGGGCAGGCAGGCTCAGTAACTTACAGGCAGAAGCGGATCAAAACACAGGTTATCAATCCAGAATCCAGAGACTGACAGAGCTGGTCTCAGGCAGGCAGACTAAAAAATCAGGAGACAGGACAGGATCTATAACAGGCAGGCAAACAGACAGGTATTCAGGAATCAGGCTGGAAGGTTCTCACCGGATTGGCTTGAAACGATCTGGCACTGGAGACTCATCAGGATTGAGCTTATATGCAGGTGGTGACAAGTGAAACCAGTAGAGATGATTGCAAAGGGGGTGGAGATTGAACCAGAGTGATAACAGGAGACTGAGTCACCTCCAGTGCCAGGACCATCACATAGATAAGCTATTCTCATTACAATTAATATGCATCATGTCACTGGCAACACTGGTTGGTCCCAGGTTTAAGAAGATAGGCCTCTTTAGCCCCAAAATAGCAGCTGAGGCCGAGAAAAGGCTCACTGCTAAATGTAAATGTTATTCAAAACAACCCATCCTCCTCCTCGTCCTCCTCACATCCACACACATCAGAAGCTTGTTCTAAACCAGGGGTCACCAACCTTTTTAAGACTGAGGGCTACTTCATGGGTACTTAGTCATAGGACGGGCTACCAATACTGACCTATAAACTGGAAGAATCAGCATTCAACTAAACTTTATAGGTAATAAACATATTTCTATTGATTATTTTCATTTCTAATTTTCTTTTAGGCAATGGAAATCTCTATGAATGCTTTAATGTCCAAAATTATTGATATGATGAAATGCTCTATATATGATAAAAAATAATAGCCTGACGTAGTCCGACTCAATTCTAGTCAGAATATGAGGTCTGATACTGCTCCATAGAGCTGTGATTATGGGGCGTGTTTTGAATGAACCAGGAAAAAAATGCCTCTGCACTCCAATTGGATAGACCTACAACCAATAAGAGCAACGGAGTGCGTGGACGCATGTTAGCGACCAAGGGAGCCAGCTAATAAATTAAACTTTTGCCCAAATCCCGATGGGAAGGATGCCAAAAACATCTTTCTTTTCAACAAATGCCTTGATCCGCGTTTCTCTGTTACTCTTTTTTAAAATTAATTTGCTGTCGAGTATCTTCTAGAACAGACCTAATAGCAGAATCTACTCACCTCAACTCTCCAGCGGCAGCCATTGTTGTTGTCCACCCAAGCGCCGCTTTGGTGGACGTTACTGTTGATCATCTGTCCATCATCGGTATAAAGTGCGCCCTGACAATTTGATTGGCCCGCCAGATATTGTGCAAGAATACTCACGCTACTATTGAGCAATGCCAGACCGAACTTCCCGACCTCAAACGTTGTGGGCAGGACTAAGTTCAGAATGTCACCCAGACTAAAAAAAAAAGAGCAGCAGCATAAAATAAAATTTCAAACTTAGTCCACTGGTGAGTTGTTCTGTTTTAAGAAGATGCTGAGGGGCACCCCATGTGGTCCTTGGTGCACGCAGGCACCACGTTGGTGACCCCTGTTCTAAACCTTTATACAATCCTACACATACTAAAAAAAGGATGAAATATTATTTATAAAAACTAGACTTACACCGGCAACTGCCTGGTTATTATGAAGATGACCAATTCAAAATGCTGGTTCTGTTTTTTGTTGGGGGTTTTCTGAGTGGACTCAAATTTTTCTGCTGCCCTCGACCCATGTTTATTTTTGGTCAGAGTGCCCAAAACAGGGAGACAAATCACCTGGAAGGGATCAGGAGGGAAGGGGAGACATTGTTCCTGAGCTCAGGCAGTAGCAGAGGGGAATCAGTGTGAGAACACCGGGAGAAAGGGCACCATAACTGGGCTGAGCTGGCCAACTACCGGTGTCGTGCCAATGTAGCTGTACCGGAAGCTCACACGGAGTTCATTCGGCCTCAATTCCAACCTAATAAATGTGAAACTTGAGATGTGTTATCTTTATCAAAGTTGAGAGTTTTCCTTATATTCCTTACTTCACACGTTATAGCTGAATATCGTAAGTGGTGTTGCTTAAAATAAAACACGAGAGCATTTGATTCAAAACAAGATTATGACAACAGTGTAAACTCCTTTGGCTAAAAGCCAACGGCTCCTTGCTCTTTTCAAAATGTTCAATAAAAAAATTTATCTCATTGTTTCACGGTGTCTAAATGTTCTCATCTAGTTTAACACTGTTGTCAAACATATTCTTAAAATAAAAACAATATAGTAAATGGAGTCAACATGAACATTTTACAGACTACACCCAATACGAATATTACTTTATCCTATGTCATATTTAGTTCTTCAATCTATATATTTGTGTTTTTGACTGACTGAAAATTTCTGTATATGGTGAACCCCCTTCATATTTTGCCACAAATATTATTCCTTAAAGATTTGGAGCTTTATTGTTTGTCCACTGAAGTATTAGGAAGTACCCCCACCAGCCATTCCTTTTAACTGGTTATGCCACAGACGCAGTTTCTCTGATGTTTGTCAAGCTGATATGCATAAGGCTGGCTGTCCTGCTGGTGGAGACAGGAAAATATAGAACTGCATCTACCCCTCCGTGCACAGTCGGCAGCAGCTCCATCTCTTTAACATGAATGGTACAGCGTCTCTCACCTGAAGAACCTGCCTCAACCCTCAGGAACAGCATTAGATCGAACAGAACTTTAGATCGCCCTCAACTGCAAAAGCCTCAATAGGCAGTCATAGCTTAAATGCTTTGATGGAGCAAAAAAACTCAACAGTTTCTGTCAAGGTTTTGTTCCCTCTCTTGCTAGATGAAGCTATAATAAAACCGGACCAATGGGTATTGTAAAGAGCTTGTGAAGTTTTGAATTTGACTATGGTGCGTCATAGCTGCAACAATGCTGTGTCTGAAGTGAATAAATAGATAATCCTAGTGTACAGTCACCAGAACATTTTGTGGTCAAATTTAAACATGTAACACAAGTAAAAATATGTAAATGTGTAGGAATCCAGTTGGTGTGGGTTGTGTTTTGTGTCTTTCTCTCCCTCCACCACCAGGTGGTGCCCTGTCCTCGTCGGTCCTCTCCCCCCCCCTTCGGCTGGTTGACTCATCACTGAGGACTATTTGAGCCATGGACTGTCAGTACCTCCACGCCACATTTTTTGCCAGTTTTGGGTACTCTAGCCAAGCTGAGTTTTGCTGAGTCTAACTTAGTCTTTGTTTTTCGCTGAGCTTAACCTAGTTTTTGTCTTTGCCCTTTCGGCAGGAAGCCCTCCTGCCAGCTGGATGTTTGGCCTTCTCCCCCTGGAAGGATTCTTTGAGTCTCACACTGAGCAGGGGATAAAACTCCACGTTTTCTGTTCAAGTCCTCCTGGATTCCCAAGTGACAGGCCGCTCAATAGCTCCTCTGGGTCTACCCAAGTCTATACCTGTCTGCCCTTCAACGAGTCTCAACCTCTGGAAAAACCCACTCCGACTGGATTCTGGGAGGAAAGTTTTCTTCACTAACGTGAGTCCCGTTATCTCTGTCTCTCCAAGTCATCGTTCAAAGTTCCCACGGATCCTGAACTAACCACTGATACTTCCCTCTCCAGTTCCAGTTCACCAGTTCACTGTGATTCCTGAACCCACCCCACTGGTTTCATCAATAAACCTGTTCAAACTTTTACCCTGGTTCTCTGAGTGGTTTACTGCATGTGGGTCAGATCCCTTAAGAAAATCATGACAAAATGTGACTAAAGCAGGTCTGGAAAGCCAAGTGTGCAGCATATTTCATAAATTAAAAACTGATCTTTATTTGTAAATGTAAATATTTAAATGTTACTTGAGATACATGCAATAAATAAATCTAATTGTTTGTGTTCTTGATAAATAAATAAATATTTTTCACCTTTTTAATTAACTATTATATGTTTCTCTTGCTTCCATAAAACGTTACTTAAAAAATTTAACATTTCAGGCAAGAACTCTTTCAAAGATTGATCAATCAAGACTACCGTATTTTCACACGACCATAAGGCGCACCGTACTAAAAGGCGCACTCTCAGTTATGTGTCCCATTTCTGTATTTAACACACACATAAGGCGCACCGGACTATAGGGTGCGTTTTTATATACAGGTACATGTCCTCTACTACCTTTAAATACCTCTACCGCGTATTTAAAAATACAGCGAGGGAGCAAAACTGAGAATGACTGTGCTTTTATTCATGTATTTATTACAAAGTATTAATCAAACCTGGCAGCTGGCCGTGAGACAGACACATCGCAGATGACACAGCTGTGATCACTCCTAAATTAACTTAAAATCCTGAAACCTGCCGGACGGAATATGTTGGCTTTTTATTGCCGGTATCCTGGTGCCTGCAGTTAAAAATTATTTAGATGAAAAACACCTGCCAGCAGCCTCGTTGAAGGGATTTGCACTGTCGAGTTGTAACGCTGGTATGTGGGGGTCTGAGCGCCTCCGACAGAAATAGATAATCTGGATGAACTGACTGCAATTATTAAGTTTTCAGGTGGACTTTCTCACTTAAAAACATATTAAAAACTACTTTATTCCCACTGATCACAGCAAAATATAGCTGCAAGATTTAGATTATTTAGATGAAAAAACACCTGCCAGCCACCGCGGCTGAAAGAGGAGGAGACGAGCCCAGAGGCAGCTGTTGAATTAAGCTTTCAGGTAGAAAAATAGAGCGGGAGCAAAACTGAGTATGATTGTGCTTTATTCATGTATTTATTACAAAGTATTAATCAAAACCCATCAAAGTCATCATCCTCTGTTTCTGAATTAAACAGCTGCTGCGCTAAATCAGACATGCCAGTTTCCCCTTCTTCGCTGTCAGAGTCACTTTTCGTGCAGCGCAGCTCCTCAGAAATAATGCCGGCTTTTGCAAAAGCTTGAACAACAGAGCCAGCAGACACGCGTTAGTCCAAGCATCACCACAATCCATCCATAAAGCGGTGGCGTAACTTGCCCGGCGCTGCCTTCCTGAAACTGTGGTCTCCGTCTACGTCATCCATCGCTCCCACGCCGCTCGCCGCCTTACTTTGAAGGGCCGCTTCAAACCCGATGTCGGCGGTGGAAGTTCCTTTGTCAGACCCCCGGGATAACTTACGGCGAGCACAGCGTTCATTTGATTCACCTTTTTTTCACATCGGCTGTGAGATGGGCACGCAGCGATGGTGATGCGTGGAAAAAAAACACCTGAGTCTTCTCAGATACACCTGCCTCAGCCGCGCATCCACCCAGCCTTTTTTTCATCTAATATCATATGTCATCCGAGCGCTGTCTGTCTCGCTGTCAGCTCCCAGATCTGCTTCTCTGATTGGTTGATGCGGAGCGTCCAGCAGCAAAACTTCAATTTTTCCATCTTGAGCAGCAGCAGCTTTTGGCGTTGGCGCGCTTTTCAGATGCTTAAACGCTCCCGGCGTGCTGCACCAAAACGGCCTCGCGGGACGCTTTTGCTGCACCTATATGCGTCAACCATTGACTTTGCATGTAACCTCGCTGCTTCTGCTGCACCTGCTGGGTCCGGTTCACACCGATGTCGAAGCGGTTGAACAGCCGAGCACAGCTGCTAATTTGTTCCCCATGTTTTTCACATCAGCTGTGAGATGGGCGCGCATGGAGTTACATATTAACAGCGATGGTGAGGGTGGAAAAAAACACCTGGTCTCCTCCGCCCACATTCAGCCACTCTTTCATCATCTCCTCAATGAGGTGGTCTCAAAAGTCGCAGTTACAACACACATAGGCTAATTACTTGCACCATAGGAACGCACGCACATTTTGAGGGAAAAAAAAGACGTTTAAGTGCGCCTTATAGTCGTGGAAAATACGGTATACAAAATATGAATTGACCCCCATTTGTCAGTTCTTTAGATTTTGTCCCGTGCCCAGTCAAGGCTGTCAGCTGGCCTGGCTGCAGCCAACCATGAGGAGGACTGCGTGTCATCAGAGGAACTGCCAGGGAGATGAACAGGAAGAAACAATGGCTGGCCAAGGATAGGATCTAGAGACTGAGTCTGAATCCCAAACCGGCCCCTAAACACTTACCCTCTGTTTGGACATTCCCTCCGAGGGTCCACCACAAAGGCCATCCCAAACCACGTGGTGGGTAGGACGAGCGGACCATTCATGTCGCTGCTGTTTGACCATTAGATATCCCTGAAGATTACCCATTGTGCGTTTAAATTGAACAATCAGATTGCAGAAAAAGATAATTGTTTATTGAAGTGATCAACTTAAAGGTCAACAAATTGTTCATGTAGTTTTCCAGCAGTGGTGTAATCAAGGCTTCACATATAGTTGAAATTAACATTGCAAGCAGGAAATCAGAAGAAGACCAGTTATTGGACTTTGGCACAGATGAAGGGAAGCTTATCGGTGCAGCTTTGATCATTTACATAACCGTTCTCTGTAAAAACACAAAAACACAAATCCCGTATATTAATCTTTGTAAAATTACCTTTGTTTTTGATCCTTTATGTATTTTGAAATAAAGATGTACAATAATTTGGTTAGCAACAGAACATTATGAGCAGCAGATGAAATTCAGGATATGGAGACTTTACAGAAATATAAATGCCTCTCCAACAGGTTAAGTAATTATTACTTACTGATGTCCATGCACCCTTCATCTCCACCAAAGTTGTTTGGTTCGTTTTTAGCCCAGGGAGCAGAGACAAACTTAGAACCGTCACTCCACATCCAGATGCCATCCTGAAAGAATATCATTTGAAATATAAGTTTCCGTGAAAAAAAATGGAGCATAGTGAACAAACTGAGACCTTTGTCAACCTTGAAGAAAAACAGAACTTAGTTTCCATCACTGCACACACCCCCAGTTGGCCACAGCAGATGGTCGGTGACTCTGAAGGTTCTGGTTTGGTTGGATGTCCCTGTTTAAAACAGAGTCCTTCTTCTGCACTTTCACCAGATGCTTTCTAAGCATGAGGGCCTAGCCAGTGACTCTATGAACCAGACGGGGGTAACTGGTTATAGTCGTATTATTACCAGTTTTGGGAGTAACTGGTTTCCTAATAACTGCTTTAGCAACAGAGTTATTTTTTTCAGTAAATTCCTGTTACCATATTGGTAACATCTTAACATTACTTGCAGTCTAAGACAGCGTGCTACTAGAACTCCACCGATCAAAGCAACTTTTCATTATCTCACTTTGTCTGCAGCAGAATGTGGGCTGCTTTCTAATTTGCTGCAGGTACAGAGCGGGAGAGATTGACTCTGACTGGTTGGGAAGCGTAATGTTGACATTGGTTTTTCACTCATACTGAGAGGAGAGATGATGTAGTGCTCCATACATCCTGTAATGAGTTCAAAACCTTGGACCCAATATTCAAAAACAGACAGATCTGGATAGTTCAAAACTAGCCTTTATCCCAACACTCAGTATGGCTGCTCGTCAGCTGGGGCAGATAAACTGGATCCTGTTTCTGAGTGGAGCTGAAGCTAGCCGTGGCCGAGGAGCAACAGAGTCCTGAAGGGAATGTCCAAAGCCGAAGTCGTAGCAGAACCAAGTTCACAGACCAAAAGATCAGAAAGCCGATGAGGTACCAAAAGGGGAATCCAAGCCGATGTCAGAAAAAAAGTCCAAGTTTGGTGAGCTCAGCCGAATCCAGGAATCAGTCCAGAACAGAGCAGATTAAAGAGCAGACTAGAGCAAAGCAAAACTTGGGATCCACAGGACAGAAACGGATCTCTGTTCCCATGCATAGAGATGTCTGTGGCATGCACTCACTTAACATAGACCTACGTAATCCTACAATAACATGATATTTACAGTTGATTTATTAAAAAATGCTTTTCAGTATAAAAGTCAACAGCAATAAATCCAATAACAGGAAACGATAATTTCATCCGTCAAAATGTATGTTATTAAAAAATTCTTAACAATTCCTGTAATGAATGAAAAGCACAATGAAAGAAACAATGTTTCATCTAAACATCCCTCCTTAACTAATACTGTAAAAGCCCCAACAATAACTCTCCAACTCAATAATAACACATGATACTCAGCCTCAGTAATGAAACTAAATAATGTCTGTTCTGTAGGATATTGGAAAAGATAAATTCACAAATGAGCTAAATTAACAAAAAATACCTCTTGTGTAGCAAAATTATTCAAAATGTATCAAAAATGAACAAACATATCAATAGACTATGTTTACTTTTGGAGTCCAGGTGGCTTTTCAGATTCCTTGCACCTCCATTGGACTGAAGAGACATATGTGTACAAGGCCTCCCATTTTGTCACCGACCCGGTCTGAAAGCGGGAAACTCTTTTGTAAATCGTTTGGTAAAACATACATTTCAGCTTTTGCATGTTGTTGGCATACTGATAGCCACACAATCTATATTCTGATTAAGAACAGGGCTGCCGCACTGGCTGGCGGTCAGGGATTACGTCACACGCAGCACCATGCGCAGTGCCCTAAGCGCCTGTAAATTTAATGGTCAAATTAAGGTACCGGACAATTTCACTTTCTAAAAAAAAACCGGGACACCTGGGACAGGATGTGAAATACGGATATGTCCGGAAATACGGACGATTTGGTCACCCTACACACCAAACCCAGCTTGAATATTCTGGCACTGGTAGCTGGAAAAACACACAGTATATATAGGGCTGAAAACAGGTGGATCAGGTAAGCAGTAATGAGAAACCGGGCAGAGAGTTAAACAGGTGAGTGGAATGAGCAATCAGGCCAGCCACCAGTGCCAGGATCATGACAGATTCATTGATAGTGTTCCAAAACTGTCCACAAGCAAAGGCTTTATCCACTTAAGTTACAAGAGGCTCTAAGAGAATAAGGCTCCACATAATATCGCATTATCAACAACACTGAATGAAAAGTGGGCTGCTTAAGGGCCCGTTCACACCTTGTGAAAAGCAAAAGCAGCACGGCTTATGAATAACTTACACTTAACTAATGTCAACGATCCAATGACCTGCCTGTAACTTATGGCCCATGTATGGCATACGCTGGCATAGGTCGGGAAATTTTAAGCACGCTGAAAATTACTCAACGTACTTCCTGTATGTTGACATGTGCCAGTGTGTTTCAGAGTGCTTCAACATACTTCAGAATGCTCATAACTTATACAAAACGTACCCATAACTTATCCAACGTATGCCAGCGTTTTTGCTAGATTTTCTGTTTGTCAGGCATACACTCGTCTAAATTGTCAAGATGTGAAAGGGGCTTTATCCACCCATCTAGCACTTTACTGTCATCTTTCTACATTGATATAGCCTTGCTGTTTTTTTTGGAACAGTGAGACAACTACATGACTTTATCCAAATTTATATCTCGTTTGTGTTAAATAGCTTGAAAAGTTTTTTTTTTTACCATTCCAGCCTGTCAGTCTTTAAAAGTATTTATTTATCTATTTTTATCTAACAGAAAAAAAAATCAATCATATTCACATAGATTGCATTTGGGTGTCTTTACTCACGTGTCCCACTATACTCACCAAAATGGTGTAGATTAATGGACATTTTTTACTTATATTGTCTGTGGTGGATGATCCTCCCACCACCACATCGTGTTAGTATTTTCTTTTCTTGCTTTATATTGGTTATTACAATTTTAGACAGGTATTTTCTAATGGGTGCACACTTTAGTTAATGTCTGTCTGAATGGTTTATTTACACTTGTTCTTTTGTTTGAGGTGCTGCTGATGCAAACCAGCTGGAGGAGGAAACAGTGGAGCGTACCATTTTTGAAAGACTGACGTGGGAGACTTGTTTCTAGTTGTTTTCAATTAGTTTGTCACTTAAATACTCACTTATTGTTTCTGCTAAGTAAAAGTTAGTTTTGCTTTATTTGTTCCATAGAATGGTTAATTTTGTAAGCATTGGTTCCTTTGTTATGTTGTGCCTCCCTCATGTGGTAGACTTGGGTTTACCCCATCCCTTTTTAAAAGCAGTCTTTAGTTCTTTTGTTTGCAGGTCAGTTTTTTGTTTGAGTTGGATTCTCGGTTGACCTCAGTTAAGTTGGGCCCAGATTCTGTTATTTTGAAGTTATTTTGTATTGCTTTTGAGCCTTTGTTAACCATTTTTACACAATTAAATAAAAGCACTTTTTCAAATTTTGAACACCTTTTGTCCTTATTTAAGTTTGGTCCTTCACATTGTCCTTATTATTAATTTATCATTAATATCAAAACTCTCAATCAAAGTTAAAGTGTGATAACAACACATGTTTAGAATTCATCAACATTTGAGAAGATAAATTACACCGCAAAGTTACTTTGCCTGAAACCTATGATTATGATGTTGGATTGTATTAGTAGTTCAGTGGTGTAGCTGGAGATTCCTACTACCAAGTACCCACATGAACCTTGAACAATACCAAACCTACAGATTTTACAAAAAATGTTACAGCTAATCTCATAATTACGAGATCTGTATCTCGTTATTATGGGATTTTATCTGGTAATTATGAGATACAATCTCATAATCACAAGATAAGAGATAATTACGAGATTGGTATGTCGTAATTATGAGATCCTGATCTCAATACTATGAGATCTTATCTCATAATTACAAGATAAGGTCTCATAGTTATAGGATAATAAGTCATATTTACGAGATCAGGAAGGACAATCATTGGTGATACATGAAACGTGGAAAAATGAGTGGGTATTTTGCTTTAATCTGGTTTTATTTCCTTTTAGGATGGAATTAGTTTTAGTCTGTCAGCATTGGGCAGTTAGTCCTTTGTTCATGCAAAAAAGCTCACTCTACTCTGACTTGCTGGAAGTCACATTGTTCCTGCAGGAGCAGATGCAATATGGGATGCTTTATGGTTATAAATGAATGAATCTTAAATGCATTCCAGCTGTAATGGTGGGGTCCCAAAGAACTGTCTGCCGGTATCTTCTTAAAATCCTAAATCCTCAAGGAGTACAGCTGAGCCTTCAGAATCATTTAAAATGACCAAGTCCCAACATTATGTGGCATATCGAGTCATATGAAAAACTAAAACCATACAGAATCTGTATTAACAGAGCTGTTGACAGATTTTCGCGTATGGTCACATGGCTGCATGCTAATTCCACAAGTAGTAATCCCTGGTTATAGCTGGGTACTTATTGATGAAGTGAAAAACAGGAGCGGAGATCCAACATGTATCAGGTCAGACCTCGGTACAGAGAACCGTTCAGTGAAACAGATGCAGATATTTTTAAGAAGTAATCATAAAGACTAATTTTCTGAGAGATGCTACATTACTGGCTCAAGTAATCATAACAACATATTTAGATAGGATCTCATACTTATGAGATAAGATCTCATAATTACAAGATCAGTAGCTTGTAATTATAAGATAATATCAAGTAATTATGAGATAATCTGTCAGATTTTTGTTTTTTTCTTGGTAAATGCAATACCTAATGCAAAATATAATATTTACTCTTTATTTTTGGAATTTCAGCTGTAGGATATGGAGGATAAAACGTGCCAAAAGTCTAAATAAATACAGCATTAAATAAATAATTAAATGTGTCAATAATTAATTAAATGTGGAATTAAATAAATAAATGTGTGGATTCATTAATTAAAACCCCGTCACTAATATAAAGTGCCACAATTAAATAAATAAATACAGCGATAAACAATTAATTAAATGTGTAATTCATTTAAATAAATAAGAAATTAAATATATAAATGTGTCATTAATTTAATAAATTTCGTCTTAATTCTTATTAAAATATATATAATTATTCCAGTGTGCATTTAATTATTTCATGGTCTGTGTGCTTGCTATCTCGAAACCATTAAAGAATCTGTCAAACTCACCCATCAAAGTTAGGGGGTGGTTATCTAACACCTGATTGGTCACCCTGCACACTAAGGCTGAAGCAAATCGATTACAGAGACTTTGATCACAGGTTGTGAACATACTCTGATACAGTAGGTGGTGACTTGTTAACCTAGCCCTAACTTTGATGGGTGAGTTTGACAGAACTTCTTTTGAATGGTTTACGATGCAATGCCAGTTGCAGACTATGCATGTCACATTAAATGCACAATTGAAATAATTATATATATATTTTTAATAAAATGAAGAACGCATTTTTATTAAAATTTATGACACATTTATATATTTAATTCGCTTACTTATTTAATGACACATTTAGTAAGTGTTTATAACTGTATTTATTTATTTAATTGTGGCACTTTGGCCAAGTGGCGTGGTTTTTAAGCAATAATGACACATTTATTTATTTAATTCCACATAATTATTTATTGACACATTTAGACATTTATTTAATGCTGTATTTATTTATTTTATTTTGGCATATACTCCATAGTAAGAGGAGTCCACTCTACTGCCTTTTTTAACGGATTTAGTTATGTACCATCCTGTATATGGTGTGACACATTTAGTGCTCTCTGCTCTTGTACATTTGTAATTATATATCTCAATTATTAACACTTTTCTATTTATTTAAATGATATTTGTCAAGAATTGAAGAATCCTTCTTTTAATCTGATGTCTGTGTATTTCATCAGCTTACTTAAAAACAGGAATAGCTTTTCTTTTCTTGACTAGTTTTGCTGTTATTTCTAATCAATCTTTGCAGCACAACAAAGATGGTTTTAGTTTTTTATTCTTACCTTCACTGCATCATGAGCTCCAAACCAACAGTTCTTGTGCCGTCCTGCGGTGTAGATGAGATCTATGAGGAACTTGTACTCGTTTTTGCTGTGGAAAGAGGCCAGATGTCCACCCAGCGAGAGACAGTGACTCTAGGAAAAAAAGGCAGAACTACAGCCGATTAAATCTTACTCTGCGCAGTAAGACAATAGGTGCTGCTGAATTTGAAGTTTCATGTAAGTCTTCTTAATAATGAACTTAACTCAGTATTTGTAACTCTTTACAACCATTTCAGCTGCTGTACCTCAGCATCAGCCCAGCTCTTTTCATCCTCCACAAAATGGAAACAGCGATTTTCGTACCAACTCCATCCAGGAGGGCAATCATCACAATTAGCAGCTGGAAAATGTGTGAAGTAAAAAGATAAATACAAGAAAAAAATTTTCAGCATTATATAAAAAATTAAACACAGTTCAGAAGCTCTATTGTATCCATGTGTTTACAGCAAATGACCCAAATCTGTTTAAAATTTAATGGAATCTCTATTACACCAATTAAAATTGGTAACTATATTTATCATTTGTTATTGTAAAATAATATTTTAATCAATATTGAAGTGATTCTATCATTTTTTTTATTCTATCATTATTTTTATAATGTAATTTTATAAATTCAGATGAAAATCCTTTAAACTAACACATCTCATGATTCTGATAAAACTATTTTATTGAGATTTATCTTGGCAGCATTACATGTTGCTGCTCAATTAGTTATTTAATTTGTAAACTACATGCAAGGAGTGTTCACATGATCAAATTATTTTCTAAATTTTTCATACGACTGCATGGCCGTAGTTTTTAGCAGGTTGAAGGTTCCAGGTTCGATTCTCACCCCAGGGTCTTTCTGCATGGAGTTTGCATGTACCCACCATGCATGCGTGGGTTCTTTCTCGGTACTCCGGCTTCCTCCCACAGTCCACAGACAAGGATGTTAGGTTAATTGGTATTTATTAGGTGGGATTATGTGTGCGCATGGTGGTAAGTCTGTGCTTCTGTGTTCCCTGCGACAAACTGGCGACCTGTTCAGGGTGTACCACACCTCTCAGTGACACACCCACTGAGAAGGACACCCTGGTGATTGGCAGCTCCATAGTCCGAAACGTGGCATTAGAGACACCAGGGACCATAGCCAAATGTTTGCCAGGGGCCAGAAGGGGCAAGGGAGGTCACTAAAATTAGTGTTGCTTCCCTGTGTAAGTTTGTCAAAACAGTGTTCGATTCTGTATTTTTTTCTTGTCCCCTCCCTGATCTGACCAGTGTTGACATGTTTAGCCGCATGTAATCATTTAACCCCGTCTCATCTAGGTGGTGTCGAGAAGACAAGGTGGGCAACATTGATATAAGGCAATCTTTTTGGGGAAAACCTGGTCTGATTCGGAGAGAGTGCATCCAACCCACTGTCTCCCTCCTTGGATGATGACGCTCTTCTTTCTAGGAATATGGCCAAATTTATCAGTCCAAAACCTTGACATCCCAGGGTGCAGACCAGGAGTCCTAATTTAATATAGCTTATGTTATGTTAACCAATCATTACTCCACCCAGACAGTGTCTTGCCCACGAGCAAAGTCAAATAAATAGTAAAAGAATTATAAAGATGGCGGATGTCCCCCTGGACGCCTCACTCGGGAGGTGTTCAAGGCACGTCCCACTGGGAGGAGGCCCAGGGGACGACCCAGGACACGCTTGTTAAAATGAGAAGGATTTGTCCCCTTGGAAGTAAAGGCTGTAGCGCCCCGGGGGCCGTCTCACCGGTTCTTTTTCTGGGAGCAAGTTATTTTCTACTCTTAACTTAAACTGGGTAAAACCATAAAAAAAGGACTATAAAAACTGGAGTAAAAAAGTAACAGAGTTTATTCCAGATCAGGTCGTTACAGGACAGAGAAAAAAATGCTTAGAGTTGTAGTGGAATACAGCTGTAACTAAAAAATCACGCCCCGCAGCTGCCCGCAAAGTTTGAGCCCCTAACAACGTCATCTCTGCTTCTTATACCTTGTGAGTCCATGTGTTGCATCATGTTGATGTGCGCTTTCCTGATCCGGACAGAAACTGACACTTCATCCATGTCTTGAACTCCATGCAGCTTGTTTATGCTTCAGGGTTACAGATACAGTATCTCTCTCTATCAGACCCGCTCCAAGATGTGCCCATATCCTGTATATTTAAAAGACATGAAGGCTGTCTTGATTAGATGACTTCCGTACACACTTACACACGGTGACATCCACAATGTGAAGGGCGCTTCTGCTCTGTCTAACCTGACTAACAAAATAACAATGCACATGATGTATAAAGAATAAACCTAACACGCTGGAGAGACTATGTCTCTCGGCTGCCAACAGAGCTGGAGGAGGTGTCTGCGGAGAGGGAAGTCTGGGAGTCTCTGCTAAGCCTGCTGCCCCCGCGACCCGGTTCCAGATAAAGCGGGAGACGACGAGAACGAGAATTATAAAGGAGTAAGCCATGATAATCTAATTAAAATTACTCCAACTTGGGAAGTTAAAACTATTAAATGTGTTTTTTTTAATGTAAGATCACCTTCTTCAAAACGTCTGCTAGTTAATTACTTGATTTGTGATAATCAAATTGATTGATGCTGCCTTACAGAAACTTCATCTTTCATTTTCTATTCTAAGCTTTTTTGTTTATTCAATATTATTTTTAATATTTAAAAACCTGTTATTTCCCAGCTTCAGCATCCATTGATGACTGATCAACAGGCTTCAGCTGAACTGAAATAATCTGGATCAGGTGTATCAAAGCAGGGAAACATCTGAACCAAGCAAGTTTTCCATAAAGACTTTTTGGTTCAAAGTTCTTTCCACTTTCTAAGTGGAAAGAACTTTCCACAATGCAATCTTTGTCATTTAGGTGAAATTAACTCCAAAATGAAAATGAATCACACACCTCTCAGCCGACATTCTGCCTGTGGATGGAAAAAAACAAAAGTTTAGAGCAGAATTAGAAACAACCCAAATGTTCTCAGTGAATACAAACTGGAGGCACTTGTGGTTAAGATATCTCCATCTAAACTACCTCAGTCACCCAACCTCTGTGTAGGTAGACGTCCATTAACTTTAGAAGGCAATTCTCAAGATAGAGACATGGCAGTAATCTTATTTAAGTCATACTTACATCAGCTCCAGCCCAGAGTCCAAAGCTCAGTCCAAGAAGAAGAGTCAAGGAAAAACCTGAAGCCATCTGTGGAAAGAACCATTGGGACGTTAGAGTGTTCAGAGAATTCAATCACAAAATGCAATCTGTGCTGCAGGCCAAGTACAGCAAATCAATTAGATCAAGTCTAGATGAAACAGCATGAGGGACAGCAAGGTTCCAACTTTACCGTGTTTCAGTTATTAGTTGAAGAGTCTGTTCCAGGAGCAGTTTCTGGTCACAGGATGTCAGAGAAATGGAAACGCAGACTTTATATATGTCTTTGACTTTATTTGCATCTTATCTATAATCACATTCTCAAATATTGTCTCAGCTGAGCTGTTAATAATTAATAAAAAAAAACTATTGACTCCAAACCATTGAAATGTCATGTCTGCCCCAAGGCTGTTTGAAGTAGTTGAAAAAACAAACATCTCCAGTGGGTTTTCCTGTACAAAGATCAATGTGTATATTCAAACTGTTGTAATGTCCTATTTGTCACATGGTTGTTTAAAGCTGAGCTAATCTAGTCGATAGCAGGTTTGCTCACTAAACAGCAGACATGCCAAGTCTCCCGGAAGTTCCGAGAGTCTCCCTGATATAGATAGTTGTTCCACGGATGCCTACGAGTCGAATAAATTATCCTGGATTTTATACTATGTGAAGGTGTTTTTTTAATGCAAGTGAGAGTGTGCAGGCAGTACAATAATTCATGCATTATGTGCAGATTAGAGCTACTCCACCCAAAGGTTGTTTGAAGTAGTTGAAAAAACAAACATATCCAGTGGGTTGTCAAGTACAAAGATGAATGTATATTAATTTAGACTTGTTTTGCAGCCAAAATACCTGGATAGAGTTATATAATGGATGACTGCTTTAGTTTGGTCTAGATAGCCTAATAAAAAATACAATGAAGGAAAGACAGCAACACATCTAGAACCTAGTAACCAGAAATTGGCAGAACCAATTAAGCTAAAATGTTTCACAAAACTTAATTAGTTTAACATTTTATTTAGACTTACACTTCTTGCATTTAACATAATACACAGTAAACTTAAGTTACCTGATGATATGATGTACTGATTTTCACCTACAATCCCAAGACTAGCCTATCTTTAAATAGTAAATGTATTATTTTTTTTTCTGTAAATGTTATAATCTATGTTACACTAAAAGCGTTTATTGGACTAAAAGTGGTGTTCTATGTCTTAAAATATAATAAGTGGGCAGATCTATACAATTAAGACTATACAAAGTGCATTTCTGTTTAATGAGCCAAATTGAAATAAAACATTATCAAATTAATTACATGGAGTTAATCACATTTCTTAGTACTCGTATTGGTACTCTGTATCGGCAAGCACTGAAATGTAAGTACTTGTAATGGTACTCGGTTTGAAAAAAAATCTGGTATTGTTGGATCTTTATTACAGAGGGGACTAGTTTATTGCTTGAATGGTATTAGATCAAAGTAGGCAAAGTATTCTATTTAGGTGAAATCACCTTGCAACAGGTGAAGATGAAGTCTAAAAACAGGTAGGACCTGTTCATCATCTCATGGGGTTCTTCCTTATGTTGATTCTGTCCTCCATTACGCAGTAAATAATAAGTGTGTTTGTGGGCGTTTGGGATGTTATCCCAATACATGGCCGTTATTAGCGGTTATCAGTTCTATAGGATGGCTTCAGACTTTGCTTTGCTTTGCTTTCGTCGCAGTACCGCCACCTTCTGCTCTGGAGTGTAATCGCTTCCTCTATGAGAAAAAAGAGCAGCGCATGAACCGAACGAAACACACGCGAACCGAACCGAGACAGTCGAACCGAACGATTCTGACGGTTTTCATAAATCGTCCCATCCCTAGTAGGTAGTTATCACCGAATGAATCCCAATCCTAACCCTGAAGTAATTGTTTTTTCACACAGGAATTATATTAATCTATTTGTGTGTAATGTGAAGAAAAATTAAGTAGTTCTTCAAGAACTGTAAAAGAAAGTGTGTGACTTATATTATACAAACCCCAAAACAAATAAATCTCACATCCTGTCTGAATCCTATCCACATAAATGTTTAATTCTTTCTGAATTAATGCAGATCATTCTTTAAAAGGATCCCTGTCAATCGGACATGCAATGTTTGTCTTAAAACCTAATGTCTCTAACGGACCTAGCGAATGATTTTTTTTTTTAATGTACAGTATGCACAAAACTGTAACATATCTCTGCTAATTCAATTAGTTAATAAAAAAAGTTGATTGGCTTTAATGAAAGCAGACATAGAGGAAACTCTGTTTCAGACATCCCAAGTTCCAAAAACTCATTACAGGGAGATGCTTATCCCTAACCCCAGGACATGATCTACAGGGCGTAGATCATGTCCTGGCCCCTGTACTGAGGACATAATGCTGAAATAAATTATAATGATGATATGCCCTGGAACAGACATGGTTACTGATAGGTCTTTTGGATCTATTCAATTTTAATTCTTTTCATATTCTGTTTTACTAATTATTCAAAAACAATAAGGGGATAGCTTCAGTGGTATTGAGATAGGATCCCAGTTTTTAATCTGCAAAATGTTTTTTTTTTCCCACAACAAATAAAAAAATGCCCTAATTTTTACAGATGAATTTAACAGTTTTTCTTGAGTTCTGATGATAATTTAATGGAAAACTGTAATTTTAACTTATATTAAAGCTACAGTGTGTAATAATTACAGGGATATACAGTCAGAAATGTAATATATTATACTGTAAAAACTATGTTATTTATCATCATCTACGAGCTCAGCCTCTTTAACCTTAGTATTTGGCGCTAAGGCCTTAGAATTCGCTATTTATAATTACATAGGAGCGGGTCTCGTGAGCCATGGAGGCAGACATCTTTTGCGCCACGTGCAGCTAGAGCCAACAAACTAGCGACATTGGCGCAGATTCCCATTACGCTCAAAGTAACTACGCAAGTAAGTTGAGAGAGAGATGAACTGGAGACGGTACTGAACACACAGACTAATGGAAATACTATCTGTAAAATTATCTATGTAAATGTAAACCTCATCACTTGAGAAGGTAGGTGATGCGGACGCCGTGGAAGCCACGCATTCTTGTCCGCAACGCCTACCGCAATTGTCTGGGGAAAACCGTGGGGGGAGATGTATGTTGCTGCGGTCTGCAGTCTGGACGTTAGATGTCGCTGAAAATTACACACTGTAGCTTTAGGTCAAAAATATGTAAAATTCCTAATGTACATTGACCTCTTAAGAAATAGAATTTTTATTGAACCTTAGGCTTCAGGTGACCAAATGAACTGTGCTGCCTTATCAACCAGTTACTTTCATTTTCACAATAGCACCCCCTGCTGTTGAGTTTGTATACCAGTGGTTTAATTCAGGTAGTCTGAGTCTCTAGTTGATGATGTCATTCACAACACAGTGAGTGTCTAGCAGCCGGAAATTGATACAGTCTTCCATGTCAGAGCAGAGGGCAAGTTCATGCCTTTGTTTTATCGGACATCATCCAGCCGTTCAAGTCTTTGAAAGCACCGTCGGTATGAAGGACGAAAGCAATACTTAAGTTTATAATTTATCAATATATATGTGAATTGTTGCTAAGCAGAGACATTGAGTAGATAAATGCACAGATAGAAAATTCATTGAGCACATGTTCTAGCTAGCTCTGGAATTGAGTGAATGTGCATGGAGATATGTTGTATTTAGCAATATACTTACCAGTAGCCTGTTTCTATGTTTAAAGATACAGTTTGGAGTTAATTTAAATACAGTTTTCTCATTTGTTGTACATCTGGGTCTCAATTGGATACTTTGTGTATTATTTTGTATAATTTGTGATAAGTTTAACCTCACTCACAATGTTAATATTGACAGTTTGTAACTGTATGTTTTTCTTTGTTGTCAGTTTTACCCTACTGCCAGTTACTGCACTAAAGAAGTGAACTAGAGCCTCTTTGTCCGTGTGGTGATTGGGGATGGAGTTTATCTACCTGTCAATTCATGCAAGGCGTGTGAAGAGGACAGGACAGTAAAACGACGTTTTCTGGCGGACTGAACTGTGATGAACAGGCCGGCACGCAAGGACACAGTAATCTAACAGTGAGTTCCACGACACACCGAATAAAAAGACAATACTGCCCAAGATGTCTGACAGAAAATCATCAGGGTCCAGATCATTACAGACAAGGTCACACGCTTCATGTTCATCGTCGTCCAAACGATCACATAGCTCCACCGGCACTGCTGCAGCCTTAGCACGTGCTGAAGCCCAAGCTGCTAAAGCAGAAGTAGCATTTGCAGAAAAGGAAAGCAAAATCAAAATGGAACAAGCACGATTAGAGGCATCTGTAAAGGTAGAGAAGACACGCTTGGAGGTTTCACTTGACACTCTTCAACTAGAAAAAAGGGCTGCAGCAGCAGAAGCTAAAGCTGAAGCATTAGAAGCAGCCATAGAAGAAGAAAGGGAGGACCTGAGCTCCGAAATTGCTCTGCAAACTCAAGATTCAGCTGAGCGTGTAAAACAGTACGTGGAGGATATGGCAAAGTACACTTCCTATCAGTCAATAAATGAAGGTCTTAGTCAACCACGCAATGTCACACAGCATCCTCCCAGAGCTACTGTTCAGTGCCAAATTCATAATAGCAAATCTAGTCTTAACTATCAACCTAAGGAGCATATTTCATTTTCTGAAATCCAAATTGAGCATACTGATGCTCACGTGTCGCACCTATCAGGTAGAGCAACACAGGAAGTGTGTAATTCAGAAAGAAATACGGATCGCAGAGATCACGCAGAGGTATTTAATGAGAAGAGTCGTCCTCATACCCACCAGAATGTAGATATTACACAGGCTAATACTGCTGACAGTCAGAGCATGTCAGACTTGGTTAGGTTTTTTGCTAGACGTGAACTGGTGTCTTCAGGTCTCTTGCAGTTCAGTGATCAGCCCGAGAGTTACAGGGCTTGGAAGGCATCGTTCTGGAATGCTACAAAGGGTTTAAACCTCACATGCAGTGAAGAGATGGACCTCCTATTGAAGTGGCTTGGTACTGAGTCAGCTGCTCAGGTCCGAAGAATAAGGGCTGTGCATATCCATAATCCACAAAAAGGGCTTAAAATGGCTTGGGACAGACTTGATGAGAGTTATGGGTCACCAGAGGTCATTGAGAATTCACTGTTCAATAGATTGGATAGTTTCCCTAAGCTCTCTAACAAGGACCACAGGAAGTTAAGAGAGCTAGGCGACCTCTTAATGGAGCTTGAAGCCGCTAAACTTGATGGAGACCTGCCGGGACTCACCTACTTAGATACAGCCCGTGGTATCAACCCCATTGTGCAGAAGCTGCCGTACAATATGCAAGAGAAATGGCTCTCTCACGGCTCTAGGTTTAAAGAAGTGTACAACGCCCCTTTCCCACCATTTGGCTATTTTGTGGATTTTGTTTGCCAGCAAGCCAAAATGAGAAACGATCCTAGCTTCTCCCTCATTCCAGGCAGAACAGAACTTCCAGTGATGGGAAAGTCAGCTCCTAAATTTGGCAGCCAGAGACCTCCAATCTCAGTTCACAAGACTGAGGTGTCTCCTTACACCTCCAATTCAGCTGACGTAACACATAAGAGTAAAGGGGATTATACTAAGCAATGCCCTTTACACAACAAACCGCACCCTCTCCAAAAATGCCGAGGATTTAGGGAGAAGTCTATCGAAAATAGGAAAGCCTTTTTAAAGCAACATGGCATTTGTTACAAATGCTGTGCATCATCAACGCATTTGGCTAAGAATTGTGACAGTAGCATTAAGTGCGCTGAATGTGGAAGTGAGAGTCACACCTCAGTCCTGCACCCTGGACCTGCCCCTTGGTCCTCAGAGGCCCAAACCCCTGCACGCCAGCATGGCGGGGAGGAAGAGAACAATGGTGAAGAAGCTACGGTTTCCTCAAGCTGTACACAGGTCTGTGGAGGAGATCTCACTGAAAAATCATGTGCTAAGATTTGCCTAGTGAAAATCTACCCAGCTGGCCACCGGGAAAAGGCTATTCGGTTATATGCAATACTGGATGATCAGAGCAATCGCTCATTAGTGAAGTCTGAGTTCTTTGACCTTTTCAACATCAAAGGCCACAACTCTCCTTACTCTCTTAAAACATGTGCTGGTGTGGTTGAGACAGCAGGAAGAAGAGCACATGGCTTTCAGGTCGAATCCATGGATGGGCATGTTGTTCTCACTCTACCAACACTGATCGAGTGTAATGCGATTCCAAATAATCGCTCTGAAATACCTACCCCGGAAGCAGCACTGCATCATGCACATCTAAAACCTCTAGTAGAAAAGATTCCAGAACTCGACCCTCAGGCTCCTATTATGGTTTTACTTGGCAGAGACATAATAAGGATCCACAAAGTAAGAAAACAGATAAATGGGCCACATAACTCACCTTATGCTCAAAAACTAGACTTGGGATGGGTAATCGTTGGCAACATATGTCTGGGAAATGTCCACAAGCCAACCACCGTAAGCACCTACTACACCAACACTCTGGAAAATGGTCGTCACTCTGTGTTTGGACCATGCCCTAACCGCTATGTCGTGAAGGAAAAGTGGTATGGCAGCAAGGCTACACCTGTCTATGTGGAGGGTCCCACATCTGAGGGCTGTGGAGGGCACCTAGGCTACGATGTCTTTCAACAGACAAGAGAGGATGACAAGATCGGCCCATCAGTAGAGGATTTGCTCTTCCTGAAGTCCATGGAACAAGGAGTCTATAAAGACGAGGACAATAGCTGGGTAGCTCCTTTGCCCTTCAGACAGCCACGTCCTCGCCTTCCTAACAACAGATCACAAGCAGTAGATCGTTTATCCTCACTCCGCCGCTCCTTTAACAAGAAGCCTGAGATGAAGGATCATTTCATGTCATTCATGGAAAAGATATTTCAAAATGGCCATGCTGAAGAGGCTCCTCCACTGGAAAAGGATGAGGAATGCTGGTTCCTTCCTAGCTTTGGAGTCTATCATCCAAAGAAACCAGGCCAGATTCGGGTGGTCTTTGATTCAAGTGCTCAACACAAAGGAGTCTCACTGAATCAGGTTCTCCTGACTGGCCCGGACCTCAACAACAGTCTTCTTGGTGTACTAATCCGCTTTCGGAAGGATTCCATTGCTATCACAGGGGACATACAACAAATGTTCCATTGTTTTGTCGTCAGGCCTGATGACAGAAATTTCTTGCGATTTCTCTGGTATAGAGACAATAACTTGGAAAATGACATCACAGAGTATCGCATGAAAGTGCATGTCTTCGGTAATAGTCCGTCACCGGCTGTTGCCATTCATTGTCTCAGACGAGCTGCTGAAGAGGGGGAGAGAGAGTTTGGCAAGGATGCAAGGCACTTCGTTGAAAGAGATTTTTATGTTGACGACGGGCTGAAGTCCTTACCCACAACAGGGGCTGCAATTGACTTGCTTAAGAGAACACAGAGCATGCTGGCTTGCTCCAACCTGAGGTTACATAAAATAGCCTCAAACAGCAGGGAGGTAATGGAGGCATTTCCCGCGGAGGATCATGCCAGTGACCTTAAGGATCTGGATCTTGGAGTCGACTCTCTACCGATACAACGCAGTCTTGGACTCTGCTGGGACTTGAAGACAGACACTTTCCTGTTCAAGGTGGAAGAGGAAAAGAAGCCTTTCACTCGTCGGGGTGTTTTGTCAACAGTGAACAGCTTGTACGACCCGCTAGGATTCATGGCACCTGTCACTATACAAGGCAAGGCTTTGCTAAGAGAACTCTCAATGGAGACAAGTGACTGGGATGCTCCATTACCTTCAGACAAGAAAGAGCTCTGGGATAAGTGGAGAGAATCACTGAAGGAGCTTCAGAACCTGAAGATTCCAAGGCCATATACAAGAGTGTCTCCATCAGATGCGCAGCGCAAAGAACTCTGTGTCTTTGCGGATGCTTCAGACAAGGCAATAGCTGCAGTTGCCTATCTAAGAATCACGGATGCAGAAGGAAACTGCCACATAGGCTTTGTATTAGGTAAGGCAAGGTTGGCCCCACGTCCAGAACAAACTATACCTCGGCTAGAGTTGTGCGCAGCAGTGATGGCTGTGGAGATGGCAGAGATCATTGCAGCTGAGATCGACATAAAGTGTGATGCTGTCACTTTCTATACGGACAGCAAGGTAGTTCTGGGCTACATTTATAATGACAAACGCAGATTCTACGTTTATGTCACCAATCGAATCCAGAGGATCAGGAGGAGCACACAGCCCCAACAATGGCATTATGTGTCCACAGAACGTAACCCTGCAGACCATGCCACAAGGTCTGTCCCAGCAGCCCGCCTGAAAGACACCACCTGGCTCACAGGACCCATGTTCATTTCTCAACCAGAGAAAACTACCACCAGGACAGATGTCTTTGAACTAGTGGACCCAGAACAAGATAAAGACATTCGCACACAAGTGACAGTGCTGGCTTCCACCACCCATGACGGTCAACTTGGATCTCAACGCTTTGAGCGTTTTTCGACATGGGGAGCTCTTAGTCGTGCACTATCTTGTCTTAGACATATTGTATGCCTCTTCAAGAAGACCTCAGATGATTCTACATGGAGCTGTAAGGGATGGCATCACTGTGGAAGACCATACACAGTGGAGGAACTCATTCAGAGCAGGAACGCCATCATTCGATCTGTGCAGCAGGAAACTTATGCGGAGGAAATGGAATGTATCAGGACCCAAAGAGAAATTCCCAAGAACAGTCCTTTGAGGATGCTGGACCCATTCATTGATGAGGATGGCCTGTTAAGAGTCGGAGGACGCATCCAGGCATCACAGTTGGGATATGAAGAGAAAAGGCCCCTGATCATTCCTGGGATGCATCATGTTGCATCTCTCCTTGTGAAACATCACCACGTGGAAACACAACACCAGGGACGCCAATTTACTGAAGGCGCGGTCCGCTCAGCTGGCTATTGGATTGTGGGTGCAAAAAGGTGTGTCAGCAGTTTAATCTTTAAGTGCATCACATGTCGCAAGCTTCGTGGGACCTGTGCAGTTCAGAAAATGGCAGATTTACCGCCTGATAGACTCAGCATGGAGCCACCTTTTACAAACGTTGGCATTGATGCATTTGGACCCTGGACCATCTCTGCACGGCGTACTAGAGGTGGCTATGCGGACGATAAAAGATGGGCGGTCCTTTTCACCTGCTTAAGCACCAGAGCAATCCATCTTGAGGTCATAGAGTCCATGGATAGCTCAAGTTTTATAAATGCCCTGAGAAGGTTTCTGGCTGTCCGTGGGCCAGTCAAGCAAATCCGTTCTGATCGAGGAACGAATTTCATTGGAGCTTGCAAGGATCTAGGAATCTCCTCCAATATTGACGACAATGTGGTGAGGAGGTACCTTTCAGAAAAGGGTTGTACATGGACATTCAATCCACCTCATTCCTCCCACATGGGAGGGGCATGGGAGAGAATGATCGGCATTACCCGCAGAATCCTCGACTCCATGCTTCTCCAGTCAAGGCCTTCTAGACTTACTCATGAGGTTCTCACCACCTTTATGGCTGAGGTGATGGCTATTGTGAATAATAGACCGCTAGTACCAGTGTCAATGGATGCACAAGATCCATTCATCCTCACACCTGCCACATTGCTTACACAGAAAAGTAACCCTCATCCTATTCCTCCAGGCAAGTTTGATGACAAGGATATGTACAGGCGACAGTGGCGGCAAGTGCAAAGCCTTGCCAATACATTCTGGGACAGATGGCGGAAACAGTACCTGTCTACCCTGCAGTCACGAAGGAAATGGGCATCTAGTAGGCCGAACATCACACCAGGATCCGTAGTGCTCATGAGGGATTGTCAGTCCAACAGGAATGACTGGCCTTTGGGGGTAATAACTCAGGTTTTCCCCAGCAAGGATGGGAGGGTCCGTAAGGTGGAGGTGAAAATCAATGGACGGGATGGAATGAAGCTGTTTCTTCGGCCCGTGACGGAGGTGGTCTTGCTGTTCTCTCCTGAGGCCTAGGAACAGGTGCTCTCATCATTCTGGCGCCACTCTTTAGTTATACATTGTGGTATCTTGGGATACCAGGCGGGGAGTGTGCTGCCTTATCAACCAGTTACTTTCATTTTCACAATAGCACCCCCTGCTGTTGAGTTTGTATACCAGTGGTTTAATTCAGGTAGTCTGAGTCTCTAGTTGATGATGTCATCAGTGAGTGTCTAGTCAGTCTTCCATGTCAGAGCAGAGGGCAAGTTCATGCCTTTGTTTTATCGGACATCATCCAGCCGTTCAAGTCTTTGAAAGCACCGTCGGTATGTTAAAGCAATACTTAAGTTTATAATTTATCAATATATATGTGAATTGTTGCTAAGCAGAGACATTGAGTAGATAAATGCACAGATAGAAGATTCATTGAGCACATGTACTAGCTAGCTCTGGAATTGAGTGAATGTGCATGGAGATATGTTGTATTTAGCAATATACCTACCAGTAGCCTGTTTCTATGTTTAAAGATACAGTTTGGAGTTGATTTAAATACAGTTTTCTCATTTGTTGTACATCTGGGTCTCAATTGAATACTTTGTGTATTATTTTGTATAATTTGTGATAAGTTTAACCTCACTCACAATGTTAATATTGACAGTTTGTAACTGTATGTTTTTCTTTGTTGTCAGTTTTACCCTACTGCCAGTTACTGCACTAAAGAAGTGAACTAGAGCCTCTTTGTCCGTGTGGTGATTGGGGATGGAGTTTATCTACCTGTCAATTCATGCAAGGCGCGTGAAGAGGACAGGACACAGCTCTCTTAATATATTTGAATCTCTTGCCCTGTTTTTATTTCATGCTTTTCTGGGCCCCCATGAAAACACGCTGGCCCCCTCCTGGCCCCCTGGTACATTTGGTCTAGATCCGCCACTGTTCCTCACCTTCACTAGACGTGGATATACTTTAGTATATTCTGTTGTAAAATTACTCCTATATTTTAGTTTTTTACTCGAGGATTCACCCTCTGCCGTTTCCCAGGATGCACAGCTTTGAGTGGTAACTAGGCGACTGCCAGAGAGTAACCCAGAGAAACTTATCGGACTGATCCAATGAGCTCTCTTTTCAACCAGTCGCCTGGAACGCTGGTTGAACAGAGCATCACTTTGGACAGATACGCTGAACAGGTTTCACAAGCAGCCTCCTCCCTACACCCTGCTCTCTCTTGTTGTTCCTGTGCAATCAAAGTAGTTCTAATCTGCACATAATGCATGAATTATTGTACTGCCTGCACGCTCTCATTCGCATTTAAAAAAACACCACCTCAATAGTATAAAATCCAGGATAATTTATCTGACTCGTGGGCATCCGTGAACAACTATCTATATCAGGGAGACTCTCGGAACTTCCGGGAGACTTGGCATGTCTGCTGTTTAGTGAGCAAACCTGCTATCGACTAGATTAGCTCAGCTTTAAACAACCATGTGACAAATAGGACATTACAACAGTTTGAATATACACATTGATCTTTGTACAGGAAAACCCACTGGAGATGTTTGTTTTTTCAACTACTTCAAACAGCCTTGGGGCAGACATGACATTTCAACGGTTTGGAGTCAATAGTTTTTTTTAATTAAATAATATCAGCTCAGCTGAGACAATATTTGAGAATGTGATTATAGATAAGATGCAAATAAAGTCAAAGACATATATAAAGTCTGCCTTTCCATTTCTCTGACATCCTGTGACCAGAAACTGCTCCTGGAACAGACTCTTCAACTAATAACTGAAACACGGTAAAGTTGGAACCTTGCTTTCCCTCATGCTGTTTCATCTAGACTTGATCTAATTGATTTGCTGTACTTGGTCTGCAGCACAGATTGCATTTTATGTTTGAATTCTCTGAACACTCTAACGTCCCAACGGTTCTTTCCACAGATGGCTTCAGGTTTTTCCTTGACTCTTCTTCTTGGACTGAGCTTTGGACTCTGGGCTGGAGCTGATGTAAGTATGACTTAAATAAGATTACTGCCATGTCTCTATCTTGAGAATTGCCTTCTAAAGTTAATGGACGTCTACCTACACAGAGGTTGGGTGACTGAGGTAGTTTAGATGGAGATATCTTAACCACAAGTGCCTCCAGTTAGTATTCACTGAGAACATTTGAGTTGTTTCTAATTCTGCTCTAAACTTTTGCTTTTTTTCATCCACAGGCAGAATGTCGGCTGAGAGGTGTGTGATTAATTTTTCCTTTTCATTTTGGAGTTTATTTCACCTAAAGGACAAAGATTGCATTGTGGAAAGTTCTTTATAGCTGAAGCCTTTTGATCAGCCATCAATGGAAATCAGTGGATGCTGAATCTTAAAATTTGAGGACATGGAGCTCCTGGGTGGAAACTCCTGTTGTAAATATCTATAAAATCTATTTCAGTGTGTAATTATTTAAAAATAGAAACACTGCAATATTAGCAAAGAGCAACAGTTATGAAACTAAAGAACAACTAATTACAACAAAGATGAAAGAAAAAAGATATCAGTCCTTACTCTTTTAATAAAGTAAAATCAAAATGTTAACAAAAGAAGAAAAAAAATTAAGGTGAAAACAGACCAAACAAAAATCGGGTTTTAATCTAGCTGTCAATATGATGACCGAGAGATAAATGGGGTAAAGCTGATTAGTTGAAACAAAGGAGAAATTTAACTGTATGGAAAGCAGCGAGCGGGGATAATAAAAGAAAAGGAATACAACCAATACAGAAGGAGCCACAGAGACGTAAGTAAAATAATAATTAACTGAACATTAATCAAAAATAAAGGAAGCAGAAGGTCACATTCTGATAAAATATTGAAATAAAAGAACTTAATTCATAAAACCTACATGTCAGAGGAATAACTTTTTTATTGTAATTTTGACATTCCGGAGGGATTTTTGCTAGCCTGGCGTAGTCCGACTCAATTCTAGTCAGAATATGAGTCTGATACTGCTCCATAGAGCTGTGATTATGGGGCGTGTTTTGAGCGAACCAGGAAAAATGCCTCTGCACTCAATTGGATAGACCTACAACCAATAAGAGCAGCAACGGAGTGCGTGGCGTATGTTAAGCGAGGCATAGTTGTTGTCCACAAAAATCAAAAAGCGTGCAGTTTCAGCGCCTAGAATAAGAAGATGAGCCTTGATCAGCGTTTCTCTGTTCCTCTTTTAAAATTAATTTGCTGTCGATATCTTCTAGAACAGACCTAATAGCAGAATCTACTCACCCAAACTCTCCAGCGGCAGCCATTATTGTTGTCACCCAAGCGGCGCTTTGGTCACGTGGTTGATAACGTTACTCTTGATCATCTGTCCATCATCATATATAAAGCCCGCCCTGACAATTTGATTGGATAAGCCTGACAGTGGGACAAACTTTTTTACTCGCGCTACTATGGAGCAGAGCCAGACCGAACTTCTCCGAACTCAAACCTTGTGGGTGGGACTAAGTTCGGACTGGCACCCAGGCTAGGATTTTGCCTCATGAAACAGCAAATTTGTGTTCTTGTTTTAATTTTATTTAACTTTTTCTCCTACTGTGGGCTTGCCACATGAAATTCAACAAGTGTGTCAAGCCTCAGAACTATGGACCTAGAATTTCAAGCAAACATACAAATGTGATTCACAAAAGACATTTCCTTATTTTTTGTCGGATCTGCGACTCAGCAGGAGTCCAATTTGAACATGATGACTCGATGATATGAATAGAGTCGGGTGTGCTATTGTTTGGTTGGAAAGAAAAACCTGCAGCCACACAGCCCTTTCTGGAACCAGCTTGACACCTGTGAGCTAGAGTGTCAAAGGCTGGAATCTCTGGTTTTAGAGTATAGTCTGTGCCCAGAAAGAGGAGTGGAATCCAGCTGGATGGCTTCCAAAAGCACGCGTTGAACGCTGCCCAGAGAGTTCCAGGATCCGAAGCCAAGATGGCTGCTGAACTGGCTGATAAGCAGATCCAATCAGACGAAGGAAGGCAGAGTTTCCACAAGGGGAAGCCAAAGCCGGTGTCAAAGATGTAAACAGGAATCCAGGCCAGAAGTTCAGAGATCCGAAGAGGTACCGAAGGGAAATCGAAAGTTAATGTCAGGAGACAGATCCAGGGTAGTCAACAGGAAGAAGCCAATCCAATCCTGTCCGAAGGCAGGTCAGTCATAGAGATCAAGCAGGCTCAGTGGTCCAAATGGTAGAACTGGTCAGGATCAGGCAATCAGAACAATAAACTGGGTACACTAGGGAACTCTTACTGAAGGCTAAAATAATCTGACACTGATGACTGGAAGAAAGCAGCTTAAATAGAGACAGGAGCAGGTGGATAAGATGAACATTACTGAAAAACTAGGCAGAACTAGGCAGGTGAATGGAATAAACCATTAAGCCAGACTGAGAGCTGAGCAGCAAAATTAAGAAACCAGTAAAATTCCAGCATCGAGGAATACATCACATGTGCTGCTCTCTTCATCTTCTGACAAGGGAGCTAGCTCGGAGGTCGTCTGCCTGGCTGTGTGTTTCCTGATCGGGGCCATCTTTTACAGTTGCTCTTTCTATTTCCCTGCTTCTGTCTCCATGAACCCCAGTCAGCCCCTGCAGATGGTCCGCTCACACTGAGCCTGTGTGGTTCTGCTGGAGGTTTCTTCCTGTTAAAAGGAAGTTTTTCCTCTCCACTGTCGCTACAAGCATGCTTAGTGGGAGGGATTGCATTCGAGTCAATGAGTCGATGCAATCAACTGGTTTCCTTAGATAGAAAACTTTTGTATCAATTTGACTAAATCTGACTATATCTGGCTGAACTTTAAAGTGCCTTGAGAGCGACGTGTTGTGAATTGGTGCTATAGAAATAAAGTGAATTGTATTTAAAGAATGTTTTGCAACAAAGAACTGATAAATATGATGACCGGTTTAATTGTTGTAATGTTTATTCTAAGAACAGATTTGGATCTTGGCCAAATGGAACTTCGAACTGTGTTGGATTGTTTAGTAATGCTTGAAAAAAATTACCTGTATTTATATTCTTACTTCATACATTTTTCAGCGGCTACTGCTGGTGATTGCCCTCCTGAATGGAGTTGGTACGAAAATCGCTGTTTCCATTTTGTGAAGGATGAAAAGAGCTGGGCTGACGCTGAGGTACAGCAACTGCAAGGGTTGGACAGAGTTGCAAATACTAACTTTACTTCAGTATAAAAAAAAATTTAAAAGCACAGTTTGATATTTTGGAAACATTAATTCCTGAAACTTCAAACTTTATCAATTGTCTCACTGGACAGAGTAGGATTTAATCCACTGTGGTTCTGACTCTTTCAGAGCCACTGTCTCTCGGTGGGTGGTAATCTGGCCTCCTTCCAAAGCAAGGGCGAATACAACTTCATCAGAGATCTTGTTCACAAAGAAAGTGGACAAAAAGACACTTGGGTTGGAGCTCATGATGCGGTGAAGGTAAGAATCAAATATACATACATATAAATACATATATATATATATATACATATACACTCACCAGCCACTTTATTAGGTACACCTGTCCAACTGCTTTCGTTAACACTTAATTTCTAAGCAGCCAATCACATGGCTGGCAACTCAGTGCATTTTGGCAGCGTGTAGACATGGTCAAGAACAATCTCCTGCAGTTCAAAACCGAGCATCAGTATGGGGAAGAAAGGTGATTTGAGTGACTTTTGAGCGTGGCATGATTGTTGGTGCCAGAAGGGCTGGTCTGAGTATTTCAGAAACTGCTGATCTACTGGGATTTTTACGCACAACCTTCCTCTAGGGTTTACAGAGAATGGTCGAAAAAAGAAAAAACATCCAGTGAGTGGCAGTTCTGTAGGCGGAAATGCCTTGTTGATGCCAGAGGTCAGAGGAGAACGGCCAGACTGGTTCGAGCTGATAGAAGGGGCAACTTAGTGACTCAAATAACCACCCGTTACAACCAAGATTGGGCAGAAGAGCATCTCTGAGCGCATTGTGTACGTCGAACTTTGAGGCAGATGGGCTACAGCAGCAGAAGACCACCAGGGTGCCACTTCCTTTCAGCTAAGAACTGGGAAACTGAGGCTACAATTTTGCACAAGCTCAGCCGAGGGTGGACAATAGAAGGTGGAAAAGCGTTGCCTGGTCTGATGAGTCTCGATTTCTGCTGTGATATTCAGGATGGTTCGCAGTCAGAAATCTTGGCGTCTACAACATGAAAGCATGGATCCCATCCTGCCTTATATCAGCGGTTCAGGCTGGTGGTGGTGGTGTGTCATGGTGTGGGGAATATTTTCTTGGCACTATTTGGGCCCCTTGGTACCACTGAGCATGCGTTGCAACGCCACAGCCTACCTGAGTATTGTTGCTGACCATGTCCATCCCTTTATGACCACGTAATGTACCCAACTTCTGACGGATGGCTACTTTCAGCAGGATAATACGCCATGTCATAAAGCTAGAATCATCTCAGACTGGTTTCTTGAACATGACAATGAGTTCACTGTACTCAAATGGCCTCCACAGTCACCAGATCTCAATCCAATAGAGCATCTTTTGGGATGTGGTGGAACGGGAGATTGCATCATGGATGTGCAGCCGACAAATCTCGCGGCAACTGTGTGATGCCATCATGTCAATATGGACCAAACTCCTGAGGAATGCTTCCAGCACCTTGTTGAATCTATGTAACGAAGAATTGGGGCAGTTCTGAAGGCAAAAGGGGGTCCAACCCGTTACTAGCATGGGGTACCTAATAAAGTGGCCGGTGAGTGTATATACAGTCCCAGGAGGGAAGTTTCACAGATAGTTTAAATAAAGAAGGAAACATCTTTAAGCGTTAACAGAATTTATTCCAGCCATGTTTAATAAAATCACTGATATAAGTACAAACTTCAGAGGAATCAAACCTAGAACTTTTTTGCTGCAAGGCAACAGCACTACCGACTGCTCCACCGTGCACCCAAAAACAAAACATGTGAAAAGGAAATGGATTACTCCGGTACTAAAAAAATAACTCTGTTACTAAAGCAGTTATTATGTAATGCAGTTACTCCCAAAACTGGTTATAATATGGCTTTAACCAATGACCCTAATCACATCAGCCTATTTCGTAGAGTAACTGGCCATTGTCATGTTGGGATCAAGGTTTCTAACCCACATGCAGAACACACACGGACTCAGAGGAAAAAGTTCAACAGTTTATTGAAAACACAATGTTAAAAACACAGATCCAGGACTGGTCACAACAGGGTTCTCTGCAGAGAGGGACAGTTCAGTTAGCTGAGATCCAGAAACTATTGCTTGTTGAGTTATGCAGGTCTGTACCTGTTCAGTGATTTAGGCTGAGCGGCAGAGGGAGAGAACCAGGAGGGTCCAGAGGCAGAAGGTAGGCAGAGGGCTAGGCAGAGGCAGGGCTTGACTTCAGACTTAGCAGTGTTCAGATCTGAGTTTCTTCCAGTTCTCTTCTTGAGAGCGGGCAGGCAGGTTCTGACAGTTTGATCTTCCAAGGTTCTTCTGAGATCAGACGGGCTGGTTTCAGCTGAGAAACTCTTCCAGAGTTCCAGGATTCAGTCAGGTTCTTCCTAGGAAGCAGATAGGACAAAACTGGTTAGGTTCAGGTTTTCAGGGGAGTCAGAAAATCAGACAGGTTGGTTGGCTCAGGCTTGCTAACCGTAACTGGCTTAACACTCTGTCACTGGAGTGTTGCTCTGCCACTGCTTAAATGCTGGTCTCCTGATGAGCAAACGAGCCGCAGGTTGGGTAGTCAGCTTCGGCTCCAGGAGACCTAGGGCGCGCCCTCTGCTGGAGAAAGGTGGACAGACCTCCAGATCCCAACAGCCATGCCTTCATGCTGAGAAAGCATCTGGTGAAAGTGCAGAGGAAGGACTTGTTAAACAGAAAAACACATCCAACAGAAGCAGAACCTTTTTCAGCATCTTCTGTGGCCAACTGGGGGTGTGTGCAGTGATGCAAACAAAGTTCAGTTTGTCTTATATTTTTCAGGAGGGCTTTTGGATGTGGAGTGACGGTGCAAAGTTTGGCTTTGCTCCCTGGGATAAAAACCAACCAAACAACTCTGGTGGAGAGGAAAACTGTATGGAAATCAGTAAGTAATAATTACTAAAACTGTTGTAGATGCTTTTATATTTTTGTAAGGTCTCCGTATCCTTCATTTCACTTGCTGCTCATAAATCTGTTACTTATCAAATCATTATAAATCTTAAGGGCTGGGTATCCTCCCCGCAGCAGTGTGTTGCAGTGAGCTTGTCGCAGATATTTTTGATTTATGCCCAATATTGAAGCGTGGTCTGCGCTGTGTTATTCCACGCCACAATGCAAAGAGGGACAATCACCAACTAGCTGTGGGTCTAGATACGGTGGTGAGGAAGTGGGGACAAGGGACATGAGGGCAAAAAAGAGCGGGCGATCCGCGCACCTCGCTTCTAGGTGGTCCATCTTCACGAGTCATTTTCCACAATGGCGGTCATACAAACTAAACAAGCCGGTCAGGTACCAAACAGGAAATACGCATAGTGTAGAGCAGACGAAGATTTGACCAATCAGATGCCTCCTTTCCATCTAGAGAGTTGCATCAGAGTGTTTGCGGAAGGGGCGGGGCATATTTGCATTCACTGTGAAACACACGCAGTTAAACTGGTTTCTGAGTTCAAATCAGCCTTTATAGCTTGATATTTTGTAACATTAAGGATAGATAATGAAGGAGTTTTTACAAAGATCATGATGTTGTTTTTTTGTATCTTTACAGGGGGGGATTATTTGAATGACGAAAAATGCGCCAAAAACCTTCCCTTCATCTGTGCTATATTCCTCTGACCTTCTTCTTCTTGTGATTTCTTGCTGATGATGTCGCTTCCAACTGGATGTAAAGCTTTGACAACATAGCTGCTGGACAACTACAAGATCATAATTTCCTATCCTTCAATTTGATTACTTTAATAAACATTTGGCTTTCATTTTTTCTCATCCATTGTTTGAATTTTTGCTATAACAAAGGAGTTAGTTTGAGTGGTAAAAAATAAGCCCGCTAAGAATCAACCTAAATACCAGCTCTAATTTACACTAAAAAACTGATCAATGAATTAAAAATAAATAAAATGAAAAACTGAAATACAACTTCTTCAGATTTCAGACTCTCAACCTTCTGTTTACAAATATATTATTAGTGTCACAAATGTTTTTGTCCTCATTAACCCCTTTTAAATGAATGTCTGACATTTTTGAAATACAGACTTTCATTTCTTTAAGCTGATCAGTTTCTCAGAGCTTCTTATGTTTTTATGTCAGAGTTAGAACCCCGGCTGTGGGCTGTTGAACATGAAGGAGTTAGAGTAGACCCTCTTTTTTTTATTATTTTGTCTTATTCAACAATGCACATTTAGCAACATGTCAGCTTAAAGCATCAACGTAAATATGCCAGAATTAGCACAACAGCTAATTTGCATTTACTGTCCCAAGGCAGGTACTGTAAAAACAAGACACTATGGGAGAAAACAGAGTGGACACAAACATAAGATGCCAATAACATCAAATCTAAATAAACTTATGTTAAAAGACCCAAGGAAACATATCAATTCACCGTGAACACATGTGTGGTTAGTTTTCAACCAATGTGTCATAATTGGTTTAAGCGATCTGACCCACATGCAGAGATCCACTCAGAGACCAATGGAAAAAGTTTAAGAGGTTTATTGTATGTTGATGAAACACAGAAGTAGGAGCTGGAACTCCGTGGACTGGTGAACCTGAACCGGAAAGTTTGAAGGTGAGGTCACAGTGATCAGTTCAAGGACCGTAGGAAAATTGACTGAGGCTTGAATATAGCTGGAGAGAAACTCACGTTTGAGGGGGCTCTTGTTAATCCTTGAATCCAGTTTGTGGGGAATTAATCCAGAGGAGAGTGAACTCGGAGAGTGGACAGGTAGACATTACGTTGGAGTAAAGGAGCCGGACTGTCACTTGGTTTTCTGATGAGGACTTGAACAGATCATGTGGAGGTTTACCCCCGATCAGGGGGAGAAGGTCCAGTTTATCCAGTTACACAGGGAAGACTTCCTGCCGAAGAGCAAAGACAAAAAACAAGATTACACTCAGTCATGTCATGTCAGCTTGGCTATAGTACCCAAAACTGGCAAACACTCTGGCATCGAGGTAGTGACAGCCCACTGCTCAAATATCCCTCCGGTAATGATCCAACGAGCCGCAGGTGTGCAGGGAGGCCCAATGAGGAACAGGGCACCAGGGTGGTGGAGAGAGAAAAACACAAAAACAACCCACACAAATTGGATTCCTAACACAATGTTTCAAGGAGAATTTGATACTTATGTAGGTTGCACAGCCCCTAATATGAGCTGGCAATGTTTCCCTTCACGGTGCTCCTCTGATGGATGCAACCATTTGGCCAAATTTGGTCCTATGCCGCTGAACATCCCAGGGCTATAACTAGAAGAGACTGTAATCAGTATAAATTGCAAAGCAACAAATCCTCTTCTTTCTGTAACTTTGTATCATTCACCAGGTCCTTACTCCGAATTTTTAGACGAGTTTACAAAGTTCCTATCTGATTTAGTGTTGAATACTGACAGGGTCACCATAGTGGGGGATTTTAACATCCATGCTGACATTAAAGGTGATGGCTTAAATGCAGCTTTTAATGGTATCTTAGACACGATTAGCTTTGTTCAAGTATGAGTAGTTCCACACATTCTCATATTCATACTTTCGACTCTGTACTGACATATTGCATTAAATGGGAAAAAAATAACAGCATTTGCTCACAATCCTGTCCTCTCTCAGAACTTTTTAAAACCTTCAGAATTACTTTAGTTTAGCTTATCATTACTAGATAATGCAGTTCTAAATTTTAAAGGTTCTGGTTCACATTGTCTGTTCTCTGTGTTGTTCAGTGGTGCTGCAGAGGGCAAAGGTTAAGTTTATACCCCTTCACATGTTTATGATTTTGTTGATAGGTTACTAGTTCTTTGGATACTGCCTTAAAAAAGGTAGCTACTGTGAACAAGAAAACCTTTAAAAATATAAAGCTGGCTCCCTCTCTCTGCTGGTTTGATGCAGAGCTGTGCACTCTGAATCAAAAGGCTAGGAAACTGCAGAGAAAGTGGGACTGTACATATCTGCGGGAATCCTACCTGGTCTGGAAAAATGTTTTACTGTTGTATAAGATGATCCTTCGAACAAGGGAGACCAGCATATTTCTCCTCATTAATAGAGGAGAATAAGAATAATCCTAGATGTCTTTTTAATACACTTGCCAAACTCACCCAGAGCCATAGCTCTGTTGAACCATCCATGATTTAGTGTTCTACAGTCACACATCATAGCCCTAAGAGTTCCCTTAAGTGGCATATTCTTCAAATATATTCTTTTGTTGAATGTAACAGAGAGTGAAAAGGTTGTGGCAAATGTTGCCCTGATTTGAGTTAGAATTTGCAGTTTTCAAACGCTTCTACCCAGGCCTGCAAGACTAGCTGAGTGAATGAAATTTGACCTGCATTTGGGGCCATGATTTTAATGCTAATGAAGTGTGAAACTCCTATTTGTTTACTACAGCAAAAGCAAAGCTGTCTTCCATACAACTACTGTGGAACTGCATCTGACTACCAGCTTTCTTGAAGCAAAGTTTGAACCGTAAAAAGTTGTAAAAACAAGGTCAGAACAAACCTTTAGAAGATGATCAACTGAACGTTGAATGTGGCCTGGAGTAAAACTGGGAACAGGATTCTGTCAACATGTCCTACTGTTAGCTGATTTGGCGCCTCAGCTTTCCTTATGGAGCGGTAGCAGGGAGCTCTCACTGTGAGCTCATTTGCCCCAGCTTTCCTTGAGAATTGTTTCAAAAAGAAGCATCCAAACAGTGACATACCCGATGTTACAAATTTAACACATGAATAATGTAAGATGACAGCCAAGGCTACTTAAAGCTAGCAAAGCATTAGCAACTTACCTTAAAAATCCCACAAATAGGGCGACAAATAAAACTTGAAACCTTTTTCAAGTTTAGTCATGGGTATTTTTCTGGCCAGTCGGACAATCCTACCAACATCATTTCTGCTGAGTTTTTGCAACTCCAAGATGAAATGTGTAAATTATTTCCCAGACTCTGCCATATTATGCACTTTCAACAACGACCGGAAGAAGAATTGCATCCTTGATTAAATGCAGAAGTGTGATGTGTGTATGGCAGGGGTCACTAAAAGATGGACGGAAAAGTTAGAAGTGTTAAACTAAATAGAGGGAAATATGAATTCTAGAAAGAGCTTACTTGGAGTTTGGGTTTTATCTGCCAGGGGCGAGGTTGAGTTGAGCCTTGGAAATTCAGTGAGAGTCTTGGACGGACTTTGTCGTGGAAACAAAGGAATCCAGGTAAGCACAAAGGAAAGTGGATCCAGTTTGAATGGAGCAGTAACTTTAGAGGTGCTCTGGGCTTCTAGCAGGGAAAAGCACCACAAGCTTCACTTTGAGCTTTATAGATGTCTGAAGAACTCAGAAGGTGTCTTATAAGCTTGAACCTCTGGAACATTTGTCCTAAGACAAACAAGGAATAGAGAACTTGTTGAAGAAGTTTCTAGGGAAGAAAACTCAGAAATTCAGGCAGCCAAACATTTACCACAAAGGTTAACAATCTGGCAATGGAGAGCGGGCAGGATGCTCCTTAAGTAGCCCACTGCTTGATGGGGAACAGGTGAAACCAATCAATCTGCCGCTGGCGGGGGAAGTGCTTGAGGAAGAATCCTATCCCAGTCAGAAAGACTCAAATCAACAGTAAGGCAAATAATAAGTGCAAAACCTTTGGAGAAGTGTCCCAATATTGCAAAAGACTCAATGATTGTAAAAAAAATAAGAATTTTGTACTTTTCATGGTATAAGTCATCAATTGTAGGGCTCAGACAAAAAAGAAAATTGAAAATATCAAAATAATAGTGAAAGCTGCAGAAAAGTACCTTGAGGTGAAAAATTTAAACTGAGAAACAGTTGAAAGTATGATGGGAAAACAAGTAGGACCATAAGAAACTGGCAGAGTGACGATAACATAAAGACAAATATAGAAATAATGAGGACGAATTTGATTAAGTATTTGTCATTTATTATGTTAGGTTAACTTAAACAGTTCCCAAATATATATATATATATATTTACTTTCTTTCTATTTTCTGGGGACGAGTCTTGCTTCCTGTTTAATTGCAAATCAGTTGGTGGTGGCAATGCACTACAACTAGTTTGCCAACCACCATAAAATTCTACAAGACAAAGAGGTGGTTAAGGAGGACCTCTGGTAACCTGACTCTGGAAACCTTCTGTTGAAGTAATTTTGGGAAGGGGCAAAAATACTGGTTAGCTGATTGGCCTATGTTGGTGATAGATGGGCCAAATAAACCAATCAGATCAACGAAGCATACAACGCACTAACAGAGTTTCACTAATTTTAAGAGGAGCCAATTGTTAGATCAAACTCTTGCCAAAACCAGTTGGGGGAGAAGAGCAAAACATCTTTTCCTCTGAGAAAGCCTCCAGAGCAGTGTTTTGCTCTTCTTTCAGTGAAGAAATACTCTGTAATCCCGATAAAACTTGCTCGATAGCCACGCTTAACGCTAGTTTCATCGGGCTGAAGCCGCCATGTTCTTTAGACTGAACTGTCGCGCTTCGCTAAGGCCACACCTCAACCCGCCTCAAAGCCAACGCTGATTGGACGCTCATTTGGTGAATGGATCCAAATTTTTTTCTAACGGAGAGTCTCCAGACTGATTAGCGAGTGAAACCTTGAAGCTCGCGAGATCAGGATGGTCTCACGAGGCTGGACCACTGGAGGATAAGCTGAAAACCCGTTAGAAGGAAACTCCCAGACCTCAACAAACGATTGCAGTGAACTGTTTAATACATATGTTACAGCTCAGCAATGCATTTAAGGCACCAACCTTTTCTTATTAGGATTGTGCTTCATATACGCTATTTGTGTGGACGAAATTGATAATTTTTTACTGGTCTATATTGTCTATAGAAAAGTTAGTCTAGAGTCATAGAGAGAGGTGAGGATAGGGAATGCTGCTTTTTTCTTTCAGACAGTAGTTTGTTGTTGCAACATCCAGGCTGCTACAGTTCACTAAAAGGTTGCATTGTGAAAATTGGAGATTGCTGTTTGGTGTGTTTTTAACAGCCATGACATAGCAGAAATGCCTGCAGCTTCTTGAATGCCACTTCACATCTTGGTAGCATCTCTGAGTTCTCCTCCACTTGCTTGTAAGATACTTCCAGCACCACATTTACTGTATTTGTGTTCTGCCTGTGTTGGCTAGTATATCCGAAACCTTGGTTACTGTGTAAAACCCGCAAACTGAAACCTTTCAAAACATTTAATTCCCCTAAAAGATTATAGAATTTTGTGCAACTTAGTGATAACCAAATGATATGACCTTAGAGGTAATCATTTGTATTAATAGATCTAAAACTTCAACACTAATTTATATTTAGCCAATTTGTTTCCCCACAATAGCCCCCTTTATTTGATATTTAAATAGGGCTGTGTAGAGTTGTATGCCTTCTGTGCAGAGCCTTGGATGTGACATAGATTACAGAAGCCCTTGCCTGACATGTCTTAAAATCGGCCACAGCAATCCATGTTGACAGCTGTGAGATGAAAACACACATGTATCTCTGCCTTATTCCTATTCCCCTGCAGTCCTACTCTCCAGGGTCAGAAGATTTGATTCAGGACTCTGAAATGAGCCCATGAAAACCTAATGAGCAAACGAAGCGAAAGCCTTTCAAGACGCAGAGCGGAGAAGGGGGTGCGAGGATTTTGTGCTCTCCTCAATCCTACGGCACAATCCAAAGTAAAGAATCCTTTACTTTTCTTTCTCTTCACTCATCGCTCAAAACCGCTGCTTCTACCCTAAAAAAGCAGCAATGTTGTTCTCTGTGAAATTCCTCATAACGTAGCACAATTGCTCATTTTATTTGTGGCTTAATCTATGTCACATGTCTTACATAAGGACCCAAATTCATTGTATGGAAAGACAAGCAGGAATATATTATGCATAAATGAGCAGTGGTCAGGGTTAATAAGAGGCTTTTCTTCAGCATAAAATTACTTCAGGACATGAGAAGCTATAGCTCTAACTGCCAATGATTCCCTGGAGGGATGTTGCAGCTTCATTGAACAGGACTAAGGGTCCATTGTTGCCAGAAACCATTACCCACTCAGGCTGCTCCAGTGTCATGGAGCCTCCACCATGGAAATGAAATCAGTAAAATGGAAAGTAATTTGATTGACTCCAATGAGACCTGATCCGACCTCCGTGGCCTGGTTATCCTGCACAGACCCTCACATTTGACAGTGAGTTTTAATTACCTGTGGATAATCAACCATCGCAGTAGCAGAGAGAGAAAACATGTGAAATTATGGGTGATTTTAGACTCGATAGTGGCAAGAGCATTGACATGACAGGAGGGCTAAGGAGGTCAAAATAAGGAAAGATATATATATATATATATATTTTTTTTTTTTTTATCATATAATCATATGATATATATATATATATATATATATATATATATATATATATATATATATATATATATAGCTAACTGTACCATTATATTTGAAATTTGTAACATAAAATAATTAAATGCGCCATCAGTCAATGAAATACACCTTTTTAGTTATAATATTAAATAACGATATAACTTTGTTTTAAATTAATTATTTCTTATATACCTTTCACAATGTTACACAATATTTACTGAACTCATAAAATGATTTAACCTATCAATTAAACCCATCAAACTGGGTGGAACTACAGACACTTCCATAGAGACATCTGATTGGCTGCTTCTCATAAGATAAGATAACTTCTTCCTGGGTTTCATAGTGCTTATTCATAACAAATATTGTCTTAATAAGACAAACAGGTCAAATTCAAATCAAACTAATTCCAGTTGATTATAATGGCAGATAATCATCCAGTTATTATGATATGAAACGCGTTATAAATTCTTCATCAATTCATCGGTGCAGACAAACTGTCTGCATGGTGCAGTATGAGATTACAGGTGCACCTTTTATCCTGAGTTTTTCTTTCAGAGCCTTGAACACTTAAAGCAACCAAACTGATGCTCTCTTCCAAAAAATGGCTAATGTTCAAAGGGGTGCATTGCTGTGTTTTATGCATCAGAATTCTGCACAGTTACAACTTTGAGAGACTTTTCCTAAAATTTTAAAGCTAAAGCAAATAAAATGTTCAATAAGGAAGAAGGTAGTGACATGATTTCTGCCAGTGCTGCTCAAGAAGTTAGAAAGAAAAGTCAGTGATGCTGAGAAATACTTTTTTTAGGGGGATTTTCAGACTTGGCACAGAAAACTGGGGGACAGAGAGCACATCATGACATCTACTAAAGTCACAGCTGCATTCAGGGTGCATTACAGTTTCTCTAGCTTACACAGAAAGCAGAACTCCAGAAAAAAAATGACATTTATCTTTTCAATCTCGCCTTAACCAATTGGTGTCTGCTACAACAACAGGCATAATTTAACCTAGATTACTTTAAATTTCCTGCTATTGAATGGAGAGAAAAACAGAAGTAGTTGTCTTTGGTGCAGAATCTTAAAAAAAGAAGCTGGATGATATTAAATTGGACTCCTATTTAACTTCAAATTTCTTGGTGTTATTGTCGTTCAAGGTTTTCGATTTAAATTTCCTTTGTTCATCTCTAAAATGTTGCACAAATTAGTAATACCCTGTCCAGGGCTGATGCAGAGAATGTTCTCCATGCATTTGCTACTTCAAGTCTGGACTATTTTAACTCTGTATTATAAGCTGATTCAAAATGCTGAGTTCTAATAAAGCAGCGGTCCCTAACCACCGGGCCACGGACCGGTACCGGTGGTGTGTCATTGTCTCCGATTACGCCTAGATGGGACCGGCTTGTTGCTTTATTTTTATGCTGTTTGTATGTGGTTTTATGCAAGTCGTATAATTTTACTTGATCGTATTTACACCAACAAAACCCCCCACCCCACCCCACCCCCGCCCCGGCTGGTCCGTGAAAATATTGTCTGACATAAAGCGGTCCGTGGTACAAAAAAGGTTGGGGACCGCTGTGATAAAGATTAAAAAGAGATCCTATTCCTTATTTAGCTTCCCTTGCCTTCAAGCTAAATCCAGAATAATATTTAAAATCTAATTTCTAACATATAAAGCCCTAAATAACTAAGCTCCATCTTATATCAGAGATATGATTGTTCCTTGTGTTCCTAACAGAGCACTTTGCTCTCAGTCTGCAGGTTAACTGCGGTTCCTCAAATCTCTACAAGATCTACCTAGAGACTGCATCCATTGACTGCATGCAATCTGCTTTTTTTTTTATCGCTGTATCTGACCAGGTTCTGACTAGTTGTCACACCATCCTGGATTAAATACATAAACTGGCCTGCTGCCATCAATGACTTCAATTATAAATGATAGTGTTGAACCTGTTTTTTAGTGTTTAGTTCTGTTTCTCTCCTAGAAACCTCTCAGTTTCGCTTTTACTGTTACTAACTCTCTTTCATCTCTTTGAGATGAAAACTGGCTCAATGCTCATCTGCTCCACTGTTTCATTACTAGACAGAGCCGACTATGGAGCTAGTTAATCATTAGCTTTCCTGTTTTCCAGTGCGGTCCTGTTTCTCTGACCGTGACTGGCTGGATGTGCTCTCTTCATCCTCTGACATGGGAGCTGGCTAGGAGCTAGCCTGCTTGGCTGTGTGTTTCTGGACGGGCCGCCTTTTACAGCTGCTTTTGTATCTCTGCTTCTGTCTCCTTGAACCCCAGTCGGCTCTCGGCAGAATGGCCGCTCACACTGAGCCTGGTTCTGCTGGAGGTTTCTTCTTCCTGTTAAAGGGAGTTTTTCCTCTCCACTGTCGCCAGCGCATACAAGCACGCTTAGTGTGAGGGATTGCATATTTGAGTCAATGAGTCGATACAATCAACTGGTTTTCCTTAGATAGAAAAACTTTGTATCAATTTGACTGGATGATCTGGTTGAACTGTAAAGTGCCTTGAGATGACAAGTGTTGTGAATTTGGCGCTATAGAAATAAACTGAATTGAATAGAGATAGACAGTATTCATGGTTCAATGCTTCTCTGTTCTGTAGTATAAATGCTTTTCCCCTGAAGGCCCAGCTGTATCAGCTAGGTTTCCTGATATATAAAAAATGTTTTAACTAATCTGTTTGAATGATTTGATTGAATTCTCTCTGTAAAGTGCCTTGACATGTTTGTGAATTTAGCTGAACCATATGTTACCCAAGGAAGCATATTTTCACACATCACAAAAAGCCAAGGCAGATATTTCCGCCCCAAATTATGGATATTTAAGTATTTATATCATTTAAATGCCCTAAAATTACAGTTGTAAATGCTTTTTCCTAACATGTCATCACACTGCACATCTTATTCTGTCTCCTGCAGAACTTGTAGAGCTTTTAGAGTAAAATCAGAAGAGGGGGAATTTTAAAACCTGTATTCAAGTGTCTGCATCTCCCCGCTTTGAGCATTCACAAGCAGCAAAACACCAGAATCACAGCTTTAAAGAAACCAACTTCAGGGAGGAGAAAAGGGGAATCTCCTTCCCCAGCCCAATATTGCCTACAGAGGATTTTCATATGTGATGTCTGTGAACATCATGAATTATGCATGATTTTTTTTTTAAAGGTTGTATTGCTTGCAGTTGCTACACATCATGGAAGATTGTAAAATAATGCAAAATGTTTACATAAATACGTCTGGATGCATGCATGGGCTGCAGCTTTTTCTAACAGTGTCACATTAAAGCTATTTATTTGAGAAGTTTGTAACTTTCTTTATAAGCTAATCTCAGATCTGTTAGTTCCAAAGTAAATGGACCAAATAGATGTAATGTTCTGTGTTTTAACAATCCACAAAGCAAACCGATAAAAAAAAAAAACTGGACTGTGGAGGCTGTGGTGACTTGATAAACCAAAAATTTGAACAAATTGGAGACCAGAAAGCATGTCAGGAAGCATGTTAGTGATTGTCTGTGTCTGGATCAGTCTCCTGCTCACTCAGTGCATGGATGGTGGGTTGGTTGGTGGTAAGAGTGGGAGACACTCAGCTCCTGTTACTGCATTGATTAGTATGTAAGTTCACCTTTCTTATCCTTGGGCTTGGAAATTAAGTGTGGAAGTAAATGTGTCCCAATATTCTGATTAAAATGGATTAATAGAGATACTTTTTTAAATTAGGCAGCCTTTATTTTTAAAAATAACATAAAAAATAAATAATCTAAACTGGATTTTTTTTGCCTAATGCATAAAACCGAAAATAAATAATCCCAGCTGCATTTTGCATAAATAATCCCAACTACAACTCCCAAAGGGGATTGGTTAAATACAGAGTTAAATTTCTCCATTGTGAGATCAATAAAGTTAAATAATTATTATGATTATGATTATTACACTCACCGGCCACTTTATTAGGTACCCCATGCTAGTAACGGGTTAGACCCCCTTTTGCCTTCAGAACTGCCTCAATTTTGGTGGCATAGATTCAACAAGGTGCTGGAAGCATTCCTCAGGGAGTTTGGTCCATATTGACATGATGGCATCACACAGTTGTCGCAGATTTGTCGGCTGCACATCCATGATGCGAATCTCCCGCTCCACCACATCCCAAAGATGCTCTATTGATTGAGATCTGGTGACTGTGGAGGCCATTTTGAGTACAGTGAACTCATTGTCATGTTCAAGAAAACCAGTCTGAGATGATTCCAGCTTTTATGACATGGCGCATTATCCTGCTGAAAGTAGCCATCAGAAGTTGGGTACATTGTGGTCATAAAGGGATGGACATGGTCAGCAACAATACTCAGGTAGGCTGTGGCATTGCAACGATGCTCAATTGGTACCAAGGGGCCCAAAGAGTGCCAAGAAAATATTCCCCACACCATGACACCACCACCACCAGCCTGAACCGCTGATACAAGGCAGGATGGATCCATGCTTTCATGTTGTAGACGCCAAATTCTGACCCTACCATCCGAATGTCGCAGCAGAAAATCGAGACTCATCAGACCAGGCAACGCTTTTCCAATCTTCTATTGTCCAATCTCGATGAGCTTGTGCAAATTGTAGCCTCAGTTTCCCTGTTCTTAGCTGAAAGGAGTGGCACCCGTGTGGTCTTCTGCTGCTGTAGCCCATCTGCCTCAAAGTTCGACGTACTGTGCATTCAGAGATGCTCTTCTGCCCACCTTGGTTGTAACGGGTGGTTATTTAAGTCACTGTTGCCCTTCTATCAGCTCTAACCAGTCTGGCCATTCTCCTCTGACCTCTGGCATCAACAAGGCATTTCGCCCACAGAACTGCCGCCACTGGATGTTTTTTCTTTTTCGGACCATTCTCTGTAAAACCCTAGAGATGGTTGTGCGTGAAAATACCAGTAGATCAGTAGCAGTTTCTGAAATACTCTGACCAGCCCTTCTGGCACCAACAATCATGCCACGCTAAAGTCACTCAAATCACCTTTCTTCCCCATACTGATGCTCGGTTTGAACTGCAGGAGATTGTCTTGACCATGTCTACATGCCTAAATGCACTGAGTTGCCGCCATGTGATTGGCTGCTTAGAAATTAAGTGTTAACGAGCAGTGGGACAGGTGTACCTAATAAAGTGGCTGGTGAGTGTATATTCCTGGACCCGTCAATTTATAATTAATTTGAAGTGAAACATATTATAACCTTTAACATTTATTTTTCAAAAGCTGTTCCAGCAAAACGTTATCACAATAAATTTCAAAATGTCATATTTGAAAGTTCAAATGTTTAACCAGAAATGCTTTTTTTTTCTAAATATGATATAGCTACATATACAGTTATGAAATTACTAAGGGATATTTAACATTTGAGTCAACTTAATTTCCGAATAGATCCTCTAGAATGTGTTTTCATCCTATTAGCAAAGAACTAACGAGAAAACTAACTGATCAAAAATTGCCTTTTTGTTTCAAAACAGCAAAAATTGCTCCTTACAATATTTTGAACTCACAAATTCCAGACGTCAATTAATCATTTAATTTATAAATTTAGCAGTCTAGGAGAACAAAATGCAGTCAGGATTATTATTATTTTTTTTATTTTATTCATAAGTTTAAAAAAAAAGCTTTATTTTGAAAAGGAAAATGTATTTCTATTAATCTGTGGTAATAAGCGGTACAATTTCTACACAATTGATTTCATGCTTAAGTGCTGTCTTAGCAATGTAAAGCCAAACTTTTTATATAGCGATAGCTTGCCAGAGATGTAAAATCCTTATTCTAATTGGTAGTGAAGTCAAGCAGCTATAGGTACTCTAATGTCATTTTTTTCATTGGTTGTTAAAGTTTGAGGAATTTGCTAACCTTTCTTTGGTAGCTATTTATTAAGACTCCATTGTTTATCATAAGCTGTGTAATGCAGTCACCTTAATCCTCCATGTCCCTTAGATTTCTCATCAGTTATCCTTTTCATAACACATGATTTCAATGTTTTATTCATATTCAGGCCTATAAATCAATGTAAGTCAGCATATAAATGATATGCTGACTTTTCATACACATTGATAATATAAAATTTGAATAAAATTTTATTTCTTATTTTATTCAAAAATATTATCATTTGATATCAGTTGCTTTTTTTGATTAGAGGTAAAAGTTCTGTTTCGGGGGTACAAAAAAAGTTTTAAAATAAATTGGTTTGCTGTCTAAGAAGTCTAGAGTAGGAGATTGCTGATCCTAAACATACAAGTCTTAACTTTAAAGTAATCTAGGAATAAATGAAGAGGAAGGAAGATGGAAAATTATGTCATTTCCATTTGAATCAATAACATATTTAAAATAAAAGAGATTAAATTGAACTGAATTTATTAAACTTAACATAACTGAATTGATTTGATTCGAACTGAATTAAGTTTAATTGTATAATTTTGAATTATATTGAGTTTAATTGAATATATTAGATTTTCATTGAATGTGTACAGTATGAAATAAATAGAAAAAAATGTGATTGAAATGAATATAATTTGTTTGGTTTGATTTCAGTGGAGATTCAATAAAATGAAACTGATTTGAATGCCAGAAAACAAGCGCTATCCGACCATTTCAATGTAAAAAAAATAAAAATGCATTCTGAGATGCACATTTAAAGGACTGACACTGACATCTGCATATTTGGTCTGCTTTTCTTTACTGCAAATTAATAAAGTTCTATCTTTTAATCGTAACATTGACTGCTGGTTTAATTTATATTCCGGTTTTATCTTACACAGAATGATAAATTATTCTTACATAAGAAAATCTTAAATCCAATTTAGTATACAGACAAAGCAGAATCCATTTGATAGAGGAAAATGCTGCTTGTCCTCTTCACGGCCTCTGCTGCCATCGTGTGGTCACTGGTGGACTTACATCGAAATCTTAAAGTCACAAATTATTTCAGTATTGAGAATATAACAGCTTTATGATGTGTATCATTTGATAAGAGCGTTAACATACCAAAGATGATTAGATGCTTTGCCGTTCAGAGAGAACAAATAAATATCACCTAAAAGGCTTGACAATAGTCATTTTCACTGCAACAGAAATGTTGGACATAAGGAGGCAATTATTATCTATGCAGATTTGTCCTTTTTTTCCCTTACAGGGCACTTGTGAACAAACTTAAACATTTTTATGAAGAATTTTTAATTTTTAAAAGGAAGATACATATTGATCTCATCCCAGACATGTTTGTTTGCCTGACATTTCATTGACTTATATTTATTTTACCTTACCAAATTCAGGTCCTTACCCATACCAATATAACTAACCCTAACCTGACATAAATTCACATCTTAGTCCTAGTCCTGCACCCAATCCAAAGAAGAGGACTTTACCATATGGGGAAAAGTTGAATATCCCCATAAATACTGGTAAGCCCCCATTATGCATAATGTTTCACAAAACATTACCCCTGCATTATAGGTAAAGCAAAAATAACATAACATGACTGATATTAAAAAAATATGTATCAGTCAATCATAACCTGAATAAATAAGAAAAACAAAACAATAAAAAAATCAGAAGGGTTTTAATAACCCTATATATGCCAGAGTATCTTAATTAAATTAGATTACAGATGTTGACTAGGCCATTTAAAAGCTTTTATTTATTTAAATATACTTTGAATTGTGTTTTACATATTTATCCTGCTGTATTGTATAGCTTAAAGGTATAGTGCAGATGTTCTTTTTCCAGGTGGATCTTCAAAATAAGTGGTCCTCCAAATTGTCCATCATTCTGTTGATATGTTTAAGTAAGTCCGTCCTATTTGCTCGTCAAATCTTCTTTCGGTTTGGAGCGATGGTAACAGCAACTTTTAAACAGAGCGTGCACGCAGGAGAAATGGGCTTGTGCACATCTCTCGCACGCATTTCATGGGTGTTTGTTGTGCATGTGCTTCTTTTTTAATTTTTTAGTAGAGAGTGGGCGGATCTTTTTAAAAAAATTTGCAAAAATCCTCCACTATACCTTTAAGGTGGCGAACTGATAACAGTTTTTTGTTTTAGTCATTGTTTTCCAGTTCATGGATCCATCAGCCAGGCTTGTCCAACCGTTACTTTTTTGATTACACTTTATATTGTTTGCTTCTTTAAAAAAAGATAGACATTCAATTAAATTAAATTCATTTTATTTATATAGCGCCAATTCACAACACATGTCATCTCAAGGCACAATTCACCACATCATACAGTCAAATTGATTCATAGTTTTAGTAGCTTAAGGAAAACCAGTTGATTGTACTCCACCTCAGCCGGGACTTGAATGCAATCCCTCACACTAAGCACAATGCTTTGTAGCGACAGTGGAGAGGAAAAACTCCCTTTTACACAGGAAGAAACCACCAGGAGAGAACCAGGCTCAGTGTGTGAGCAGCCTCATCTGACTGGGGTTCATATATATATATTTATTTATATAACATCAATTTATAAGTCATGTCATCTTAAGGCACTTTACAGAGACAATTCAACTAGAACATACAGTCTGATTGGTTCAACGTTCAAATTTCGATACTGCCTCATAAGTATGAGTTAGCCGTCGATGTATAATAAGATACAATTAGGATACAGTTGTTGCGAGTATGGGGCGATTCGGGGGACTGAGAAGTAGTGTTGTGCTTGTAATGTATAGTATAGTGCTTGTAAAGCATAGGTAAAGTAATCATACTTTTTCACTTTTTAACATCACAATTGCTTTGTGTTAAATATATTAGATAATCAGTTTCTAGCATGTGGAACAAACCAAAGGAAACTAAAATAAGCTTATTGGAAAACATGACATTAATACAACAAATTATATTTTGTTATACTATTAGTATTATATCACAATTAATTATTGTGATAGTTAATTCATAATTATGAGATATTGCTCTCCTTTTTTATTACAAAGTGGCGGAATCGACATGTAAAATATTTAGTTAGAAAACAAATCCTAAAGCATCTAATTGCTCAGTGTCAGCAGAAGATGCTGAGGACTGAAGCGGAAGATGCGCGCATGCGCAGCAGCCGCTCTCCTCTCCTCTCCTTTAACCGGTCGCCAGTGACCTCAGCGTCCGCAGCGGCGAACAAACTGGACCGAAGGACGAGGCGAAGACGAGACGGGGAGCAATGGCGGCGATTTTCGGGAAGATTTTCGTGGGCATTTACGTGGAGATAAAGCGAAGCGACGGTACGTGGCTGGCCCCCCCACAGACACGCGCGCGCCCAAACACACACACACACACACACACACAGAGGAGGAGTGGCGCGTGCGGCAGCAACGGCTCCTTTGCTAGCTAACCAGCTGTCACATCCACATCCCCAATAAGTCTTTATGTTGTAGCGCTGAGAGGCTCCGCGATGTGCAGCAGAAACCCAGCTGTTGCAGTCCTGCTCTCCGTACCGCCGCCTGCAGTGAAGCCGGTAGGCCGTGGGTCAGCAGGCGGGCAGCCAGGCGGGCGGGTCCGTCCACCTGTCCGGCTGTGGCCGTGATGAACCAGCCCTCCTTCCTCCGGATCATGGTAGAAAGCCTCATCCGGAGCTGGAAGGGCTACATGCAGCGCTCTGCTCTGCAGCAGACAGTGGCCTGGATCTGGGGGCTGGAGGATGGCTGCATGGGCCTCTCCCCTTTCACTTCATTATTCCTCCCCAACATGGTGCATGTATGGAGAAGGACAGCTGTTCCCTGCTGGGACTGTTTCTCCTCCCTATGATGCATCAATAAAGGCCAGTCATCCTACTTTAGGGCAGCTGATTAGTTTGAGAAGCAGGGAAAATGGTCACACTAACCACACCCATTGGCTCTATGGTGATTATTAATGCTTTATAGTGAAACATTTCCACCCAATACTGCCGTTGGAATCCAGGAAGAGACCTTATTACCTTGGTAACATGCAAAATATATGGATGTTCTTCATTTTAATGTCAATGTAATAACAAGAAACGCCAACTTACCCAAATATATCAAGAACAAAGTGAGTGAAAGAGTGAAAGAAACAAGTTTTTTTTGGTACAACATAACCTTAGAGACATTAATACTGATACTGGCACTTGGTTTATTAACGTTTGAACTTTACTTTTGAACTTTTCAATTAGCTTTATACCCTTTTTCAACTTAATTTACACATTGCAAAAAATCTAAATCTAAATAGATCATTTTTTTTCTTTAAAATAAGTTGAATTTAGGCGATAAGTGAGACGCTTTGCCAGTAGAACAAGACAATTTATATTAAAAATAAGATAAAAAACAATTTCATTGTCTTATTTCAAGTGCATATTATCTAATTATCTTACTTTAAGAGGAAAACTACCCATTCTATTTGCAAATAATCTTATTTACCTGCTCAAATTGAGGGGAAATACACTCAATTTAGTAATTTTTTATAATTTCTAGATAGTTTTTTGAGTGCAGTAGGTAATATATCATTTAAGGGCTTAGCTTATTGGTCAAATGCCAAAATAAGATGTCCAGCCATGTAGCAGGATCTTTTCTGAATGGCTGGATACAGATCTTGTGCTTCTAGACCTCACTGAGGGACACCATTTGTAAGGGATATACAAGTGATCAAAAACAGGAACTTGTCCTATAAAGGGTTAATAAATATAATCATAATTTCTGTTAAAATGGTGACTGGTTCTGTAATGAGCAGAGCATGTCAGAGCAGGTTTCACCTTTGTTTGCATCCTCCCTGCAGGCCGAATACACCAGGCTATGGTCACATCCCTGCATGAAGACAACGAGAGTGTGACGGTGGAGTGGATCGAGAACGGGGACACTAAAGGGAAGGAGGTACAGTTAATCGTCACTATCTGACTCTGAAGGTTTCCATTCATTTTCATCTACAAGTCAATCCCCTGACCCTCTCTTCTGCGGTTAAGTTACTGTCCTATAAGATCTGCTGGGGGATTTCCTCTCAATTTCACTTGCAAGTGTATATCTACCCATCCACCCCTTAAACTGTGTGTTTGTTATAACTTTGAATGATCACAAAGCAGGAATGACAAAAGCCTCTAACGTGAAATTTAATTAAATTCAGTTTATTTCCTATAGTGCCAAATCACTACACATGTCATCTCAAGGCACTTTTACAGTTCACCAGATCATACAGTCAAATTGGATTTAAAGTTTTCTATCTAATGAAAACCAGTTGATTGCATCAACTCATTGACTCAAAGGCAATCCTCACACTAAGCATGCTTGTAGCTTACAGTGGAGAGGAAAACTCCCTTTTAACAAGAAGAAACCTCCAGCAGAAACCGTGCCTCAGATGTGAGCGGAACATCTAAGCCGAGGCCGGCTGGGGTTCAAGGAGACAGAAGCAGAGATACAAAAAGAAGCATAGATGCAAAAGGCAACTGTCAACCAGTTCGCCCTTCCAGGAAACACACAACCAGGCAGACGAGCTTAGAGCCAGCTCCCATGTCAGAGGATGAAGAGAGAACATCCAGCCAGTCACACACTGCAAATACAATCTAAAAATGAGCAAAAATTAAATGTATTTACCCTTAATTTGAGGAGGTAAATAAGATAATTTGCCAATGGAATGAATATTATTACTCTTAAAATAAGATAATTATATAATATGCACTTGAGATTAGACAATGCAATTGTTTTTTTCTTATTTTAAATGTAATTTGTCCTGTTCCATTGGCAAAGTGTCTCACTTACCTCCTCAATTTCAGAATAAATGCACGTACAGCAAGAGGCCCTGATATTATGCAGATACAGAATATTTTCATGTGAAAAAAATCCTATCCAAACTTGCAGATCACCTTATTTTTCTGCAAAAATTAAGGGCAAATATATTTATTTTATGAAGAAGCTTCTGCAAAGTTTTTCTTTTCCAGATAAAATCAAGAAAATTATCGTACATAGAAAATTAGGCTGACATTTCCTTTAATGAGCCTAAAAAAGTAAAATAAATCGAAAGGAGCAGCTTTGAAAATAAGGAAGCATTAGGTCTGGAAAAAGAAAGATGTTCAAAAGTGAACGCTATGTTTAGATAATTTGCCACAGTTTATCATCTATGCCCTGGGTCGCCTGCAGAGCTGCTCCTAATCCCATCAGCCTTTGCCACAAGGTGAGACTATCCCGCAGATCCACCAATGAGGAGAAAAGACTCTGGTGCTCTGTGCACCAATCGGTCACTCTTCGACTGCCTTTAAACGCTCCCATGGATGTTTTTGTACCTTTCTAGTTTTACTTAGACTCATGGGTGTTTTATTTTCCCCCCTCAGATCGACCTGGAAAGCATCTTTGCTTTGAATCCAGATGTTGCTCCTGATGAAGAAATACCTCAGAGTCCCGAGGCTCCTGTTCCTCCGTCCAGCGTCACCAAAACCAGCAAAGTTCCCAAGGTCTGATCTTCCTCACTAGCTGCCAACAACCTGATTTAATGCACTGAAAAAAAAAATCTATCTGGAAATATTTAAACATTTCTTAGATGAAGTGTATTTACCCTTAGTTTCAGTAGGTGAATGAGCCACTGGAATGAGTATTTCTACTTTAAGATAAGATAATTAGATAATATGTACTTGAAATAAGACAATATAGTTGTTTTTTCTTATTTTAAATGTAAATTGTCTCGTTCCTTTGGCAAGATGTCTCTTTTACCTCCTCAATCCAAGAACAAATGCACTTATTTGAAGAAAAGAATGACTTATCTAGATTTAGATTTTTTCCAGTGGTAGATATGTAGAAAAAAATATTTGGAGCCTCTAAACATCATCCTGCTATAACTATTATTATTCTCTATTAGAAGTAAAGAAATCTACTCCCTGCCTATGGCTCAGTCTACGCCAGAGCATGTGAACAGAGGGGAGCGCCACCCAATTCCCGCTCACCGCTCAGGAGGATGTTCGCTCTAGGGCTGCAACTAACGATTATTTTAAAAATCGATGAATCGGCCGATTAATTTTTCGATTAATCGATGAATCGGACAAAAAAAAATTTTTATATTAACCTCTTTATTCCAAAATAAACATTTTAGACAGAACAAACAAGCACACAAGTACAGGTTGTTGCTTCATTAACTGTGTACTGGTGCAATATGAAAAAAAATAAATGTTTGTGTTAAAACTACGCAAACTTACATGAGAAATGTAGCTGTACATCCATTAAAATATAGGCTACTTTGTTTCCATAAAGCGCATAAAAAGACATTTTTGTTCTTTTTAAAGCCTAAGGGTCTCTCAAAACAATAGCCCTTATTTCAACAACAAATGAGTTTTTAGACTAGAAGAGTTCTGCCTTTAAGACAGGAAAGTATAGCAGTTAAAGTTGCTACTTGAGAAAATACTGAACCATAGAGATGTGGTTACCCAGACGACCGGTTGGTATTTAAATAAAATATAAACTAGGGGTGCTAAAAACACACATCCTGCAAAGACAGATATTTACATGGAAATGTGGCAGATAAATTTAATTGACATATTACTGATCTTACTGGATGCAAATTTCTGCTTTACTTCCATAAATTGCAGGATCTTCTTTACTTTATCTTTGCCAGAAGATTTAAACTTTAAAAGCCTTGCCCTCTATAATTTGCTAGTTACATTTATTTATAAAAAGAAAAATATAAACGCTGCTTAAGCTAATTCAAATGAAAATTAAAAGTAAAATAAGTAGCCAACCTTTATCACTGTCTGTAACCTACTAACATCGTAAGGAAAGCATCAGATGAGCTACCTGGAGAAACTAACGCTCACGTTTTCCCCACTTTAAAACCACAAACAAAACATGGCCGCCATCCTGCTGGATCAGCTCTCTTCACTGCCATCGGAGGCTCCACTCCTTTTTTCAGGTGCTGCATCATAACAGTGGTGCTTCCGCGGCTATGTTCATTTGTTTTTACAAAAGTTGCATAAGTTACGCACTTTTTTTCAAGCAGTATAAAGCGCAGGTTATTTTAATTATTGTGATCAATTTGCGCCATCAATCTCCGCGCATGCATGCGCGCTATTTATATATATTTGCAGTCTGGACGCTTGAGTGATGCTCATCCCAAGCGCTCTGGACTGCAGCTGAGAGGACTCCTGCGCGGAGCCGGAGAACGTGAGTTGATGGGGGGAGGTTTCCCACGCAGAGTAGGAACCATACATGCTTTCACGCTAAGAGTCTCCAAAGCCGCCAGTGACACCGTGAAAAGTCGCCAGATTTGTCGCTAGTCGCTTTGAAAATATCAGTCGCTGGAGGGCCTCTTGAAAAGTCAAGCAAGCGTAGCGGTATTGCATGTCGCTGAGTTAAGTGGCATATTGCACTTCCGCGGCAGCTGCCCTCATTTCTTCCCCCGCTTTCAGTCAAGTGGGATGTGATGACGACGGCGCGGCGTGGTGACGATTAATCGCTACATAACTAATCAAACCAATGATGAAATTCGTTGCCAACCCTTTTAAAAGTCGATTTTTATCGTGATTTTATCGCATTCGTTGTTGCAGCCCTATATATATATATGTATTGTCTTATTTAACTGGCTGTTAAATTATTGTTTCCCAGCTGAATGTAACACCTCACTCCATCCATGTTTCCACCTGTTTCCCATTTAAATATGCCCATTTATTTTACTAGAATTACATAAATGTTATTTTACAAATTTAAATAATCCAACATTTTTAATTGACGCTGTGAGGTCATCAGAGCAAAGTCTGGAGAGTATAGTTTAAATCCTCGCTCTGGCCTTTGAATTGAAAACTATGGAAGTAAATGTGTGTTACTGGGATTTGAATTTGAGTTCATTGCTTTTATTTTTCTGTAGTTGAGTTAGTGTTAGCTTGCATGACCGGCTCCATCATGCTGGTTGTTTGTACCTTCAGTAATGAGCGTAGCAAGCATTCACGGCTCCGTGACTCAAGAAAACCTAACGGGATTGGCTGGGTGTTTGACGCCACAATCCATTGCTAATGTCTGTGACTCTGAAGTAACCTCTTCCTTTGTACACTGAATTTAGACGTCGAATTTAAGACTGTGAAATAGAGCCAGTTAAATCTCAGGAGGCTGAAAAATATTGAGTTTGAATTTTGAAAGGTTGAATTTTTTTTATATGGAGATTTTTTTAACACTGAAAAATAAATATTGAAAAATGTAATCACTTTGAAATGGTAATGTGAATTTTTAGCTTGAAGAGAAAATAACAAATGAAATTTCAACTGTGTAGAAATAACGACAATGAACTTCTTTTTAGGTCAAAAATGTGTTCTGAATATATTTTAACACTGAAACAGTAAGTATAAACATACAACATTTAAATTGCGACACAGATTTACTTCCATAGAAACTGTCCTGCGCTCCACCATATTTCTTCTGCTCCGCTCCACTCACATGCTCTGGTCTACACAGATAATATTGATATCCTTATTTCTACAAAGACAGACATATGAAGCTTCACCTCTGTGTGTTCAGTTCGCCATCTGTGCTTCTTTACTGACTGTTTGCTCTGCTTTTAATTTTAGACCAAACGGATCACAGCGATACCTAAGCCTGAAAATGCTCCACGGGAGAACAGAGGTTCGTTTGACCCGCTAACCATCTTACCATAGATTTCTATTTGTGATTATTGTTAGAAATGTAGACACATTTTCATTACTGAACTCTGCCTGGTGAACTATACTTTCATAAAGCTTCTGATTAGAGATGCAAGTTATGGATTAATTAATTAATCTAAAGTTGATTGATCCTATTAATCAACTACAGTTAATTGATAAGTGGCCTTTTTTTTTATAATCCCCCGTATTAAGATATTTCCATTAACATTACAGGCTAAATATTGTTTTACAATAGACTGAATGTGAAATAATAATCCTTATCCATTTATTATGCCACTTATTTCAAAAACTGGCGGAATAAACAGATTTTCCTTATAAATCGTTTAAATTCGTAGGGAAACGGCCGTTCCAACCGTTACATTTCCGAAATCTCCGGAGGGGTGCACGACTTTACACGACTAAATAAAGTGTATGGTCGTTTATCACGAGGGCTGGGTTGTTGTGGAGAGCATTATACTTTTAAGCATCACTATAAGGCCTATTTACTGATTTAGAGCCTAATAAAAAAAAAAAAAAAAAGATTTCTGAAGTTGAGAGCACAGCTGCAACCAGCGGAGCTCTGAGGCTAACCACAGCCAGGGCTAACGTTAGCCCGTCTGCAGCAGCCCTCTCTCTGCATGCGCATGTGCAAAGGTCCGCTGGCTCTGATGGAGAGTTTTTTGTTTCATTTGGCAAAATGTTCATTTGATTTTCATTTATCTGACTGTGTTAATTATTATTCCCCCACTGAATGAAAAAAGTCAGAATTTATTATTATCTAGAGACTATTAACATGGGGTGAAATGCAGCTCCAGTGAGAGCATACTTGGCGAGGAAACGAGTCTGTACTCGCGTTCTTGTGAGTTGAGAAACGGCCAGAGTGGAGGATTTTAGAGAATTTTTGAAAAGACCCGCCCTCTCCACTTAAAAAAAAAATGCACATGCACAACCCTGTACCTGCTCCCGAGAGGGAACGCCAATTGTACGCATGGGAGAGCGTGCGCAAGCCCATTTCTCCTCGTGCACACCCCTTTTTAAAAGTTGCTGTTTGCATCACTAAACAAGCTTACTTTCCAAAAGAAGATGTCAGAAGCGAAATTGGGGACGAGCACATAGGACGTCCTTACATAAACATATCAGCAGAATGACTGACAATTAGGAGGACCACATATTTTGATGATCCATCTGGAAAACTAACATCCTCCACTATATCTTTAACCTTACTTACTTGAAATGACAACATTTTTAAGAAAAATGCACACAAATTCTAAATATTCCTATAATCTAAATATTTCTAGTTTTATCGCTCCAATATGAGTCATCACTGTTGATCAGTCGAAAAAATCCTCCAATCCGCTCATATATCCAACTAAAATTAAATGATGCATTTCTAAATGACAGGCTCTGTGCTCTAATGTTAGACGGAAATAAAAAGCTCTTTAGGCGGCAGAGGCCTGAATAAACAGCTTCTATTGAGTAAAGTGGTGGACATGCAAACATGATTAGTTGTTGTTTTGCATCTCAACTAGTGTGAAAATTACATGAAATACAGATTACTTTTAAATACAAGGGCAGAAGCTTGATAAGAAGCTTTTTTTATGTTTTATAAATGCCAAACCAACTCATTCACAATCAATGATCACAGTAAGCTCTCTGCTCTACAGCTGCAGCAGTGGGAACCACCCGGGCCCGTCCCAGTCAGCACAGCCAAGCTGCAGAACCACCTCCGCCCTCCATCACTCCCCAGCAGGCTGTTAAAGAGTCTCTGCTGCAGCAGCAAAACGGTAACACACCCGGTGCTCGGTGGGTTGGAGGCTACGCGGTTCCACGCTGAATCTGAGTGGTGCTCAGCGACAGCGCCCAGCCTGTCTGTTGTTTTCTGATGCGACTTGGTCAGAATGTCATGATGTCATGCTCCCAGTCCCAGACAGCTGTGCTTCATCAAGTCAAAGCCTCTTTCACTGCCTGTGGCTTCATACTGCAGCGCTTGTTTCTCCTTCTACTCTAGCTGCTTTAATCACTATCAGTGGGGGAAAGAAGAAGCTCATTAAAATGCAGCACTTTAGGCTTTTAAATAATTATATACCTGTTGAAATAAAGAGAGGAAAATATTTTTTCTATTAATTTTGGTTTTCAGGATTATTTGCACTTATATTTGGATTATTTATTTAGCTTTTCTTTGCACACTAATTTTAACTAGCATCTAAGGTTCTGTTCCATGTTGAGACTGAAAAAGGTGAGTTTTTGATATTACTAAAAGTATTTTACCAAGATCAAATTTGGTTATATTGTCTATTTTTCAAACATCCAATATTTTCTAGAGTATCGGTATAAAGTTCTTAATAAATGCTAAACCTTCTGACGTCTAGACGTTCTCCTACAACAATAAAGCCTGCATTTAGGCTACCAATTACACTTCCGCTATTTGGATTAGAAATATCCAAGATTAAAAATCTAAGCAAACTGTTTCCACAGATTTCTGATTTTACATCCTACTGTAAAGCACTAATTGAAATGTTAGAAGCGTTTGACTTAAACTGTGGAAATTAGAGTTTATCTTTTTTAAATTTACAACATCAGAAGTTTTTGACATTATTTTTGGAAAATATATTAAGTTAAATATATAATTTCCACAAGGAAGGAAGAAAGGAAGTTTTTTGGAGGGGAAGTTTACACCTAATTTTCCCATCTACACTGACCTTTGTCAGAGGGCTCAGAGGATTGGAATCAGAATTCAGACGGCGATAATTTAAGAGGAGTTTATTGAAAAAACTGCATGCAGCTGCTCATCAGCTGGGGCGGGTCCACTGGATACGCTGCAGGGATGTAGACTCAGATCAGTGACTTCTGAAACAAACGGAACGGCAATGAGCTTGAAAGTCACTAACCTGGTAAGGTTCAGTCTGTGTTTAGAAGAAGGAGTGAAGTCCAGAGAAGCAGAACCTTGAAACTGAGCTGGTACCAGAGATCCAGGAGGGAAGAGGAGCAGCGATCAGCAGCAGCCAGAGCACACAGGGGAAACGAGGGATCCAGGAGGGATTATCAGTAGGGAAATACAGGCAGAGCAGAACCGGGGAGGTCAAAACTCAGAAGTCCGGGCACAGAAACGGGTCAAGATCAGGCAGAACAAACACATACAGAGAAACTCTAGAATTAGACTCGCTGTAAGCTCGAATAATCAGGCACCATGGGCTGAGAACCGATGGGATAAATAGCAGAAGAAACAGGTGGATCTAATCAGAGATAATTAGGAGGAGGAAAGCAGATGAGAGGAGGAGGAGTAAAACCCAGCCTATGGTGGCAACCTTATAATTATTTATAGTAAATTTTAGGGTTTAAAATGTAAAACTTGCTCAAAATACCTAGGAAAATACTCTACCATTGATACTCTACCATTTTTTAAACCAAGGCATACAAAATAAATAACTAACCCAAATATAAGTGCAATATAATCTTGAAATGTAATATAAATCTGAAATCTAAAAATCTTAGCAAGAACACGCAAAAAATATGTTTTTGGTATTAATTAATTAATGCCAGATTACTTGTTGTGACCATTTTGGAGCACATCATTAAAGAATTTGTTTTTTGGCTAAACATTTTTCCATAATCTAATAAACTGCAGACTCATATGATTATATTTCTGAATTACCTGCGTAATCTTTTACCTTTCAGCACGCAGGAAATCCAACTGTGTGAAGGAGGTGGAGAGGCTGCAGGAGCAGAGGGAGAAAAGGCGTCTCCAGCAGCAAGAGCTTAGAGAGAAGAGGGCCCAGGTGAGGATGAAAAAACACACATTTAACAAGTTTTAAATCACTCAGATCTGGAGGAAATAATACGTCTATGGCTGGGAGATATGGCCTAAAAAACCTCAGATTTTTTTATTTCCAATTCAAAGTATATACTTATCCACACATTGTGCATATGAACAATAGACAAAGCAGTATGCTTGAAAATAACACCAGTTAAGCTTTTACCAATATAGACATGTTATACATCCTTAGAAAGCTTAGATTCTCCAAAATTCAACCACCAAGTTAATTTCATGTACACCATGAGCAGCAAAGCACAATTAATAAAGATATAGCAGCGTATTCAATCATAATTTTTAAAATAAAGCTTCGACTTCCTACCTTTAAACCGATCCTGAGGCCACATTATGAATCCAATCTTAGATTGTTTATGTTATATTTGTCCATAAGGGTGTACGGATAAAAAGTAATCCAGCGTTTTTGTTAAAAGAACATTCCAGCTGCCACATCCTTATAGCTACCGCTAACCGCCTTGCTAATTACTCTAGCTTCCGCAATTACGGTTAATGTTTGGTATGTTTGTTTTCATCACCTTCCAGCCTAGGCTTCTAGCTTTTCGGTCATAGCATCTTTATTCATATGTCGGAGCTTATATACGCAACGGCTGAAATAAGAATAATTTCCGTTCCCATTGAGTTCCGTCCCAGTGTTCACGTTGGGACAGACATCTGTGTCTTCAGCAGGCGTAGAGCTAACAGTGGAACTGGTGCAGCGCTGGCAGGCGGCAAGGGCTCAAACATGTATCGCTGGAAGCCTTCTACACCAAACCAAGCTTCTTGTAATTGCAGCGTTTATACAAATAATCGTTGTTTTTATTTGTTTTTTTTTTTGTCTCCCGCAACAAAATAATCAAAATCGATTATTTGTCCAGGCCTAAATACGTCCATTCTTGGTTTTGGTTTCGCCTGCATAGAGAAATTCTGTCTTCTTGAGACAAATACAGGACACCTTGTTGGAGTCTATTCAGGGTTGAATTATCTGGAGGCTAAATATTATTCATTACATCATTTCATTACACATAAAAGATGAAATTTCATTATTCTGTTTTCTTTTTTGTCTCTCTACAGGAGGTTGACGTTAATCTACCAAACTATGAGATTATGTGCATGATCAGAGACTTCAGGGCCAGCCTGGATTACAGACCTCTAACATCCAATGATGCTGTGAGTCAGAACCTCCCACGGCATCCCCTAGTAGATGAAGACCCTCAGGGTTAATCTGGGGAAGATGATGCAGATCGACAGAAGAATAGAGTGGATGGATTAGATGACTGGAGCAGAGCAGAGTGTCGGTCATATCAATACGAATGATTCATTCTTGGTGTCATTTTCTGTTACAGATTGAGGAGCACAGAATCTGTGTGTGCGTTCGTGCACGTCCACTTAATAAAAAAGGTAAGATGGACTCAAAGCACCAGCAGTGCTCACACTAAAAAAGTGTGTAGTTGATAGTTGAAGTCTTTTTCTGTAGCCAACCACTGTCAAGAACACAAGAGAGACGTCATTAGATCCAGGGAGGAGGAAGTGAAGGTCTCATTACATGAAATGTGACCAAGCTGTTTGAGTGAGGTGTTGAGATTCATAGATTGCTTCAGGATATTAATTATGGCACACAGCCACACCAAAATAAAAGCTATACCTGCTGAAAAAAAATGAAAGCAACGTAAAGCATAAGAAATATAATATATATATATATATATATATATATATATATATATGTGTGCACTTATTTTGATCATATTTGGAGTTTAAAATTCATTTGAATATAATGAAATGTTAAAATTCAAAGTTATTTTGAAGAACCGACACCACTGGCTCCTGTCTGCTTTGCTGTGATGCTGTGTATTTACCCCATTTTTAATATGAGGTGGAAAATAACGCATGATCTGCCAATGGAATGAGCATTTTTAACTCTTAAACAAGATAATCGTGATTTTATGCACTGGAAACAAGAGACTGCAGTTGTTGTTGTTTCTTATTTTAAATTTGCATTGTCTTGTTCCAATGGCCAAGTGTGCCTTAGGAAAAACTTTTATTTACATTTTTTGCAGTGTAATACAAGCGGTTTGTTGCTTATTAGCAACAACAGGCTTCAAAGGGTTACTGTATGCTTCCTGAATTACAGCGCAGGAAAAAATATAGTGTGCATATAGTTTTTAATCTAGACTATTTTTTAACTTTTCAACAATTTAAAACCAAAAACTACACCTTCTAATTTATAAAGTCTTTTCCCTCTGGTATCCTTACATACATCCACAAAATAACAGCTTGCTCACCAGTAAGAGTTAACATTGAGCATATGAAGTATGGATATTTAGTTTTCAGTCTGCTTTGTGTTTTTATATACATGTTTTTTGTGGAACACACAGAAACTAGCGAGTTGTACATAAAGACGTGTCTGCCTCCTCAGAGTTGTCCGTTAAGGATCTGGATGTGATCACCATTCCCAGTAAGGATGTGGTGATGGTCCATGAGCCCAAGCAGAAAGTGGACCTGACCCGCTACCTGGAGAATCAGACTTTCCGGTTCGATTACGCTTTTGACAGGAACTCCACCAATGAAATGGTTTACAGGTATGATGATTTTAGAGATCTGATCTTTTCCTGCAGTTAAAACACAGAACATCTTTTCCTAGATTGTACAGTTTGCCTGCAAATGGCTTCTAAGATCTAATATAATTTGGTGACTCTGAACAGTTTATTGTTGCTGAATATAAGTGAAGCTGACTCTTGTAAAGTCATATAAGACCATAAGCCAAAATGTCATATCATTCTGGCTTAAACATGTATATATAATACATTATATATATATATATATATATATATATATATATAGTTATATATATATATATATATATATATATATATATATATAAATGTGAATATAATCAGATCAATCATTCTTTTCCAAAATTAAAAAAAATCCCTATCTTAAAAATCTGTGGGGTTTCCTAGTATCTTATGCAGGCCAGTTAGTTATAATCAGCCTGAACACCACCTAAATTCGGCCAATCATTTATCAACGGGTCATCTGTCAATCTAATTTTTTTTCGCGGTCATAGCATCTTGATTCACATGTCGCAGCTTTAATATACGAACGGTTGAAATAAGAAATAAGAATCATTTCCTTTCCCATTGAGCGCCCGCCCCAGTGTTCACGGGGATGGACGCTCTGTGTCTCGGCAGGCGAGCTAGCTAACAGAACTGGCAGCAGCGCTAAGTGTGAGGCAAGGGGCTCAAACATGTACGGCTGGAAGCCTTCTACACCAAACCAAGCTTCTGCCGCTCTGGTTGGCGCCCTCTTCCACAACATCTTCATCCCCTCGCTTTCCTCCTATAAATAATAAATGTATGATAGAGGAGACCGAAATCCCGCTGACCCCCTGACACTAAACTCCTCCTCCCTTGCATGTTTCCTCTGTCCATAGCGCTCCTTTGACAGTAAGTGTCGCTTCTAAGTCACTTCAATTTAGGTGTTACTTGGTCCCAATGGAATTTCCCATTGGGGAACCCACTAGGCACTAAGTTGCTGCACTGAAGCTAGCAAGATGCCTCTGACAAACCGCCGCAAATCGTATAAAAGCTAAAGCAAACCTTCGCCACAACAATCCCACCCCCTTGATAAATGACCAATCCAATTCACTTTATTCACCACGTGGTAAAGTCGGGCAACCACCTTCAGGAGAATTAGAAAGCAACCGTTGGAAACGCAAACCGCTTCCCTATATGACTTATGAAATAATAACGATTCGGGCCCAATTGGCTTCACAATTCTTTGCCTACTGCTGTCACAGTTGCTGTGGCAACCAAAGTTTCAGCTGCAGTGAGGATGGCTGCTTTTAAAGGTTCTGGTCCAACATAGGCAACTCCTGACTTCAGAAACACTGTTAGCCTATGTTGTAGGGATGTTACTGTCCTATATTAATATCGGATTTTATCTGTTGGGATCTAAATTCTCTGATATTTTAAACAGTCTGCTTCTGTTAAAAGCTTCCGTAAATCATTGGTTAATTTTACATTGACCAGTTTTTTTTTTCAATTATATTACTTTATCAATCCTTTCCTGACATTCAACAGAATGAAATAAATAAAAGCTGGAAGAAAAAAGGTGGTTTGAGACAGGCGTGAAGGAAGCCATCATCAATGTCGAAAGAAAAACCAACCTTAGACAGAGGGGGTGGACTCAGGTTTCAGCTTTCAAAAACCTACAATGCAGCAATGGAGTTAATTTGTTCGCAATATCATCACAGCCCCAGCCCCCTGTACAGGAGGGCAGAGGACCTCACCTATTCAGTAATCAGGCCAATAATTCCCTCTAATGACCCCCTTTTCAGACACTTAAATGGGTAACGGAGCATTGCAGGTAAGAAAAGAACCCAATGACCCCCATTCCAAAGAGGTGGACCTTTCAATTTGCATGTTTTCAAAACAAAACAAGGTTTTGATGGGCTACCGTTTGCATTAAAACTCTCCCTGGAACTCAACGCTTATTCCTGACATTTTGAATTGAAACGCCTTCAAACTTGGGAAACAAAGTCCAGTGGAAACGAAAAAGTGGTGCTGGAACACCCCTGGTAGTGTGTCATGGATTTTCTTAAGAGATCTGACCTACATGCAGTAAAGCAACTCAGAGGGGTAAAAGCCAAAAAGTTTGATCAGGTGTATGATGAAACCAGCGGGGTTGGATTCAGGAAACACAGTGAACTGGAGGACCGAACTGGAGGGAATGGGAAGTATCATTGGTTAGTTCAGGATCCGTGGGAACTTTGAACAATGACTTGGAAGAGACAGAGAAAACGTGGTCTCACATTAATGGAGAATACTCTCACCTCCCAGAATCCAGTTGTTGTGGGTTTTTCCAGAGGTTGAGACTCGTTGTAGGCTGGACAGGGGTATAGACTTGGTTAGGACCCAGAGGAGCTATTAGGAGCCGGACTGTCACTTTGGAATCCAAGGAGGACTTGAACGGAACTTGTGGAGGTTTATCCCCTGCTCAGTGTGAGACTCAAACAATCCTTCCAGGGGGAGAAGGACAAACACCCAGCTTGCAGAAAGGCTTCCTACCGTAAAGAGGGAAAGACAAAAACTAGTAAGGTTAGGCTCAGCGAAAAACAGTGACTAAGTTAGACTCAGCAAAACTCAGCTTGGCGAGAGTACCCAAAACTGGCAAAAAATCTGGCGTGCAGGTAATGACAGTCCATGGCTCAAACAGTCCTCAGTGATGAGTCTGACCAGCCGCAGGGTGTGTGAGAGGACCAACAAGGATTGGGTGGGCACCTGGTGGTGGAGGGAGAGAAAGACACAAAACACAATCTTCACAAACTGGATTCCTAACAGTATGGTGCCTTCACCAACCTGAAAAAAAAGTTACAGAATATCTGAGTCTACTGTGTCCGGTGAAATAAAAAAAAAATTAAATGGAACATTTTACCATTCCAGTCACCAAACAGGTTCTTTTTGCCTGTTTTTCAGGTTTGGCGCAGCGACAGCCACTGGTTGAGACAATTTTTGAAAGAGGGATGGCGACCTGCTTCGCCTACGGACAAACCGGAAGTGGGAAAACACACGTGAGCGATTTTAGTTGTTGCTTCTTTTCCTTTCCTCTTCAGTGACTTTATGTTTTCTTTCATATTGCATTGTGTGTGATTTCAGACAATGGGAGGGGACTTTTCAGGAAAGAACCAGGACTGCTCTAAGGGAATCTACGCACTGTCAGGTCAGTGTCTCCTATATGTTTTTACTGGTTATACATTCATCTGAGCTGACCTTTCGTTTTATCTCCCTGCAGCCAGAGATGTTTTTCTCATGTTGAAGAAACCTGTTTATAAGAAGTTGGATCTGCAAGTTTTTGCCACATTTTTTGAGATTTACAGCGGAAAGGTTGGTGTCTTAAAGAAAAAACAGCATATACTGTAATGTCTGGATAGCAGTTAGTGTATCTCTACATGCATTTAAAGGTGTTTGACCTGCTAAACCGCAAAGCCAAATTACGAGTCCTGGAGGATGGGAAGCAGCAGGTGCAGGTGGTAGGGCTGCAGGAGAGGGAGGTGAAATGCACCGAGGATGTCCTAAAACTCATCGAAATGGGAAACAGCTGCAGGTGAACGCCAAAGGAAATTTCAGTCTGTGTGAAACAAAGGAAAAAAACAAAGATCTGACGGAGAGGTGTTGACTTTTTCAGGACTTCCGGTCAGACCTCGGCTAACGCTCACTCCTCTCGGAGCCACGCTGTGTTCCAGATCATCCTGCGGCGACGGGGTAAGATGCATGGAAAGTTCTCCCTCATAGACCTGGCAGGGAACGAGAGAGGGGCGGACACGTCCAGCGCCGACCGACAGACCCGACTGGAGGGAGCCGAGATCAACAAGAGCCTGCTTGCATTGAAGGTAGGTGAGCCTAGACATCCTGCACCTCAGTGCTGGTGATTAACCTACTGTTTTACAGTAAGACTGTTCTTCACCTGCTGCTAATCAAGTTTTTCATGGAATAATTTAGTGGAAACCTACAGAAGTGTTAGGCTCTGCAAGTTAGGTTTTAAAATAGGTGCGTTATGCCTATTTTTCACTATTAGGGTTTTGCTATATTTGGTCGGTTTGTTTAGTTTTTGCCAGGTGGTTTCAACTTTATTGCTCTAGCTGGTTTCTGAAGACGCTTTAGCACTGACACCTTGGTCGCCTGCTGTTGGGGGAATGTGCTCCCTTCTTTGAGAAGGATGAGCATCTGTCTGATTTCCGTTGTTTCTATTATATATTATATTCTGCATAATATGTGATAAGGCATAGAACAGTAAGTTTATCCAGTCAGACTGGACTGGATGAACAGACTTGACTTTTCAGGATTAGCTCCTCATTGATGAGCGTCTCATGACAGTTCATATCAGCTCAATTTTTTATTCTGTAGCAATTCCTCATACGAATCAATGCATGCAGTGAGAGTGGAGAGGACAAATCCCTTTAAATAGGTGCAAACATTCAGGCAAACAGGCCCAACTGTATTATCTATAATCCAAGGTATTGCTGGCAGCAGCCCAGCTGATATTTTCCTCCAGGATGGTCTCACAGCCAAACAGAACCAGGCGTAACTAATATGACAAGACAACAGAGGTGGAAAAAGTACTAAAATATCATACTCAAGTAAAAGTACCAATACTTGGATGAAATATTACTCAAGTACAAGTAAAATTACCCATCAGAAAAATTACTCAAGTAAAAGTAATAAGTAGCTAATTTAAAATGTATTTTAAGTAAAAGTTACTTAGTTACATTTAAAAAAACAACTGTTAAACGGGGCAGGGGATCTCTCCCATGTGGTGAAAATAGGACAAGGAGTCATAAATCCCATAAATCCAAAACTATTTAGTTGCTGCCAGTTCAGTCACCAGACATCTGGCATTGCATGATGATACTGTTAGCCCTCTTGAATTTAAATGAAAAGCAGTCCTTTAAATGTGGCCGAGGATTTTCGTCGTTTTTGGGCAGCAGAATTTGATGTTTTTATCTCGCATTTCTAGTGAAACATTCTCTGAACCGTCGTCGCTCTCCTGATCCACCTCCATCTCGTTCCCAATCTACATGCTGATCACGTCACTCACTGTAGTGCTTCCGGGCCCGATTTTTTGTCTTCCTTTCGGTTTTCCAATTTTTTTTTTTTTTATCAGTAACTGATGGGATTTGTAATGTAACGAATTACAATACTTCACTCAAAATGTAATCAAGTAAAATTCAAATTACCGATTTTAAAAACTACTTGAAAAATACAAAATACACAAAAAATCTACTCAATACAGTAACTTGAGTAAATGTTTTTCGTTACTTTCCACCTCTGCAAGACAAAGGAGATAGAAAATGATGCTAGGGGTTTATCTAACAGATATTGCAGAACAGGATAAAGTAATCGAGATAGAATGGAGCAGAATGATGAAAAGTGGCCCCTGTGTCCTCCAGCAGTCTAACTCCATATCAGCATAACTATAGAGATAGTTCAGGAAAACCTGAGCCATTTTAACTGTAAGCTTTATCCAAGATGAAGGTTTTAAACCTTGTCTTAAACATAGACTGCAGCATTTTGTATCAGCTAAAAACTTTCAGCTATATTTAGTAGATTTCCTGAGATTTGTTCCAGATGATTTGTTCTTTAGTTTTTTTTTCAACAATTTACAAATTTGTCTTTATAGAATCTGAATACTTCTGAATTAATCATAGTTTTCTTTTCCTGTAGGAATGCATCCGAGCCCTCGGCAGAAACAAACCCCATACTCCGTTCAGAGCCAGCAAGTTGACCCAAGTCCTGAGAGACTCCTTCATTGGAGAAAATTCAAGAACATGCATGGTGAGATGTCAGTGAAATAGCACAGCACTAGGTTAGCATTAGCGCAAGATGAATACAACTACAGCATGGTTTTGTTTTGACAGATAGCAACTATTTCCCCTGGGATGGCCTCCTGTGAAAACACGTTAAATACTCTAAGATATGCCAACAGGTAAGATGAGCTTTAGTTTATGGAAAATATTTCACCAGATAAAAACTAATGAGCTTGTATTTATGGAATAACTTGTTCATTATTATTGAAAGCAATGGCTACATTTTTTAAGGGAAATTTGAATTTAACAATCTCACAGTTGTTAATGGAAATGTAAAAACACTGTATTGTAAAAACACTTCTGTAAAATGGAAATTTAAAAAAAAAGTTTAGATTTAGTGTAACTGTTTTTTTTCCTCTCAAGTTTTATTTTTTCAAATTATTTTATATTTTTATACTTGATCTTTTTCATAATTATTTTTTTCAGATTTTATTTTTCAATTTTTATTTTCAAATGTCTTTTTCACATTGAACTGTACAAATTCCACTCTTTGTATAATTGCATTTTGCAGGTAACATTCTCTTCACTTCTAGGAGCGGTCAATGTGCACATTAAAAGCAACAATTTGGAGTGAAGAGAATATAATAAGATAACTCAGTATGAAAAAGGGAAATTTCTAAATAATGAATCTTTTAAAAACCATTAGAAAAACAAATATAAAAAAAGAATCTGAGAAAACAAAAGTTACTTTCAAAATCTTTTTTATTCTTCTTTATTTTCTGGATTACATTTTTTTTTTCCATTTAAAAAACAAGTTCATCGCTTGCAAAAATGATGGAACAAAATTCACTCAATTTGTCCAAAACCCTCAGTGAAGTGTGAATATTGCTGCTTTTTGTGTTTAAATAATTGTTAAAGGTGAAAGCACAATATGGACGTCTAACTTACCTCTTCTTCTCCTCTGTGTCTGCAGAGTAAAGGAGTTTGGAATAAGCCCTTCAGATATTCCCTTTTCCCAGACCGGTGGTGGAGGAGGGCGCTCCGAGCTCTCACCTACTTACGAGTAAGATTCTTACACCTTGTTTCCCCATAGAAACTATCCAGACAACTGTCTTTTACTATCACTCCCAATGTGAAACAATGTAGAAATTTTGATTGCTTAAAACCATAACTACAATCTGAGATGAAACTAATTTGGCCTCCTCCTTTCTTATTAAAATTCATCCAGGAATGCGTCACCCAGCAGACCCGCCCTGACCAATATGTAACACCAGCCCTCGCACAGATTCGAGAATTTGATCACATTCTCTTCACTTCTCGGGGCGGGCTTCTCTCTGGAGGCTGGAGTGAAGAAGCAATTCTTTTAGTGGCAATTTCTCATTGAATACTAGGGAGGCTAAACTACGACAGAGTATTAGGGCCAGGCTGGAGATAGGATTTCTTTTTATTTTGAGAATAAAGTCCTAACATTACGAGAATTAAGTCGTAACTGTCAGGTCTAAGCACCTAAAACATCATACATACATGCAGGTAAAGGAGGCACAGAGACAATTAATTTAGTTTACTCGCGAGGAGAGTAGGAAGAGACTGCAGAGTTTACAAATCTCCAACCCACTCTGCAGTCCCAGCGTTCCTCCTCTGTATTTATTGGAATCAGTGGTCCCAGCTGAGACTACAGGGGGGCAGATAAGGAACTCAGACTTGCAGTCTCAGTAAACATGTCCTCTAAATCTATCGGTTTCCAGTCAAAGTTTAAGCTGTTGAAACTGTTCACCAAAGTTCAGCTTGGGTTGGGGGGGCAGAGCTTATTTTTTCTTCTTTCTACATTATGGTTACTATTCATTATTATTTTTATTATTATTATTATATACAATAATATAATATGTTATATATACTAGATATATATAATCCAATATAAATATAATAAATATGGATGATGGAGGAGACTCATCCCACGACCGCCGACACAAAACTCTTCTCCCTCTTGCATGTTTTCCTCTGTCCATGGCGTTCCTTGACAGGAGGTGTCGATTTCTAAGTCACCAATTTGAGGTGCTACTTGGTCCCAGCCGCGTAATTTTACATTGGGAACCTACTAGCACTAAGTTGCTAACTAGTTAACAAGATGGCTTCCGAGAAACCGGCCACAACCCAAACTGCTTGCAAACCTTCCACCACAACAATCCAGAAATGATAAACGACCAATAACATTCACTTTGTTCAGTCGTGTAAAGTCATGCACCACTCAGGGGAGTTTGGAAAAGCAACAGTTGGAACAGCTGCTTCCCTTCGACTTTAATAAGTGCTGATTTTTTTCCAGGATGAAGAATCTCACAGTGGACCCTGCATCAGAACTGGATTGTCATGAGGAAGGACACATCACCCAGCTGGAAGTACTGGAGGCTCAGTGGGGGGTGGGGAGCTCTCCGCAGAGAGACGACCTGAAGCTGCTCTGCGAACAGAACGTAATTAAGCCCTACTGCTGGTCTGACAGCTAAAGTTTAAACTCAATACTGTTACTAACTGAACATTTTTATTTTGGTTACTGCTTATTAGGAGGTCTGCAACTAACGATTATTTTGCAAATTGATTAATCTGTTGATTGTTTTCTTGATTAATCGATTAATAATCAGATAACCAAAGATTCCTTAAAGAATCATTTTTCCAAAGCTAAAGCAGGAGAAAATGAAACTTTTCCACATAAGGAGTTCTTGATGGAGCATGTTAATAGGTGACAAAGAGTTTTATCTTTAATACTTATTGCATTTAAGATTGCATAAATTTCTTTTACTATTTTGTTATAATCACTGCTCTAAGTCAGCTAGAGGCATGTTTTACAGTCTCTATACTCCAGTTATTGATTACTAAAATAGTTGACAATTACTTTAATCATGGATTAATCACGATAAACAATTTCAAGCCTAGTTATGAGAAAAATAATATACAATTTACAAGACAACAAAATTATCTTCAGTTTTTGTAATTAGGGGAAAACCAGGAAAGTAGGGCGTGTCTCTGAAGGATAGAAACTGACAGATTGAGAAAATAAAATAAATAAATAAAGCCTCCAGCATTATTGTCGGATTTTCAGCTGTTTTATTGTTTAGCGTTATTAATAACCTAAACAGTCTCTTCCATCTGAATTCTCTCCTGTGTTCGGAGCTGGTGGTTTTTGTAACACATTGAGTACCGGTACCATCATCCTCTGACAATTCAATATGTAGCTTTGATTCCTCTTTTTTGTTAAATGCACATCGGGTTGTTACCATTGCATGTGTCCAGTTTAGATACTGATTTTGATTGTAGCTTTTTATGCTAACTAATGAGCATCTCTATGAAATTATTATTCTGCAACTAACAATTATTTTGTAAATCGATTAATCTCTCTCTTTTTTTATTTTATTTTTTATTAATTGAATAATAACCAGGAGAAATTGTAACTTTTCCACTTGAGGAGTTCAGAATGGAGAGTATTGAGATGAAAAAGATTTTTATCTTAATTTTATCTTTTGTTTGAACCACTGCATGTGTTCAGTTTAAATACTGCTTTTGATTGTAGCTTTTTATGCTAATAAATTAGCATTTTCATGAAATTATTATTCTCCTTTGGAAAATCTCTGAATTAATTAATCAAGTCAGTGGTGGTTTTTGATAAGGACTATATTGCACCCTTCCTGTCAGGGATTGAAGTCAGCCATCTGTCCATCCGTTATCTAAACCTGTCCATCCTTACTGGATCTGACAGAGCAGGTTTTGGACCAGAGCCAGTTCATCTTTGGCCAACCCATGCACAAAGATTTAGCCTTTTCTTACAAGGCAACAGTAATAGAGCCTGAATAAACTGATTACTTGCCTTTATCCAACTATGACACAGCCAATCAGCTTTAACCCATGCCTTCATGAAAGCCAATCAGTATCCAAAGTTCATTTTAAAAGACCTCCAATCCGCAACTTGTGTGCTCCTGTGCGCAAGCGGAGGATGTGCTGTGACTTCATTCAGATGACACCGTTTCAACCCACCTCCAGCTCCTCCTCCACCATCGTAGCTAAAGCTTCATCAGAGTGTCATTCCTCCCGGACTCTTACTGCGTTCCCTGTCCCATCTCAACCGGTCAAGCAGAAGACCTCCATGTTGAGCCTGATTCTGCCAGAGGTTTCTTCCCAGAGGAGAGTTTTTCCTCTCCACTGTCGCTTCATGCTTGCTCATCATGAACAGGTTCTCCAACCTGTGTTATCCAAACTGGAATTCCATCTTTCAGGTCCCTTAGTGAAGCTCTAGTATCAGCTCACGCAGTCCACTGGATCTCCCCATAAAGTTCAGCAAACCGTCTATACTAACCAGCAGTCGTCTACAGACTGACCAACTTCATCTATCTCCACTCCACCACCAGTTTTCAGGCCTGGAGGGGAAACAGCCCTATTCTTTACTCCTATGTTTCCTGCCGAGGTCTGAGCACCATTAAGACTAAAGTAAAAGTATCAATAAATTTCTTCTAATTGTCTTTTTTCTCTGTGAGTTTTTCAGATTGAACTGACCGCTCTGCAAAAGTCCTAGCTTCAACAAGAACTCTTCTTTTTTTATTGTCTCAAACTTGTTTAAACTTATCAAATGTGGACCCTTTTATCAGACTCTGAGAGTCAACGGGTTTTTAAAAACTATTATTAATTATGAAGCTTTTGCTTTTATTTCTGAAAACACAAAAAATCCTTTTCAGAACTTTTCTTTTTGTATCCAGGTCAACTTGGATTAGGGTAATGATAACATAAAGTGATTTACCGACTCATCATCAGGCAGTGCAACAGTTCTGCTTTGTTTTTTAGGAGGAAGAGGTTTCTCCACAGCTCTTCACCTTCCACGAAGTTGTGTCTCAGTTGGTGGAGATGGAGGAGCAGGTGCTGGAGGACCACAGGGCCGTGTTCCAGGTAAACAACTGATATCACTCTTCAAATTAGTTGTCAGTGTGATTATAAGGGTATGAATCCTACAATGTCCTTGTAGTAACTAAGTCTTAGCCTTAGATGTCAGTAGAGCATCACAGAAAACCAGATAAGAGCCGCTTCCTTGTTCCCAGGAGTCGATCCGCTGGCTGGAAGACGAGAAGGTGCTTCTGGAAATGACGGAGGAGGTGGACTACGACGTGGAATCATATGCAACTCAGCTGGAGCAGATCCTGGATCAGAAGATAGACATTCTGACTGAGCTGAGGGGTAAACCGCGTTGTTATTGTTTCTGCAAACTTTCCATCCTAAAACATATTGTGAGGAAGAAAGGGGCCATATTTCAAGTAAAACCAACACTTAAGAATTAGTTTGTACTTCCAAAACGGCAAAAAAATTAAATCCAAGTAATTTTTTTCTAAAAATAAGTGCATTTTTGGGTGGTAAGTGAGACACTTTGCCAATAGAACAAGACAATTTACATTTAAAATAAGAAAAGCTATTACATTGTCTTATTTCAAGTGCATATTATCTAATTATCTTATTTAAAGAGCAAAACTACTCATTCTGTTGGAAAATCCTTTTATTTACCTGCTCAAATTAAGGGGAAACACACTGAAATGTTTACTTATTTCTAGATCATTTTTGCAGTGCATGATGAGTAAGTTAAGCATTTTATAAAATCAATAAAAAAATTGAAAAAGCAAGAAAAAAAACCTTTGCATTCAATAAAAAAATAGCTCTTGTTGCTGCAGGGGAAACATATAAAGGATCAACACTGAATAAACAAGCAGGCAGGAAAAACATTATTTAATTGATCTTTCTCTAGCTTAGATCTTTCTTTAAATGGCTTCCTTCTAACAATTATTTTCATGTGTGTAAAAACAAATATGACTTTGTTGTTTCTTCTTTCAGATAAAGTCAAATCTTTCCGCTGTGCTCTCCAAGAAGAGGAACAAGCTAGCAAACAAATAACCCCCAAGAGGCCTCGAGCGCTATAAACGTACCCACGGTCCTCGCTGCTCCTCAGACAGGTGCAGTCCTGCTGTGATGACATCACTGTACATGAAGGAAGCGATAAACTCAGAAAAGATTTCCACCATCCGCTGCTCCCGCATTTATTTTTCCTTCATTCATCCGTCCTGTTGAACATAGGAGCTGACAGGCTCCTTTGTTTTAGGTGTTTCAGAGAGGTTTGTATGGAAGTCCCATTTGGAATTAATTCATGTTCTTTCCATCGTCATCTGTTATCTAATAAACGGCAGAGCCTGCAGTGTTTTATGCGGTAGTTAAACGTCACCTTGGCTTTTCTTTACAGCAAAACACATTTGAAGCTAATTAGCATCACTTCTGGCCCTAAACTGTAATTAAGGAATGATCTGAGACCCTAGGACAGGTGATTGATGGAAATTGAAATTACAGAAAGATTAATATCTACTTATACTTGAAAATATTTGGTGTACAAAACAAACTAGTATTTAGAACCATCATTTTTATATCTCTTTAATTTATTAGGAATAGGGCATCATCTATATTGTGACTTTTACTGAAGACACCAAAGCTGGCTCAAAACAGCAACAGTTTTCAGAAAATAATCCTAGTCCTGATTGTATTTTATTTAAGAAGAAAAAAAAAATTAAGCCCAAAAAAATTGCACCAAAAAGAGCATATTTAAGACATCATATGTATAAAGACCTTTTTTAAAGTACCGTATTTTCTGGACTACAATGCGCACCTGAATATTAGATTGCAAGCTAAATTTAGGGGAAAATCCTGTTTTGTCCATACATCAGCTGCACCTGCCAGGCAAATTAGTGCCACACAACAGCAAACAAACCGAAACAAACCCTTTTACGATATCCATAGAAAAGCTGCATCGGGCTATAAGCTGCAGAGTTTAAAGCTTGTGAAAAAAGTAGCGGCTTATAGTCCGAATATTACGGTATTTATATTTCCTCTTCTTACATTAGAGTAATTAGAATGTGGCACATTTATACTACGGAAGCAAGCAAAAACCTATTCCTTCACATATCGAGATATTTTGTTAAACCATATTGGTATTGATTAAACATACGGCTGGATAGATCTTTATTGTAAAAATGCAAATATCTATGTCATTTTATTCCTTTTATAAACATCTTTAATCTGAAGCCACTATTTGGCAGCACACCGCCCAGGAGCTTATTATTCAGCAGAGTAATAGCAAGATACTGCAAGGTTTTCCAGAGCTAAATTATTATGAAACTCTAAATATATCATATTTGCAAATTATCAAGATATAGCGTATAGTGATACAGATCATATCACCAGAATCTTCCAAATTCCTACCCCTGATGTATATATTGATATAGATATTAGTGTTGCACCGATACCAGTATCGGGCGGGGCCCCGATCAGCACTAAATGGTGGTATGGGTGAGTACCAACAAATAGGGCAGCGATACCATATTGAGAGCCAAACGGTTATTCAACTATTGTTACCCATTCCAGGTAGGCAATAAAAGTTCTACTGGATTCACTTTGATTAGATTTTTTCCTGCTTCACAAAGGAAGGCAGCGGCCGGACAAAAGCCATGATGGCACTCATTATTTTACATCCAAGTTAGTATGCAGTTCTTCATATATATCACACACACACATCAGTTTCAAACAGATGTTATCAGTATGGTATCAGTATCAGCCAATACTGCACAGCTGGGTATCGGTATTTGGGCCAAAAAATGGCATCGGTGCAACACTAATATATATACACGCACATTGTGGCTTGTTAAAGTCTACATAAACCCTTGATTTTTGTGACGTTTTCACATTTTATCCACAAACATGAACCCGTTTTTTAAAGGAATCGGATGTAAAAGACCAACACAAAGTTGTATACAGTTGAAATTAAATAATACATGATGTAAAACATTTTTTACCAATTAGCAAACTGCAAAGCTTTCAAGATTTCCCTCGCTAATCAGTCTGGAGATTCTCCGTTAAAGAAAGTTTGGGCCGCTCACCAAACGAACGCCCAATCAGCGCTGGCTTTGAGGCGGTTGAGGTGTGACGCAACGAGAAGTGCGACAGTTAAGTCTAAAGAACATGAATATGCTTCAGCCGTCAGCGTGGCTATCAAGCAAGTTTTATCGAAATCAGAGTATTTTTCACTGAAAGAAGAGCAAAACACTGTTTCAGGCTTTTCAGAGGAAAAGATGTTTTTGCTCTTCTCCTACTGGTTTCGCGGCAAGAGTAGCCTGGCTATTAGTACGTCGTTATATGCTTTGTTGATCTGATTGGTTTATTTGGCCCGCCTATCACCAACATAGGCCAATCAGCTAACCAGTATTTTCGCCTCCTTCCCAAAATTACTTCAACTGTAGGTTTCCAGATGGATATGCGAGCAAATCCATCTGGCTGGAGTCAGGTTAGAGGAGATATACCCTGAAATACAAAAGATGGTTCCATAAAGTCTTGGCTTAGCTAAATGAATACCTTTGCACAACGCAACATTTATTTTTTTCATTTGTAAAAATATCATGTATAGTTTATTGGCCCTCTGTTACTTAAATGTGTGAATTTTAGTACCCGTTTGGACACCGCTGCTCTAAATAAAGATGTTGCACTTTTTAATGCCATTAATCAAACGCTGGAAAGTAGACCTTTTGATTCCAGTTGGGCCCTCCATAGATACTCTATGTGTGTATGTGTCAAAAGTACATCATTACAATGTTTTTCATTTTGAGAGAATTTTTTTATATGATCAATCATTGCTTATACTACTATTTACTGTCCAAGCAGCTGTTTTTGGCCAATTTTATACACTGCTTTTGCCATTTTGTGCAATATTTGAAGGACTTTTTTCTCTCCTGCTCCTCCCCCCCCGTTGGTTTGGGGCAAACAGGGCACTTTGATTTGGTGTAGAAAATGAGCTGCTGTGTGTTTGTGATGGACAGATCAGTTAGTGTCTGACTGGCAGTAAAACTACTTAAATTAACTGAGCTGAGGGGGGAACTTATCAAAAATTCTACCCAAAGGAAATTTCTCAACACAAGTTTTTCATTTACCAAAATAAAAATGAAAAGACTGCTTCTTGTTTGTTGTATGTGTGTTATTTTGGTTGTCTTGTTTTACCTGAAGAATCTATGGAATTTTTTTCAGTTATTGTTGCAAGCAAAGAAAGGTTTTTCCTACGAAACTTCGAAAACCATTTAATCATGAAAAGGTTTTGAGAGTAACTTAGCTTTTTATATTATTTAGATATATTTTTTTCCATTTATTATTGTTTTATACATTTCGTTTTATATCACAACGTTTTTAGATCTGGTGGGGCTTTCCTGTGAAAAGGCTTTGTGAATGACAAGAATGCAGTTCGTAAGACTCAATTTAAAAGAAACATTTAAAAAGTTTAACGTCAACCATTGACTCTGCATGTAAACCAGCTGCTTCTGTTGCCTCTGCTGCTTGTGGTCTGAACGTAGTATAACTGCAAAACCCTGTTTCGGTGCGCATATTGTTTTAAGAAAGTCATGCGACCGATACATGAGCTGTGCTTATAGGCACATCAGTTAACACAACGACAAAAAAATCTGATCTTTTGCGTTTTTTTATCATCAAATTAATCAAGAAAAATGGATCATCCTAAAGGTAAAAGACCATTCTGATCTTATATTTGATTTAATGTTCTTGTTTTGTAATCCTGCTCCTCAACTCAACTTATCTGAATTCAAATTGACTTAGTTTGCTGTCCTTTGTGTAGTTATCTTAAATAAATAACTAAATCTTAGTCCCACATGCTCACTTAAAATTTCCTGTTATCTGTTCACATTGTCTAAAAATTAGGGATGCACGATATAATCGGCCCCCTCTCGGTATCGGCCTTAAAACTGAATATCGGACATCGCCACCCCACCCCCATATTTAACCCCATATTTGATCAGCTTCCTGAGTTTCTAAAGTCTAAAAAAAAAAAAATACTACTTCTTTCTTCTTCCCTCTAAAACTTATTTTACAGACTGAAAACTTCTAAAGACGTAGGGAAAAAAATATTGATACATTAAAATATCACAAATATCTTCATATGCTGATATATTGCCATTTAAAACACCATATCAATCTCTTTTACTAATGAAATATTGCTATATGTCATCGCTATGCTACGAAATCCCCCGAAAATTCACGAAATTTTGCCATATTTTTTATATGTTGATATATTGACGCGGTATCGATATATTTTACTAACAAAATCTCACAAGAATTTGCAAAATATCACAAGAGTTTGTAACAGAACGCATGGTATTTCATTAGATTTTGAAAGTAAAATAGATACCGCGTTTTTAAAAATCTATTTGATATCAGCATATGAAAAATATATTTGAGTATATTATTTTTCAAAGTGTCAGAAATGGATAACAAAACTGCTATTTTCAATGACTACTTATTTTTGTCCAGCTTTAATATCGATATCGGTTATCGGGCTACATGAGTTTTAAAATATCAGCATATCGGATATCGGCCAAAAATCCCAAATATGCATCCTTACTAAAAATGTATCTAAAAATACCAAACATATATTCAATTTAAATATATGAAATAATACATTAAAGGAAACAATGGTTTTAAATATGATTTAATATAGTTTGTCAAATCAGTGTCAGTTTAGTCTGTCAGCATCTGCCTGTAGGGTTTTTAAATGTCCAGCAGTGCACATGTGTCCAAACACTTTATGACGCCTCATAAATCCATTACTAGGTGGAAGGTTTTAAAGGTTTCATTTCTGGATCTCTCTATCTTCAAATTTCAATTTGCAAAACATGTTCTTTCCTTGCAACAATAACGGTACAAAATTCACTCCATAAGAACCAGTCTATGGGGGTAAAGTCATTTTGTTTGCAGAAGCTTATAAATTAATCTTGATTAGTTACTTTCAGTATTCTAATTTCAAAAAATGTTTCACTTCTTGTTTTTGTAAAAACATAGTAATGACATAAAATATATCCTGGTGAAAAAGGTTTTAGATAAAAGCCTCTGTATTGTTTTCACAACCATTTAAATGAGTCTAAATTTGTAAAACCCAGTTACAGTTTAACAATATTACAAATACCCATATTTGTATGTATAGATCCCAAAATCTGGGGATTTCATTGTATTTCTTAGAATCAATACTGAAATAGATAAACAGTTGAATGTTCAGGAAATTATCAATAATAGTAATCTCTGATTGGTACAAGATTGAAAATATTTTTTTCTTTACTGCTGGATAAATAGAATAAAACAAAACACAAAGAAAATTTTAACCTCAGCCTCACTCTAAAACAGCCTTGTTTTGGTAAGAGGTATCGGTTGAAGCCTTTAATTAGGGCTGGTGGCTTTGGCAATACTGTATTAGTGCAGGGCAATAAAAATTTCTTACTCGGATTCACTTTCTATTAGACTTTTTCCTGTGTGCATGGCAAAAGGTAGGCAGCAGCTTGACAAAGCCATGATGGAAACTTTGGCTTTACATCCAAGTAGGATGCAGTTCTTCATATCATATCTATCATATCAATTACAAACAGATGGTATGGATATCGGTCAATACTGCACAGCCAGGTATCGGTATCGGGGCCAAAAAATGGCATCGACACAACACTAGTTATGGCATTGACCAGGAAGTGCCCGCTTTTCATGAATTTATAAATGCATTTAAATCAATTCTTATTTTTAATGGTAAGTGATTCTGAATATAAAAAGCAACTCCACCACCAAAACCAATTCTGTCATTTCTGTATTTGTTGGAACCAGTGGCGGATCTAGGGGGTGGCTACTTTGGGCTGCAGCCCCGATGCTTTCCCCAAGAGCCCCTCGATCTCGCTTCTGAGCTGATCAGGAGTAAAATGTGCAGTACTGAATTTCACCGAGAGGGGCAGCATGTGCAGGAAAGCAGCCTGTAGCATCTCCTGTGCAGAAGAAGTCCCACTAGCTGTTGCTAAACAGACTGATGTCCCAGGTAGAGTCCTGCACCGGTCGAGTTTTACCAACCCGCACCCCGCCTCGGAACCCGCTAGGGATGTTGACTACCAACCCACCGGCCACCAGTGCAGATGTCTTCAATTCAACCAACCCTAATCTCGACCACCCGCAAGGATATTTAACCCGCGAACCCCACCTGTTAACAGCTGACCGGGCACAGGCTAGAGCACGCTGCGCTGCAGAGCAGCTTTACTAACACTGCAGCAGACGCGGTATGCACTGGACTGTGGCCTTTTTGGAGGAAGCCCACACCGCGGCAGGGCTTTAAGTTACAAATAACAGAGGTGACCCCAGTGCCCTGGTAATCTAACATTTCTGATGTCCACAACAACACACGATAAAAAAAAAAAAAATCACCAACTACCCGGCCGCCCTAAAAAAAAATATCCGCCCAATTCGTTTATTTTATTTATGTATTTTTCACCCGCCAAAGAGCATTTTAGCGGGTGGACCCGCTGGGTACCCGTAATTCGCTGCAGGACTCTAGTCCCAGGTATGTGAAGCTCTGACTGACTTCCAGACGCTTCTTTGTCCTGGAGTTGTGGCGAAATTCTGTTCCCCTTGTGTCGGGAGCGCCGCATTGAAGCCAGAGAGGCGAACATGGCGGATGGGACCATTTTCATTCATGTCAATGTTGTAACATCCAGTTTAATCAGCAGCTGTTGTCTATAAAATTGTAAAATAAATAAATAGACGAGGTCCTTTTAAGCTGTTTTGTGTTATTTTTTAAACGCCAAGAGAATCTGTCTTTTTTCCAACTTCTGTCAGTTAAGCCTGACAGAAATAAAAGTCAGAAGTATTTATCATTTTTCACTGCTGATATAATAATAGGACGGAAACTGGCTGATAGCAGGACACAAAAATTAACATTTCCAGAAAAGATGAGAGAGTAGACTTTCTGGTAAATCCCGTTCTAATGTAAAATATGACAGATTACTGGATTAAAGAAATTTCTAGTATACTACATGCTATCAAACATAACATTTTTTGAGAATTTGGAAACAGTTGCTGTTTATTTCCTAAACATATGGGAGGAGGAGAGGGAGAGAATGGATATTTCAGCTGCCTGGAATATTCCGTTCCTCCTCCATAGCATGGAAGGGAATTAATTCACCTACAAATCTTTTAACTGTGTTTATTCCTCTCATCATCAACAACAAATCCTGTGGATTTGGTGACATTAAATCATTATTTGCCAAAGTTATGAGAGGGAAATCGTATATTTTAGCCACCTGATATAATCCGCATTCCCCTTTGATGATCTTTATGAAATTTCTTTTCTGTTTAAATGTTTATCTAACAATTTACAAATATATTTCAAAAGAAAAGTTCAAACCCAAAACAGCTGGACTTTGTTTTCCAAGTTTGAAGATGTTTCGATTTTCCATCCAAGAAAGAGCTTTTCTCAATTCAAAATGTCTGAAGTAATGCTATTCCAGACATTTTGAATTGAGAATTGACATATTTTTATTAACTATTTAAGATTTCAAAATATAAAATAATAAATGTTTCAAACATAATATAGAAAAATAATGACAGTTTCAAAAGTTCACAGGATTTGTTTAATTTTTCCCATGTTATGGGGGAGCAGATTATATCAGGTGGCTAAAATATATGATTTCCCTTCATAACTTTGGCAAATAATGATCAAATGTCTCCACAGAGCTTGTTGTTGAAGAAAGAAATAAACACAGTTAAAGACTTGCAGGTAAATGACATTCTTCCCATGTTATACAGTACAATGCTATCAACAAGTGGCTACGGTCGCTACGTGCTAAGAAGCTAACGTAACGTAGCCAACCTGGATACTAAATGCTATGAAAGTTAGCCAACATTAGTTAGTTTATCATTGGGACATTATAGCCGTTGATTTAATGTCACATTATAAACAACCACCAACAATATTTCTGTTAACTTACCGTAATGTCTTTGTGGTGAACTGGGACGTGTCTCTTCAGGTTTGTTGTGTTTTTTCCAGCTACTATGTGGCCCCATTCCTTCCCTTCGACTAAAATCAAGCATTTGGTTTTGTTCTCCACTTCAATGAAGTGAAAATATGTCCATATATCACGTCTCCTGTCTCCTCCGAGTGTGGCGGAGGAGACAGGGTTTGAAAAAACCATAAAATAATAATATGTAATTTTCGTCTCGTCTTTGTTCGTGAACTAAAATGTCCATAGATTTTAGTCCAGTCTTTATTTACCGAACTGCATTTTCATCTCGTCTTTATTAGTCCACAAAAATTATTTCTGATCTACTCCCAGTTATTGTTTATTAGTGGGGATTTTCGTCTCGATGCTCGTCTAGTTTTCGATTTCGGTGAAAAATGTGCGTTGACAAAAATATTTTCGTTTAGTTTTAGATAACTAAATTAACACCACTTCTCTTTATGCGTACCAGCATTCATAACATGTGGTCAGATCACTGTCCCAGAAATCCTGGGATGTTATATTTTTCATATTTATATTTTTAAATTTTTTTACAGTGTCGTGCCGCCTGTTCCCCAGGCTGCCTGTCACTAATCTAGTCTGGCGCGTGGATGACGTCATACATGTGCCGCTTTGTTTTTAAAAGATATAAATATAAAAAATATAACCGCGGATGTCTGGGGGACAGTGATTCAAATCTACATGTTCAGGGCTCAATGTTAATCATTGCCCCGGATCGCCCGGGGCAAGTAGTTTTTATTGTCAGGAGATTACAAATTTCATTGCATTTGCCCGGCGGGGCAAGTGCAATAATGATCGCAAAAAAAAAAAAAAATTATTTATCACTCAAAATTACTTTAAAAATCACCGACATTCGCTTAAAAAATGACCCACAAGTGTTGCCAGTGCCATTTTTGTTGTTTTGTACACATTCTCGCCAAGTGATTTGAAAAAGCTAGATGGCATGATTCAGCTCTTGGGGAGAGAATTCCTGTCAGAGCATTGCCGCTGGATGATGAATTTAATCTATACTATATTACACGCTTCGACTTCCTCGGCTAAAATCCTTCAAGGATGCTGTCTACCTAGACTGGATCCTTCGAAGTCCGTGAAAATAATGCGACCGGACAGGTTTACCCTTCGGCGGGTTTTATCTCCGTATGGTCTGTTGCCTAGCAACTGTGAAAATTGACACAGAAAGCAGGAAAAGAATGAATACCGAAATTTCCAAAACTGTTGGTTTATTTATTTATTTTTATTATAAAGTGAACAAAGACTACACTCACAAGAATCCAGAGTGGAACAAAGTTGCCAACCATCGGGAGCAGGAACAAATAAAATCAAATGTAATGACAGACCAGTCTGAAAAACAGTCTGTATTCGCTATCTCTGTTTACTCAACTAATAATTTATTTTCTTGTTTCAATACAAGATTAGCAAAAACAAAAAGATAAACATTTATGAGCAAGATGTTTTTGACAAAGAAGCAAAAAGATTGCAACACCATTGTTTGGGGTTGCTTCATTGCTTTGCTCTGACTGATACTCTGAATTTTTCCAATGCGCAGGAATACCCAATAACAACATCATTCCAACTCTGTACTAAAAACATTTTTACCCAGAGGCTGTGCTTTCAATATAGGAAAAGTCTCCAGAACTCAACCCAATACCAAAAAAGGTTTTATTATTTATACATCATGTGCACTGTTAATTTGTAGAAGTCAGATTAGACAGAGCTGAAGGCCTTCCTTCACATTGTGGATGTCACGGTGTGTACGGAGGTCATCTAATCAAGACAGCCTTCGTGTCTCTAAGAGTACACAGGATATGGGCACATCTTGGAGCCGGCCTGATAGGAGAGCTGCTGTATCTGTAACCCTGAGACAGAGAGGCAACCTGCATGGAGTTCAAGACATGGATGGCGTGTCAGTTTCTGATACGGACAGCTAAGCATCCACATGATGTGACACAGACTCAGAATGTATAAGAAGCAGGTGATGACCTTGTTCGGGGCTCAAACTTTGCTCGGACGCTTGCGGACGTGATTTTTGAGACCACAGCTGTGCATAGCTCAAAGCATTTTTCTGTCTTGTAACGACCATTGATCTAGGGTAGGCTTCATTGCTTTTTAGTGATACTGATAGTCCTTTTTATATGGTTTTAACAGAGTTTTGCGTTAAGAGTACGCAATAACAAACATCATTCCAACTCTGTACTAAAAACATTTTTACCCAGAGGCTGTGCTTTCAATATAGGAAAAGTCTCCAGAACTCAACCCAATACCAAAAAGGTAAAAATGGTCATAGTTAAGTGAAGTTAACACTAGAAGTCCTAGAGAATTTCAGTTTTCCTGCAAGTCCCCCTCCCCTCTTCATGTTTGTGTATTCACTCTACCTTCCTAAATGTCCCTATTGTAATGCAAATAGCCTATGATATGACCAGCCCTTCTACATGAGACTGGATGAAGGCTGAAACAAACTGGCATCAGAACAAGAGCAAGCTCCAAGCACTCATTACCTGCCCCTGCAACATCAGAACTTTTTGCAGGAATATATTGATAATTCATATCTAAATCTTTTATTTAGTCAAACCTATGGAACCACAAGGTATCATACGGGTTCTAGTTCCTGAGCTGAGAACAGTTCATAACCATGCTTTTCCAACAAGGCAAGGCATAGCCTATTTATATTGTCCATTCACCAACAGACTCATTTATATTGCAAAGTTCACTATGTGAAAGAAAGAACAACTTAAAGAATAATTGTATTTTGTCTTGTCTTGCCTTTTCATGTCATTCAACTTAGAAAATGACAAACAGTATGACTTCAGTATTGGAGTAACATTATTTCACCCAACGAAAAGCACTATATATGAAGCTACAACTGTCCCATTTAGTAGTTTGCACAAACCCAAGGTGAGTTCTTCCTGCATTTGCAACAGGTATACTTTGTGCAGTGCACACAGATATCAGAGAGAAGGCACCAAACGCAGTTTAGGGGTCATAGTTACCTCAGTTGCTGCCTCACCTTCCAGAGATAAACCAGTTACTAACCCAACACTATCATCTGTAACCCCAAGTGTGGATGGCTGCAGGCCAGCTGATATTTATCTACAGGATGTTGTGTGAAGTTAGGAAACTTAGTGGGAAGCTTTTCTTGCGAGAGATAATATTCAAATTGTATTTAAAATCCTTTGGTGAGACGGAGAGTATGTAAAAGCTCTGACTTAACCATCCTAAGCACATGCATTTATACTATCAGAAATCCCAGCACACTCTCTCTCTCTCCCATGAAACTAAACCCACCTCTGCCCAAAAGAGCTTTCTAACACACTTGAAGAAAAGAAGGAAAACAACTTATATTCACCAAAGACATAAATCTATCCAGATAAATATTTCAAAACAACTGTTTTCCCTTCATGACATCAACTGTTCTGGAGCTCACAACAGAAGGAGAATCTGAGAACCTTGAACACATTAAGGACATGTTTATCCTTGTCTAGAGTAGACGGGCAACTGCTTTTTATCACCCCTGCTTCAACTGCCTACATTGCAGCAGAGACTGGAACGTTACTTTTATTTAGGCAAGGAAAAGCAGTCAAACAGATGAGATAAAGCTAGAGAGAACATGCAGATTTATGTATTTATTTATTCATTTATTTATCTTTTTTTAAAAGCACATTCCTAGGCAGACACAGCCCAATTTAACCTGACAACAGCCAGATGCATGTCTAACTCCGCCTAGCTCCACTCACATACATCTGGGAAACCGCCATAGGAATTACCTTTACTGAAGGCTGGGCCTTATCAAAACTCCTCAGCATATGATTGGATAAGCCACTTTTCTGTCATCTTTGTTGACGTGCTATTTCAACCACTCACACCGAAGCTAACCGGGCTGTGAGAGCTAGCGACAGGAAAAAAACAAAACAGAACAGCCGACATCTTGGATATAGCAACAGTGGAATCAGCGCAATGTCGGCAAATGATCAATGTTGTTTGTGCCATGAAAATGAGGCGGATAAAAGGCAACATTGTGCACGCTTCTCCACTACGTCACATCAGGAAACACCCGCCCTGCGTCCTGATTGGCCAGACCATAAATTTGGTTGGGGAACGTGCTATTTCAAACTACTCACAGCGAAGCTAACCGGGACGCTGTGAGAGCGACGCAGGAAAAAAAAAAAAAACAGAACAGCCGACATCTTGGATATAGCAACAGTGGAATCAGCGCAATGTCGGCAAATGATCAATGTTGTTTGTGCCATAAAAATGTGCGGATAAAAGGCAACATTGTGCACGCTTCTCCACTACGTCACATCCAGGAAACACCCGCCCTGTGTCCTGATTGGCCAGACCATAAATTTGGTTGGGGAACTCACTTTCAATGAGCGTGTTGGAAGCCAAACAAATAGAAGGCTGGCTGTTGTCAGGTTAAGCCCAATTAGCCACCCAGAAGAACAAGGGATGGCTATTTGCTTGGAATGATCACTAGAAGGATGGACCCTTCATGCTGCTTAAATACATTAGCAGTCCAACTACTGATTGCTCTGTTGCAAGCCTAACTAAAAATGACTAAAGCCCGGCATACACTGTGTGTGATTTTCGTGCGTATTTTCCAGTCGTGCGAGAATCTTCGGATCGGGCAGACTTTTCAGCTTCATAGGTGTGTCGTGAGTTGGTAGTGTACAGGGGGTAACATCTGGTGGCTTATAAGCCCCTCTCACAAACCACCTCCTCCAATCAGGAATCGCGAGGTCAGGGGAAAATCAAACATAGGCATATGAGGGAGAATTATCCTGCCATAATGCAAGAGCACATAATTTCAATTTGAGAAAAGAATTTCATCTTCTTGCACTCAAAACTTATAATGCCTTAAAGCATGCGCTTCTCATACAGTCTCTTCTTCTCTCAAATTCTTGTTTCTTCTCTCAGAATAATGCTTCTTGAACAGATATTTTTCTCCTCTCGCTGTTCTTCTTCACAAGCATCAAACCGCGCTTCGCTCGAAGTCTCAGGCGTTACGCCGCAGAAACCCAGAGAGGTGCTCTGCTTCAGAATTTTTTGCTCTCTCTCTCGCATTTGGAACTTGATCGTCGCCAGCAACCTTTCCAGCCAATAGAACGCCAGCCACAGAAAGGGTGCGCTTGAACAATCCTACTGAGTGTGCCTGTGATAAACCTTACCGACAATAAAATGGCCACTGCATTCTGAGAGAGAGCAAATCTGCAAGTATAACTCTACATTAATCATTATTCAAATCTTTATGTTATGCAACAAGTTAGCAAAATGAATTATGTAACAATCAAGGGCTGATTCAAGAATCACCAATGAAGAGTCACTTAATTTCTGCTGGAGGCAGAATTAGCATCTGCCCCGACTAGCAAACCTTTTTTATTTTTCTGACGAAAGCAACTCTGAGGCGGGGAGTTTTTTTGTTCACATCAACGTCACGTCTGAAAACGGATAGCTTTTAAAATTAAAAAGCCATTTTATTGTCGGGTAAGGTTTATTACAGGCACACTCAGTAGAAGGAAAGTTAGACAAGCACACCCTTTCTGAGGCTGTCGCTCTATTGAAGCTCGGAAAGGCTGCTGTGGGCGACAATGATCCCATCCAATCTGGAGAGAGCAAAAAAAATCCGCAAAGCAGAGCCTCTGGGTTTCAAGAGCCGCATCTGAGACTCTCGAAAGCAGAGCCGCGTGGCTTGTGCGCCAAGAGAAGGGAGGCAAGCGCAACAGGAGAAAATTATCTGTGCAAGAAGCATTAAATCTGAGAGAAGAAACAAGAGAGAGAGAGAGAAAATATTTGAGAGAGAGCGTGATGTTTTGAGTGTGAGCATTATAATTTTTGAGTGTAAGAAGATGAAATTCTTTTCTCAAATTGAAATTATGTGCTCTTGCATTATGGCAGGATAATTTTCGCATACTTTGGCAACATTGCCTTTAAGACACATCGGGTCTTAACTCCAGGAGGTTTGCATGCCTAAAAACTCAAAAAACATGTTTTCTATCTGTAGAGCAGATCTTCAAAGGAGGAGCAAAGTGATTTGGATTTGCAGTCCAGCAGAGAGCAAATCTGTTTTTGTCTTTTTTCAATACGCCGCCTTTTCTTTTTAGGGCTTTCAGCACAAAATTGCAACAAATTGCTAAGGCAGCGCATTTCACTATGGTGGCCTTCATATTCCCCCCCTTCTATTTGTTTGGCTTCCAGATAGACGAGTCAGAGCAGCTCCATGTCACTGCAGGAGCTGAGTCCGACGTGCTTTTTAGTCGTGCAGCATGAGCAGGTAGATCGTATGAGAGGGTCATGCTGCACATACATCGTGAGCTGTGAACTCAGATTGTATTGTTGCTGTCTGATTTAAGCTTGCTTTGTAATTCAGCACTTAGCTTTACTCATTAACAGCTACCCAATAATCATTTATACTGGAAAATTCATATATGGAATGTTAAGAAGCCTTTTGTGTAATTTATATTATTTTTAGAGAGATTACTAAAAATAAAACTATTGTAAAGGACCACTCTTTACCTCAAGATGTTAAAAAATGTTACACCAGTATGAATATTATCTTGATAACTGAAAGCAAATTCTCTTCTTGACATAACCCCTCTCCTTTTTATCTGGGCTTGGGACCAGCACCAGGAGCACATTAGGGACTGTGGGCCCCTTTGTGGCAGGATTATTATGTGTGTGTGTGTGTGTGTGTGTGTGTGTGTGTGGGTGGGTGTGTGTGTGTGTGTGTGTGTGTGTGTGTGTGTGTGTGTGTGTGTGTGTGTAATGGAGGTATGTAAAAAGGTGTTTTGGATTTTTAATTAAGGCTTTTAAATAAATTTTTGTTTGTATCATCAATAAATGTTTGTATTTATAATAAATATATATTTTTTGTATAAATACATTTGAGTGTGACGTAAGAAGACAAAGTAAGGGTAGCCGGAGCACCCGGAGAGAACCCACACAGGCACAGGAGAGTATGGCAGCTCCATGCAGAAGGGTCTCCTCCTTCTACAAGGGAACAGCACTGATCACTGCTCCACCGTGCAGCCCCACTCTGTTTACCAGGATCTAATCAATACCAAGGTAGAAATCTACCTCAGAAAAAAAAACCCTGGTATGGAGGCAGTACTTTTTAATTTAAAGGGAACCATAGAGTTTTATGGAGGGTGAGGGCTAAATATTGTGGACTGGATTATGGATTTAGTGAATGGGTCTGGGGAGTTAAGGGTTAAAGGAAGGGTTATGGGTAACGGTTATAGGGAGGGGGGTAATTGTAAAGCGTGTAGGTGATAAAGGTTTGAGTTTTAAGTTTGTTTGGAGGACAGTTTCTTGAGGTTTAGCAGAAATTATTTTTGACTGATGGCATTGAAAGAGGTTGAAAATTCTTTTCCTTAAATATTTATTTTTTTTGGTTTTCTTTCTTGGGATCTTTTCAGTCTCCTGTTGCAGATTTTGAACTCCTCCATAAGGCTCTCTGTTAATCTTTTCTTCTCCTCCTCCATCTCTGTCAGAGCCTTCTTTAGCTGTTTGCCACTGTTTTCTTGAAGGCAGGACTTCTCTGTTTGCCACAGCTGCCTTTCACAATGCAGAACCTCCTGAAGGTGTTTCATAGCTGCTTCCATATCTCTAAGAGTGTTCTGCTGCTCTGTCAGGAGACTGGACTTTTCCTGGGCCCAGACCTGTGTTTGTCTTTCACATCTTGTTCCATCTTGAGCAAAACAGCTTTTATGTCATTGGTTTCCTGCTCTTTTCTGAGCTAAGCAGATCTCAGCCTCCTTTGTTCTGGCTGTCTCAGCAAACAGACTAATTTCCAGATCCATGACTTTTTCTTGCAGAAGCTTTCCCCTGCTCTAACTCAGCTTCCTGTAACTCCAACTGCTTTTCAGCTGCTCACACTCATCTCTTTGTTGTTGGTTGGACATAAAATGGGATTTTTTCTTCCTCCAACTGCTGCCGCTGTTCCTCCCAGATCTTTCTGCATTTTTTTCCATTGCAGCCTTGATTTCACTGGTTTTCCTGCACTTGTTGGGCTAAGCAGATCTCAGCCTCCTTTGCATTTGCTGTCTCAGCAAGAACAGCTGCCTCCTCGTTTTTTCTGAGGCAAGACAGTGGATTCTTAATTTGTTCTAATAATTTGCCTTTTCTTGTTGAAGTGTTGCTACCCTCTCTCTTGTGAACCCTGACTCGAGGCTCAAGCGTTCCCAACCATTGAGCTGATAGTTCAGTCTTCTCACTAAAGTGCTGTGATCTCCTCATCTTTTAAGCTCGGCGCAGATCTCAGCTTCCTCCACACTTTGCTTGGAGAGCAGTTACCGGGACTCCAGCTGTCTAAGCTTCCTGGCCGTATATTTTGGCATTGTTTTAGCTCAGCATGCGCCTTCTGGTTTTGTTGATAATTTGATGTTTTTCTTGTTTTAAAGTTAACAAGTCTCCTTATCTTTTGAGCTGGCTTATGCAGATGCAGCTTCCTGCAACAACTTTGCTTCAAAGCAGTTGCGCCCAGTCTCCAGATGCCCAGGCTTTTTCGTTGGCATCTCTAAATACCTCCATGTTGTGAAGATCAGCAGCTTGTCTCTGCAAGTAATTTGATAATTTAGCATTTTCTTGTTGAAGTGCGTGTGATCTCCTGATCTTTTGAGTTAATACAGAAACCAGCTTCCTGCACCCCTTTGCATATTAGCATTTAGCACAGACCCAGCTGCCAGGCTTTCGTTGGCATTTTACACACTGCCTCCATGTTGTGAAGATCAGCAGCTTGTCTCTGGCAGATTTCTAATAATTTAATATTTTTCTTTGTTGAAGTGCTGCTTATCTTCTATCTTTAGATTTTAAGTAGATTTCATTTTCCTGGTCCTTTTTTTTCTTTGAGCAGTTAGCCTGTGATTCTAGCTGCCTAGTTTTTCGTGGGTATTCTCCTGACGCTGCTGTCTCCATTTTCTGAGGCAAGGCAACAAAAACTTTGATTGTTAAGCGATAACTTGATGTTTTCTTGTTGCAGTGCTGTGATCAGCTCGCTTTTGAGCGTAAGTAGGTCTCTGCTTCCCTGCACCTTTTTTCCTCTCAGCAGTTAGCCCCGACTCCAGCTGCCTAGCTTTCTCATCAGTATATCCAAAACCCCGCATCCATTTTCTGAAAGGCACAGCAACATTTTTCTTAGTTGTTTCTGATAACTTGATGTTTTCTTGTTGCAGTGCTGTGATCATCTCATCTTTTTGAGCCGCAAGTAGTCTCTGCTTCCTGCACCCTTTCCCTTTCAGCAGTTACCTCCGACTCCAGCTGCCTAGCTTTCATCGGTATATCCAAAACCCTGCATCCAAAGACACAGCAAATATTTTTCTTAATTGTTCCTGATAATTTGATGATTTCTTGTACTGGGTTATGATCCTCAAATCTTTTGAGCTTAAACAGATCCCAGCCTTCTCTGACCCTTTTCCTTTTTTAGGAGTTAGCTCAGACTCCAGCTGCCTAGCTTTCTATTGGTATGCCGGATCTAACTTCCTCAAATTTGTTGAGCTCAGCAGTGAGATCATTGGATATGTTGGGCTAAACTCCTGTTTTGATGTTGAAGTTCTGTGATCAACCAAATCTCTGGAGCTTAAGGCTCTGTGAAACTCAATCTTAGAAATCATATTACGTCCCGGTCTTTTGTCAGCTCCATGTCCTCCATGAACCGCTTCTTACTTTGAAGTTGTAAAGTGGGATTTCTTGTTGATTTTCACAGGGCTTTTGCAGCTTTAGCTGGTCCCTCAACATGAGCTGGGGTTGGTTGCAATGGTTTCACCACAGGCTTAGAAGCACAAACTTGACCTCAAAAGTGGGTCCCGCTTGCTATTTTTGGAGCATTTTCTGGCTTTTTTTCTTACTTGTAAGAACTTGAGCCCAAGTCGTCACATTTCCAGAAGGGTTTGTAAGCTGTGCTACCAGATGTAACCCCCATAGTATTACCTGATTTAGATATGGTTGACATGGAGGTTATAACGCTAATTCACCTTGATTTGGTAAATGAAAAAGGACGAATTGGTCAATTCCAGCCTTAGTTGCTGATTCAAGTCAGCCTCCCCTAAGGAAAACAATAAAATTGTTGGTTGGATTAAAACACAAAAGCTTTGTTTTAAACTAAAAGTTTTTTCTGATAACTGGGCAGATTTGTTCTGTGGAAAAGTCTTTTACTTTTCTAATTACAAGGAGTTAACTCAAGAGATGCACACGCTACAGGAGAATTCGAAATTGAATGCTTGGTAGTATTCTGATGTCTGTAATGATGTCATCAGAATTTCCTAAACTATGTGGGGAACTATAAACTCCTTCACATAAGTCAAGCCTGGCTGTAGGGGTTCTACATACTCTGAAAAATAACTCAACAACAGTTTTGGCTTTTCCCTTAATCATATTTAGTTACTTTTAACTTTTTTATTATTATTTTAGCAGGGTAGACATAAAAACAATTTTTTACAGTTTCCTCTGGCAATGTGGCAATAAGAATAATTGTCTTGATGCCAAAAGAGCCCAACAGTTAAACTGGGTTGAAAAAGTTCACACCTATGAGTAGAGGTAATGCAGCCTGATGATATTTACACTGCATCAGATAACCGCCCCCATGTTAAGCAGGGGAACGTTATCTGAAGGGGTTTATAGGCCCATGAGATAGCGCTCTGATGTCATTTACGCTGAGTTGCAATAAATGCAAAACTTTCTGCAGGTTCTGTTGTCTTGTCGTCCGCTTCATTCAGCTGGCTTTTGAAACAAAGGAGAGAAGTTGTAAAATGGGTGGTGTGAGGGTTACGGGTCGAAATGCAAAAGTAACGGATAGTTACTTTTACTTGGAACTAGTTAGCTTTATTGTGAGTAACTCAGTTAGTAACTCAGTTACTTTTGGGAAAAAGTAACTAGTAACTATAACTAATAACTTTTTCAAAGTAACGCGTCTACACTGTTCGTGAACATATGGAACAATCAGATCTGGGATATAAGATTAAGCTTGTTTATTTGGGGTTTTGTTTTGTGAGAAGGACAATTTTAAACAGTGTTTCCATTAAGTGGAAGCTACGATAAGATAACTAATACCTCTTTTTTATTGTTATCAAAAACTGGTCGCATTTTGGATCAGCCTTTTTAGTTGTTGCGAGATTCTGTATTTGAAAGAAAACAATTTAGAAAAGCTCTTTTGACATGGGTTTTAAAATGGGAAGTCCTTATCAAAAATTAAAGGGGAACACCGTTTTTTAATTGGGCCCTTGATTTTATAAGTTATTACACCATGTTCTACCCATATTAGTTTTGTGTCATTTGAGCTGTTCTGAAGATATTCCATTCATAATGTATTCTTTTATGGTAGTGTTAATTTTAGCGTTCATTTTAAAATTTAGTTTTAGTTTTAGTCCAGTTTCAGAATCGCTTAGCTTACCATATTTAGTCGACATCATCCCGGCCTTATTTAGTCTAGTTTTAGTCGACTATGTTGTACATTTTAGTCTTTATTTTAAAGTCCACAAAAACATAATTTTATTCGTGATAGTTTTAGCTTCTAAGAAAAACTGTCAACATTTTATTCTAGTTTTCTTACTCAGGACATACTCTTAACCTTTTACTTTTTTAATAAGTAGATAAATATTTAACATTTCCCTAAAAATTATTACGCATTTCAACATTTTCTCTCATCTTTGATAAAAAAAACACAATTTCAAGGAACACATGCAGATATGGAAGATGTTCTAAAAATATTTTACATTTATTTTGAACATTAAACAAATAAACAAGCAAATCGGACAAAAGGTGTCGCAAACATAAATTAAATAAATGTCTTATGAACCTGCTAATAAGTGTTGGCTGGGCTTTAAAGCTAGTCTCATAGACAATAAAATACAGAATTGAGATCACTGCTGCTAAAAAAAACTCCAACTGAGCTTCCTGCCAGCTAGTTCACATAGTATATAAAGGTTTTTAGTATTTAAGGTGAAAAGGCATAGTTTTCTTTTGTCCTGAGAGTCAGCTTTGTATTTGGTGTGGGCAATTAAGGAAGCTTGTATAGCTGGCCTGTCATTGTTTCTGGGTGGTTGTTGGTGGTCGGTGTATCTTCAGTCTGGAACAGAAATTAATACAATGTCAGGATAGATGCACAGCATAACAGGAATTCCAAATGTATAAGTAGCATATAGGTCTGTTTTTCCTTGACAAAAACTAAGTCTCTGTAAACCACATTTGACAATCATTTCAAAACTCATACAAACAACCTAACTATCATTTTATGCAGAAATAAATTGCAGACATTTTTATGTGTGCATGCATTTTGGTTGTTGTTAATATTGATGCCAATTCAAAATCAAATGTCCTTGTAATAGTAATGCAGATAAACAGAGCAGCCTTTATGTCACCAAATAAAGACATTGGGAGTTTGCGTCCCAACCCTGCAGTGGTTCCCCTAGCAATGGTTATTTTGTGTATGAAAATCTAGGTTAAAGTTGTTCTGAATTATGTGTGGGGTATTATTTTTATTTTGTCTTATCCTGATAAATTGTTTCAGTTCGTTTTAGCATTTAGCATACATGTGTAGCTGCCGAGGTGTTTTGTGTTAACTATAGTTCACTTGCAGCTCCTAGATTACCCAAAGTGTCTGCTTTAATCAAACTTGCAATTTAACTGAAACTATAGTTGCCCGGCCAGTATAAATTTGTTACCTAGATTACTGTATTTGTTCCAGATGTTACCGGTTAGCATACCTAGGGCCACATTCATTGAATTGGATAAAAGTATATCAAAATTCATATGGCAAAGCAAGCGCCCTCGCATAAAATATAAAACACTACAAAGAAGTAAGACAGTCTTCCTGTTTTAAAATATTATTTCTGGCCAGCTCAGTTAAAACTTTTAATTTCAAAGATCCAACAGGACTCTCAAACAAGATGGCTGAGCATTGAGCAAGCAAAGTGTTCAGTACCATTAAAAGTTTTGCCATTTTTAGATATTCCAGTAAAGGAACTGCCATTGTGGACTAAAACCACTCTTGACATTTGGAATAAAGTGTGAATTTCTTTCAAGCTACCAAGAGGCTTATCAACTTTATCAAGCATTGGACATATTCAATCCCCCACACCCAATCTACTGGACAAAACATTTTCTAAATGGGCTGAACAGGGGCTTACATTTCTTCATCAGTTGATCCACAAGAACAACCTTATGTCATTTGAAGAGCTATGTAGGAATTTTCATCTTCAGAAAACTGACTTCTTTAGATATTTACAGTTGTGCTCTTTTCTAGTTGCACACAGGGACTGGGAAAGAGTACTTATTACTAATTCATTACCAGAAAGGGGGAGGAGATAAAACATTTATAGCAAAGTTATAAAGTGTATTTCTGTCAATGAACCCTAACGATCCCACTTGGACAAAACAAAGATGGGAGGCAGAGACGGCCAGAATAATCTCTGACGAAACATGGGAGGGAGTCTGGACTGAGGCACATTGAGTTACAAACTCCAATACGTGGCGGGAATATAAATGGAAAATTATAAGTAGATATTTCAGGACCCCAGATGTTGTTGCCAAGATGGATCCTAGAGTACCAAGCTTGTGTTGGAGAAACTGTGGCTCAGCGGTCCCCAATCATACACACATTTTCTGGTCATGTCCCAAACTTCAAAACTTTTGGAATGAGGTATACAGGACTATGAACCAGATCTTCATGGAGGTTATACCGAGGGATGTTACTGTTGCGGTACTTGGTATTATACCGGAGAGTTTGCAAGGACGGGCCAAAACTTATCTGTTGAATGTTCTTTTTACAGCAGCCCTGAAATTCATTACAACCAGGTGGATGCAGTTGGAGCCTCCTTCCTATGACTTATGGGTACAAAAAGTAAGAGAGTTTTACAAAATGGAAAAGATAACCTACTCATTAAGACTTCAAAAAACCACCTTTAGCCTCCGCTGGGGGCCAGCAGAAGCTATGTTGATGTAAATAAGCCCAACAAGTTTGTCTCTTGGCATATGGTGTATGCTTATGTTGGGGTCTCAGGATGATGAGCCTACAAATTTGAGGCTGAGATCATAAGATATTGAGCTAAGATGTTCATTTTATGGAAAACTGTATATTTTCAACTTTTGTGTTATGTACCATTGATGTGTGGCTGTACAATTGCTCTGTAAAAAATAATAAAAGTATAAGTTCTAAAAAAAAAAAAAAAAAAAGAAAAAAAAACTGAAAGATAAAAAGATAGTGGATAGTTTTCCTTTTAGTTGCATCAGTGTTTGTTCCAAGCGGAAAAATCTCATCCTCAATTTGAACCTCTGAAGATGGAGCAGATTTTCATGAAGCTCTTGCTAATGAATCAAACAACATTATGGTGTCTAAAAATAACCTTTGGTTATGTATAATATACACATTAAATGTCTAAAACAGGGGTCTTCAACATTTTCCAGACCAAGGACCCCAAACTGATGGCTAGATGGAGCGGGGACCTCCTAATTATATATATATTATATGAAATAGTGTTATATCAAACTGGTCCTATAGTCACTCTATTACAGATGGAGTCATGTAATCAAAGTCATTTCTCCCTGGGATTATTAAAGTATTTCTGATTCTGATTCCTGGTCAATGGGACAGGTGTTGTGAATGAAACGGTGCCCAGCTTGAAAGAGCTCCTGTGTGTCGCTGAATGTTTGCATTGATGACTGAAAGACATCTTCTACAACCATTTATCTGTAAGTTGAATTCATGTTCTGTATTTAAAGGCATTTCAATTAGTGGAAAAAAATTGCATGAGGGAATCTAAAAAAAATCTAATTAACTAAAATTTTTGGGACCCCATGCAGTACCTCCATGGACCCCTTGGGGTCGCGGACCCCCTGTTGAAGACCTCCCTTCTAGATGCGTCCATCCACACCTGCTCCCAATCAGCTCATTAGTCCAGTCTTTGTTCCGTCTCCTATATATACTCTTCCTGTGCATTTCCTCAGTGCTGGTTCCTCGTCTTTTCCTGGCTCTTCATGCATTCTTTCCATGATGTCTCCTACATTCTGGATTTTTCTGTATTGTTTATTTTAGATTTTTGCTTCAGTTGCCTGTGAGTACTTCATTTAATCAGGAAAACTCATCTCTGTCTACTAATCTCTGCATTTAGGACCTCAAAGCCTCCACTCAACCTGACAGTTTTGGGTGACTTTTTTGAGAACAAATTCATACATCTTAAAAATAGAGTAAGTCGTCAACATGAAGTGTTTTTCTTTTCTTAGCCAGTTATTTTTTGTGTTTGTTATTTACCCCAACGTAATAGAAGAGCCAAAACCATGAACTAGCTTTTTACCTTAGAAGAAAATGTATTGATTGAACTTGGCAAAATACAGCAAATGTTTTCAAAAACATGTTCTTATTTTTGTGGCTTGGACTGAATGTCAACAAAAGAATAAAATAGAACTCCAAAACATCGTAAGAAGTTTTTTTTTTTAAATTAACATATATACTTCTTGTGGAGGATGAGGAGGGCCTACTTGCCCCCACCCGTCCTCACCACTGTCATGACCGGCTTAAGGAATCTGACCCACATGCAGAGAGACCACTCAGACAACAAAGTTTAACAGGTTTATTTGTGGTAATGAGAACAGAGTTTGGATCTGGAACTTAGTGAACTGGTGAACTGGAAAGTCAGGTGGGAAGATCACAGAGATCAGTTCAGGGACCGTGGGAATTGAGACTGCGGTTTGAATTATGCAGGAGAGGCACTCAGTGTGGGATTATCCAGAGAAGAGGGAACTCGTTGGAGAGCGGACAGGTAGACATACGTTGGAACCGGAGGAGTAATGGAGCGGACTGTCACTTGGATTACAGATGGGAACTTGAACGGATCATGTGAAGTTTTCCCCTCAGTGTAAACTCAGTAATTCCTTCCAGGGGGAGAAGGTCCAGGTATGTAGTATACAGGAAGGCTTCCTGCCGAAGAGCAAAGACAAAAACTCATTAGACTCAGAGAAACAAAGGCTCAGTTTAGACTCTGCTAATCTCAGCTTGGCTAGAGTACCCAACACTGGCAAACACTCTGGCGTTGAGGCAGTGACAGCCCACTGCTCAAAGTACACCTCCAGTAATGAACCAACGAGCTGCAGGTGAGCCACACGAGCTAACACGAACAGGGCACCACCTGGTGGTAGAGAGAGAAGGAACACACAAAAAACCCACACAAACTGATTCCTAACAACCACTTTCTACAGAAGCACCATAGAGAGCTGTTCTGACCAGCTGTCTCACTGTGTGGTGTGGAGGCTGCAGCGCCTCAGACGGGGGGAGAAGGGGTGAGGAGAGTGGTGGGGAGATCAGCAGAGAGGATCATCAGGGCTCCTCTTCCCCCTGTCCCGAGACCGTAACATCATCCATGACCCTCACACCCCACCATGGACCGTTCTTCCTCCTGCTGCCCTCTGGGAAGAGGCTTCAAGCATCTGATGCAGGTCCACAGCAGATTCCATAACAGTTTTTCCCCAACTGCTGAATGTTTCTACAAAACATTCAGCAGTTATTTTGCTTATTTTTATTTATTTTGGGTTATTTATTTATAAAAAAAAAATGTTGAATCTGTCTGATAATGTCATAAATGTAATAAACTAACTTCAGTATTGTTTCTGACATTGTTTTTCAAGGCTGCATTTAAAATGAAATTTCTAGAGCTGTTTTAAACTATATATAATTTAGTATAGACTAAGACTAAGAAAGTAGAGCACATCACCCCAGTTCTAAAGTCCTTACACTGGCTCCCTGTATCTCAGAGAATAGACTTCAAGACTAAAAACACATTAGTTTAGGATTGCCTTCGACTGTTCTAGTTAAACAGTTCAACTAAAACATATTTTCTTTAATCCAACTGTTTTTAATATTCTTTTTTTGTTTCTGCATTTTTTATTTTATTTTATTTATTTTTTAATTTTTTCCTACTTGCTTTGATTCTATTTTATCTTCCTGTATTTTAATCATGTAAAGCACTTTGCATTGTCTTTGTACTGAATTGTGCTATACAAATAAATTTGCCTTGCCTTGCCTTAGTATACACTCGCGTATAAAAAATGACAAAATAAATCTGTCTAAGGCTAAGTCTAAGTCATATCTTCCTTTCCTCTTAAGATTTAATAAAGCTGATATATTGCTCAGTGAATAAAAATGTCTTAAACTTAAATATAAGTAAAAGAGAACACTTTCTAAATAAATAACATAGACAACAGTTAATCCAAAATATCTAGGAGCTTTTTTAGGAACTGCAATAATTTTCTGTGTTATTAAACTATACATCAAGGTGTTACTTTATTGTATCTCTTCTACCATATCTATTGGTTGTGCTGTTCTTTTTGCATCTCTTGCAGGTGATGAAGCAGACTGATGTTTTATCATCGTCTCCCTTTTATCTCCTTTCTTTCATCTTTTCTCCGTTTTCCTATTTTTCCTTTCCTGTTCTGCTTACATTGCAGTGTCCGTATAATCTGTAATACTCCCTGCATGATCAAAATAAAGCTATTTATATGCATAAATCAAGCGGAACTCTATGATGATAGCCCTACTGCTCCACTTGTGAAAGCAAATTCTGTTGGGCTCTTTCTGGCATCAAGACAATTATTCTTATTGCCACATTGCTGCACAGGACAATGAGAAAAAAAGTTGAAAAGCTAATTTATTGCTCAATTAATAAAACAAAAAAATTTGAATATATATATATATATATATTTCTCTATTTTTTTTACAATAAGAAAAAAAAACATTTCACCTTGGAAAGTCTGGTCCATTGCACAAAAAAAGCCCATTTAAGTGTTTCACAAACAATCAACAGCCGACTGGAGGCACAAAATGTCTTAAAAAGATCCGCCTTTATCCAACCCAAAAAATGATGCTCTGACAATTGTTTTTCCATGTCTATATTTTATTGATGAACAGAGAAATGGCAACAACTGCTGTATTCTTAAATAGCTCCAGTTTGATAAGAGAACATGCAACAGATGGTTAAACGGTTCTTTGTTGTGAGGGTTTCGGTTTCCATGCTCGTACTGGTGACTGACAAAGGCAGTCTCTGGTTAAACATGTCAAAGGTTCTGTAAAATACTCCAGGTTGAAAAAACTGTTACATGAAATCCTATAAAAGGCTAGAGATACAGCATAGATCAACAGTAGTTGGAATACAAAGAGCTGTCTGCAGGAGGTGTTGAATGGTTTGTGACGGCCTGCAGCCTCTGCTGGAGCCGGAAGAATAATATTGCACGGTAAATCAAAACCTTCTACGCTCCTTAATGAGATCCAAAGAGACAAAAGAATGCTACGTATTTTTAAATATATTTAACCTGACATTTCCAGAACAACATCATGGTCCTTAACTAAAATAAATAACTCTCAGCCACTGAGGTTCTACATATACATCTTTACAGTATTTACACAGTATTTATCCATGGCTCTGGAAGCCTCTGAGTCCAGATGGATGGACGGACATTCAACTCAGCAGCTGGAACAATCTGTTTGTGTCCAAAAACCCGGCAGAACAAAGAGACGCTGTGGAGGTGCAGTTTCAATCAGTCTGAGTGATCCAGAGAGAAATACGGGGCGCAGTTTGTAAAGTTAAGCATTTAGAAATTAGGAGCAATAGTTATGGTTAGTTAGCGTGTTTTAAGAGAAAAATAAGGGGCTTATTTTTCTCTTATTTTTCACCATGTCATTCATTCCTTTATAAAAATCTTACTTTGCTAAATAAATATCAAGTTTGGAGCTCAATATTTTGTTTGCAAATTAAATATTTAGTTTTTAAATAAATATTTAGCTCCAAAATAAAATGTTTTAGTTTTTAAATAAATATTTAGCTCCAAACTAAATATTTATTTAATGTTTGGCTTTAAACTAAATATTTAATATTTATTTGTTTGTTAAATAAATATTTCCCTCCAAACTAAATATTTAGTTTGCAAATTAAATATTTAGTTTTTTAAAACATTTTTAGCTTCAAACTAAATATTTAATTTGCAAATTATAGATTTAGTTTGTTAAAATAAATATTTCCCTCCAAAGTAAATATTTAGTTTTTAAATAAATGTTTAGCTTCAAACTAAATATTTAATTGGCAAATTATATATTTAGTTTGTTAAATAAATATTTCCCTCCAAACTAAATATTTAGTTTGCAAATTAAATATTTAGATTTTTTTAAATTTTAGCTTCAAACTAAATTATTTAATTTGCAAATTATAGATTTAGTTTGGAATTTAAATATTTCCCTCCAAAGTAAAAAATTTAGTTTGCAATTTAAATATTTAGTTTTTTAAAGTACATTTTTAGCTTCAGGCTGAAGTGTTTAATTTGCAAATTATAGATTTAGTTTGCTAAAATAAATATTTCCCTCCCAAAGTAAATATTTAGTTTTTAAATAAATGTTTAGCTTCAAACTAAATATTTAATTGACAAATTATATATTTAGTTTGTTAAATAAATATTTCCCTCCAAACTAAAAATTTAGTTTGCAAATTAAATATTTAGTTTTCAAAAAACATTTTTAGCTTCAAACTAAATATTTAATTTGCAAATTATAGATTTAGTTTGCTAAAATAAATATTTACCTGCAAAGTAAATATTTAGTTTTTAAATAAATGTTTAGCTTCAAACTAAATGTTTAATTGACAAATTATATATTTAGTTTGTTAAATAAATATTTCCCTCCAAACTAAAAATTTAGTTTGCAAATTAAATATTTAGTTTTTAAAAACATTTTTAGCTTCAAACTAAATATTTAATTTGCAAATTATAGATTTAGTTTGTTAAATAAATATTTCCCTCAAAAGTAAAAATTTAGTTTGCAAATTAAATATTTAGTTTTTTAAATGACATTTTTAGCTTCAAACTAAATATTTAATTTGCAAATTATAGATTTAGTTTGTTAAAATAAATATTTCCCTCAAAACTAAACATTTAGTTTGCAAATTAAATATTTAGTTTATTATTTAGTGTTTCACTAGGAACTAAATATTTAGTTTGTTAAATAAATCATCTATCTCCAAATTAAGTATTTATTTAACAAAGTCAATATTTAGCTAGCACAAAGCTAGCTAAATATTTAGTTTGGAGCTAAATATTTATGTAACAAACTAAATATTTTGTTTGGAGCTAGCCAATTTGCAAACTAAATATTTAGCTTCAAACTAAATATTTAGTTTGTTAAATAAATATCTAGTTAGCTTGCACAAAGCTAGCTGAATATTTAGGTTGGAGCTAAATATTTATGTAACAAACTAAATATTTAGTTTGTTAAATAAATATCTATCTCCAAATTAAATATTTATTTAACAAAGTAAATATTTAGCTAGCATAAAGCTAGCTAAATATTTATGTAATAAACTAAATATTTTGTTTGGAGCTAGTTTAGTTAGCTAATTTGCAAACTAAATATTTAGCTTCAAACTAAATATTTAACAAAGTAAGATTGTTAGAAATGAATGAATGACATGGTGTAAAAATTAGTTGGGGAAAAAAATTATTATTTTTCTCTTAAAACACGCTAAATAACCATAAATATTGCTCCTAATGTTTGATGGGTTAACTTTACAAACGGCGCCCCCTAGGTAAACAGATCAGACCCTCAGCGCTTTGGGAACGAATAAACATCAGGTTTCTGAATGTGTCTGGATTAGGCAGGGGTTGCTACCTGGTTCTCAGGGTGACAGCATGTTATTAACACAAAATTAATCTAAAAACATTAAATAATCTCATTGATTTTTATTACAAATGCAAAACAAAAATTTCTTAGATAAAACATACTAAGTTTTACGTTTGTTTTTGCCACATGCAGGGTACTATCTGCACTGTTTGAGCTTTTTATAGCCCGCACTGCAAAAGATGAGCTTTTCCAAAATAAACAAAACATTTTAAGTGCACAATATGTAAATATAATATTTCAAAGGCAAAAAAACTCGTTTCATAGACAGATTGTTTTATGTACCTGCTCAGATTAAGTAAAAACACTTTTTTTTTTTTTTTTTTTTCTTAGTTCCTGTATTGTGTATTTGGCTCCTTGATGGACATCAGGCCTTTGGCTTAATAAAAAAAAAATTATAATAATTTCTCTTCAATTTTTTCTGCTACCATTTTGTTTTCCAGATTAAAATGTTATTCTTCTACTAACAATAAGTCTTACCAGGTTAGATTGTCTCATAGCACTTATTTCTAATTAGACTGCAAAATCCTTTAAAAAAAAACAACAACAAGATATTGATTTACTCACCTTTAATTTTAGCAGGTAAATAAAATAATCTGCAAATGAACTCAGAAATTCTGCACTAAAATGATATTTTGCAATTTTTTTATATATTGGGGAATTTCTATTGATGCAAATGTTTAAAAATGGATATCAATAAGCAGCCCATGTCTAATCCAAACCATTCAGAAGCTCTTATTTTAGTTTTATTCATTGTTTTACGAGTTTTACTGACTTGATTTTTAAAAAGATTTATTTAACAGTATTTAATAGATATAGACGGATACATTAACCGGCTGATACTTCTGGGGTTTTGCACCAGCAGCCTTGACTTAAGATCACATAGAAAAGCATGCATGGCTGTTCCCTCCATCTGTCAATCCATTCTTAATGTTTTATTGTTTGTTTCAATTTTGACTTGTCATAGTTAAATTTTTATAATGTAAATGGAGGAAGAAAAAGCAATTTCCAGCACACATTAGAGATCGGCGAGACTGATGTCTTCAAAACAACCTGTATCGGTTGATTTTTCGTACTTTAATCAACACTTAGGGGGGAAGAGACAAACTTAGAAGCTTCATTATAAGTTTTGGGAACCTTTAAAACAATAAAAACAGCTTTAAACAAACAGTTTATGATTGAGGTGCAAATCGCTGAGGCAGAATCAACCAAACATCAGAACGTGTTTATAGGGACTTGAGCCTGTTTCTATAAAGCACAAAGTTTTAGGATGGATTATTATCGATTGTGCAATGTTAATAAGACATAAGAGTTTTACTAATAGTTCAAACTGATAATTAGATCTGTCGCGTCAGGATTCCGCTGTAACCTGATCTCCTAATTTTGTGCAGCTTTATTTTCTCTTTTAAATTTATCTGAATTTCTGTATTTTGTATCATTGTTCAACTCTGGAAAAAAGGAGAAAAAAACAGTTCAGTTAAATAAAAAAGAAAAAAACAACAGTTATTTAAAAAAAAAAAAAAATGATTGTAGGAAATGTAGTCCCACATTTCATGGCAGAAATACATCGATACCAAAAACGTGTTTGGTTCTGGTTCCAGAGTCACATTAATGGTTTTCATCTGCAGCCTCCATGTTGGCACATTCATCATACTGACATCGTTTTCACTTCTATGGTAGAAACACACACAGCGGCTTCACCCTGGCATTAAATCAAAGGGCATTTTTTTTAACAACAAAGGTTTCAAACACGGTGACGTAAACATTAACTATTACATACGTTTCTGTAACCTAGTGCAAAAAGAAACAATGAGGTTAAATAGTTGATCGACTACAGTATTAGAGAATGATTTTGGCTTTTGTGGCGCATCGAAGACGACGCTGATCATACAGAGTGGAAACAGACAGCTGAAGCTGGAGCTTCTGCTGCTCCATGCATCCATCCTCCCTCCTGAACCTCACAGCCTTCAACTATTGTGGACCAGATTTATTCAACATCGTCATGAGGCTGAAAAGAATTGAGCATAAACATAGTCAGGCGCTCATTTTTAAGCATTTTCCTCTTGAATGCACATCCAGTCTAAGTGAAGCGGCGGGGAATATGCCGTTTAGTCCCAGAAACAAGCGGTACCGTAGGTATGGTAGATATTTTACTGCTCTTTTATGGAGTGAATTTTGTTCCATTATTGTTGCAAGAAAGGAACATGTTTTTAAATGGAAATAAATAAAAAAAGAAAATGCAATCCAGAAATAAAACTAAATCAAAACAAAAAAAGAAAAACAATCAACTGGACTTTGTTTCAAAGTTGACATTTTACTTCCATCCAGGAAGCTTTTTCCATTCAAAATGTCAGGAATAGCTTTTAGTTCGAGGTCTTATACAGTAGCTCAACAAAACCTTGTTTATGTGTTAAAAACATGCAAATTTTCTTTATCCAGAATGTGTCACAGTTTGAATAAAGAAAATAGGTGGTTTGAGAGGGGCGTGAAGGAAGCCATCAATGTTAAGAAAAAATACCAACTTTAAACAGACTCAGGTTCCAGCTTTGAAAAACCTACAGTTCAGCAATTGAGCTGATTCCTTCCCGTAATCATTGCAGCCCCTGTATAGGAGAGCGAAGGATATCATTTATTCAGCATGGCAAACGATCCCCTTTAACGAACAACCATTCAGACACTTAGATGGATATGGGGCATTACAGGCTAACCAAAGAAACCAAACGACCCTCATTCCAAAGGGGTGGACTAGGGATGCACGTATATTCGGATTTTGTCCGATATCCGGATATGCTTCATATTTTCAAACCTATGTGTAGCCGAGCAACCGAGCATCGCATACCGGCTATGTTAAAGCTGGACAAAAAATAAGTAGTCATTGAAAATAGCAGTTTTTGTTATCCATTTCTGACACTTTGAAAAATAATATATTTCATAGTATATTTTCATATGCTGATATCAAATTGATGTAGGTTGTGTGCACGTATCTATTTTCCATTTTCAAAATCTCGCGGAAATTTCATCAGTTTCTGTTACAAAACTGTCGTGTGATATTTTGCAAATTTTGTGAGATTTCGTTAGTAAAATAGATCGATACCGCGTCAATATATCAACATATAAAAATATGGCAAAATTTTGTGAATTTCGGGGATTTCGTAGCATAACGTATGATATATAGCAATATTTCATTAGTAAAAGAGAGATTGATAATGGTGTTTTAGAGTAAGCAATATATCAGCATATGAAGATATTGGGATATTTTAATGTATCAATATTTTTCCCTCGTCTTTAGAAGTTTTAAGTCTGTAAAAAACAAGCTTTTGAGGAAGAAGAAGAAGCAGTATTTTATTATTTTTTACAGACTTTTATAAATCCTCAGAAGCTGATCAAATATCGGGTTAAATATCGTGGGGGGGCGATGTCCGACATTCAGTTTTAAGGTCGATACCCATAGGGGGGCCGCATTATATCGCATCCCTTAGGGTGGCACCTTCGTCCGCTTTGTAGAATTGTACGTTTCAAAACAAAACAAGGTTTTGTTGGGCTACTGTATAAAACCTCAAACTCAACGCTTATTCCTGACATTTTGATTGAAAAGCTTCCTGGATGGAAGTTTAAATGTCTTCAAACTTGAGACAACGTCCAAAATACGCAACCTTTTTTTTGGAATGACTATGACCTGGATGACTAAGAACCTTCGCCAGCATATTCTAAATCAAAAGGTTTGAACTTTTTCTGTTTTCAAACTTTACTCATTAATTATATGTTAAAATCTTTTTTATATTTTCAAATTTTTGTTTTTCACTCCTCACTCCACACTGGAGAAAAAAAATATTGCAACCACTTTGGGCATTTAACTTTAAAACAACTGCTTTACCCTACTAACATGAAACGGCTGTGTTAAAGTAACTAAATATGATTAAGTAAAAGCCGAAAAACGTTTTATAATGAATCAAATTTGTAAAACTCAATCTGAAAAAGAGAAATTAAAAATCAAAAATGTGAAAACTGTCAGGGTTCCTGTGTGTGTTGGAGTTATGCATCTCTTCACAGAGAGGATCTTTGTGGAGAACCTGGGCAGCCTATACAGGTTGAAGAGAATCTTTCTCATCTGAGTGCTGAGCTTAAGGCGCCCGCCCACACAAGTCAAAAACGAACACGCAAACGCTTCGATATATTTTCCAAAACGCTTGTCGTGAAAGACGTGAGATCGAAATAAAATGTGAGCCGCCCACATCTAATGCATGAAAAACGCTGCAAAATGTAATATGCCAGGCCTGTAAGTGGCGCTTCTGTAAAAGCAAAGCAAAAATAGGGTTTAATTTTAAAATGTTGGGTAGGCATGCGCATCATAATATTTATACATGGTTGCCTCTGGCGGGGCCATTTTCGCGGTTCAGTCAAATCTCAGGTGCTGAACTATGTCGCCGAGTATTGCTCTGTTCTTCCTGGAGATATTCCAGAAGAAGAAGATTCTGTTGTAAGCCCTGACAGCAGGGTGAGTAGAAAGCATTATTGGTGCAAACCATTCAGTAACGGCGCCCATTGTTGTTGTGATACTGTGTCGCTACATGCGGGTTTAGAGGCAACGCCTATGACGCATATGCGGTGGAAAATGCGGTTAGAGTTTAAAGATGGAAACGCTGAAAACGGCGTATTCAAAAATCTTCCCACCTGAAGGCTGAATAAAAAAAGATTCGCTTTTACAGACCCCTCTGAGAAACAACGGCTTCCTGTGATGAGAGGCTGGTTTGGTGAAAATCAGCGCTTAGGCCAGGGGTTTGGCTCTCGCGTGGACGGGGCCTGTGGTGCGAGCAGCAGAGCCTTCACTCAGTGCTCGTTTTCTGTGTTGACATTTTGTCTTTGCTTTTTAGTCTCTTGCTTCCTTTGTGTATTTTCCCTGACGTTTATTTGTTTTTGTTTGGTTTTCAGTATTTTTGCCTCCGTTTGTGTCTACTCCTCTCTGCATTTGGGTCCTCAAAGCCTCCACACAACCTGACAAAAACATGGCAAAAAAATAATATGACATTATTTATATTAATTAAAAAAATAAAGTCTTTTGAAATATTTAATTTCTCGACTGCATTGTGTTTAAATTTGCATTCACAAAACATGCTCGTTGCTGTCAACAATAAGGGAGCAAAGTTAACTCCATACTTCATGATGGCCTACAGCAGAGTCTGGTATAAAATAAATGTGGAAGTTTTCCTAATTCCATCTCAGTTTATTTCCAACCTTAACTTTGAGTTTCCCACTAAACCCAAATTTCATGGACACTTACTGGTTTCAAGGTTTTGGTGAAGTACGGTTTTTGAACCAACTATTGTCCCATCAATTTATAACTAAAGGAAAGAATACAAATGTTTTGTGGGCTGTAGGGAGATGTATGCAACCCCCCCTCTCCAACTTGTTTCTCTGCATTCTGCTCTACACTGAAAATGATTAAATATCAGTCAGCCTTTTTTTCTGAAATACAAATATTTTCTCTCTTTTATTGAGCAGGTAATAACATTATTTAAAAAAATAATTATTTCAAGTGCATAACATCCAATTATCTTTTGTGGGGGCAAAAGCACTCATTCCATTAGTAGACCATCTTATTTACCTGCTCTAATTTAGGGCTAATACTTATATTTAGATCAGCTTTTTGTGGTGGGTAAGTAGGATCGCAAACTTTTCCAAACTGTTGCTGTATTTTTCTCTTGGCTGCAGCAGGTAAGCAGGAAAATTGGCCAGTTTAACACAATGATTTATGTTTAAAGTAGGGAAATTGGCTCCATTGTTTTATTTCAAGCACCTAATGTCTAATTATCTTGTTCTAAGCACAAAATACCTCTTTCCATTGGTAGATCATCATATTTACCTGCTCAAATTAAGAGAAAATACTCCTATTTCAAGATTTTTTAAACATATTTAAAGATCGGCTTTTGCAGTGGGTTAGAAGGATCCCAAACGTTTCCGAACTGCAAAAACTGAAGTACAAAAAACTGAAATAACTGTATTTTTCTCTTGACTGCAGTATGCAAGACAATTTGCCAATTTTATACAATGATTTATGTTTAAAGTAGGACAAATGGCTCTATTATCTGCTTTCAAGCACATCATCTCTAATTATTTTTTCAAAAGTACTCATTCCTTCGGTTGATGATCTTATTTACCTGCTAGAATTTAGGGCAGTTAAAACTCTGTGTTACTTTTTTGAAGAATTAATTAGTAAAATTTTTTTTTCTAAAATGTGTTCAGTCTGGAAATATCAGCTGCCAGTCTTTACTCCATCCAGACAGTATCTTGCCCACCACCAAATTCGAATAAGTTAGAAAAGATTCTCAAAGGAGTAAATCATGAATATCTAATAAAAATAACTCCAATCGGGGAACAATTCTAAAACAAATTAAATGTGATTTATTTATCATGTAAGATCTCTTTCCTTGGGAAAAGTCTGCTAGTTAATGACTTGATTTGTGATAATCACATTGATTTATGTTGCCATATAGAAACTTGGCTGCAGCAAGTGGATTAAAGGAGGCATAATGAGGCAACTCCTTCTAGTTATTTAAATATTTAGCATACCCAGATATTCTGGGTGAGGAGGAGGAGAGAGTAGCAACAATCTTTCAGTTTGACTAATGCCAGCGTTTCACACCGACGCAGCTGGCGCCGGCTAAAGAAGCAGCGAGTTTACACGCAGAGTCAATGGTTGACGCTGGCCAAGGCGCAGAACAAAGGTCCCGCGCGCTTTGAGCAAAGCAGCGCTTAGCGTCTGAGCAGCTTGAAGCCAGCGCCGTCGGGCGGTTTAATCTGAAATTTTTGCTGCTCGACGGCCAACCAATCAGAGAAGCTGATCTGGGAGCTGGCAGGGAGAGAGACACAGCGCTGATGAAGCACAGACCCGCTTTGAATGATACACTCCTCTTAAACACAGTTTATTAAATGCATAATTAACTTAAATGAATACATCTGCTGGCAGAATATGTTCGCTTTTATTATTCTGGTGCCTGCAGATCGATTATTTAGATGAAAACACACACTACCGCTGCCGCGGTGAACCGCTGAGTGAGGCACACCCGCCAGGAAGGCTGCTGCTGGAAAGGATTCCTTCTGGCGCACACGCCGGTGGCGTGGGGGTCTGAGCAGCTCGGCCAGCGAAACCAACATTGGGAGGCAGGATTGTAATCTGGATGAACTGACTGCACCGATGAAGTTTTCAGGTGTATTTTCTCACTTAAAAACATATTACAAACTACTTTATTCCCACTGATCACAGCAAAATCGGTAAAGTGCGAGAAAAAGGATAGAGAGCTTCTACCAACGCCGTTAGAATACACTTTTTGCAATCGCTAGCAGCCAGAGCAGCAAAGCTGCTTCAGCCGCTGCGTCAGAACTAACTGGTATGCAAGCAGCAAAAAGGAAGCAGCAGACGCGATTTTGCTGCTTTTGCTGCGTCCCATGTGAACGTAGCATAACCGATTACCCAAAGCCAGTTAAAAACTACAACTCTTTGAACATTTAACCCTTGTTTCCTACCTCCAAATTGCAAAGCCACAAAACTTACTACTTTGTATCGTCAACCAGATACTTACTCTGAATTTTTAGAAGAGTTTTCCTATCTGATTTGGTGTTAAATACTGACAGGGTCGTCATAGTGAGGGATTTTAACATCCATGCTGACATTGCAATGTGATAGCTTAAGTGTTAGTATTGGCTTTTGTTCAAAATGTGATTGTCTCACACATTCTTGTCTTCATACTTTAGATCTTGTGCTGACATATGGCATTGAATGTAAAGAAATAACAGTATTTCCTCAAACCCTGTCCTTTCTGACCACTTTTTAATAAGCTTCAGGATTAAAACTAACTGGAAATAAACTGAAATGAATTGAATATAAACTTTGACTCTGCTGAGGCATTTCTTTTTCACTTAAAGTGGATGGCATTTGCTTCTAAAGTCTTTCCCTTTCAAAATAAGATGAGCGTCTGTCCCAGGGAGGACCTGACAGTTGTTCTACAACTAACAACATACAGACCGTTCCTTTCACTCATCAGAGATCATCTGTTTGACTCACTCTGAGTTCCTTGATAAGACGTGAGGCGTCTTCTTTACCAGCATCCATTTTTCATGAAAATCTACAATTTTGTAGAAAAAAGCAGCAAAAACCATAGTATGCCATCTTGGTGAAGGAGAGCATTCTCCCAACCTTAACATTCATCCATCCAGTCGTTAATTTCCGCTCGTTTTCGGACGTTTTGGTACCGACCTTGAGTCGTGTTCCAGTAAAAGCAGCAACTGGTCCATCATGTATGGTTTTTGTAGAAAGGCCAGGAGCACAGATCCTAGAAACACCACCTAGTCGACCCCCGGCTGCAGCAGCAGAGCGCACAACGCCACCAGCAGGTAGATCGAGGTATTGCAAGCAGATGACTATATAAAGGGATAGTTGCTGTGGACTGTGCAGAGTTCAGTTGTTGCTTTAATGCTGCATGCCCTGTTTGTTAGTTTTTTCTGTTTTCCGTTCTCTCTGTAGATATCAATATCTTGTGGGATATTAAGGCCTTGATGGCCAAGAGGCCACACAGAAAGGAAACATACCACAGAAGGTCCCCCACACTGGGTGGAATAAAGACTCCTGCTCTTCTGCAATGCACTGAACATTACAAAAGAACAACAGAAGATTACAAACAACCCTGTTTTGTGACTGGGACAGGAGGGGCTTCTCTACATGATGCAACACAATTCACAAACCAAACACCGTATTAAAGCAATCACTAATTCCAATTATAGACTTCCTCTAATTTAGATAAAAGCAGACAGCTTTGGTTTTACATTTGATCAGACCTGGATCTGGGAATGAGATTGAACCTATTTTAATCAGCCATTGGAAAGCGATGGAATTGGCCAACATGCAGAGTGGCTGGACTATCGCAACAGTAATACAAGCAACATTTAGCATTTCGGACGTTCAAACTTTGGCAACGCCTTCACTACCAAAAGTTGGTTAATAGACAAAATACAGACACCAATTTAACTCAGTAGCCTATTTGATGTTTTCCAATTCCAGCTTTAAAGGTAAATTCCAGCTGGTTTGATATGATCTTTTAACCTGCTAGCAAATAAAAACACAAATGAGCAGCTTTTTGTTTATATAGGGAAACAGAACATAAAAAAATTGACTTTTAAGGCAGATTTTATGGCAATCCATCCAACCGTTTATTTTGTGGCTATCTCTTCTTTTTAAAGGCTGGCAGCCATATTGGATTTTATAGTTCAGGTCTGAAATCTTAAAATTTCCCCAGAGGAAATTCCAACTAAAGTGGATTGTCTGTTGAATTTTATTGACAGAGAAAATCTAACTTATGTGTGAAAACTGGTTCATGTTCTGCTTTGCCTTCATCATAGTTGATTGACGCAGGAGAGAAATAAACACCAATTAGAATACAATTCAACACTCAGGTTAAATCCGTTTTTAAATAAATGTTAATGTTTCTAACATGTGTTAAAACTACACTGAAATTTGACAATCTAGTTTAGACGGGGTTTTTTTGTGTGTGGATTAGCAACAATGTAGATTTTTGAATTTTGCGGAGCAGATCTAGTTACTCCAATGCAGTAAATGGTTTACTTAGGCAGCCATATTGGATTTTGTAATAGGGGTTGGAATCTTCAAAGCACGGAGTTTAGAAGGCACTTAAGGTGACTCATTTATTTATTTTGGATCAAAAGGTAAATACCATCTTCAGAATATGGCGCACACAACAGTTATCATAATTACCGTATTTTTCGGACTATAAGCCGCTACTTTTTTCCCCAAGCTTTGAACCATGTAGCTTATAAGAAGGGGCAGCTTTTCTGTTGATCTTTCCTAACCGCCTGAGGGGGAAGTTAAAGTTGGAGACGAAAGAATAAGGGTTCACATGCGGTATTTAATTTTTGATTTTTTTTGCAGGTGAATTAAGCTTAGTTTACGCTTGATGTATTAGCAAGGTCCATGCGGCCAAATTCTGGATTTTGGATCTCCACAGAATTTCCCAACCACAATTCTAGGAACATTTCTAGCTTTTGTTTCAAATATAAACTTCTAGAGATGCTGTGTTTAACTTAGAAATATCCGCACTATCAACAGATTGTGGAAAAACCCGTGGAAAGAAATGACTGCTGCTCTCTAACGGCATAAAGAGCCTTTTAAAAATTTCTAAACGACTAAAAGAATGAGAAGAAACCGTTTCTTCAATCTGCCCTCAAAAATAAAGCCATAGTATAAGATGTTTATTTTTGCCTAAGATGTTCTTCCTTTCATAGGTGTAAAAATTAGGATCAGTGTTGGAAGAATCTTTTTGTTCTTCACTTATTTTAACAAGATAAACCAAAACTATCTGCTTTTTTAAATTTCTGTTTTGCTTTTGGATTCAGAGATTGTTTTCTTCCTCCTGTCCGCCATGGTGGTTGGCGTTGTTTGAAACGGTAGAACCCAGGTGGTGGGGGGTGGAGCCAAATAAAGTCCTCAGACTTGTTCGACTGAGGATGAAACAGTCCTGAGCTCATGAGCGTCAATGATTGGACGGAGCGTCCTACAGAGAGGAGGGGGGAGGGGTCCCGTTGAACGAGATTCATTTAAGGCTTACAATGTTTTCATCTTAATTTTAAAAGTGATGTTTCCTATAAAAGTCTGAGAGTAAGAGAATCATGCTACGGATTAGTTTTAATCTCTGCCTCCCACTTGGCTTTGAAAGTCCACTTTTCCTGGCGTAATTCCACCCAGATCCCACCGTCTGTTTTCTTCTTTCCGTCCAGAGATCATGATGGCTCAGGCCGAGTCCTGGTTTCCCTCCTCTATTAACCCTACTTGGGGCCCTCCTTGTTGCCGCGGCCCCAGCACCCTGCTGCTATACTCATACTCCTCTGCGCTGCTGCAGCGACAGACCGCTCCCGCTCTCCTTCGCACTGGCTCAGCGTGCGCTCAGTCCGGACCTGCTGGTTGGCTGAGCTGGATCCCGAGTTCCCAGACGGCTGGGAGGAAATGGTGCGAAATATGTGGCTGCGTTTGCGAAGGAAATCTCCTGCGGCCGAACCCAGAGCGAAGCTGCCCTTCCGGAGGACCATGCGGGTACTGGTGGACTTGGCCGGCCGAGACCTTTGGTTGTACTCGAGCTGGGACAGGTGGGACGCGTAGCCGTCTGGGATGAACTGTTGGAGAAGTAAGATAATGTGTAAGACAGCTCTCAACATGCTTTACCATAACAGTGAGGCTAAAGAAGCATTTTTGTGACAAATCTGTAAATATGCGATCTATGAAGACAAAAAGTTTTCCACCAACGATTGGGATTTTCACAGAATTTAGAATCTTATCTTTCCTAATTTAATCTAGAGGTTATAGGAGGCATATTCAGGTTCCTGGCATACCTGGCACTGGTGCTGCATCTTCTTGGTGGGTCTTCCTACAATGTAGATCTGAGAAGGAGGGAGACCGATGGCGGAATACACAGAGATGTCCTTGGTGGATCCATAGGCTGCAAAGATCTTCATGTGAGCCTAAAAAAATTAGAGTTACATTAAAATTAATTCAAAAACCTCCTTTTATGACTCCAAAACTTAACTTCTATTTAATTCATGCAGCAAACACAAAAGGGATCTGTTGGTAAATCTTTGCTGCTGAGCAAATGTTGACCTCATTTAAAGGAACGATGTTTAAGTCATAGATATTCTCAACCCTTTATAGGCCAAGTTACCGTTTTTGATCACTTACATCCCCTTACAAATAGAATCCCCTCCGTCTCTTAGTGAGGTCTAGAAGCACTAGATCTATATCCAGCCATTCAGTAAAGATGTTGCTTCATGTCTGTACATCTTATTTTGGGCTTTGAGCAATTAGATGAACCCTTGAATGAGATATTACCTACTGGAAGTAAAGTTAACAAGTCAAGAAAAAAAAGGTAAAAAGCTAATTGAAAAGTTAAAAAGTAAAGTTTAAAAGTTAATAAGCCTAGTTAACAATTATATTTAGGTTTATAAACTGAAAAATGTAAGTGTCAGTATCAGCATTAATGCCTCTAAGGTTATGTTGTACCAAAAAATAATAGTGTTTCTTTTACTCTCAGAGTGTTTTTCATGAACTTCTTATACAGATATAGTTATGCTATATATCCTCCCATAAGCTATATATCCTCTTAATATATTCACGCAAGTTGGCGTTTCTTTTTATTACATTGACATACATTTTTGCCATCAAGTATCCCTATTTTTTGAATGTTACAAAGGTAATAAGGTCTTGTCCTGGATTCCAATAACACTAATAGCTTGAACACTGGAAAAAAAAGAAGTCTGGATAAGTCCATTTTTCTTAAAATAAGTGCATTTGTTCTTCCAGAGGATGCTTATATTTAATCTGATGAAACAAAACAAAGGATATTATTTCCAACCCAAATACAAGAGGAATAGATCTTAAAGACATAGAGGTTCACGATTGATCAGCTGGTCGATCTACTGGTTCCAGCTTCCTTAAATTTAGGAGAACGATGATTTGCCAAAATCTAGATGTGAAGCTGATCTCAGCTACTGATCTACTCTATCATAAATGTTTGAAAATGAGCCATTCCTGCTGCTCTAAACTTTTCATTTATAATCCAGATAATTTGATATTGCAAATAAAACATAAAATTAATAATTCATCCATTATTATTTCTCAAATAGGATCCAAATATAGAAGCATTGTATTGTGACCTTTTTAACAAGTATGATGAACAAATTCTGTAGCGATCAAAATCAGAATCAGCACGTCTGGCTTTTTAAAGATCGGTGATTAACCAGAAAATCAGTGTGACTCTACTAAAACTGCTAAAAATAAACCACATGTATGTTAAGGATAATTTTAAGCAGAGCCTCCCAAAAAAAAAATGCTTAGAATCTGCAGACTTATTGCATCTAAATTTAAATCGCTTATCAGTTTCAATCATTTTTAGTTGAAGTTAGAAGAGCCACAGTGGAAGGTTGATATGCGGCTCCAGAGCCCCACGTTGCCATTTAATGTGTTTAGGCTGCATGCCATCATCAGCTCATTCAGCCATTATTCAACGCTTTACATTCTCAGAGTGCTGCATCAGAGATTTTGTCCGTTTCTCAATTCACTAGAATGTGAGTACCGACTCGTGTCCTCACCAAGTATGTTCTTGAGTAGAACACAGTAAAGTCTGGAGTCTAGGAGAACAGGAGCACACAGCGTAAATATGGGTCAATTGGAACCGAAACGTGCTGATGACATCACCACACCCTCTGCTCAATGGAGCTACATTTCACCTGTTATTAATAGTCTCTAGATAATAATAAATTCTTATCATTTAGTGGGGGAATAATAATTAACACAGTCAGATAAGCCCAAATCAAATGTAAACTTTGCAAAATAAAACAAAAATATTGCCGTCATAGCCAGCGGCCCTTGAACCACAGGTATGTCAAGATAGGGCTGCTGCAGACGGGGTGGGATTACACCTGGCGCCGCTGTCCGCTGGTTGCCGCGGTCTCAACTTAACTGGTTCGGAATTATTTTTTTAAAATTACGCATTAAATCAGTGAATGGACCTGCCATAAAGTGACGCTTAAAAGCAGAGGTGTCAAGTAATGCGAAGTACAAGTACTTAATGTACTTAAGTATAATACTTTTTAGGTATCTATATTTTTACTCCATTTTTTTATTCCTATCACTTTGATCTACTCATTACATGTTCACACAAGTATCTGTACTTTCTATTCCTTACATTTTAAAAACGCTACTCGTTACTCTTGGTTTCCCTCGTTTAATGCAGAGGTCACGATTAGCGGACCACAGTCCGGTGTTATGCTCTAAAAGTGCATCCCTGCCAAGATATGCGTGCATCCCCAGTAGGCGCAGTTATGAACAACAATAAATCCAAAGATTTTGTCCGAGGTACGGCTGGATTTATTTGTTGTAGGTCTCTTGTTATTTACACACAATGATAGCCGACATGAGTTTGGAAACTGCAAAGTGGAAAATCAAACCTGCATCTACACTGATCAGTGTGATGCATTCACGGGCGCCAGATACCTATGGTGCATTCAGGAGCATGGGACAATTCACATTTACAAGGAAAGAGGCATAAACGGAACAGAACTTAACTCAGACAATAATGTATTTATTCAGAAACAGTATGGGCTTTCTTATAATACTGAATGCTCTATAATTGCATTTCTGTTATTTTTTTTATTATGCACATCTGCTAGTTTTTTATTCTAAAAACATCTATAATATTACAGCAGCAAATTATCAAAGTATAAAAGCCTGTTTAAAATCTCCAAATAAGGCTTCAGATCAGACAGCGACGATTACGCTGTCATTGTTTTACAGGACAGAACTAGCATTTGCTGACCCTTGTCATTTACTGCTGGATCTACAGGAATAAAGTTAACTCCTCTGAGATAGCACGGGATGCAATTTTGGGCAATTTCTATTTTTTTATTTATTTTTTAATTCAAAATTTAATGTATAACATGAATGCATAAAAACCTCATTTTATTTCAGAGTTTTAAATTCTGTTTAAAGTAACAGATCATTAAAATGTCTCCGGACCTTTACTGGTTGATGATTTTCTTTATTCGGATTCCCACTGATTTTTAATTGGTTACCCCTGGTGTTAATGTTTTATAAATATTTATTTCACATTATCTGCGCCTATCCAATGCAGATCATTGGCTCCATCTACATCTAGTGTGAAAACTAGTGTGATTGATGAGTCCTATAACGCAAACACTCATTGGTTAGCTAAAGGAAATCATCAGAAGCAAGCAGGTGTTCTTCAAATTGTCTATGCCACGCTACAATATAGGATTCCCAGAAAAAGATGTTGAAATGTCTAGGAAAGGTCGAACACATGTGAGAGCGTATCGGGAGATCTAAGACCAACAAGACCTCCCTCATCCTTGGCCCTATTTCAAAGAATTTTTCCAAATAATCTAAAAATTAAAATTTCAATTCATATAGTGGCATCTGGCTGTTTTTTTTAAAGGTTACTTTATACTTTTTTATACTTTAAGTAGTTTTGGAGCACATAATACTTTTTTTCACTTTTACTTCAGGTAAAGAGGTCAAGTTGATAGTTCAACTTTTTACCAGAGTGTTTTTAAACTGCAGTATCTATACTTCTACTTAAGTAACAAATGTGTGTACTTTTTGACACCACTGCTTACAAGTATAATATTCTCGCCAAATGATCTTAAAACGTACTTTTGTTAAACAACGCAACTAAAAAAAGAGAACTTTTAACTTAATACTCTTGAGCCTGTGAGCGCCTCCATTGAAAGCCTGCTGCTGCCGCAGTGCATGCTGGGACAGCTGTCAATCTCAAGAACCGACAAGTCTGCTCTGATGCATGCTGGGTAAAGAGAGGCGCGAGAACAACATCCAAAGACTTAGGCTGTTCTCTGTTTGCTGTTCTTGTGAATTGGAACAGTACTAGGGCTGAGGCTGATTATTTTTCACGAGTACATGAGAACACGAGAACCAGAGATGGGAAGTAACGGTACAAATACTTCGTTACTGTACTCAAGTAGATTTTTCTGATATATTTTACTTTATTTTACTACTTATTTTATGGCAACTTTTACTTCTACTCTTACATTTTTACAACAAATATCTGTACTTTCTACTCCTTACATTTTAAAAAATTGGCTCCTTACTACTTTAGTTTTGAATCATTTCAATGGAGTTACCGTGGATTATTTTTCACGCCATCAATACCGAATTCAATCTAATTGATGGGAATCCACGCTGCATTTTTGACGATTTGACAGTAGTAGGGACGACGAGATGATTGAAAATAAACACAACAGAGATCTAGTCCTATTGGCAGACATCCATTTAAAAATGTAGGCAACGGCATGAAAAGTGGTTTCTACTTTTACTTTATACTTTAAGTAAATTTACAAGCCTGTACTTTGTTACATTTTTACTTGAGTAAAGAATTTTAATCAGTACTTCCACTTTTACCAGAGTATTTTTAACACAAGTATCTGTGCTTTTACTCAAGTACGGAAAGTGAGTACTTTTGCCATCTCTGACGAGAACGCACAAGTACACATATTGAGAAATGGCCTTTGTCTTTTTAGAACCGTGCACCTATCCCATCCCCCCTTTTTTCACTTTTAAAGTTTGCGAGCATTGAGTTCCTTCTGCCGTTTAGCTCTAAATGCTTTCTCTTAAGGAGAAATGAAGAATCCCCACTGCATGATGCTGCCACCTCTATGTTTCCAAGGCTGTTTAAATACAAATGTTCTCAAAAAGCATGAATTTCAAGCATTAAAGTGCAACAGAAAAAATGGTGTTGAAATTCCCACTGGTGTCTCTCGTGAAACAGATGAGGACCCATTCCAGCGGCGCTTACCTCACTGATGAGCGTTTTGAGGAAGTTGGCCTTGTGTCTGAGCGGGTCGTGAACGAGCCCGTCGCAGAACGACACGATCCCGTGTGGAAAGTTGTGCTGGGACAGCCAGGCCACCACGCGCTGCTTCTGCATGTCAGGGCGACCCGTGACGTAAACAATCAAGTAGCCCAAGTCCTGCCAGAACCTGCAAAGAAGCGCGAGGCGTGAGCTCATCAACTACCCCAAAAGCCTCTGCGTTACGTTTCTACGCGACGTACTGGTGGTTATCTGTACCTCACCACATCCACGGCTCCGGCTCGAACTTTGGGGTCGCTTCCCATTATGGATACGCTGGCAGCAAATGAGCCGTCTATGCTGAAGACGACAAACTCGGTGCCTTTGGGCACAACAGTGAGATAACTGTCTGCACAGGTGTGGTCGCCTCTGTTAGAGACACAGCAGGGAGAAAGAAGTAGAGAATACTTCAGCGGTTGGTTTCCGGTACATTTGCATTTTTCAGATCATTTTAAAAATATGTGCATAGCCAAATGTAACATTTGTAAATACAAAAGTCAGTTTGAATATGATTTTATAACTGATATTTACCTATATTATATCCTTTATACATTTTGAAACCATATAAATACTGACCATAGTGGCGATATTGCTTCTCACCCACAATCCTTTGCTACATCACTATCACGGTCACATGACCCAACAGTTTCCTTTAAACGAAGAAGATCGGCCAATACTGACGAGTAATACCAATATATTACCTATCACTGATGAGTGTATTATTACAGCCCAGTCATGCAAACTCACCCATGGATACCTTTTCTATTTCTTCTTGCTAAGCCTTAAATTCTAGAAAAAGAAAATTAAAAACAATCCACTGGACTTTGTTTCCATGTTTAAAGACGTTTTACTGGAGTCCAAATTAAAATACTGATATTTTTGGAGCGGGGCATAAGCAGACCTTTACATTACTTCATATTTTCACACATTTCTATTGAAATATATTTTTTTTGGAGCAAGTAATTAATCTGTCATAAAATGAAAAAAATCTGATCAATCATCATTAGAGTTTGTCTTTATTCGGGCTCTCTTTGTAAAATATTTTTCTTTTTTTCACAAACTAAAACTTTTAGGTCTGTTTACAAAAACACAAATAACAGATAAAATGAAACACAAACCTGACCACCATTTTAACAGGATACACCCCAATACCCAGTCTCCTGTTTGCTGGGATTACATAGGAGACACGTCCGCTGCTGTTAGTGAGCTGCGTATCAAAGTAGACCCACTCTCCAGACGGAGGCTGGGTCATGATGTGGATGTCGATCTGAAAGAGAGAAAAAGGCTAAAGTTCCACTGACTCTGTATTAATTTGAGCTCACATTGATTCCTTGTTTCCGTCGTTCACGGCTGACTGTTTTTCACGGCACCTTCTCGCCGGTGAGGGTGACCATGTCCAGGGGCCCGTACATGAAGCGACCCGTTACCATCTGCGCTCCGTCCTCCGTAAAGACGGCATCGTTCACACGATGGTTAGCTGTCACGTTCTGAAAAAAGGGAAAAAGTGAAAATTTGGTTCCATTATGTGAGATTTGACTTTTTCTATCACATTATTACATTAACACTGATATAAAATAACAAATGTTTACTAACAAGCAAATATATATGAATTGTTTTCTGTTAAGGAAAATTATGTTATCTATTTTCAAAGGATTGCTATAACTCTTGACCCAATAATTAGCTTAATTTAAGATATATAAATGATTTTTTCAGGTTAATATAAAGTGCTTGTATATTCAGAGACCATGCCAGCTGCTATTCTCAAAAACTCACCTATGTAGTAAAGTGAAGCTGCGATATCAAGCAAGGAAAAGGTTATTGCTTTTGCAACTCTGATTGCTCAAAGGAGAATACTTTTAGAATGGAAATCCCGATTACCACTTTCCAATATGATGATGTTCCTTAAAGATCCAAAAAGTGAAATATTTTCTGAAAGGATCAACCAAAAAATTCTATAAAGTAGAAGTATGGGACCATTTACTGGGTTATTCTGACAAACTTGGAACTCTCCCTTCTCACTACTAAACAAGACTCAATGTAAGTACTTTCGTTTTGGGATAATAATCTCATTGTCATGATCTTGGCGCTGATGGTTTGGTTTTTTCCTTTGCTCCTTGCTCCCCTGTCTAATTGGTTCTGCGGCTCATTATCGCCGATCATTTTCACCTGGTTCCTCTACTATTTAAGTTGTGTGCTCTTGCCTCCCCATCAGCTGTCTGTTTTCCTGATATTGACCAGTTTCTGCCCTGAGGGTTCTCGAGTTCAGTGCCTTGCCCCTGTCTGCTCTGTTTATCTTGTCGTATCTGATCTTGGATTCTGACCGGCTGAACCTGGGACTGTTTCTGACTTAGGCCTTGGATTTCCCTTCTTCTGGATTCTCTGTTGCTGCGCCTGCGTTGGCTGAAGCCGGCTCTGCTAAACTCTCTAGGGAACTCTCTGGGCGTTGCCCGCCCGCAGCTTCTTGGTCAAAACCTCCCTCCCTGGATTCTGCTGTGTTCTCGCGAACGGACTGAACTTTGAATCCAGTCAGTGACCCTAGCTCCAAGTCGTATTCAGCTCCACACATCCAGTCAATGGTGGCTGGCCTGTATTCTCCTATCCCTGCAGAGATCAGCTCCGCAGGCAGACGGAGCAGTCCCGCACACCTGTTTGTTTATAATAAACGCTTTTGAACTTTTCCCACTGCCTGTCTTCGGCCACTCCCGAATTCTGGGTCCAACATTCTGGACTGACACTCATCCCCCTTTTTTTTTTCTCTTAATTTTTATTTTGCTTTCAATCTCTTTTTCTTTGCTGGCAGTGGGTTAGTCGGTGGTTAGGTGGGGTTTATAAAAATATAAAACTGTTGAAATGAACTGTTGTTCTTGTTATATTGTACACAGTCATCAAAGGAATTGTAACAACACTACAATCTGCATGGCATTGCACATCAATTTTAACAACAATAAAATTATGAGTTAAAAAAAAAATAACCTATGTAACTTGAGAGGGTCATTTCAAGCCACTTTGAAATTTAGTTCATAAATAATCAGAGCCGTACGCTTACGGCTACTGGCTCATAAGCAATATAAAAATTACAAAACTTAAACCCAAACAGATATAAACATCGTGGATTCCAGACATATTTTTGTCTAATCTGATGTAGTGATTTCCAATCCATTTGAGCAATGTCACCTTTTATTCTAGTCTAACCAAATCCCCATCGTCCTCAATCTGCTGATCCAAGCCTTTAAGTGATGGAGTTCAGCAGTTCTAGCGTTACACAGGAATGAGTAACTCTTTATTTAACGTCTTTAAATGAATTCACGCAATCAGCATATCCACTCCAACAGGCAAAATTCATGACTCTCAATACATATTAAAATATAATATATTCGACAAAATTATTTTTTATGGCAATGTTTTGGAATATTTTAAATAATGCAATGCTCCGACCGGCGACCTGCTCGTAGACAGCTGGAGATAAGCACCAGCACCCTGCTAGGGATAAAGCGCGTCAGAAAATGGATGGATGGATTGTAATTGTCACGATAATCACATTTAATGAATTTTAATGCCAATTAAGGCCTTAATTTAAAAATAATAATTTAATGACCTGCGGAAACCCTGTAAAAGATACAAGGCGTTTAGACGGTTAGCTGATTAATAAACATGTATTTTAAGTTTTTAAGCTGTTCCTTGAAAAAAAAAACTCTTTTCAACATTCACAATGGGCTCTCTTTAGTTTAAAAACATGGGTAGTTCATGGTAATACCAAGAAGGAATGAGGAAATATCACATTTCCTTGGAGGTAAGATGAAGAGTAGTCAGTAGATCTGTCCTAATTCTGCTTTTCCTGGGCTTACCAGAAGAGCATGTAGCAAATTGTGCTGCTCTTTCTATATAAAACACTTTATGCTTTTGCCATAATGTTAATGTGAACAACATTTTGTCTCAACTCATGTTTTAGTCCCTGCGATGGACTGGCAGGCAACCTGCCCAGGGTGGACCCCGCCTCTGACCCACAGACAGCATCCCTCATGACCCCGCAGGGGATAAGTGTGACAGAAATGGATGGATGGATGTTTTAGTCCACATTTATCTCATACATTTTTCTAAGATTTATATTTGTGTGACATTTCTTTCTATAATCTTTTTGTTGCTGTACACCAGACCACCTGCACAAAGCAAAGCTTACGGCCTCCGCTGTTCCTCCCATCATGCTGCGCTCCCACTTCCTCAGAGCTCGAGGAGAGCATGCACTATATTATTATTAAATTCATAGCATCAAAACTTGCAGATCGCTTAATTTAATATGACATATTAAGAAAATCTCCATCAGCATCCAGCATATGTTCATTTTTTGCCCAAATAATTATTTTTGTTGTGGATTTTTGTAACAGGGATCAATAAGATCACATCATCTTTACATTTACATCCCATCAAAATAATAAAAGCTTATTTAAAACAAAAAGCCCAGCTGTATATATGAATTAAAAATAGGATTGTGAAAATATATCCCTGTTAGGTTTCACTATAACGTTATTAAAGGACACATTGAGAGCTTATTTTTCATTCATCTTTACATGTAATGACAAAACATGTATTTTTGTTGTGGCTGCTTCAAGCTGCTCATGAGAAGGATCCAGATTTATAGATGTGTTTTAATGGTTGTAATTTAATCTGAAAATAAAAATCTAACCTTTAATAGTGACAGTTTTTAATCTAGGCTGCTGGAGGCGACCCAATGCACCGCAGCTTCCAGCATAAACAACTAGAGGCCATTTCGTTTTATAATTATCATTTTGTAGGAAAAAAATATGTTTTCAATTTGCATATGTATAAAAAATGTCATTTAAATTTTTTGTAATGGAAAAGAGGGAAATTCCCACAGATTGATGCAAACTGGCCTGTCCCTAAACACAATGTTCTGTTGCTCAAAAGTGAAGAAGACAAAGAAGACTGAATGACCAGATGACACTAATAAAAAAAAACTATTGATTAATTAATATTATTAGGAAATGGGAGAGATTCCTGGATTTCACACTTGAATTTTTATTTAAATATTAATAAATATGTAAAAATGGATAAAAACTTCACTGTCCCCATTTCCTATTTTAATTTTCTCATACAATGTATTTATTTTTATCTATGAGTTGAAAATGTCCCCAGATTAGATTGCAGTGAAATCTGGTCACCTTAAGTTGAAGTCAGTGGTAGTCGAAAACGTATTGTGTGAATATAACAGTTAAATAATATAAATCTTCATTAGTTTTAAAACTTTGTTGTGATAGCTGTTAATTTAATAAGTAGCATGCAGATGAACAGTTTTATGATATACGACTGAGACCAGATTTTGGAGGTAAATCTTGCAACAGACTTTCTGTTGCTGAAATTCAGACGTGTAAAAAAAAGGAAAAAAAAAAGCAATTCTCACCCGTATTTTTACGTGAGTCCTCTTACGAAGCCACTTCTCCCGAGGTTTGGAGGGCGTGAATTCGGACACTTCTTTCCCATCCAGCTCCAAAATACTTGAGTTCTCATGTCTCATTACCTAAAGCACCAAAAGAGAAACCTTAAAAGAAATATTTAAGAGAAACTGGCTGACAGGAAAGGGGGTATGAGAACGGGCGGTGGAGACATGCGGCAAAAGACCGCAGGTTGGATTTAAACCTGGGTCGGGCGTGTGAGGACTAAGGCCTCCATACGTGGGTCGTGCACGCTAACCACTGAGTCACCTGCATGCCCAAAAATAAACATCTGTATTTGCTGATGTAGCGAACAACACGCCAATAAGATTTGGTTTTCATTTTGGCTTCAACCTAAAAAAAGAAACGTTTTAACAGCAAACAGACGGGGTTTATGGCTAAATTAATGGAGTACATTCTCTGTTCCAATTTGCATGTTTTCAAAATAAAAGCAAGGCTTTGATGGGCTACTGTATAAAACGTCGAACTCAATGCTATTCCTGACATTTTAAATTGAAAAAGCTTCCTGGATGGGAAGAGAAACGACTTCAAACTTGAAAACAAAGTCCAGTGCATTGTTTTTTTTTTAAACATTTTTTTGGAATCATTCTCTTCACTTCCAGCCTGAAACAAACGCTCACTCTTAACGCACGCATTGACCCATAAAAATATTGCTGCTAACATCAACGTAGACTTTCTGTCACTTTAAAAAATGACCTTATTTTTTACCTCTACAGGTTGTGTTCTGATGTTAGTATAAAAGCTGCAGTTGTTGTGTCTGCAAGTCTTATTTCTAGGCAAAACGTAAATGTTTCAAGCATAACTGAGCCTTAAGTCCATCACAATAATTCACTTCACAATAATTCAACTCAATTAGGTTCATTTATATAGCACCAATTTACAACACACCTCAAGGCACTTTACCGTTCACCAGATTATATTGTCAGATTGATACAAAGTTTTCTATCTAAGGCAAACCAGTTGATTGGATCAACTCATTGACGGCAATCCCTCACACTAAGCATGCTTGTAATGACAGTGGAGAGGAAAAACTCCCTTTTAACGGGAAGAAACCTCCAGCAGCCAGGCTTAGTGTGAGCGGCCATCTGCCGAGGCCGACTGGGGTTCAAGGAGACAGAAGCAGAAAGAAAAAGAAGCAGAGATACTAAAGGCAACTGTCAACCAGCTCCACAGGCGGCCCCGTCCAGGAAACACAGCCAGGCAGCCGAGCTCAGAGCCAACTCCCATGTAAGAGGACAAAAAGAGCAAATCCAGCCAGTCACAGTCAGAGAAACAGGACTACACTGAAAAACCAAAATCCAAAATCTAGAAACAAAGGTGTTGATGGCAGCGGCACAACTTATATTTCTCCCCAGGATTGAGTCACAGCCAAATAGGAAGAGACCAGATGAAGTTACTATGAGAAAAAGCAGAGAGCAGAGGGACACAAACCTGTCTGAGCAGGAATGAAACAACATCTGTAGACTCCCAGTAGGAGGCGTGGAAGAGATGAGGCAGAGCCACGGTCGGGAACGCTGTCAGAGCATCTGGGCAGTAGAGAGCGTAGTCCATGCGCTTACTCCCCCACCAGCGTGAGGCAACTACAGCAATCAGAGGTAAGTAGAGACAATCAGTGCTTCTATGTGTATAGAGAAAGTCTTTAGATGGATTCTATGTCTAAAGCAGAAGAGGGGGTTTCACTAAGAGGCTCTAATGATGAAACAGAAAGGGATGTGTCACACTTGAAGGGTTTGAAACTTGCATTTTCTTGGTTTTCTGGTAAGCCAGAAATTTTTTCTTTTTTTGACACCATTTCAAGACTACAGAGGAAGATTATCTGAGGTTGGAACAGGCCAGAAGTTGGGCAATGAGGACAGCTCCTACAGTTCCACAGCAAACCCTCACTCACATCCTCTAACTACAACTCCCAGGGTACCTTGCTCTATGTGCTTCAGCAGCCTGGGCGAAGGGGGCACCGAGCTGATGTCTGAGATGTCAGATGTGACATCAGTGATGTCAGAGGTCACGTCAGAGCTAAGATCTGAGCTATGCTCAGATTCCACACCGTTAGCTCTCGGGAACACCCGACGGATTTTGTTGTGCAAGCGAAACGTTGCCCTCCGTGAGGCAAATCTATTATGAGGCAGATGCAGCTGTGACAGCAGGCTGGGCCTTTTTGTGTGGCTCTCTTCATGTTTGTCCGCTGGAGGCGGTGGGGGGGGCGTATGAGGGGAGGAAACGAGAGGGTCAGCTCTTAGACTGCGAGATCCGGACAGTCAGGGGGGCTTAGGAAGGGAACTTACTGGTGGCGATGTTGTTAGCTGTGTAAGAGTCGGCTAGGCCAGACACCTGGCTGGCTATGCTGGCCTCGCTGGCTCTGCGACTGCAGCGAAGATGAGGAACACCTGGCGATGTGGAAGCTGGGCACAGACCATCAGCATATAAATTGGACTGGAGAGTATCAGCTGCTGAAACAGAGAAGAAGAGAGAATAAAGACTGTTTGATTAATCAACCTTCAATGTTTTAAGCTTTTTCTTTTCCCTAGAGGTAATAGGTATGCAAAGTGTCACTTAAAATCTGGAGATTTTGAAGGCGTACTTCAAATATTTGAAACAGGCTGCATTGAAAGGTTGGCATCCTTATTGAGATTAGCTGGTCCTGGAAGCTGAAGCTAACAGAACGCCCAAAGCTGACTTCTACAGCCTTAAATAAATCTAATATCAGAACGATTTTCACAGAAGCCGTCTGTCAGAGCAGTGCAGCGAGATATTGGGAGAGCTGGAAAGGAAAACTTGTGGGGATTTTAAGAGTAATATCTTTTATAGATGTGTATCCATGTTTAAGGATACGATACGACTAAGTCTCAAATTGGGCTAATACTTGGGTTAAGTTACACAGTGATACTTAAAAATTTGCTTTGTGAGCGCAAAGCAAAGCAGGACTGATAAAATACCCTCAGCGTGGACCAGAGAGGTCTGTGAGTTCAGGACTGGAACAAGGATGGAGGTCTCACTGGTAGGGCTCTCATGGCAGCGGAGCGAAGCTGCACCACCTGACTCCATCAGAAGCTGTGGGTTACTCTGCACAGTGTCAACTAGAAAACCAAAGGGGTAAATTGATAAAAAAAAAAGTCAAAGTTTTACTATTAGTTAAAGAGAACAGCGTTGCCATGATTAGTTTCGGCATTTTTGCAGGCAAACCTAGAAGAGCTGAGAGTCCATCGCCCAGAGGAAAGCGCTGGTAGCGCGGGATGCTGAGAGGAGGCAACAGGTGAAATCTCTTTTCAAGGAGAGGCTCGAGGCGGGAGGCTGAGGGGTCTGCTGGATGAAACAGGTTGTAAACCTGCTGACAGGCTGGCCGTAGAGCCGACACTGGAACAGCAACAAAGAAGGCAGATGAGTTTGACATTTGCAACCAACAAATTAAAACCAATTAGCTCTATTATTACATATATCATCTGTTAGGATTCTTTTTTATAATCCATGTAATTTCTAGTTAAACCTTAATATTACCTGTCTGTTATGTGTTAAGGCTACTGTTTTCCCAAGCAGTTAAACCAATCGGGACAGTTCTTCTCTCAGGATAAAAATCATCTTCCTTATGTACGTAACAAGGATTTGGGAACAAAATGGGAGCATAAAGAGTGACACATTCTTAACAGAGAGCTTTGGCATTGTGCGTTGGATTGTCCTTGATCTAAAAACACTCTGTTATCTTGATGTGGCTCTGGCCAGCGATGTCTCCTCATTTACAGATCTTTATGATGTAATGATGTGAGACGTGATGATATGTAAGGGTGGGACCCTGGAGATGTATAAAGTGGTTCTTTAACTGTTAGTCTGGGCCCGACTTTCTGAAGCCATTTCTCTTGTCAGAGACAGATTACAATTTCTGTTAAATCTGTTGTCATCAGTCATTTAATACAAAACATTAGCATATTGTGATACATGTACATTATTTTTTCATAATGTAATGATAAAACTTCAACATTGATATATTTTAGATTCATTGCACACTAACTGAAATATTTCAGGTCTTTTATTGACTTAATACGGATGATTTTGGCATAAAGCTCACAAAATTAGCATATGATGAAAAATGTCTCTAAACGAGCTCTGCACCTAATCATCTGAATCAACAAATTAACTCTAAACACCTGCCAAAAGATTCCTGAGGCTTTTAAAACTCCCAGCCTGGTTCATCACTCAAAACCCCAATCATGGGTAAGACTGCCGACCTGACTGCTGTCCAGAAGGACGTCACTGACACCCTCAAGCAAGAGGGAATGGCACAGAAAGATATTTCTGAACCAACAAGCTGTTCCCAGAGCGCTGAATCAAGGCACCTCAGTGGGAAGGAAAAAGTGTGGCAGAAAACGCTGCACAACGAGAAGAGGTGACCGGACCCTGAGGAAGATTGTGGAGAAGGGCTGATTCCAGACCTTGAGGGACCTGCGGAAGCAGAGGACTGAGTCTGGAGTAGAAACATCCAGAAACATCTAGCAGGCAATGGGCTACAGGTGCCACATGGTCAAGCCACTTTAGAACCAGAAACAGCGGCAGAGGCCTGACCTGGGCTACAGAGAAGCAGCACTGGACTGTTGCTCCGTTTTTCATTTCATTTTGGAATCAAAGGTGCCAGAGTCTGAGGAAGACTGGAGGAGAAGGAAATGCCAAAATGCCAGAAGGCCAGTGTCAAAGCACCCACAGTCAGTGATGGTCTAGGGCGCCATGTCAGCTGCTGCGCTGTTGATCCACCGTGTTTTATCAAGGGCAGGGTCAATGTAGCAGCTATGAGGAGATTTTGGCGGCACTTCATACTTCCATCTGCTGAGAAGCTTTATGGAGATGAAGATTTCATTTTTCAGCACAACCTGCTCACAGTGCCAAACCCCACTGGTAAATGGTTTACTGACCATGGTATCACTGTGCTCAATTGGCCCGCCAACTCTCCTGATCTGAACCCCATAGAGAGTATTTGGGATATTGTGAAGAGAAAGTTCAGAGACACAAGACCCAACACTGTGGATGAGCTAAAGGCTAAACGCTATGGAAGCTTCCTGGGCCTCCATAACACCTCAGCAGCCCCACAGGCTGATTGCCTCCATGCCACGCCGCATTGAAGGAGTAATTTCCGCAAAAGGATTCCCGACCAAGTATTGAGTGCATAACTGTACAAAATTATTCCTAGGTTGACTTTTTTGTATTAAGAACACTTTTCTTTTATTGGTCGGATGAAATATGCACATTTTATGAGATAGGAATTTTAAGCTTTCATTTTCTGTATGCCAAAATCATCCGTATTTAGACAATAAAAGACCTGAAATATTTCAGTTAGAGTGCAATGAATCTAAAATATATTAATGTTCAAGCTTTATCATTACATTATGGAAAATAATGAACTTTATCACAATATGCTAATATTTTGAGAGGGACCTGTACATGCTGCATGCATTATAAGGTGTTTTTAAAGTGGTTGTTCCGAGTGATCGCTTCTCAAGAGAATCAGGTAGAGAAAGTGTAAAGGTGTAAACACGGAGCTTTCATTTACACCTGTCATCAGTCATTGATCTAAATATAACGCCATCTCTCCTGCTGCAAGCTGTTAATCACATTTCCCCACCTAATCCCATCAGATTGGGGTCAAAATCTGAATGTGAGAAAATTACTGATTTGAAAGGGTAAAAAAAAAAATCCTGAAACTGAAAAGGGAATATGGAACTAAAAAAAAAAAAAGAAACTGAAAGGAATTTGAATCTGAAAATCTAAAGCTGCAATAAAGAAAATAAATAAAAAGAGGAACAAGTATGTTAAATACTAAACTAAGTTATGAGTTTTTTAAAGCTGAGCAGAAGAATTTAGATTAGATTCTTAATATTTTATGTTTTCTTTTTTAAATTTCTCAGACAAGGTAAAAATTTGAAATTCAATATCCCAATTTTTTTCAGTTTCAACTTTTTTTTTTCAGTTTCAAGTAACATTTCTATGTTTACAAACATTTTGACCCCTTTCTGACTCCATAAAATACTTTTTAAGGCATTAACTGAATGTTTTATGGTTAATGTTTATGTCTCAGACGTCCCTGGAATGAGACCAATGTTTTCCTGATTTTCTTCCAATGAAATTCTCTGTAGAAATAAAGTAAGCGTCCAAATATTCTTTAAACTGATGGATGTAATTAGAAATCTGTTCAAACAGCTGCAGGAGAAATCCTTTTAACATCAAAATCCCAAGAGAGAACAGCAGAGTGTGACGGATGCCGTTTAAGCTCATCTCTCACGTATATAATTCTGTCAGGGAATCAGGGAATATGACCTCCGACCTCTGACACCTGCTTCCCAGCTGCTCCACATGGAGCTAAGACCTCCTCTCTGCTTCAGCCAATTAAAGAGCATCTGATATCAAATAAACAGCCTTTCTCACCATCTAAGGAGGGGACCACAGTCCTTCTCAGAGCAAGCACCAGCCCCAGCGGAGAGCCGAACAGGAAGAAGTCGGTTACTTCAAAGTCAAACTTTCCCAAGGAGCCCCCCTCCAGCATGGTGCTGTTACTGGAGCGCCTTGACCCGGGTTCCCCATGGAGAACACTAGAGTGCAGGCTGCTCACAGAGAAACGGGGAAAGCAGACATGAGCGGGACTCTACAGTTTCTCAGATAATTTGTGCTTCTCTCTAGTTCACCTGGAGAGGAAGGCTTGGTGTTGTTTGATGGTGTCCAGCTCATACGTGGAAGAGTCGCTACGCTTGCGTGGAAGCTGTTTCTTGGGGTCGTCCGGCCCTGAGCTGCGCGGGATGTCTATGTTGCTGCGGCTAAGATGGCGGCTTCCTTCGAGGGATGGGGAGATGCTGTTTATGATAATACCAGGAGAAAGGAGTTCTGTGTCCTGAGAATTAAAGATGGAAAGAAAAATAAATCAGTTGTACTCCATTTTTGTACGCTTTATCAGCTTTTTCCTAGAGAGATGCTTCAACCTAATGTCTTTAATTTTAAATCTTTGTTTTCTACTATATGGGGTTTTATCGGCAATGCAAGCAGCAAGAACACATTGAGATTCATGAGGGCCTTCAACAAAAAACATGACCTTTGCATTATAACATCACAAAGTTTCAGAGAGCAACAAAAATTACTAAAAAGATACATGTTTTAAAAGACCAAATAAAGAAGCTAACTGCTAATTCGACTTATCTTTGAAATAAGAATTTAAATGTCAAGGTCACCATCTCATATATCTCCAAAAAAACATTTTCCTTCCAAACTAAATTTTATTCTGGATGTTAAAATTATCACATATCTCACAAGTTATCAAAGATTATAATATAGACTCAAAAGATTATTTTTTTTTTGGCTCAGCTTTTCAGTTATTTTTATTCTATATATATATGCAGTCATATGAAAAACTTTGGGCACCCCTATTAATCTTAATTATTTTTATTTTAAAATATTTGGGTGTTTGCAACAGCATACATTAGTTTGATATATCTAATAACTGATGGACACATTACTATTTCAGTATTGAACTGAGGTTTGATGAAGAAAAGTGCAGTAAGCATTAAAACACACATTTTTTAAATCTTTTTCTGTCATCCATTTTCACAAGCTACATTTGGGCCTGATTACTGTCAAATATTTGAAGAAAAAAAAGGCAAAACAATCTGCTAAATAGTGCCTGTCTAACAACATGAAATTGGCTAAAAGATCTGAAATACAACATATGATGTCACCAATATAAAAAGAAATTCAAAAACAAGTGAGGGAACAAAGGTATCTGTGTGTGTGGAAAGAGCAGCAAAGCATTTAAAATCCATAGAACCACAATGATATAAATAATTTATTTAACACATGAGAGATTCAGTTTGTCTGATATACGAAGTGATGGTTTAATTGGAACAATCACTGTTATAAGGAAACACATGTAACAGGTTATATACTGGAGCTATAAAACTGGACAACAAACAGTGACTCAATATTTACATATGGTGATCTCTATGATTGTCAGTGATATTATTAAACCTTTTAAAGACTTTTCTTATATTTCTTTTATTCAACAGCCCCAAGATAGATATATTTAATTTATCTTAAACATGAAACACAGTAAAGTCTAAAAGTTTTTTGATTTGGAGAAGGTAAAACCTAGCCTTACAGTTTTCTACACTAAAAAAAATCGATCTAGAATAAGTACAAATTTCTTAAATCAAGTTTATTTACCCTTAATTTTAGAATGTAATTATGATGATTTGCCAATGGATTGAGCATGTTTACTCTTAAAATAAGATAATTAGATCATATATGTTTTTTTTTCTTATTTTAAATGTCAATTGTCTTGTTCCATTGGCAAAGTGTCTCACTTACCTCCTCAGTTTAAGACAAAATGCACTTATTTTAAGAATCTGACTTATTTAGTTTTCTATTTTTTGCAGAGTAACCACTAGATGTCACTGTTTCCTCTTTCAAACTCCAACAGGAGGTTTAACCTTGATTTGGTTGTTTTTTATACCTGTATGTTGCCACTATTTAAAAAAGAGTTTTATTCTCAATTAGTGTTTAGAAGAAAATATCTTTATCTAACTTACCTTCTGACCAGGCAAGTATGCCACTTCCTGGCCGGGAGACTCGTAGTTATGTTTAGATAACATGTTAATCTGCTAGACATTATTAACCACTGATCTCTATGTAATCACTGCATTGCTGATAGGCCGTTGGTAGTACATGGTTCTGTGAAGTCACCAGCCACCATATTGGTACTCCCTAATTAGAATTGTCGGAATATAAACAATATGTGCGCTACAGCATAGAACAATGGTAATGTTCTCATTTTCAGGGGGGCTTAAGACTTTTAAACCAAAGGTAAAGCCATCAGTTTGAAAAAATTGCTATTTCATATCATCAGTAGATTACTGTAATCTATGGTAAAAAGGCACATCACATTGCATAGTCAGTATGAAGTCTATAAATCATGTAATATAACATATTATAAAAAAATCCATCACAATATTACAGGCATTTTTATGACATGACTCCGTGAAATTGACTTCAGTCAATCAGCAATCCAGTGAATAAATAGAGATCAGTGTTTTTATGTCACTGAAAGCTGGGACTATCTGGTTTTAAATGCTAGAACTTCCTGGTAGATTGATGCTTTGCATGATCCAAAAATAAATGTTTTTTTATTCTAAACAAAAAACATACTTTTACCCAATAGAGCAGACCAAAGCTGCCAGTTAGGGAAGTTAGTGTCAGAGAGATTAGAGGTTTACCTGGACGCTAATGGCGCTGCCCCGTCTGCTGCTGTTCTGGCTTTCTGACACCGTCACAGAGCTGCTGCAAAGAGCATCGAACCCCAGGATCCCTCCCACACAGTCCCCAATCACACAAACCTGTGAGTCAATACAAAACCAAACATAATAACTTCACAATTCAAACTGATTTATTCATGTATTTAAGTCACATCCCTGAACACCACAGACTGACCTGGCCGCTAAAAGATGCTCCCTCAGGAGACTTGATGAAGTCACTGTAAACCTGATTGGCTCTGAGGATAACTGCTGCCACAGCGTCTTGGTACTGCGGCGCAGAGGTAGCCAGGAGAGGCAGAGCAGCCAGCGGGATGTGGTCCTGGCTGCTGGACAGGCAGCTCTCATCGTAGCTGTAGGGACTTAAACTACAGATCACGTAGGCGGGCCACTTTAGTTTTTTTCACACAGGAATTAAGATGTTCTACAGTGTGCTATCAAAATACTCATGACTCACTTGGAGACAAGAGAAAAAGCTTCAACACAAATAGCAGGACAGGGGACCATCCGGATGGCGATGCGCCCAAGAGCAGTAGGATAGTGGACCCTCATTACTGTCTCAAAAGCTCCACTCAGCGTGTTCACGTCTCCCTGTTTATTGTTCTGTTCGCCTGCAGACAAATAGGAGAATGTTTAAAAGAGTTCAGCCTGCTAAGAAAGGCAAAACCTAATTTAATCAATGTTTCAAAAGTATTTTACTAGGTTTTAGATCTCTGCCCTCAACTTTAAAAATACACGCTAGTGTTAATCATTGTAGCCACAGCTGCTGTGGGGCAGGAAGATTATATTAATTGTTCCTCAAATTAAGGAAATTGGCTATTCCCTTGGTCTGGTGAAGAATACTCAATTCTGCATTTGGCATGCAGGGCATCTGTTAAAGGAGAAGTCTCATCATATTCAGAATTTAAACTAATCTTAGGGAACTGATTAAAGGGATAGTTCGGCTATTTTTGACATGAATCTGTATGGCATCCCATCACCAGTGGCATCATGCAACCACACTGACTTACCCCTGGCAGCGTCCTTGTGAGCAGAGAGAGTTATCGCCCAGCTTTGGTCAGTCGGAAAGTGAAGTCCTGCAGGGTTTTTAGAACAGCTTAAATAAAACTTTTCTCTTCCCAAAACATTATGTGTTCGTAAAAGAGTGATATTTTTTGCATCCCAAAACATTGTAGTGGAAAAAGTCACACGCCGTTATCAATTGGTCCTATTTTCTCTCTGTTCGTATCAGTGCGCGCCGTCATTCAGACAGCTAGGGCCTGACAACAGCCATGTCTCCCTCCGC
>JAGKQL010000057.1:8888033-8898686 GCA_018398635.1 Cyprinodon brontotheroides
TGCTTTTATAGTGATGTTTACCGTGAGCATCGAAGAACTCATCATCAGTGCTGTCGTCAGAATCCCGAGCAATGCTCTGCATCCTCCACTCTGAAATGCTTTGGTGAGACGGACTTGCTGCAAACACAACAGGGTTATTTCAATTAGCCGTTTTCACCAAGGAGCAAGTTTTGGTTATACTGTAATTATGGGGCCAAAATGGTAGCTTTATGTGAAGCAAGTTGTGCTGAACTGTCGCAGCAGAGAGAGGCTGTCTGTGAGCCTGTGAGCCTGTGGTCAGGGCAGCATGTGAGCCTGTGAGCCTGCGCAAGGGGTTACAAATCGCGAAAATACACATACAAATCCTTCTAAGCATTTGTGCATCTCACGCGGCAGAAGAATAGCAAAAATCACGTGTGTAAAGAGAGCCAACCGAAAAACCGCTTGACTTGTAACCAATGATTTGTCTGTATTTCTGGGTCTTGAAGCGAAAATACTTCAGACACAAGTGTCTCTGTGTGTGCTTACAGATTGATCTACACATTTGCAGGTCTCAGTACACATTTGCAGATCTGAATACAGATTTGTGGATTTTTACACATTTGCAAAGCGGATTACACACAAGTAGTTTTACACATTTGCAAAACGGATTACACACAAGTAGTTTTACACATTTGCAAAACGGATTACACACAAGTAGTTTTACACATTTGCAGATTGTTGTACAGACACATAAATCTCCTCACACATTTACAGATTTATTTACACATTTTCAAATCCCACTGCACACACACAAATCGAGATCCAGACACACAACTTTCCACACACATTTGCAAATATTAAAGCTACCATTTTGGCCCCATATGTAATTAATTAGATAAAATTAATTTAAAAAAAGGAGTAAAAAATCTGGAAGCAGGATAAAACGTAGGGAGATGAACTAACTTCCTCTCTTTGATGACCTGTTGGACGATCTAGAAGACGTGGACCACTGCTTGGTGAGCTCCCCTCGTGTTTCCAGAGAGTCTCCAAGCTTTCCTCGTGTTCCCTCGGCCTCTGCAGCCAACCCCAGGTTATCTCCTGCCTGTTCCTGCTCCTGGCCTGCAGACGAGCCATTGGTCTCTGCCCCGCCCTCCTCACTGAGGCTGTACTGGGCCATCTTCTTGGCCAAAGCTAACTGGGTTTCCAGCTCGAGCTGCCGGATGTCCTCGATGGTGAGACCATACCACTCGTCCTGCCAGCACCACGCTTGCCGGTGGGCTCGGACCATCACTTTACGGAGACCTGAAACAGAAATTCACCTCATCAATCTAATTTGTTGTTAAAAATGTTTGTTGCTGAATATTAGCTGGAAATTAGCATTAACTTTTGTGCATCACATCATCAGCAATCATTGTTTATTAATATGGCTAATCCCACTGTTAAATTAATAAATTAATTTAGTTAAAGAGAATACGAAGAAGAGAGGATATTCTCTTTTACAGTTTTCTAGTTTATCATCCTAGAACTGACCAAATACTATTTAAGAATGTAGCAGCACTGGACCCTTCTCTACCAGTTCATAATAAACCTGTTAAAGCTTCCCCTGGTCTCTCTGTTTGGTTTTCTGCATGTGGGTCAGATCTTAGAAATAAATCATGACAAAAACAGATAATGTGCAAATGTCTGATCTCGTAATGTTTTGACTTTATTCTCATAATTTTTACAACTTTATTTTTATAAAGTTACGACTCAATTCTCACAATGTTGACTTTATTCTCGTAATTTTACGACTTTCTTCTCATAATTTTTATGACTTTATTCTCAATTTTTACAACTTTACTCTAATTATGTTACGACTTTATTCTCATAAATTTTACGATTTTATTCTCATAATGTTACGACTTTATTCTCGTAATTTTACGACTTCTCATAATTTTCATGACTTTATTCTCAATTTTTACAACTCTACTCTAATTATGTTACGACTTTATTCTCATAAATTTTACGATTTTATTCTCTCAATTTTATGACTATTCTCATTGCGACTTTATTCTTGTAATTTTATGATTTTATTCTCGTGATAGGAAAAAAAATCTCTGGGCTGGCCCTAATACTAATACTTCATCGTACAAAGGGAGTTCAGAAAAAAAAGAAAAACTCCATCTAACAATAAACCTTTTAAAAACTTCTTAAATAAAAAAAAAAAGTTTGAAGAGTAATTTTTCTGTTTTCTCAAATTTATAATATTTGTTTATGCTTTTTCATAAATTTCTTTTTTTTTGGGGGGTTGTTTGGTTGACTTCCAATATGAGCCTGCTTTTTGGCTGCAATGACCTAGATGAATGAGAATTTACACGGGCATGTTTACAAATTTATTTATATATATTTATTTCTAATTTCTATGCTTCTGAGTTTTGTGCATTGCATTCTGTATAATAGATCACATTCTCTTGAATTCAAGTACAATGCAAACTCTGGTTTTTAAAGAGAACATTGATCTATAATTCAATTAAATTCAGTTTATTTATATAGCGCCAACACAAGTAATCTCAAGGCACTTTACAGTTCAACCAGGTCATACAGTCAAATTGATTCAATGTTTTCTTCTACAATTTTATTGCTAACAACCATGCAGACCAAGAGAAATATATCTTCACATCTCACTCCAGAGGAAAGCCTAGACACAGGCGTAACTTTCTGAAGGATTGGTGTGGACGTGTCCCCACCAATAATTTACGCTTTATTTCCCCTCTCCGCTTTACTTTAGCCAAAGGTAACAGAGTGCAGCTATCTGTGTTTAATAGGGATGCATGATATTGGGATTTTGGCCGATATCCGATATTTTAAAACTCATGTAGCCGATATCCGATATCGATACTGATGTTAAAGTCATTGAAAATAGCAGTTTTGTTATCCATTTCTGACACTTTGAAAAATAATATACTATATATTTTCATATGCTGATATCAAATAGATTTTTAAAGCGTGGTATCGATCTATTTTACTTTCAAAATCTCGTGAAATGTCATCGTTCTGTTACAAACTCTCGTGATATTTTGCAAATTCTTTGTGAGATTTTGTTAGTAAAATAGATCGATACCGCGTCAATATAATCAACATGTAACAATATGGCAAAATTTCGTGAATTTTAGGTAGGGATTTCGTGATTAACATAGCGATGACATATAGCAATATTTCATTAGTAAAAGAGATTGATATGGTGTTTTTAAATGGCAATATATCAGCATATGAAGATATTGTGATATTTTAATGTATCAATATTTTTTCCCTCATCTTTAGAATCTTTAGTTTTTAAGTCTGTAAAAGAAGTTTTTGAGGAAGAAGAAGAAGTAGAAACTCAGAGGCTGATCAAATATTGGGTTAAATATATCGGTGGGGTGGCCGATGTCCGATATTCAGTTTTAAGGCCGATACCGATAGGGGGCGATTATATCGTGCATCCCTAGTGTTTAAAGCGTTTTTAGTCCATGTTTTTCTCTCTACTGCTGCTCCCGTGTAGCTCCTCTCAGTGTAATCTGTCGTTTTGAGACATCTGAAATGCGACACACAGCAGCACTCAGTGAATTAACCGGCAGCTACGTCGAAGTTTAAGTAAAAGTTAGGGGACGGGTTGGTTAAAAGATAAGAGATCCCACAGAAAAATCTGTTTGTTAGACATACAGAGTTTTTTTTAGCTAAAAATGGCAACAGATTGTAAGTTTACACAAGTTAGTATTATAATGCAAGAAGCTTGAGAAAACATAGTTTGATCTTCTTTACTGGTTAAAAAAAAGTTGGGCTTCTCAGAGGACCATGACTCCCAGTTACAGGTTAAAATGAACATGTTTTCTTATTGCACAGACAGAATCAGACTGCAGAGCTTCTACATATCTTGAAATGTTGTTTCTGGCATCGATATATTAGTAAAGAGGTTCATAAATCTTTTCTTAAACAGAGCACAGAGAGAAGTAGAGAGACAGATTTAAAGGTGAAACAGATTTACTGGGATATGCAATAAAATATATCTCCAAGTTTACCAGAAAGTTTACAAGAAAAAATATGCTATGCTATAATTAAAATGCAGCATATCCATATTTTTATGGATGGAATTGAAATTGTACATTCTAGGGATGCATGATTTATCGATTTCGGCATTAGAATCGGCTATTTGTTATTTTTTCATACATTAATGTTTTTGGGCCCTATATATATAATGCACTAGAAGGCATCTATAACCAACTGTAAGTATAAATATCATTGTATTATTGTACCATTGTGTTCTCAACAGTAGGAAAGCATTCAATAAATATACGTTTGAGCTCATTTTTGGAAAATACAAAAACCTAATGAAAGTGTTTGGGTTGAGTAACTGTAGTTCCAAAATTTTTTTTCGATTAAGAAACTTTTCAATGTTTTTTTTCTGAGTTGCATTTTTTAAAGTTTCCATCTGTAAAACCTGCTCTGTGTTTGCAACAAAAATGGAGCAAAATTCACTCCATATGTCTGAATCTGGACTCAGAAAATGACCTCCAACCCTCTAACACCAGTACAGACGTACTCACCTACATCATGTATGAAGCGTTCGATCTTGGACTGCATACCCCAGTATCTGAACTCTACTTTACAGAGCTTGTAGGCACACATGACAATAGTCTGATCAGGATTCTGGTTGATCTCCTCGATCCAGTCCTCATTCAGCGGCCCCCGTCTGGTTTTAACTGACTGGTAGAGTTTAGGGTCTTCTTCCACCAGGTATTCATTGGGAGGTATGTAGTCCTTGACGATGTCTATAGGGTCTTGATTTTGGGAAAACACAATGGATTGTTAGGCAGAGGCTGATCTGAGCTGCAGATAAGAATAACCGATAAAGATTTTCAGGAAGAAAAATGTGTGATTTTTTATGTGCTTTCCTCTTATGTAATCAGACCCTGCAGGAAGGTATCACAAGCAGACTCAACATTTATTCTGCTCCCCAGTGAATTTTAGTATGCAGCTCCTCAACACAAGCTCTTACACTCCACAAGCTGTATGAATGTGTGCTACAGCAGCTTCCACTGCAAATACTGCTGCACAAATCTGATTTCTTCTTATTAGGAAATGAAAATCAAACAGAGGATCCCAAAGGCACAATTCAAGAGTAATGACCTAGAGAATGTGCGTTTAGATTCATAAACAAACTTACCAACAGTCCTCTGCCTCTTTTCAGCAGAGGATAGATTAAAGACATCCTCTTGATTTCCAGTGTCTGGTTTATAATACGTCTCAATGTCTATGGAGAATTTCTCAACAAATGGGCAGGTGTACCTGGGACAGAAGAAGAAGAGTCTATTAGGATGGAAACAAATCGCAATCATAAACAGTCTGTCAAATACAAACCAAGGTTTCTCTGTTTGTTCTTCTTATGAGTTCCTCAACCATCATCAGCATATCTGTTTAAGACCTAAAAAACTGTTTTACTTCTGTGATGTGTTCTCTTTTTTTTTACTAGTATTAGGGCCAGGTTAGATTTTTTTTTATTTTTTATTATGAGAATAAAGTCGTAACATTACGAGAAAAAAACGTTGTTTGCAACCCAATTCTGAAAGTAACCTTCGAGCTCCAACCAGCAGATAACGGCCGACCAGCTCCACTAATCAGCAAGCTGAGTCCACTTTGACCTTCTGCCCAATTTGATGCTGCTGCTGAAAGATTTCCTGATTTGTCAAAACAGAGCCAAAGTATAAGTTCATATGATGCTCGATATTCCTCATTTTAGGGAACTAACTTCTTGTAACAGTTGTTATAAAATACTTCTTGTAATTTTAGGACTTTAATGTCCTAACATTATAACTTTATTGTCGGAATTTTATGACTTTATTCTGGTAATTTTATGACTTTATTCTTGTAATTTTAAGACTGTTCTTTTTGTGACTTTTTTCTCATAGTATTACGACTTTATTCTCTGAATTTTATGACTCTATTCTTGTAATTTTACAATTTTATTCTCATAATTTTACGACTTTATTGTCATCATTTTACGACTTTATTGCCATATTTTACTACGTTATTTTTGTAATGTTAAAACTTTATTCTTGTAATTTTATGACTGTTCTTTTTGTGACTTTTTTCTTGTAATATTACGACTTCTCGTAATTTTATGACTTTATTCTTGTAATTTTAAGACTGTTCTTTTTGTGACTTTTTTCTCATAGTATTACGACTTTCTTCTCGTAATTTTATGACTTTATTCTTGTAATTTTAAGACTGTTCTTTTTGTGACTTTTTTTTCATAGTATTACGACTTTATTCTCGGAATTTTACGACTATTCTCGTAATTTTACAATTTTATTCTCATAATTTTACGACTTTATTGTCATCATTTTACGACTTTATTGCCATATTTTACTCTGTTATTTTCGTAACGTTACAACTTTATTCTTGTAATTTTATGACTGTTCTTTTTGTGACTTTTTTCTTGTAATATTACGACTTTCTTCTCGTAATTTTATGACTTTATTCTTGTAATTTTAAGACTGTTCTTTTTGTGACTTTTTTCTCATAGTATTACGACTTTATTCTCGGAATTTTACGACTCTATTCTTGTAATTTTACAATGTTATTCTCATAATTTTACGACTTTATTGTCATCATTTTACGACTTTATTCTCGTAATGTTACAACATTATTCTTGTAATTTTATGACTTTTTTCGTTGCGACTTTAAGCTTGTAATTTTACTACTTTATTCACACGTTCAATGTTATGACTTTATTCTCGTAATGTTATGAATTCATTCTCGAAATAGAAGAAGAAAAAATCTCAGGCCTGCCCATAATACTGCGTCGTAATTTTTTTCAGTAAATAAACAAGGATAAGAAAAAAAAACAAAAAAAAACGGATAATGCCCACGATTTCCTTGGATCAAATTACCATTTGGCGTAATACAGTGAGCTGGATTACATTGCATCAGAATTAGGATAGAATAGCAATGGGTGGGTCTAAATCTGTCCAGGACTGGGTTGATTGGATTATATGTCTATTTATAACTGAGATCTGTTTGTTGTTGTTACTTCTTCCATATATACTGGATGCCATTAACTTACATTACTTTTCATGTACTACTGCCCATTAGGCAACTTTATGACTATATTTAGGGACTTTTCAAACCCATCTAGTGACTTTATTAAAAAATGAATAAATAGCAACTTTGGTAATGACATAAAAAGCCAAATGAGTTTAAATTTTTTTCTGTGAGCAGTGCGGGCTGCTCTTCCAAAGCTCTGACAGGCAGTCAGTGTCAGCAGCAAACCTGCAGTAAGAGAAAGAAGAGCGACTCTCTTCTATCCCCTCATCCACTCTGTGAGAATTATCTTAAAGCTGAATTTGATATCAGGATTAATTCATGTACTTTTGGTTACTTAATACCTGAAATAATTTTTACATAGTTCATCTTTTTAAAATTAAATTATTTAGAGGGTTTATTTTTATCACTTTCTGTCTTCCCAATGTTAATATTCCAGAACTTGATGCAGGAACTTTAAACTGGTCTCCTCCCTGGAGCCAGGCTTACTGGGATAAAAACTGAACCTCCCCCCATAATGAGCCAAAAATCCAAAAGGACTCCGCGGGGGAGAAACAGTGGACGATCAGGAGACGAGACAAACACAAAGCCCTCTTTCCACTTGCCGCCAAAATCCAGGACATGAACCTTGAAATCAAAAGACTGAACAGAACGACTAACTGAGAACAAATAATGATCTGGAACTGAATGCTCAGGCTGAACTGAATACAACCCAGAGGACACAGGTGAGAGGAATAAATTATAATTGAGGCAGGGAGGGAAAACGGCAGGTGAAAGAAATAACCAATTAATGGGGACCAAACAGGCCAGATTATGACAAAAACATACATTTATTAAACAACAGCAACAGAAAAGAGAACTTTTAACTTAATACTCTGAGCTCTGTGAGCGCTCCATTGAAAAGCTGCTGCTACAGCAGTGCATGCTGGGACAGCTGTCAATCTCAAGAAAGGGTATGTCTGCTCTGATGCATGCTGGACAAAGAGGGAGGGGCGAGAACAACATCCGGTGACTTTGTTCTCTGTCTGCTGTTCTTGTGAATTAGAACAGTGCTAGGGCTGAGGCCGATGACGTTTCACGAGTACACGAGAACGCACAAGTACACATATTGAGAAACGGCCTTTGGGTCTTAAAATAAAGTGCAAACTTTTATTTTGTTCTCAGATATCACAGCTGGCTAATAAAACTGCTCATCCAGCTGGTCATTAATGCTCTGTTGAAAATTCAGAAAGTCTTTACCACTTGAAAAAGGCTAATCTGACAGCTTTTGGGGTATTCAGTATAGAAAAGAAAACTAACAGTGATACAGTTTATAAAAATAATTTTCAAGCAGTAAGAGAATATCACGAGTAGCTAACTGTTAGCTGCTATAAAAACTGCAGTCCACTATTACAGTACTGTCTTTACATTGCATTTGATTGAAGTTTAAAAAAGGTAGCACTAATAAAATGTTCTAGAATTGCGCTACCAAAGATGACTGCATGTTAGCTCTGCTAGCTTGAGTCTGGTATTCTTTTTTAAGAGAACTTGCCCACACTGCAAAAACGATCTAGAAATAAGTAAAAATGTCTTAAATTAAGTGTATTTATCCTCATTCTAAGTAGGTAAATAAGATAGTTTGCCAATGGAATGAGTATTTTTACTCTTAAAATAAGATATTTAGATAATATGCACTTGAAAAAGACAATCCAATTGTGTTTTCTTATTTTTAAGTGTAAATTGTCTTGTTCCATTGGCAAAATATTCTCTTTTACTACCTCAATTCAGAACAAATACACTTATTTTAAGAAAAAATTACTTGTCTAGATTTCGATTTTTTCCAGTGTTTACCAGTCGTCTTCAGCCAAATGCATTTGTGGCAATAACTTGTGATTTTAATCATGCCTCTTTTTTCTGCTATACTGTCAAGTTTGCAGCAGTTTTACAGCTGCTGTACTAGACAAAACAAAATTTTGACTTGTTTTAATGCGAATGTCAAGGACTCATGCATCTCTGAAGTAAGACCTCCTCTTGGGAAATTCAATTCAATTCAGTTGATTTTTATTTCTATAGCGCCAATTCACAACACACGTCATCTCTACAGTTCACCAAATCATCCAGTCAAATTGATTCAAAGTTTTCTATCTAAGGAAAACCAGTTGCATCAACTAATTGACTAGAATGCAATCCCTCACACTAAGCATGCTTGTAGCGACAGTGGAGAGGAAAAACTCCCTTTTAACAGGAAGAAACCTCCAGCAGAACCAGGCTCAGTGTGAGCGGCCATCTGCTGAGGCAGAGCTGGGGTTCAAAGGAGACAGAAGCGGACATAGGAAAAGCAACTGTCAAAGGCGGCTCAATCCAGGAAACACACAGCCAGGCAGACGAGCTCTGATCCAGCTCCCAATCAGATCCCAATGTTGTTTCTATATACCGGTAAGCCATTTTATAAGAGACAACCTGCATTAAACATAACTTTAAGAAAATGGTCACAGGAGGTTGAAGAAGACCTGCAAGGTTGTTTTGAGGCTACAGATTGGAATGCACCATTAAACTCCTAAAAGTTTGAATACGTTTCGCTTCCCATCCAAGAAGCTTTTTCAATTCAAAATGTCAGGAATAATGTTGAGTTTGAGGTTTTAGACGGTGGCTCAACAAACCCTTGTTTTTGTTTTGAAAACATGCAAATTGAAACAGACGAAATGGTCCACCCCTTTTAAATGGAGGTCGTTTGGCTTCTTTTGTTAGCCTGCAATACCCCATACCTGTCTAAGTGTCTGAAAGGGGGGTCGGTAGAGTGAATTGTTGGCCTGGCTGAATAGGCCAGGTCCTTGGCTCTCCTGTACAGGGGCTGGGGCTTCGATGATAATGATTAACTCAGTTGCTGCATTGTAGGTTTTTAAAAGCTGAAACCTGAGTCCACCTCCTCTGTTTAAAGGAGAAGTTCGGTTTTTAACACTTTAAGCCCATTTTCTGTAGTGTCCAGGATGAAATCGAATGATCGACACCAAAAGTTTGACAATTGCTCCTGTCTCTGCTTTTTGGCTCATGCAGAATCACCCCCTGGCTGCTTTTGAATGGCTAGCATAGAGCATGTCGATAAATGTCCTTAAAACAACCTTAAAGCGCTTCTTTTTAAATATATTACTCACCGTGTCGCCAGCGCTGTTCAATGACAGCGTTCCAAAAAGTTTTGTGAAGAAAAAAGCGTTGTTCCTGTAGTGTTTTATTTAGCATTTTGTAAATCCCATTGAGTTCTGTAGGAATAGTCAATATTCCTCCGCCACGGAAAGCGGAAATGGAGCCTGTTTACACAGTTGTAGTCTCTTCGCTTCACTCTGTGTACTCCCGGCGTCGAGAATCAAGAATCCACCTTTCGTATTCCATTTTCAGAGTTTTAAAGTGTTTAACAGAGACGTTAGCACCTCGACGTCGAGTACACAGAGTGAAGCTAAAAGACTACAACTGTGTAAACAAGGCCCTTCGATTTCACGTGTGCTTCAGCTGTTCAAACTCAATATTGAAATAACTACAGAACCTTCAAATATTTACAAAAATGCTAAATAAAAACACCAGGAACTTTTTTTCTTTACTAAACTTTTTGAACGCCATTGAAGAGCGATGACGAAACCCGGTGGTAGCATGGTTTAAAAA
>JAGKQL010000057.1:8899470-8910548 GCA_018398635.1 Cyprinodon brontotheroides
AAGATCGCTTAAGGCGTTTTAAGGAAACTGACTCAGAGATGCTATATGGAAGCCATGGCTGAAGCTACAAAACGAGATTCTAAATGAGCAAAAAAACAGAAGATAGTACCAATTGTCAAACTTTGGGGTAAACGATCATTCGATTTCATCCTGACACTTCAGAAATGGGTGTTAAAGAACTACAAGGTCGATCTTTCTTTTAAGGTCCACTAGCATGAATTGGCTTCGCTTTACGCCCCTCTCAAACCACCTAAGCTATTAAGTATCAAGAAGGGAGGCAGGGAAGTCATGAGGAGCATACAGAAGAAACTTAAGGTCAACATGAGAGAAAGGAAGGAGGCATACAGGAAAAGGCTGATGTGAGGTCAAGAAGGAAGAAGATCACTGGCTTCAAGCAGAAAGATGATCAGACAGATTTACTGAAATCATTCTTTAACAGATTCAATTCAGAAACAAACTCAGCATCCACCTATCCTACTCTCCCAATTCTCTCCTGTCATCAACCCAGCATGCAAGTAAAAAAAATTGAGGCCATGGGTCCAGATGGAGGAACGTTGGTTGGTCTGGTTTCCTATCGTTTGTTTGTGTGCCCTTAATAACTCCATAATCTCCCTGCTCTGTTATTTAGTAGTCTTGTTCTGCCATCAGCATGAAAATGGAACAGGAAAGTGGAAATGGGATGCAATCCAGTCTTTCCTCAACATATTATATTCTTAATAGATTTTGCTGAATTTGATTCTCCATAATTAGATTATTAGGGGGCTGAACTAGGACTTAGGAATCATCTGAGCAAACTTGAGGCGATAATCATTATGGGAAAAGAAAATCCATTTGGAATATTGAGTGATCTCTGAGAGACATATATAAAAAAAAAAGCTACAAAGAGGATTTTACTGCTGAGGTGAAAACTTGAGGTGAATCTTGTGTTTATTTTGGCACCAAGTGAATGTTTTGTTGTGTTTTACTGTGATGTATGTGTTTGTGATAATGCCATGCTGCTTTCTTACCGGGTTCTTGTATAGGGATAGGCGTTCCAGGACTCTTCCTCCACACGAAGAGCGGCTTGAGGCAGAATGGCACAGAACCAGGAGGGGATGTGTTTGCCGATGTGATAGACTTTGTGAGTGTACTGACCCGAGCCTCCAGGGCCATCCTCGTAAGGTTTGTTCTCCAGGATCTCTACTCCGCTGCCCTCACCACAGCTCTCCTCTCTGCTCTTTTTCTGCAAAGAGAAAGAAAGTGTTTAAACCCCTTAAACATTTTCACATCATGTGACAATACTAATTCAAACTGCATAAATACGACGTAAAGATGAAGTAAAGCAATAAAAAGACAAATGATTATGTAAAAATAAAGTATTTATATGGAGTGAATTTTATTCCATTATTAATGTAAGCAGAGAACATTTTATAAATTGAAATGTGAAAAAAATGCAATCCAGAAATGACTATGAAAACATTTTTTTTATTGAAATAAGATCTCAGATTTTAATATTTCAAATGATTTGTATTGTCTATTTCATTTCTTTACAGATTTTATCTTTTTAAATTTTATTTGTTCAAATATCTGTTTTTCATATTGAAAATCCCTGATGGCTCCTGGTGTTTATTATTTCTGGATTAGTGCTTCTGTTATCATCCACCTCAAAATTAAATCTGCAAGAAATCATTTCTGCCTCCTCTTCTCTACAATTTGGTCCTGTTCTAATGTCCACTAAACCCGACACTTATGAGAAGATTGATTTTTAAAGTTTCATAACTGGTATGATTATTTTTTCCAAATTTCAATTTATGATTTTTATTTATTTATTTATTTTTTTTTTTTTTGCAGATTTATATTTAAAAAATGTGTTCTTTGCTGGCAACAATAATGGAACAAAATTCCCTCCATACCTGTATATCTAATGACCTTTACTCTAATAACCCTGTACCAGAGAAAACAACCCTACTTAACAAAACATCAAATACATCTTCTACCAAAAATTTCAACTTTTAGGTGACGGTTAACCAAGAAAAATAATTCCTTCTTCCTCTAATCTGTTCTTACTACTGCAGTGATCACTCATCACTATTGTTTATTCGTCAAAGAAACTAGAATTTTCTTTTTAGTTTGAATGTAATTTTCATTTTGATTTGCAACGTGTACGCATCAAGGTTTGGAAAAAAGTGCCCATTATTGGGGAGAGAAGTCTGCAGCAACAACAAATGGGACATTATAATGTCACAAAGGTCCCACAAGCAGATCTATTTATAAATCTTGTTTTCATGGCAGCTAACTTGTACATTTTGTATATTGTATAACATAAAAATATATATATCGTAGTATAGTATACATTTTTTCAGTAATTTACTTTTTAACGAAACAATTACAAGTATTTCATGACATAAAAGTTGGGGGGAGCAAGGCTCTACAGGGGGGTCCTCTTTCACCTGTAGAACCACCGCCCCTGTATTAATTTAATATTTAATCTACCTGTATGTAAGCAAATCTTCTTATATGTATTTATGTGTCACAAACACACCATTGTTATTTTCTTAGAAGTCACACCTGATTTGTGGGTCCAGATTCCCTGCAAACTAGTTCTGTTCACATACATCTGATGAAGCTATGGATGGTTTATTCAGTGTCGGTTTGATATCATTTCTGATATTTGCTGAAATATGGTGATTTACAACATATTTACACCAATAATTAAGTCTCACCAAGAGGATATCTATCCTGTTCAGGGATCTACTTCTCTGATTAGGATTTATTTAACAGCTTTAGTTCTAATTATGGTTCCTTTAACTGGAAGTCTGCCTGGCAGGTTGTAAATTATACTAATAGACCAATGCATTTACTGTAACCATGCCAAACTTTGGAATTCTAAATCAGTGAAAAAGTTTCCCTTCTAGACATTCTTTCAAAACTGGGCTTAAAGAATCAAGTTAACAGATAGATGAAGGAGGAGGGAAGGAAGTATTTTTAAGAACTGGTCCACTCTTCGCAGCCCCAGCCCCTGTACAGGAGAGGGGAAGACCTCGCCTATTCTAACTGGCACATAGACAGGTATGGGTTGTTACAGGCTAACAAAAGAAGCCAAACAACCCCCATTCCAAAGGGGTGGACTCCGTCGTCTGTTTCTATTTGCATGTTTTCAAACTAAAACTTCCTGGATGAGAAGTGAAACGTCTTCATACTTGGAAAAAAAATCCAGTGGATTGTTTTTTATTTTCTTTTTTTTCAATGCTCCAACTCTGTACAAATTTCTAGGTCCAGATCATGATGATTAAACTACACTAATTCATAAATAAAGCTCCTAATGTACTACACTTGTTTGCAGGGGATTAAAAAAGTAGTAATGTAGGTAAGCCAGTTAGAACCTCTCTCCCAGCGAAGCTGTAAAATTAATAAACAAACATCCGAGATTCAGTGTTGGAAAAAAAAACACTAAAAGATATTTGATTCCAAGAGAAGAAAACTCCAATAGAGCTGGAAATACTGGATGTTAGTGTTGGCTGAAGAGGAAGCTAAAGCTGCTGAGGCATTCAGGTGTTGCTGCTAAGGTAATGGATGCATATATCCTTATTAGCACTGACACTGCTGGGAGCAATGCTGCACTTAGTCTCTACAGTCTGAGTGCTAATTATTTAATGGATTAATTGATTGATTGATTCTTACCTTGAGGATCTATTTTCATTTGATTTAGCAGAGCTGATGCAGATGATTGCAGTTCAGCAAAAGCCTGTTAATCAGCTATCAATGAAAATCAGGGAACGCTCTATAACAGAGATGGCGGATCTGGGGTCAACAAGTCATCTCTATGTCATGTTTTTGTTCTTTTCAAGCACAGAACCAGGTGAGTCCAATCTGGTTTATTCTTTGTAGATTTCACTCACCTGGTTCAGTGGCTGGGCAGAACAAAAACAGGACATAGAGATGACTTGTTGACCCCATATCTACTCTATAACCTGCAGGAAAGCTGCACTCCAGGACCAGCTTTGGGTATGCCTGACCACAAGAATATAGACCTGTTTGTGTTTTCACTGAATACAGAAAATAATATATATAATTCTCTTGGGCAATATCAATAGTTTAACCCCTTAAAGGTATATAGTTGCATTATATGTCTCAACAGAAAAGACCAGAATCCAATTGGTTATAATAAAAAAGGCTTTATGCAAGTGTTTTGATTGTACTTTTTGAGCCATAATAGAACCTCAGCACCGGCCTACATGAGCTGACATAAATAAACAAGACGCCCTCTGCTGGCAGTAATAAAATGACTTGTTGTCTCCAGATCCCCCATCTCTACTCTATAACCTGCAGGGAAGACTTTGGGCATGCCTGACCTAAAGCATATAGGACATTGATGAAATTAACATTAATTAACATCAAGCTTAAAATGTTTTTCCCTTTTTTTTGTAACGGCATAAAATATGACTATGCAAGTTTCGATTTATCCATGATGCCCGCTATGACAGAGGTGGGTGATTCCAGTTCCTGAGGGCCGTATCCTGCAACTTTTACATCTGTCCTTGGTAGAACACTTCTAAGGCCCTGTCCACACGTAAGACGAACCCTGGCCTAAACGCACAAATTTTTCACCAAACCAGCTCTCTCATCCATCTGGCCGGCGCAAGCGAGTCTGTAAAGCGATCTTTTTAATTCAGCCTTCAGAGTGGGAAGATTTTGAAAACGCCGCTGCTGCTTTCCATCTTTAAGCTCTAACCGCATTTTTTACACTCATGCTCTCATAACGCTCGCCTCTAACACACGCATGCGCCGCACACAGTATCACAACAACAATGGTGCCGTACTGTGTGCTGCTAATGCTACTCACCCTGCTGTCAGGCTTACAACAGAATCTTCTTCTTCTGGAATATCTCCAGGAAGAACAGAGCAATATCGACTGACATAGTTCAGCACCTGAATTTGACTGAACCACGAAAAATGGACCCAAGCAGGGCAACCATGTATAAATATTAGTGCGCATGCCCAACATTTCGTCGCCTTATTTTTGCTTTGGCACCACAGCCACTTACAGGCCTGGCATACATTTTGCAGCGTTTTCATGGATTAGTGTGGACTTATCACATTTATTTTACGTCTCCGTCTTTACGGCAAACGTTTTGGAAAAAATATTAGCGTTTCGTCTTCGTGTGGACGGGGCCTCAATATGGTTATTGATGACTGAGAGGACTCTGGAGACACTGACCACAAGCTGAGGACGTAATTCAGCTCCTAATTCAGGTGTACCAGACCGAGGAGGAATCTAAATGTTGCACGATATCATCCCTTAGGAACTAGAATCGTCCAGCCCTCCATCATTTGTTGGGTACGGCTTACAATATGACCCATATTATGAAGTCCACTGGACCATGCTGTACACTGGGAAAGGAAAAACATGCTGCTATGGCATTGGGACAATATCAGTTTCATATCAGATATTTCAAAAGTTGTGAAAGTATTTGGTGAAACACCCTGAAAAATGTTTATTCACCCAGAAGTTGTTTATTGGATGTCTATCCAATTTTATTTTATTTCTTCCAGTCCTTCATTTTCTCTCATCTTTCTGGTTTCGGTTTTCCATTTTCAAACATTCAAAATCATTTATCATTTTCTGCCCTCCGTGTTTTCCCCTCACCTTGAAATAAAAGTATGCTGTCCTTCTGAGCAGCGATTCTCCAGATTTTCACAGAGGAATGTCATTTAGCCAACCTTAAATATTTTATCATCATTGACCTTAAATAAAAACTGCCTTATTTACAGATCAGAAACTCTACACCTCTATTGTTTTAAAAACATCACTTTAAACCAATACATCTCTTGCCTAGACTCCCTATCATGCTGAATTTGTCAGTTTTCCTATAATCTACTGCAATTAACAATAAATCTTACTATGTAGAAGTGGGAAAAGCAGGGAGTATCTACTGATGCAGCAGCCAATGATGCTTGACAGCCAGCCCATTGGGATTATACATTCCCTTGCAAGAGTCATCAGACTTTGAGAAAATGGCAGGTTTGGAGCAATCTGACATTTTAAGACAGAACCATTCCTGTCCTCATCAATCATATACTCTGCTCCCCATTTCCTTTAATGTCCTGGTGAATCCCTGCAGCTCTTAGGAAGCAATCCCATCGGAGCTTGTTGGATGCAGCAGCAGCAAAGAGATAAGCTGCAACCAGGAGTAAATGACAGTTTTCCTTTGAAGTTTCTTGAATCAGTTTGGATGATTCTTTTGGACAGTTCAATGTCTCTAATAGGGGTGGGTATTGCCAAAGAAGTCACGATTCGATTCGAATCACAATTCACAGGCCACGATGCGATTCTATCACGATGCATCACGATACTTGAAGTATTGCGATGCATTGCAATATTTTCTCCTCCATGTTTTGTTTTGAATGACTCGGCACAGTATCCCACGGCCGGAAATGCTTGTGACACAAGGCAGCGTGCGTCAACACATTTGCAGCGACATCTACTGGACTGGAAGTTGTATTACACTTGTTTTTGGCTGATGTTCGCCAACCATTCATGCAATTTTATTTATTCATTTTTTTAAATTAATAATCGATTCTTGGCATCAAGAATCGATGCAGTAGATCACGAAAATTAGAATCACGATGCATCATCATCACGATTATTTTGCACACCCCTAGTCTCTAATAAGATTGTTCAAAATCATCAACATTTGAGATTGTTGTTAAATCTTTCCAGATGTGGACAGTGCAGCTGATGCATTACATGCAACTAAAAACACCCAGGATGTTGACCTCAGATCCTCCTGGCCTTTTTCAGTATGATGAATGTTAAAAATTAGAGGCAATAAAATTAGGAAAAGAGGAAAAAAACAAATTATTTGCTGGGAAAGCCTCTTTACGGAACCCGAGAGCGGTTGTGTCCCTTTGATACTTTTTCATGGTGGTTTTCTCAGGAAAACAAGTAAATTTTCTCATCATGTAAAGATAACAAAAGCCATTTTTTCATGATGAGATGATTGGTGTGTGTTAAAACTGATTACATCCTTCAATGCCACAACAGTGGGAGAGGATTTATAAGTCATGGCAGTCAATGTGTAATTCTGTAAATAGTCCTGTGTTTAACTTTTAGGTTACGAGGCAACATTGTTGGTTTAATGATTTGCTTCCAATTCTGATTTATAAGCATTTAGACCTATGCCTCTGGTGTCTTTGCACGGGGTGTTTTCTGAATTGCCCCGGTGTGACGCCTGTAACAGGTATAAGATACATTAACTGACAAAATGAGTCCAGATTAAAGATTTTAATTGAAAACGGTCAGATTTGTTTCTACTGTATTCCATGCAATCAAACCATCCACCACGACCTGACAATGAGTGAAAAGAAATAGGAAAATAAAGAAATCATAACTGTTTTCTCGTGATGATGAGAATTATCTTGTTATCTCGAGAAAACAATTAATGGTTTAATCGTTATAACGAGATAGTAATGTCATTATCTTGAGAAGGCAAAGGAAAAAAGTTAAGTACGGCCGCTCTTGGCTGATTTAGGTAATATTAAAATGAGTGCCTGGGGTGCAGGTGGTGCAGTGGTTAGCGCGCACGACCCATGTACGGAGGCCTTAGTCCTCGACGCGGCTGACCCGGGTTAGCTACATGTCTCTCCCCCTCTCTCATGCCCCCTTTCCTGTCAGCCTACTGTCGAAAAAACAAGCTATTAGTGCCATAAAATCTAAGAAAAAAAAAATAAAAAAAGAAAGATGAGTTTCTGTCTCCTGGGGTCATGTCCAAAATGGAAAAATAACAACTGACTTGTGATGTCTGACCAACAGTGATGGAGTCAATGCCAATAATTCCAGGACCAAGGCCAGAGTCTTGAAGACCAAATTGAAGCTAAATATTATTTTCTACAGAGAGAAAACAAAACAACAAATAACAATAAATGAAAAAATTCAGTTGTTCAACAAAAACTACTCCTGTATATTAAATCATCATGATCTCTAATAGGATACTAAATGAATCAGTCGATACACAATCGCTGAACTGAAATGATCAGTTTATGTTGCATGTTAAACCTCAGTGATAAAAGTCTGTAATATGAATAACAAAAAGTAAAATATGAAATATTTGTCAGTTTCAGAGGTTTTTATTTTAGATATACTTTTGCAAAACAAAGTCTGACATTTGCAATCATGGCAATTTAGCGGCTGATGGACTGGGCTTCTATTAAGGACCAGATGAGGTAATCTATTTTGAAAATAGCATGCAGCTAAGCTCCCTCCACTGTTCCCTGCATTTTTTTTATCCACATTCAGTTTATTTGACTTTTTTTTGTTTTCCTTTTCATTTACTGCAAAAATTATGTTTTATTTAAAAAAACTATAGGATCTTGAAACCGCATTGCCACATTTTTCAGGTCCCAAAAATATGAGGCTGAGACTAAGAGTGAGAAAAAATGTGCCTTGAATCTCCATCCCTGCTGACCACAATCTAATACCTAGTGGAAATAAATCCAGCACATAATCAAAAGTTCCAAGCACAAAGTTGAAGTTCTGACCATGTGGGTTTTTTTGTAGCCTGGGCAATGTTGCTAAGGGCAAATATCTGGTTTATTCCCCTTCTCAGACCGATGATTGTTGATGGGGTCACTAGCTCTCTGGGTACCGCCTTAGACAATGTGGCCCCCTAGATAAAGAACTTTAAAAGAAGAAAGTTGACTCCCTAACTTCATGCAGAGCTTTGAAACTAACTACTAGGAAACTGGAAGGAATGTAGACGGGCATGTACAGTAGAAAGGCTTCACAAGGAAATGAAATGCTTTAAATCATTAAGTGGGGGATTCGGCTTTCTTTTCCCTATTGTAAGGATTAAAAGCATTGCTAAAACCAGTAGCACTATTAGCAAGGACATCATGTGTCTGTAAACTTTACAGTGACTTCAGGAGCTTTAGTGAACTCCACAGTTGGACCGTTTTCCCAGAGCAATTCTAAATGTATCACTCTTAAATTCAAACATATTTTCTTTGCAGCTAAGCTAAGATTTCCACATTTGCCTCCATTGCTTTGGCTTGTTGACCATTTATAGAAATATTCCAGATATCGCTTATTTTCTCATTAAAATGTGGTATGCAATTAGATTGACTTAGTGCCGTGCAAATTTTTAAAAATGTCCAATAAGGTCTTGTACATTTAACGTCTATTGTTGCAAATATGCAACAAACCATATTTCTTATTCAAACAGCCTAAATAATGCACTTACCCAACTGCAGTAATTAAAATAGTAGGGAAACCACCGCAGTTCCAACCATTGCATTTCGAATTCTCCCGAGTGGTGCACGACTTTACACTAGTGAATAAGAGTGAATGTGATTGGTCATTGATCAAGAGAGGCGGGGTTGTTGTGGCGGGAAGGTTTGCAAGCTTTTTGGTTGTGGCTGGTTGGTCGGAAGCATCCTGCTAACCAGTTAGCAACTTAGTGCTAGTAGGTTCCCAATGGGAAATTCCATTGGGACCAAGTAGCACTAAATTGGTGACTTAGAAACGACACTGTCAAGGAACATTCATCTATGGACAGAGGAAGATGCAAGAGGAGGGAGAGTTTAGTGTTGGATGAGTCTCCTCCATCATATATCTTTATTTAGAGTAAAGCGGGGATGAAGATGTTGTGGAAGGGACGCCAGGGAGGCAGAAGCTTGGTTTGGTGTAGAAGGCTTACAGCCGTACATGTTTGAGCCCCTTGCCTCACAGCGCTGCCAGTTCTGTTAGCTCTCACGCCTGCTGAAGACACAGACGTCCATCCCCGCTGAACACTGGGATGGAACTCAATGGGAAAGAAATTATTCTTATTTCAACGTTGCGTATATAGCTAGCTGCGACATATGAATCAAAATTTGATTGACAGATGACCTTTGATATATGATTGGCCAAATTTGGAGGTGTTCAGGCTGACGTATAACTAACTTGGCCTGCATAAGATAACAAAAAAAAAAACACAGATTTTTAAGACAGGACTTTTTCTAAAAATAGAAATTTTATAAATTTTGCGACAATACCGTCTGATAAAGAGTACGTTTATATACATGTTTAAGTCAGATTGATTTGACATTTAAATATAATTTCCCTACAACATTGAGTGCAACCCTAAGAACCTTGGCAAGTACTCTTCCTCTTCTATTCTTGTACAATTGTTCTCCAATCGTGTCATCAATAACCAGTACTACATATTTACAACATAGCAAATCTTTATTTTTTTTTTTTTTGTGGAATACTCAACGTAACAATCTCAATATGGAAACATGCATTTTAAGTATACATATACATCTATTTAAATTCGGGTGTCAAGGATATTGATATTTGATATACATTGAGTAATTTTACTTTAACTGTAAATATTCCATAACTTCAACTTCTCTTATTTTCTTGAGCTAGATTTTTTATGCGAGCAACCATTCAAGGCCATTTACTGTTTACTGTTACTTTGTGTTGTTTCCCTTTGATTATTGCTGTTTTCTGCCTCCAAAAAAATCCAGTATCTGAACATGAATTAATTCTTACATATAAAGTCTACAAGTAAGACATCAAGTCACTGGTTTTCTGTTTACTCAGCATGTGACTTCTTCTTAGAGAGGCAGCAGATGGTTTGGGCCGCAGAGCCTGTAAGACTCACTGTTTTCTTAAGCTTGCCGCTCTGCAGAGGGAGTCTGGGATTACACCATAGGTTTATAAACAAGCTCCATCTCCTTAAGAGGCTGTTAGCTAGATTGTTACCCTCTGAGTTACATGGTGCTGGAAATGCATGAAGAAAAACACAATTTCACGGCTGCTGTACCCCTCCCTCCCCTCGGGAGACAAACTTTCTACTGTGACTGTCATGGTTTATTCCAACCCTGAGACTAGTTTGATGTGTTAATTTAGAAACTATATCTGCAGTTGAGGCTTTTCTTCAGTTACTGATTAACATGTTTCCAAACACAACATGTTTTTAAGTGCAAGTGTTAATTCAGGAAAAAAAAAAAGGGGTCATTTCCTGCATATTCTGGCTTTTCTAGTGTTTAATATATTTATTCAATTCACATAGTATAAGAATATGAAAGGAATTACAGAAAGGAATAAAAAAAAA
>JAGKQL010000057.1:8929991-8973960 GCA_018398635.1 Cyprinodon brontotheroides
TCCTTCTTGCGACAATAACCGCTGCCATGTGTGCGCAATTACGCATACAGACCATTTCAAAATTGTTTTTAGGTTTGATAAATCACTTTCCGCGAGTACTAAATTAATATATTTACATGTTCTCCTCCCACAAGGCGTTTACACGTAAACGCCCTATATTGCATATTCATTGCAGAAAAAAGTACTAAATGGATAAGAGGCGCTATTTAGCCCGTTTTAAAGACCAAATCCTTTTAGCAACGCTGTTGATAGGCGATCGAGATTTGTACATTTTTTAAGCGTGCGCAGTGAAATAGCTCGCGTTTTTATATAACCGCAAACCTTTGATAGATCCTCATCCCATAGTGTAGTGAACGTGCTCTCTTTAGCTCACAGGGAGCTTGGATTAGTCTGTTCTTGTCTCTCATGGGAGGTGAGGTGTGGCAACTGACCAGGAACTGCTTCAAATAAAATTACCAACAAGCTTATAGAACGTGTCCTAAAAAAAAGTCAAGTTAACTAAGTGCAATCAGCTGAGGGTAATGAGACAGAAACAGGCATTTAGAGCTGCACTTTGCTTTGAAAACAGCTTTGTCATGACAGCAAATGTGCTTTCTACCACTGAAATAATACAATAAACACTGATAGAGTGATCTTTCCCAGTGAAACAAAACAGAGGACATGGCTCTGCAGAAAAGAGCCATCAGGATCATTCATAATCATGACCACTCTGATCCATTATTCATTCATTCCTGTTTGCCTAATTTCTCTGATGGTCTAGAACAGGGGTCTGCAACCTTTCAAATCCAAAGAGCCGTTTTGCCCAGAGTCCGACTAAGTAAAAGTTGTTTAGAGCCGCAAAATGTAACATGACTTTTTCTAGAAAACCTTATTTTTTTAATCTTGTATAGGAAATTAGTTGTTGCCATCTCAAACAATCAACAAATCATGTATTTTTAATGTTAAAAAACATATAATTTTCAATCTATATTCATAGAAAAATGTCTCTTAAAACATATTTCTGGTTCTTTTAATCTCATTCTTTTCCCACTTATAAAAAACACTAAAGCTATTGATACCGGTATATATTAAAGTAAATTATTTAACTCTTTATATACATTTTAGCCCCTATTAAGAGCTTTCTGGAGAGGGTCCAAAAGAGCCATATGTGGCTCTGGGAGCTGCAGGTTGCAGACCCCTGGTCTAGAAATAAACAGCTACCAAACAGCATATAAAAAGATGTTGTTAGGAGAGAGGGAATAGTAACAGGGTTTAATAAACATATCTTCAAACCAACATGGAAAAGAATGTGCATTTCAATAAATGGTGTGAAACTATGAAACAAACTCGGTTTTGAATTCATGCAAAGTCCAAACATGAACATTTTTAGGAAATGGTGCAAACTGCTTTTCTTGAAAGATAGGAGATGGAAGGAGTGCGGTGAATGGGTGCTCTCTGTCACTGTAGATGGTATAAGCATATTATTGCAACAGGTATGGCGGTGCAGGCTATGTATTAATGCGCATATGTATGCGTGTGTGTGCATAAATCTATTTATTTGCTCAATTTGCTCACACACCACACACACACACTTTTTTTTATTGTAATGTCTATACTCCATCTATCTTATCTTCTTTTACATGTTCAATATTAAATATTGAATGTTAAAGGCACACTATGCAACATTTTTCAGTTAATTAATGTGTTCCATAACGTTTTGGATGATTAAATGAGTCATTTCAGGTTGAACAAAGGTATTCTCGGCCGCCCTGGTAATTAGAAAATACCGCACTTGCAATTGCAGGAGCCCTCAGCCCGCACTCCACAGGCTCAGAAGTCTCACGAGAGTCGTTCTTGCTTTACGGCGGAGAACTGCTACACCCCCCAGTTAAAAGCATGCTCGCTTGCTAGCACAGTGGCATCTTTGTGCAGTTATGCTACGCTCACATCGGATGCAGCAAAAAGCAGCAAAAATCGCACGCCTGCTGCTTCATTTTTGCTGCTTGTACCAGTTAGTTCTGATGCGCTGCTGAAGCAGCTTTGCTGCTCTGGCTGCGCGGTGCAAAAAGTGTGTCTGACGCGCGTTGGGCGGAGCTTCACTATCCTTTCTCTGCCTTGCAGCTATATTTGCTGTGATCAGTGGGAATAAAGTAGTTTTAATATGTTTTTAAGTGAGAAAATACACCTGAAAACGCAATCAGTGCAGTCAGTTCATTCAGATTATCATCCTGCCTTCCAATATTTTTTCTGTCAGAGCCGCCAGACCCCCAATTACCAGCGTGCGCCGACAGTAGGAATCTCTCCCTGCCAGCTCCCAGATCAGCTCTCTGATTGGTTGACGCTGCGCGCGTCGAAAGCAGCAAAATTAAATTTTTCCATCTCGAGCAGCAGCAGCCGCTTGCTGGACCTTTTTGCTGCCTCTGACGCTGCTGCGCCAACCATTGACTTTGAATGTAAACTCGCTTCTGTCGCGCCAGCTGGCGTCCGGTGTGAACGCAGCATTAGTCATTCGCTACGTCGCTAAGCCTGTCTGCTAAGCTCAAAACAACCGCGCCTGGCTTGACGGAGAAACCAGGAGAACAGCTGTGCGTATTTTACGACAGTGCACTTTTACTTTTCGCCCTCTGGGGAGCCTCCAAAGCTGGAAAATCAACACGGTTGCATGGTGTACCTTTAATGTTAAATTTCATATGCTCTTGTTACTGTATTTATTATTGACCACTTATTGTTACTAGTCCATATCTGTTACCTGTCATGTCCTGCACTTTATGTCAGTCTGTAAAATGTCAGTCTTGTATATGTCTTGTGCATATGAAGAAAGTGACAATAAAAGCTGACTTGACTTGAATGGAGTTTTGGAAGATTGTTGGTTTTAAAGACTAGGAAGGAGAACGGGAATTAAATGAGTTTTAGCTCTTCATATCCCTAAATTAAACAGAACTTCGTTTTAACTTCAAACAGAGAGACGGATAATAATAACAATAACATTAATTGAACTTTATTGATCTCACATTGGAGAAATGTACCTCTGCATTTAACCCATCCTCTTGGGGAGCAATGGGCTGCCACAGTGGGGCGCCCAGGGAGCAGTGTGGTGGCAGTCTGTGGGAGTGGGGCTGAAACCCAGGATTCCAACTCTATGCTCTAAACACTAGGCCTCCATACCCACATATGGAGCCAGATGCTGTGAAAAATTTCGGACATTCCTAAATACCCTTTAATGACCCCCTTTCAGAACCCCAGACGGGTATGGGGCATTGCAGGACAACAAAAAGAAGGCACCACCCCCATTCCAAAGAGGTGGACCTGTTCATCCCTTTCTATTTAGGGCAGTCGTGGGTGAGCGGTTAGGGTGTCAGACTTGGATCCCAAAGGTTACCGGTTCGACTCCCGACCCGCCAGGTTGGTGGGGGAGTACTTAACCAGCCTCTCCCCATCCTCCTCCATGACTGAGGTACCCTGAGCATGGTACCGTCCTGCCACACTGCTCCCTTGGGGCGCCATTGAGGGCTGCCCCCTTGCACGGTGAGGCATAAATGCAATTTCATGGTGTGCAGTGTTCACTTGTGTGTGCTGTGTCACAATGACAATGGGAGTTGGGGGAGTTTCCCAATTTACATGTTTTCAAAGGGGCTACTGTAAAAAACCTTAAACTCAACGTTATTCCTGACATTTCGATTTGAAAAAGCTTATTGGATGGGAAGCGAAACGTCTTGAAAACAAAGTCCAGTGGATTGTTTTTTTGTTTTTCTTCTTAATTTTCTTTTTTTGGAATATTAATTGAATTTGAAATAAGTGAGAGTCAACGTTCCCTAACTGAAATTGCAATGATATTTGGAGGGATAAAATCTACATTGTGGTACATCTGAGAGACCAAAAGTAAGACTAAAAACAAGTGATGGTGAAGTCAGCAATCTAAAAAGACCTGGACATTCATGGACGACAAAAGATTGCAGAATCGTTTCCCTGATGAAGAGAAAAGACTTTGCAGCAGCCAATTAACCCTACATTGGCCCACACAGCCAGTTAGAAAGGTTAGACTGGACTTTGCTAGAAGGAAAGAAAACAAAAACATCTTAGAAAGCACAGTTCTGGAAGAACAGACGTTAGACGGATTAAATCTAACTCAAGTTTTCTGTTTTACCGACTAAATTAAAGTCAAAAGTTTAGACCTCAACTGCATCTGGGTTGTTTCATATAAAATGTATTGTGGGAATATACAGAAAAAGAAATTGGAAAAAGGTATTCTCTGCCGAATATTTATGGACATGACTGCATATATGAGGACCAAGAGACTGAGAATCTTCCTTGCTCCGTGCAATCGTTAAACTCTTTGACGTTCCAATAGAGAAAGAAGAAGAAGTAACTGATGTTATAGCGGGATGAATAATGTGAAGGAAGATGAAGTCCATCAAAGAAGACAATAACTGTGTGATAAACTCTATATTGGAAAAATGTTACTGCCTTTCTGTTTGAGTTACTATACAGATATTCCTTTAAATAAAAGTGCTAAGCCGTAAAAACAAATGGCTATACACACAGATTTAGATAGAAACGATAACAGAGGATTTTTAAACTGAGCCGTCTGAGCTGACTGTTGGGAGGAATTGAAGCAATCAGCAAAGGAGAGGCAGGATCTGATTTAGTCTTGAAGACAAATGAGTTGAATTATATTAATACAGATACATTAATCACTAACTTGTCCAGATTTAGTCAGAAAGACAAATTTCTTCATCCCCCACTGTGCAACCGCAGCAAATGTAAAGAAGCAAACTGTTATTGTATTTTTTAAGATTAATTTGGAGTCACAATAAATGATTACAGTTCATGAAAGGATTACAATAACAGGAACCACACCAACTAGGAAATATCTTAGTTAACAACTGTATTCATCAAATCCTACACAGTCTATTCCTTAATACAGCAGCTACTGTTCTAACGAGAAACATGAATAGGAAACTAATATGTAATACAATTCTATGCTTCCACAGGTAAAAAGTGGAAAAAGTTTTACATGAGAAATAGATTTTGTAAAGATGGTCTATCTGTTTAAAAGTGGCCAAACTGTCTGCCATATATGGAGGAGAATATGAAGGTTATTTTGTTTCAAAACAATTTGTGCATTGTAAGTGTGATTTTGAAGTTGTAGAGAGAGTTTTGTATTTGTAGAATCAAAAAAAAATTTTTTACACCTGTTCAAATTTTAAATACAAGTACACAAATTCTGTTCTACAAGTTGCACATCAGAAACCTCTTACATTCTCAGTTTTTTCTTCAACTGGTCCAGAACTATTGTTGTAAAACTACACTCATCCGGCCACTTTATTGGGTACCCCATGCTAGTAACGGGTTGGACCCACTTTTGCCTTTAGAACTGCCCCAATTCTTCGTGGCATAGAATCAACAAGGTGCTGGAAGCATTCCTCAGGGAGTTTGGTCCATATTGACATGATGGCATCACACAGTTGCCGCAGATTTGTCGGCTGCACATCCATGATGCAAATCTCCCGTTCCACCACATCCCAAAGATGCTCTATTGGATTGAGATCTGGTGACTGTGGAGGCCATTTGAGTACAGTGAACTCATTGTCATGTTCAAGAAACCAGTCTGAAATTATTTCTAGCTTTTATGACATGGCGCATTATCTGCTGAAAGTAGCCATCAGAAGTTAAGTTGGGTACATTGTGGTCATAAAGGGATGGACATGGTCAGCAACAATACTCAGGTAGGCTGTGGCGTTACAACGATGCTCAATTGGTACCAAGGGGCTAAGGGGTGCCAAGAAAATATTCCCCACACCATGACACCACCACCACCAGCCTGAACCGTTGATACAAGGCAGGATGGATCCATGCTTTCATGTTGTAGACGCCAAATTCTGACCCCTACCATCCGAATGTCGCAGCAGAAATCGGAGACTCATCAGACCAGGCAACGTTTTTTTCCAATCTTCTATTGTCCAATTTCCATGAGCTTGTGCAAATTGTAGCCTCAGTTTCCTGTTCTTAGCTGAAAGGGCGGCACCGGTGTGGTCTTCTGCTGCTGCAGCCCATCTGCCTCAAAGTTCGACGTGCACTGTGCGTTCAGAGATGCTCTTCTGCCCACCTTGGTTGTAACGGGTGGTTATTTGAGTCACTGTTGCCTCTTCTATCAGCTCGAACCAGTCTGGCCATTCTCCTCTGACCTCTGGCATCAACAAGGCATTTCCGCCCACAGAACTGCCGCTCACTGGATGTTTTTTCTTTTTAGGACCATTCTCTGTAAACCCTAGAGATGGTTGTGCGTGAAAATCCCAGTAGATCAGCAGTTTCTGAAATACTCAGACCAGCCCTTCTGGCACCAACAATCATGCCACGTTCAAAGTCACTCAAATCACCTTTCTTCCCCATACTGATGCTCGGTTTGAACTGCAGGAGATTGTCTTGACCATGTCTACATGCCTAAATGCACTGAGTTGCCGCCATGTGATTGGCTGCTTAGAAATTAAGTGTTAACGAAAGCAGTTAGACAGGTGTACCTAATAAAGTGGCCGGTGAGTGTATTTGTGCATTGTAACTTTGGTGTTTTGTAATTGTAGATTTTTTAATCTGTCACAATTACAAAAAAAGTTACACCTCTTCAAATTCTTGAGTACAAGTACACAAATTGTGTTCTGTGAGTTTTGTTAGAACAATAATGCTGATGCCAAATGCCAACATTTTTTTACCTTTTAACTCAACTTATTAACTTTTTAACATCAGTTTTCAAATGTGCAAATATCTTTTTAACTTTTTCAATGCAAGGACCTTTTTTTCAACTTAATTTTTAAGTAGGTTACATATCATCCTAGGCCTCATCTAATTTTTCAAATGCCAAAATGACATGTACTGCCATGTAGTAAGATCTTTGCTGAGTTGTGTTCCGAGACCTCACTGAGGGATGGGGGGACTCAGGCTGCGCTGGAAGCTGTTTCAAGCGAGGGGGCTGATGGCTGGGTTGGAAAAACACATGGACGTCATTATGTTGAGGGCTGTGGCTGACGTTTTTAGCATAATATCGTAGACCCACATTTGTCGCCAAAAACTGCCATTTAAAATGCATCGGAACAAAGCATGAACATTTTAAACTTTATTTCTTCTCTTTTAATCATTCAAAACAAACAACAGCTCCCAATCAACAGCATCAGGAACACTTGAATAAAACATGGCCTAAATATAGCCTAAACTGAGCATTGAAGCGTCTTGAAAGTCCATTTCGACTATGGATATGGGAATGATTTCATATCTGAAACAAAAAAAAAACACACAAAAAATAACTAATTTCATATTTTATCACTAAATAGCTTAATACAGACATATATATTTAGTGATATGCAGCCTTATTCTAGCGTAGACTTCTTCAGCCACAGGACTACTTACATGACGAATAGGCACAGCATATAGAAATAAATAACAAAATTAATAACACTAAATAAATGCTTCGGCAGTATAGGGGAATTAAAAACCATTTCCTACCTCGAAATAGTCAGAAATACGTTTCTGCTGCCTATTGCTAGCCATGCATAAACGAATGTGAGGTGGCGGAAGCTTCTGGGGAGTAGCCTTTTATTTTATGAAATATTAAAATAATGAATCATTAGTTTATATCTTATAAACAGCCCATCATTTTAATCCCATATCAAACACAGTCTTTTAAAAAATAAATACATAAATAATTTCATGTTTTTAAGTACAATATTATGTTACTCCACAGCGCCCCCACCATGGGGGCTGATGCTATGTACGAGGGAGGCTGCAGCCCCCGCAGCACCCCCCCCAAGTACGTGCCACTGGGGGACTCCCCTGTACAGGAGAGCGGAGGACCTTTCCTATTCAGCCAGGCCAACAATTCCCTTTAACGAACACCCTTTAAGACAATTAGATGGATATAGGGCATTGCAGGCTAACAAATGAAGCCAAACAATACATAATGAAACCGTATCTTCTATTTACATGCAACATTGTGTGCCTTGTCGCTTTATATATTTTTTTACCCTATAGATATTGGAACGAATTGGGCTATAATTAATGTTCATTTACTGTTACTGCTTTCATATAAGTAGTTTTTCAAAGAAATATATAAATTATCAGGGTATTACAACACAATGCTAAAAATAAAATGTATATGTGTTTTTGTCCTTATATAATAATTTATTCAAGGTTTTTTTAATTGAAAAGATGGTATATTTTGTCAATATATGGTTTTCAATTAAAATGCTATTCATTTTTGATACAATTATTAATTACAGACAGTGTAATTAACTTAATTGAAAGTTTGAATTGCTTCATGCACATAAGGGCTAATATTTTGTACCGGGCCAAGGCTGTCAGGTGGCCTGTATTCAGATACTTCTTTGGGGAAAAACACATAAAACATCAAATTTTAAAAAATGAAGACACCATTTGTGCAAAATGACATGCTATAACTAAATCTTTAAGGGCTATCACATACATTTAGAAGAGATTTGGGTAACAGCAGTTATTATCTGCGTGTGTCCACACTAACAACATACACAGACTAAACCATCACCTAAATACAACAGAAATCTAAGAAGGTGTCTTATAAATAGATGACTTATATATGGGATATATCTCATCCAAGCCTGAGAAGCTTTCTAATTCTTTTAAGCAAACTAAAGCTGTTTGTAACTTCTGTGTGACCCGAAACATTAAAAACGCTGCAATCATTTGATCGTCTCAAGGTTTTATGATACAAAACACCTATTTTCACTTTTAAAAAGCTAATTTGTTGAGGAATTTGTTTCTAGAGTCAATAACTGCTGCTTTCATCAACTGTTTGATGCAACGTCTTTTAAAAGATGTCGATGTGTGCAAAAATGAAAACCTTTTACTTCTTTTTTCTGACTGGCAAAGATATGGACTGGATTGCCGAATCTTGCTGTCTTCAGTGCTCCAAGTCATACATCTCTGTCAGCTTTTCAGCTTTCTATAATGGAATTGATTGACAGGGACCAGACAGCGGGGAGGTTTTTCTCAGACGAGAGGAAAAAGAGATCATTTAGTAAGAAACAGTGATCCTGTGCTCAACTCTAGTCGTCGTTTCTGGAGTTTATCGTTAAAACATTTATTAATGCAATAAGTTACATTTGGATTTCATTAAAACCATAAATTCATTTACTGAGTTAAAACAAAATACAAAAAATGACTTCTACCACACCAGCAGCATGACATTATTTGTCATAAAAACGCTGCATGCAACCAAAGTGAGTAACTGGTATAATAATAAAAAAAACTACAATCATAATTTGATCATATAACTTTAAAGTAGGCTAGTTTTTTAAATTGCGTAATCTTATGACTATATTCTGGTAAAATACTCGTAATGTTACAGTTTTATTTTAACAAATTTAACACTGTGACTTTATTTTTATATTTTTACAACTTATTCTCGTAATTTTGACTTGTTAAAGCTACAGTGTGTAATTTTTAGCGAGATCTAACGTCCAGACTGCAGACCACAGCAACATGAACATCTCCCCCCCAACAGTATGGCGTTAGTGTTTTCGGGACAAAATGTCTTCCACGATGTCCGCATCACCTACCTTCTCAAGTGATGAGGTTTGTTTACATAGATAATTTTACAGATAGTATTCTCAGGCATAATACTGCCATCTATTGTTCAGTACCGTCTCTCAGTTCATCTCTCTCAATTTGCCGTAGTTACTTTCGGTAATGGGCGATCTCGCGATGTCGCTAGTTTGTTGGCTCTGCGCTGTCGTAGCGGCGCAAAGATGATCTGCCTCCATGGCTGTGAGACCGCTCCTATGTAATTATAAATACTTGGCGAATTCTAAAAGGTAACATAAATATTAAGGTTAAGAGGCTGAGCTCAGCGTAGATGATGATAAATAACATAGTTATGTATAATATATTACATTTCTGACTGTATATCCCTGTAATTATTACACACTGTTGCTTTAATACGATTTTCTTCTCATAATATTATGGCTGTTTAGGAATCCAGTTTGTGTGGCCTGTTTGTGTGTTTCCTTTTTCCACCACCAGGGGGTGCCCTGTCTTTGCTGTCCCTCCCTGCATACCTGCGGCTCATTGGATCATTATCTGGAGGAGTATTTGAGCAGTGGACTGTCACTACCTCGACGCCAGTGTTTGCCAGTTTTGGGTACTCTAGCCAAGCTGTTCTCTCTGAGTCTAACGAGTTTTTTGTCTTTCCTCTCCGGCGGGAAGCTTTCCTGTGTAACTGGATTCCTGGACCTTCTCCCCCCTGGAAGGAAAATCCGAGTTACACTGAGCAGGGGAAAACTTCCTCATGTTCCGTTCAAGTACCCATCGGAAATCCGAGTGACAGTCCGCTCTACTACTCCTCCGGGTCCAATACATGTCTACCTGTCCGCCCTCAAACGTGTGCACTATTCTCTGGATTCCCTGAACTCACCTCTGAACTTCCTTCTCACTTTCAGTTCCGGGTTACCAGCTCACTGAGTTCCAGATCCAACTCCTGTTTTACTTCCTCAATAAACCTGTTAAACTTTTTCCGAGCTATCTGAGTGGTTTCTCTGCATGCCATTAAAAAAAGAAAAAGATGCATAGATCTCTTTGTATGGCGCTAAAACTTGGTCGCGAATAACAACTTCAGGTAATTCAAAAAATTGTTAAAATAGAAATCAATAAAAAGAAAAATCCTTAATTCTTATTTATATTGATATACTGTATGTATATATATATATTGTTTATTCAATTCAGTTTATTTATATAGCGCCAAATTCACAACACATGTCATCTCAAGGCACTTTACAGTTCAACCAGATCATACAGTCAAATTGATACAAAGTTTTCTATCTAAGGAAAACCAGTTGATTGCATCGACTCATTGACTCAAATACAATCCTCAAACTAAGCATGCTTGTAGCAAGCACAGTGGAGAGGAAAAAGCTCCACCTTTAACAGGAAGAAACCTCCAGCAGAACCATATACAGGCTCAGTGTGAGTGAAGCTCAGTGTGAGAGGCCATCTTCTTAATGCACCTTTTCCTCCCTTGTTTGCACCTTCTTCTTTAATTACTATGCCAATATGTGACGAGTGAATTCTCCGCTGTGAGGATCAATAAAGCTCTCATCTAATCTAATCTAAAAGGCTTAATAGCAAAATAAGGTAAAATCTTAGTAAAGGCATACAGTATAACCTTTATATCATTACCTACTTAGAGTTAGTTATATTATGGATTCATACTATACTTGACTCTAGGGGTGCACTGATTGATTTTCTTTTCCTTCATTTTGGGAGATGTATGATTGGCCGATACTTATATGTGAAACTGATATTTTCCACTCATCCTTTCTGTTTCTGCAAGGATCTGAAAATCACAGACTCAATGCTAATATTTAAAAGGTGATATTTGAGGATTTTTTATTGTTTCACAGGTACTGATTTAAGTCCTTCAGTAAGATTTAGGGCTGAAACAAATAATCAGATTAATCGTGATAAATCGATTATTTAAATAATCGTCAACTAATTTAGTAATGGATTAATCATGAAATGGAGTATAGAGACTCTAAAATGTGTCTTTAGCTAAAAGAGTGACCCAAAATTAATTATAAATTATTAAAATATATATATATATATATATATATATATATATAGGTATATATATATATATATATATATATATATATATATATAGCATATATATATATATATATATATATATATATATATATAAAAACATTTTGCATTTAAAATATAAAAAAATCAATAAATGTTTTCTCCCTGTCAATATAGTCCATCCAGAACTCTTAAAGTAGAAAAGTTTTAGTTCCACCTGGTTTAATTTTGTAAAAAATCTTCTTTAAGGAACCTTTTGCTATCCCATTATTAATCGATTAATCAAAAAATCAACAGATTAATCGATTTGCAAAATAATCATTAGTTGCAGCCCTAGTAAGATTAGATTCAAATATTAAAGGTGTCTTGTGCTCTTATAACAACTGATGGTTTAAGTTAGTTAGTTAGTTAGTTAGTTAGTTAGTTAGTTAGTTAGTTAGTTAGTTAGTTAGTTAGTTAGTTAGTTAGTTAGCTAGTTAGTTAGTTAGTTGTTCCAAACTAGAATCGGCATTTTAGGCTTTTAGAAGATTGAAAATCGTTGATCGGCCAGAAAACATGACGCGTTGCATCCATACCTTCACAAAGCTGCTGGATTTATTCATATAACACAAAGGTTTACTGTATTTGATAAATTACTTTTTCATAAAAAAAATAAAACCATAAATAACATGAAAAACGAATCAAATACATGTCATTGGAGGCAGAGAGGAACAATATATCAAAAAGGAGTATGATAAGAAAAAGCTGGAGGCAGATTAGAAGCGTACAGCCTTTTTATTCCCACAGTGAATCTAGAGGAGGCTCTGATCGCCGCAGCCGAACCCGCAGGAGAGGATTTCAGAGTGGGAAGCAGAATCTCACAGTTTGATGCACCAGGATGCATCTGTTCGACTTGTTCGGCATATGGAGGAGTCCTGCTGCTCTAACAAGATCCCCTGACTGGTTTGTCTCTGCATTCGTTAATCAGAACGCACCAGCCAGCAGGCCCAGTGACTAACACAACATATGCAACAAGTCCACATAGAAACAGACAGACGGGGGATTTTATTTACAATGTATTCTGCTCGTATGCCCAGCTGGTACGAAACTCAGCTGCAAATCCAGATTTCCTAAACAGCGTGACTCAGAGCGGTCATAAACGTATCGTATTTGGTCATGATGTTTTTTTAATCCCACTGTTTGGCATCAGGAGTGAATCATAAACCAGCACAGATGACAGACTATCACAGCGGAGATCGTTACTAGACAGACGCAGTTAAAAATACACGCCTTAACTGAAGACATTTGCTCCAAAAACAAATAAATTTAAAGATACTCTTCAGTAGATTCAAAAATAAATATTTCCACAGTAATACCAGCTAAATAAGAGCTTGTAAAATGGAACCTTCCTGAGGCAAACTTTCCCCCCCTAAGAATTGCATTTCTCTCTTTCCTTTATTTTTCTTTTTTTTTTTGCAGCTCAGATGGTTGGTCAGACGGTGGGTGTTTGGGTGTCTGAGGGTTGTGCCATCAACAGCAGCTGTTACTGGGGGAGCTACGATCGCCCCGCTCTGTGACACACAAACGCAGCCACTACATGTTTCAATCCTGTCAAATGAAATGTGAGTCGCTTGCCCTTTTTTTCCCTACAGCTGCCACATCTGACGAGCAAAACATTAAACCGCTTCCACCTGAACGCCACCATGCACAGCGCAGAGTCCAACAGGCAGCATGGAACAGGTGTAAGAAATGTTTACCTCTCAGCTACTGGACACATCCATGGAGCGAAGGCTTAGGGGCCATTGAAGATCCAAATCCTATTGAGACTCCCAGCTCATGCAGCCGCCCCCCCCTGCATGCCACATCCCCAGTTCTTTCAGCTCAGCGGTCGGTAAGCAGACGCCGGCTTGAAGCCTCTCTGCTCAGGAAGGCGTTTCCTAAATCCTTGCAGAGGAAACGAGTGAAGCTGTAGGTTCTGTCTCTCCTCCACCTCTCTTCTCCCCTCATCCGTGTCTCTCCCTCTCCTTGCCGTCCCCACCTCCCCATCGCTGAGGAAGCTGAGTTACCATGGAGATGCATGAGGCCGGAGCCTGATTGGTAATGGCTGTTGTGATGCAGCGAGTCTGGCGGCGCGGCCCACCAGATTGATTGCCTTTTCAGTGGGGATGGTTGTGTAACAGCGAGCCCGGATCAGCAGATACGAAGGAATTTATTCTCAGTTTGTCTCAGAGTGAAAACTATGATCAGCTGAAAGTCGCAGCTCTACAATTAATAAGTGAAAATATCTAAAAAAGTTCAAAAAAGATCCTTGAATGTCGTTTAATCTTGATTTCATGTTAGAAATTATATAAACGGATAATTTGTATTTACTTTAAATAAAAATAAATGTTATAAAATATATTATTTAATAAGCCAGTAGACCCTAAAATCTGTGAAATGATGTTATGCTGTGCTTAAATAGCTGTAACACTAATGGATTTTAATGTCAGTTGGGTAAATAATTCAAAATGAGGTGTGAGCGTCGTCTAGGATGCCAAACAGACACTTATGAGATTATTTTGGTGGATGGAGGATAGAATCTATGGGAGCATGTGAAAAAATACCCGTTAGATATCTGGTCGAAAATTAACTTAGATTGTGAGTAAATCCTGCTTTTGTACTAACTTTAGCAAATGTAACATTAAAATATCTGCAAAAAGAATAAACCCAAAGATTTTGACCATTTGTGATGGGAATAATAATGAAATTAATCACTGGGATCATTACATTAAAATGAGTTGTTCAAAGGATTCATTCACCAATAGCTCAGTTCATGCAGCTGCACTTTTGATTTTTACAGCTTAAAGTTGAAGGGAAATCATATTTTAATGTCAAATCATTCTGGCACAAACACATATATAAATGTACTCTTTATCAGACCATATTGTCTCAAAATTTAGGAAATTTCTATTTTAAAAATCCTGTTTTTAAATGTTTTTTGTTATATTCTGCAGGCCAGATAGTTATACATCAGCCTGAACACCTAAACTTGGCCAATCATTTATCAACGGTCATCTGTCAATCCTGATTTTTGCGGTCATAGCATCTTGATTCATATGTCGCAGCTAATGTACGCAACGGTCGAAATAAGAAATAAGAATAATTTCCTTTGCCATTGAGTTCCGTCCCAGTGTTAATGGGGATGGATCGTCTGTGTCTTCAACAGGCGTGAAACTAACAGAACTGGCAGCGTTGCGAGCAGGCAAAGTGGGCTCAAACATGTACACGACTGGAAGCCTTCTACACCAAACAAAGCTTCTGCCGCCCTACGGCGTCCTCTTCCACAACATCTTCATCCCCGCTTCCCTCCTCTAAATAAAAATGTATGACAGAGGAGACTCATCCACCCACCTCCTGACACACTAAACTCTCCTCCTCTTACATGTTTCCACTGTCCATAGCGCTTCTTGACAGTGTCTTCTAAGGCTACGCTCTCACACTGCAGGCCTTAATGCTCAATTCTGATTTTTGTGAAATCAGATTTTTGTGTGTCCGCTCACACTTCCAAGTATATGCGACTTGTATGTGATCTAATGTATGAACTGAAAGCTGCTTTTAACAAGGTGACTCAGCATCAGCAACATTCTGAAAGGGGCGATGACGTCACATGTATAAGCGTCCTCAGTGTTTCTAGCGATGAAGTAAACATGACTCGTAATATCAAGAGAGTATATTGTGTTCTTAAGTTCTTCTCCAACAGGAGCAGGCACATTACGAACGAAATCTTTTTAAGAAGATCAAAAAGAAAAAGAGAGCCCGGTTCCTGGTAAGACCCTTCGAGTTTGATCTGAATCGGAGCTATCTTTCCAAATATGAATTAAGTCAGCAACCTCACTTTCTTCCATTGACCGTTTCTGTGTTATCTTCCGCCATGGTTGTTAGTTTTTCCCGCTTCCGCTTAGTAGGACGCAGGATTAGTAACATCATTTAGTAACATTTGTCAAGTATCAATGACGTGTAGGTCGGATGAATGCGACCTGGCCGCATACGAACACAGGTCGCATTTGAAAAGATCAGATACGTGATCGATTCAGGTAACCACATATCCAAGTGGGCCTGGGTCACATTTGAAAATCCGATCTGTGTCGCTCAGACTGTCATAAAAAAGATCTGATACAGGTCACATATGGGCAAAAATTCGAATTGGGTCACTTCAGGCTGCAGTGTGAAACGTAGCCTAAGTCACTACCTTTAGTAAGCTGCTTGTCCCAATGGAATTTCCCCATTGGGAACCCTACTAGCACTAAGTTGCTAACTGGTTAGGGGCAAGATGCTTCTGAGAAATCGGCCGCAATTAACTTGCTTGCAAACCTTCCGCTACAACAATCCCGCCCCTTGATAAAAGACCAATATAACATTCTACTTGAATTCACTTGTCTAAAGTCGTGCACTTTCTGAATTCGGAAATGCAACGGTTGGAACAACCGCTTCCCTACGACTTTAAATGAGCTGCTTTGGTCACATAATCTGCTATTTACAGAACTTTAACTTCCCCCCTTGCATTTCTAATAGGCTATAAGCAGTACTCGATTTGAGGGGGGGTGGCATCCCCCTTCTTAAAAAATCTTAAAAATCTTCCCCCTTCTTAAATGACCATCCTCCCATACCATCCCCTGCGACATTTTATTACTGAATGTGTAAAATTTCGACTACATACAGCATTAACAGTAATGGCTATAATATTGCTCTTTCAACATTTGGAGAGCCGTGGGCTTCTGAGTAGCCTCAGCAAAATAAATAAAATCAAAAAAGGGGCCCACCATGGCTATGAAGCTGAAAAAAAATGTAATCTAAATAAGAAATAAAAAAAAAAAATAATAAGTGCTGTATTCTGAGTATTCTGGGCCATTTTGAATGGCTGCCACCGTATCTAGGGAGCAGAGAGTAGCAGCGCTGGGGAGAGGCAGCGGCTGGACGACGAATGATGAATGATTCAGGCCTCCTAAAAACATTCCTTATTTTATTCTTTGTCAGGACTATTTTCTCTATTTTCCATTTTTTTTTTATCAAAGCTGCTCTGGCATGTTTATAGGAGCTGCAGCTCCTTCTATTTAAGGACACGGTGATGCTGAGGTCAACTGTTTGTGCATCTGAAATGCACAGCAGTCAACTTTGAACCATTAGGCTTTTGGAGATAGACAAGATTTAGAGAACAAACAATAGCAAATATTTTCATTTTTAATTCCCATCTAACAGGCTTAATTTAGCGGGGGTTTTTTAACCAAGTTTTTACATGAAATGAGATCAGTCCTGACTTTTTATAAACATACTGTAAAATAAAGAAAGAGCAAGAATGTGATTTTAAAGGCTGAAAACCTGCTTTAGAGTAATGACAGAAACTGGCTGTACTGTTCCTACTGATTAATGCCAATATTAATTATTAAGAAGACTCATTATTGTAATGCTCTAAAATGATTAAATGAACAGCTTAAAGTGTACAGCCATGTATATGTTGGGTCAAAGAAATAAATGGTGTCTTTCACTTAGAGGTTTTTTATGAAGCAGTAATATAGATGTCATGAAAGATTTTTCAAACTTAAAAAGCGTGCTGAGAGGACGCTGAACCCGTTCAGACGGATGCCGGACGCCCTCCTTCAACATGTTTTCAGGTGTGACAGCAGAGTGGTGCAGCTCCAACGCCACGTGCAGCAGAGTCACATGATCATGCAGGTTCGTGGGGCGTCGTGACCGACCTGCCTTTCCTGCTGCCAGCCTCAGCCACAGAATTTGAATGAGCTCACATGTGAAATCAGATATTCTCTTATAGGTGAGCAACATTTTGATCTTTACACACCAGAAACACTCAAGTCGGACATCTGAGCATCTGGTTGTTGTCCAGCTCCATTCAGTGAGTCTTTCTATGAATCATGTGCTTTGCTATGCAAAAAAAAAAGTGTTTTAAAAAATATGAGTAGCCATGATGTTTTAAAAAATTAATGATGGCACATTTCTTTTAAAAAATACAACACATAAAGATAATTTATACATATAATAGAGTGACCAATATGTTGCCAACTCCCTGAAATACAAAAAAGGGTCACCTCATGTGCGTTCCAGCTGACCCGATTGCCTTTACCCCTACTGGAGTGGTGATTTTTGTTTTAGCTCCCTTTTGTGTGTAAAATGATTTATTTTTTTTATTTTTTTTACTATTTGACTCAAACGTACAGTGAATTATATGGATATTTGTGAGTGACATGAACACATGGAAAACAAATTATTCTGTTGGGAATCTAGTTTGTGTGGGTTGTTTTTGTGTTTTCCTCTCTCCACCACCACCCTGGTGCCCTGTTCCTCGTTGGGCCTCCCTGCACACCTGCGGCTCGCTGGATCATTACTGGAGGAGTATTTAAGCAGCGGGCTGTCACTACCTCGACGCCAGAGTGTTTGCCAGTTTTGGGTACTTCAGCCTGCTGAGATTAGCAGAGTCTAACCGAAGCTTTGGTTCTCTGAGTCAAATGTTGTTTTGTCTTTTGCTCTTCGGCAGGAAGCCTTCATGTGTAACTGGATAACCTGGACCTTCTCCCCCTGGAAGGATTACTGAGTACACACTGAGCAGGGGTAAACCTCCACATGATCCATTCAAGTCCTCATCGGAAAACCAGAAGTGACAATCCGGCTCCTTTACTCCTCTGGGTCCAACGTGATGTCTACCTGTCCACTCTCCTCTGGATTAATTCCCCACAAACTGGATTCAAGGGATTGGAACAATGATCTATGGGTTTGTAACTGTTTTATGAATTTCTAATTATAGATAGATGTAATTGTAAACTGTAATGTAAATTGTAATGTAATCTTTTGCCTCTGTCTTGGCCAGGACTTCCTTGAAAAAGAGATTGTTAATCTCAATGGGGACTTTTCCTGGTTAAATAAAGGAATAAAAAAAACAAGAGCCCCCTCAAACGTGAGTTTCTCTCCAGCTATATTCAAGCCTCAGTCAATTTTCCTACAGTCCCTGACTTTCCGGTTCCTGTTCATCAGTCCACTGAGTTCCAGCTCCTACTTCTGTGTTTGATCAACATTCAATAAACCTGTTAAATGTTTTCCCTTGGTCTCTGAGTGGTGGGTCAGATTGCTTAAACCAATTATGACATATTCTCCAGCAAATAACTTTAATACAAAATAACAAACTTTGCTGAATAAAATAAGTATCTTAAACCTAAGCCTGTCCTGATTACATTCAACCTGTACAAATGAATATAAAACAATAAATAAATAGTGCACATTTTTGGTGCAACCTTGTAAACATATGTGTGCCTTAACTGCAATGACCGTAGGCTATACTCGTAAAACAGAAGAAAAAAAAATAATTAGCTCAATGCCACGTCATGTGGCTATAGACTATTATTTTCTCTTGTATTTCCTGTAAACTCTTGCAGCATTGAGGAGTTGAATGCCCCCAAAAGCAGCTTCAGCATTTAAATGACTCCCCCATACTGCTCTGTTGTCTCCCGCTATCTTCTCCGTGAGGAACACTGGGCTCGACCAATGGGATGAGGGTATTCTGGATCGTTACATATATTTGGTCAGCTCATTGGTTACAATGCAGGATAGGGCCCGGGAACAAGTTTGGTATCTAACTTGCCCTTGTTCTTCATTTTCCATTAGCTTTTTACTGACTATTTTTCACTCTCACAGTAATACAGGACAAAACGCGTTCATTTTCCACTAAATACAGGACAGTTACCTCTATTTCTAAATACGGAACGATTGCGTTTTTCTAGGGACGATTGGCAACCCTAGTGACCAGACTTGTATTAAAACTAATTTTTAAACTTGCTTTTTGATAGGTTTTGATCTTTGAAATTTGAACTATAAATATATGATCTTGTTAAGGCTAATGGGCTTTTTAGAAGAGCAAAAACAGGGAAGGAAGGGAGAAAAGAAATGAAAGTAGGACTGAAAGGAATAATCATGATTAAAATAATTATCAAACATTTTGGCAATTAAGCAGATAATTACAGAGTAATAGTACGCAGACTCTAAAACAAGTCATTTGCTGAACAGAATAATATTCTTACAGCAGTAATTCAGCTAAAATTCTGCAAAAATATAACCATTTTACATTTAAGATTTAAAAACCTTTGTATTATAAATCTTTCATTACATGTAAAGGTACGTATATTGCATATTTTTAGCATATTTTCTACAATTATATCAAATGCACGATAAGAGTGTTCTTTCTACATTCTAAACTTATGTATTTAGAAATGATAATTAATTGATTAAGCGAAAAAAATTATCGATAGATTATTAAATACTAAAAGCACTGATAGCTGGAGCCCTGAAAGAAAGGAAAGACAGAAAATTAGGTGCAGGAATAAGGAAAGGAAGGATGGAAGAAGAGGAAGTTGAGAGAAAAGAAGGAATGATTAAAGGGAGGTAAGAAATAATAAATGAAGGACAGAGCTAAGGATAGAAGGACGGATTAGGAGAGAATGAAGGCAAATAGAAGGAAAGAAGTACACAAGGTAAATAAGGAAGGAGAGAAAGAATGGGGGAAAAGAAGGAGGCAAAGACATAAGGGAAAAAGGAATAGAGCAAGGGAAGAAAGAAGGCCTCAAGGGATCAAGGACACAGGGAAGGAAGGAGGGGTGAAGGAAAGGAAAATGGATGGACAGACGGACGACAGGCTGTCATATTTCTGATGCTCTGCTCTCCATCCAGGCTGATGTTCGCTGAGTGAGGGAGTCAAGCAGAGGATAAGCTCCATGACTCACATGTCTGCGTTATAAATGTGTGGTTAATTACACCCAGCCCACAAGCCTCAGTGGGCTTTTGGTTAAAAATACCCCACCTGCAGCCAAACCGGTTCCATAGAGAATTGTGCTGCTGTCACTTTGTCTCCTACGCTTTTTTAAACACCACAGTGAGAACAGGAAGAGACTTGAAGGCATGTTGCTGCAGCTCACCTTAGAGAGGTGGAGGAACCCGGGCCGCTGCCACGCCAGCAAACAGCACTAAGCTTTGTTAAGCAAACTGCTCCCTGTCAAGTTACTGTTTTTTTTTCTGTTAGCTGCTGGGGAAAGCATCCTCAGCTTAGAACGACTCGTTGACGGGTTCTCCACCCATCCGCTCGTTTTATCTGAGCATCAGCAGATCGGCGCTAACAGAATCAGCTCCGCAGCAACAACATCTGCTGTTAATTTGTGATCTTGTCAAGCCCACCTTTCCTCACTCTGCAGACTCTGCTGTAAGTCATCCTTCACATGATCCCACTGAGTGGCCTGCTGGATGCTCTCTGTGCCCGTGATGTAACTAACGGCATTTATTGATGCCTCACTGCAGCATGTGTTCGATTACATCCTCATTGGGAGGCTGTGTTTATATATCAAATCTATTTATTATCACACATCATGGTACACTCAGCTGCAGTGCTGGAAAATGCGTTTTAATGTGAACCTGCTGCGCCCAGACACAGTAAAAAAAATTCAATTTAGATGTAGATGCAATAAGGTATAAAAAAAAAAAGCAAGGTTGCATCTTTCAAATAAATTGAGACATACACAAGTATGTAGTAATACAAACACCAAACCTTTTAGAGGGATTTTATGATACGCAACAGATTATTGGTGATGAGGCATGATATAAAAATATATTTTTACGTTTCTTAATTAACTTCTTCTCCTACTTCCATAACTCCGGTGCAGGTACCAGATCTGCTCTGGTCCTTCTTCCAACGCAGTACTTTCCTTCAAGACTGACATTGTGATTGACTGTGATTTTTTTCTTCTTTCTGCTACTTTAGATCGACAATGAAATGTAAAATAAAAGCAAATATAGGTATTAATATATTGAGTCTCCAAAAGAGATTTGATCCTTACGAAACAGGTGCAATACATTTTGTCCGAGTGGAGTTGCCATATGTTGACGTCATCATAAGGGGCGGTTCCCCGAGCAGATCTGGTACCTACAGCAGAACCAAACACTTCCGAGCATCCCCTCTGCTGCTGAAGCTAATTGATTTTTCCCTTGTATGATTGTTAAAGTTTAAAATTCCCTCCACTGTTTAGATGGTGGCTCTGTCAATCAGCTCTCTTTGTTTCCGCCATTTTCTCTGTTTAAAGGTAAAGTAAACAATCTTCTAGCTGGGTTCTTGGGGGGATCATCTTTATCTATTGGTTGTCCTACATGCCAATCTTTGTGATGTGCTAAACTAACGGCAATCTCCATTCTCTAGTAAATGTTGTAATCTGGTGATCTGGATTTTTGGTTCCCTTCCAGCAAAAGACATTGCAAAGACAACACGATTAATGTCAAAACAACATCTATTTTTGGTTGAAAAGTGAAAGGTGAAAAGTCGTCGTTTTCAAGTCGTTGATCTTTCAACGTCTATTATTGAGCTAAATCAGATCGACCAAACACAGCCCAGTTTTCAACAACTATTTCTGGACGAAATCAAGACTATGAAGGACCAACGAGATTTAGCCTAAAAACGAATGTCTAAATGACATCTGGTGATTGCACGGTTCTATTGAAGTTTTTACTTTGGGTTTTTTTTAGTTACACTTTGATTTATGTCATTCTGTGTTTTCTAGTCATGATTCATTACCATTTAGTGTCATTTAAGTTCTCTTCTAGTAATATTTCATCCCTGTTGTTTTCCCTGGTTACTCTCTGACCCGTTAGTGCCTGTCTTCCTCTCCCCAGCTACCTTCTAGTTGCTTCTGTTTACACCTGCTCCCACTTAGTTGATTACTCTATTTATTGTTCTGTCTGACATATGTTCTCCTCCTCTGCAGTTAGCCTCTTCTTGATTCTCTTCATTCCCTCCTGATGTTCTGTGTTACCCACCTGTTCTGGTTCCTGCGTTTACTGATTTGTTATTTCTTGATATATGGTTCTTCCAACACCTTCATTATTAAATCTTCAAGAAACCATCTCTACCTCCATCTCTGCTAAAGTCCTCCACTCATCCTGACAGTAAATATTTTTTATTATTACTGCAAAAAAAGAAAGTGTTTTAAATAGAAATGTTAAGAAAACCTAATCCAGTAATCCAAGGTTCTAGGTTATTTAATGCCCCTTTGCCTCCCCCTCCCCGCTGAGCTTGCTTTCTTCTCAAAAAGCAACTACACAATTATTCCATAACTATAAATTTTCTATTTTAGAAGTCCACACAAAAGGCTTTTTTCCAAGACCATAACATGAAGAATATAAGTTTGAGGGATAGAATTGCAATATTACCAACAACTTAAAATTGCAACTATGATAGGTGCAAAATCCAAAGCAACATTAGGCTGTGCAATAAAAAATAAAAATAAAATATCCAGGTTAAGACAACACCAGAAAAACGATCTGGAAATAAGTAAAAATGTCTTACATTAAGTGAATTTACCCTTAATTTGAGTAGGTACTGGATATAGTTTGCCATATAATATGCACTTGAAATAGAACAATTCAATTGTGTTTTCTTATTTAAAATATAAAAATTGTATTTGTTCAATTGGCAAAATGTCTCTTTTACCTCCTCAATCCAAGAGCAAATGCACTTATTTTAAGAAAAAATGACTTATCTAGATTTGGATTCTTTTTCACAACTTTGAAAAGCAACAACAATAAATATTAACATGAAAGATATGTACCCTGAGAATATTACAATAACCAATTTATTTACAACTTTCATGGGGGGTGAAAAAAATACAAAACAAAGACCAGCATAAAAACTGTGCAATCAAATCCAAACTCCAAAAATAAATTGCTGCTCTCCTTTTCTTTAACATTGGTGACATGATACCACAATGTGTACTCAAAGAAATCATAAAAAACTGAGAAGCATTAAGATCTCTCCTCAAGGAAAATATGTTCTAATGCTTTCATTTTAGGTTTGGGCCAATTCGGAAGAGATGGTGTGCTATTTCCACAGAGACAATCTAAAACACCCAAACATCCCTAACATTCCCAATGTTGTCTAAAACTTAACTCTTCTGGACCTCCTAGCAGCAGAGGCATTCATGGTTTCGCAATGCACACATTTAATTCCTCTTTCTTTTTTTTTTTTACTGCAATTTTACACTCTGGGCTGCTTAGTGGAGCAGTAGGTAGCACTGATGCCTTGCAGCAAGAATGTTGCAGATTTGATTCCCAGCCTGGGGTCTTTCTGCATGGAGTTTGCATGTTCTCCCTGAGCATAGGTGGGTTCTCTCCAGGTACTCCAACTTATTTGGCTTCTCTAAATTCTCCTTAGGTGTGAGTGAATGGTTGTTTGTCTCTGTGATGGACTGGTGACCTGTTCAGGGTGAACCCTGCCTCTGGACCGTAGACAGCTGGAGCTCGGCACTTGGGATTAAGCGTGTCAGAAGAAGGATAGAATTTTCCAGCAGACGGTACCCCAGGCAGGTGCCCGTGTCATCGGCAAAGAATCAGACCTCTGTAAAACTTGTCTGTTTTCTGAGACTTGTAATTTTTTTTATTAGATAAAATTTTTCTATATATTTAATTTTTTGAGGTTCATTTTTTTTCTTTTTGAAAAATTACCTTTTTTTGTTTTGTTTTTAGATTGAGCATTACAAATAGCATTATTTTCAAATCCGGACTTTCGCTCACTTCTTTTGAAGACGTTCAACATCTATCCTGGAGTGTCACTTCTTTTGGCTTGCACTAAAGCACGCTCAATTCAAGCTCTCGCTTTAGACCAATACATGCATCAAGACTTAAAAAACATGGTAGCATTAGGGACAAAGCCCTTCAACGTAAGCACCAAAAAATTACAGCTTGATGCTTCTACACAAGTTTAATGTTTTACATGGTTTGTGAAGTTAAAATTTAACAACCCTAAGCTTTTTGCCTTAACGACCATATCAAACTTTCTGAAACATTCATGCTAGAAGTGATGTTGCAATCATGCTGCGATGCAGTTTGTTTTTTGTTTGTTTTTTCTATGAAATATAGTTGAAGAAATCAAATAGCTCTGCTAATACTAATATAATAATTTCTGCTGCATAGAAATGGGATATGGACATCAAAATCTTTACTCAGCATGAACGGCTTTGACGAGGTACATCCAAACGGCATTCTCAGCAGTTTTTTTGTTCTCTATTTTCGTGGTTGCCGCCTTTTCTTTAGCGTTTGAGATTTCATTTGTACTCCTTTCTGCAGCTAAAACACAGGCGGCAAGTAGGCCTTAGCTCCCCATTTTAATTCCGCCATTTATTAAAATCCTTTAAAGCTGAAATCTTCCATGTCATAATCTCCTTGTACAACAATTATTTTGAACTCATATTTTAGGTTTAAAAAAAAGAGGGAACACTTCCTACTGATCATCAAGCTTGACAACCAACCTAGATATACAGTCTGAGATATACAGTTACGGTTTGATATTAGACCATTTAGATTGATTTAAACGGCCTAGTTAAAGGCCAGACCAAAATGCAACTAAGAATTTCAAGCAAGACTTCTGCAAAAACAGGTCAGTCTCTAAAAGCTGCTAAAGATGTGTCCCATAAGACTAGCAGCGTGCTTCAACACCACCTGTTGTGGAACAGTGTGCTATCAGGCATCAATAAAAGAGTTTTGTGCAAATGGTTTGCATTATTCAGTGCTGTTTGGACAGTAATACAGCAAATGCATTGGAGTGCCGCCTGTCATCGAGGACAAATTATGCAGGGGGGGGGCAAAACAAAAGCACTCCTTAACTGCAGAGCAGCTGAACACCTTTGTCAGGCAACAATTGCAAAAACGCTCCACTGTACAAACAGCAACAGTAGCTCTTTCATTCAGACACAAAGTGATGGAAAAAGTGAAACAGCAGGGTTTAAAATGTGATTCTGAAACATACAGCTGTCAATCTAACAGTAATTTAGAGAATCATTCGCCTTTTTACAGACTTGATATGCTCTTTTTGTCCATAAATAGTTCAGATAGTTGAAAATGTTTTAAATCCTTATCAGTATTAATCAATATCACAAAGATAACAAGAGTTAACACAAAGAGATGTGTTTAGTGATAACTGCACATTCTCAAAGAAACATTAAAAAATATCCCCTTGGCCACAGGGGAAATGGATAAGGAATAGTACACCCAAAACATGATGCAGCTTCATTTTCTACTCACCCCCATGCTGAACAACACTCTGGAGTACTTTTTTGATATCTCAAATGCATCTGGAGATCTGGGAGGCTGTAGCATCTGCTGACATTTCCGATAATGGAGGTCTATGGCGCCCGGGGCGAAAGGTCCATAAAAGGTCCACAAAAACTTGTCAATAATGATATTAAATCCTAATATTCCTACTGCTCGTCAATGTAATCCAAGTGTCTGAGTGGGTAGCATCAGAATTTACTCGAAAGCGAAGTCATTTAGAACGTTTGATTTTTAGAGCACAAGCAGTAGTGTATAGGATTTCTAATAAGCCCCTAATGTAGCTCGCGATTCCTCACGAACTTGACGAAGACCAAACCAGATGAAAGTGCGCATGTTCAACCAATCATTTGGTTAAACCAGCCAATCTAATTCGGTAGCGTTTTTACCCAATCTATATAACCAATACGAATTAGTCACATTAGCCAAAATACTTAAGTATAATCATAACTTTCAAAAGTCTTAGGTGCTTATGGGCCGCGACCTCTTAGAGGCCCCATCACTGACACCTGGTAGGCCGCCTAGCAATGGTAGATTAGGACGTCTCTTTGCAGATGTAATGGAGCAAAAAGATTCCTCTTAAACCCACCAGATCCTGAAGTGACTGACATGACCATATTTAAACCGCAACACATGCCAGATTCACCATGATGGTGAGCCGTTTAAACAAGACACCAATAGCAAAGCAGACCGTGGTGCTTCTAATTACTATGTTAATAACCACGTATAGTTTATTAGACGCTTGGTAAAAAATACAATCATATAATATGTTTCAAACCACAATAAAGATCTTAAAAGAACGATGTATTTAAGTGTTTTATTTTTTACACTATGACTTGGAATTATGGGTAATCCAGAGCGTAGATTAAAACCATAACCGTTATGTACAATGTGTTAGCGACGATGGAAACCAAAAAGAGGTACTTAAGAGGATTCCAGAAAAGGAGTGGGTCGGGGGGCGGTGGGGTCAGTGGGTGGGGGGTTCGCATCTCCCTGTAATTTGTTTTTGGAACTTGGGATGTTTGTACCATGTATTGGTGCTCTGTCACCAATGCTTCCATTCAAGGTGCACAGTCACTATCTTTCTGTGTGTGATGTCTGATCATATTCTACTGAGAATTGCATAATTGTTTCTTTTTGGCCGATTTATGGAACCGTTGGGGTGTCCTGAACCTTTATCACGTGTTGTACTTCACATAGGGCTCAGCCAGATAATGTTGCTTACTAGCCTATTGTTGTGTCGTTACGCCATTGGACCTACAGTTACTCGACCCCAAAGCTTTCATTAGGTTTTTGTATTTCCCAAAAATGAGCTCAGACATATATTTATTGAATGCTTTATTGAATTGTTGAGAATACAAGAGAAATATAACACACTGCTACTTATATTTATAGATAGTTAGAGAGATGCCTTTAGTGCATTACATATATAGGGCCAAAAAAGATTAATGTATGAAAAAAATAACTAAATAACAGCAGATTCCGATGCCAAGGGCGATATATTATGCATCACTAGAATTTCAATTCCATCCATCCATCAAGAAAAATGTGGATATGCTGCATTTTAAGCATGTGCATTTAAAGCATAGCACATTTTTTCTTTTAAACTTTCTAGTATAGTATAAAATACATTTTATTGCATGTTGCATATTCCAGTAAATCTGTTTCACCTTTAAATCTGCAGCTCTCCCTACTTCTCTCTGTGGTCTGTTTAAAAAGGATTTATGAACCTCTTTACTAATATAATTATGCCAGAAACCAAATTTCAAGATATGCAGAAGCTCTGCAGTCTGATTATATCTGTACAATAAGAAAAGATGTTAACCTGTAACTGGGAGTCACGGTCCTCTGAGAAGCCAAGCTGTTATAGTAAAGAAGAACACAACATTTAAAGCTGTAGGGAAGTCATATTTAAATGTCAAATCATTCTGGCTTAGACATGTATATATAAATGTACTCTTTATCAGATTATATTATCCCAAAAGTTAGAAAATCTCTATAAAAAAAAAAAAAATCCTATCTTAAAATCTTTGGGTTTTTTTCGCTTTATCTTATGCAGGCAAGTTGGTTATATGTCAGCCTGTACACCTAAATTCGGCCAATCATCTGTCAATCAAATTTTTTCTACACCAAACCAAGCTTCTGCCACCCTGGCGTCCTCTTCGACTTTCCTCTAAATAAAAACTGTATGGGACGGAGGAGACTCATCAGCGACCTCCGACACTAACTCTCCTCCTCTTGCATGTTTCCTCTGTCCATAGCGTTCCTTGACAGCGTCGTTTCTAAGTCACCAATTTAGTGCTACTTGGTCCCAATGGAATTTCCCATTGGGAATCTACTAACACTACCGTTGCCTAACTAGTTAGCAAGATGCTTCCAAATAAAACTGGCCACAACTAAACTTGCTTGCAAATCTTCTGCCACAACAATCCTGCCCCCCCTTAATAAACGACCAATCACATTAACTTTATTCACAGGTGTAAAGTCGGGCAACCACTCGGGGGAATTCGGAAATGCAACTAATTCTTTTAATAATAAAATTAGAGGTCGGTTGAATGCGACCTGGTCGTTCAGACACAGGTCACATTTGAAAAGATCAGATACGCCTCAAATTCAGGACCACATAGCCAAGTGGCCTGGGTTGCATTGGAAAAAAATGGGATCTGTGTTGTTCAGATTGTCATGAAAGAATCATGACAATCGGATTTTGGACACTTACATAGCCTAAGTTCCTCCAGGCTGATTTGAACCAACACCACGCAGAACATAATACACTTGGGTAATACACTTGACTTGTTCGACACTGCATTGTGTTAACGAGAAAACATTCTGTGTTTCATGTTTAACAATTTGCAAAACTGGGCCTCAAATACAGCAAAACTTTTAAACATTGATCCCAATTATAGTGGAGGTCACGACTGATCACAGATATCCTGTGAGCGGCCCCCAGGGTTTGGAACAGCTGGCCTTAACGAAATAATTAGGATGCAAAAATAGCTTTGAGGAGAGCAGCTGCAAGGACACCACGGTCCAAAATCCCCTCAGGGAGAGCACTTCTGCAGGTCGAAGGTTTGTTTCACTGTTTTTAGCTTTAATCGCTCCTACAAAAAAACTGTATGAGATGATGCCACTGACCTGCAGCTTCACTTTTCCAACGATCTCCATCCTTCAACGTTTAGACCAGTCGTGACTCGTCACACTTGTTTCTTTTTCAACAGGTTATCCCTGCATTTATATATGATTTCAGAGCAGAAGAAATGTCAAGCTGTTTAAAAGAGCCGTAAAAAAGCAGAAGTCCTCCTGTGAAACTGTTTCCTTCCTTAATGAATTTTAAAGAAGTAAAAAAAAAAAAGATAGCTTGCAAAGAGCAGAATTTTAAAGATGGTCTATATTAGGACATGTTTGGTGATTTGTGTCTGAAGCTGATGGGGAGCATGCCATGCATGTTCCCCTACAGCTATTGTGATCATCTGACTCTGTGAAAAACGTCACAACATGGGGGGAAGGGGAGAAAAAATAAAAAATATAAACCTGAGCCACAAATGAGGAATGCTGTCCTGACATGATGGCTTGGTGATGAGAGGTAAAGAGCTATTTTTAGCTCGCCGAGCGGGGGGTTTGAGGCGGGGGCAGAGAGCGGAGTGACGACCGAGGGGCTGCGGGCGGCTGGAGCTACTTGTGACGTTTCTCCGATTGCATTGCTTTCCTTAGCAAATGACTGTGATGCATCACTGTCTGTGGGGGTGGGGGGGTGTAATTAGTGTTCTTTGCTGGTTCTAAAGTGCTCCAAATGCTTGAAATTCATATGGATTAAAACAGCAGAGCCAGTTACAGCTAAAAAACTATGAAGAAGCATCTGTTTGCTACTTATTTTTATTAGGAAGTGCTTCTTTTACATTTAGATTTAGGTTCTGACATTGACTGGTCCATCCCAGCATAAGCTTTTGCTTTGATTTAAACCAAACAACAATACAACTCAATACAACTCAAACACAACTCTATTGTATTTTTCTAGCTGTGTGTCTGATTGTAAGTCAGTAAGTCAAATAAAAGATAGGAACATTAGCTCCATCATGCTACACCTCAGTCATAGGTCTTCTGCAGACTGCAGCAGGTTTTCTTCCACCACAGGCCTGTTTGTAACTCTATTAATCTTCATGCCTGGAGCGCTTTTCTGTCCCTTCTTAACAGCAGCATCCTCCTGCATTGAGTTGTACCCGCTGTTACAGAAAGGTTCGAGGAGAACATAGTGGTTTTGTATGGTTGGGCCTTAAAATTCTAAAGGGAGACGGTATAGATAGTATTAGGGCTAAGAAATGTATATATATACATATATGAAGCCTAAATATATGCTTTTATTTACTCACAGTTTCTTGGTCAAAACCTGAAACCTCAAGATTTAATCACCAGTAAAAATTAAATGAAATCGAAGAGGTTTAGATGTTTATTTTCATCATCCTCATCATCAGGGATAACTTATAAAAGTTTTAGATCCCAGGAAGCCGTCTACAAACCTGGATGACTCATTCACACTCCGGGGCAAATTTTGCATCTAAAAATGATTCAGAATTGAATGGAGGTGATTCAGAATTGCATCAAGCCACTGAAGGAGATCCGTTTATCGAGACGTTAAAATGCTGCAGTGAGAATGAGCAGAATGATGGATGTGCAGGTGCAGAACTTTCTCCTCATTCCTGCTGTTCCTGTTTTCTCCAATCTGTGTGAGGTGCTTTCTACAGACTAATCTAGCAATATAACAAGCATGCATGTTGTTTTACATCCGTCCACATTCAGAACGTTTATATGCAAAACTAAACTGCAGAGAGATAGCTTAAAAAAGTCTAACATGCAAACTCAGCTGTTTGGTGCGTTCAAGGTCTTCAAGCAGGGATAAAAAAAATTGATTTGCATACTCCTTATTTAAAGTGTCTCTGTCCTCAAAGTGAGATATTGTGACACTGAGGTACAAAAAAGGTTTTGAAGAGGTATCATCAGAACAGGCATGCATTAACTTTGATATGCAACCTGGGGGAATCTGGGGAGCTGGGGAGGTGAAAATGCACTCATATTCACCATTCACACTGAGATCAAAACTTAAAAAGAAAAAAAACTCTACTATGAGGAATCTGCAAGGGAAAAGATCTCAAGATAGATCTTAACAAAAAAAAGGCAGATTGCAGACTTTAGCTCATTGTTGCAATATAAGCCAGAGCAGAGATGTTTCTGTTGGTGCAAGAAAGGGGCTCTTCTTAACTGTCACGCTACACAGTGCACAAAAAACCTGCATATGCAACTAAAGTCTGCAGAAAGGTGAAAAAGCATTGTGTTTTAATAGCATATGACTCTAAATAAGTATCACACAGTCACATAGTTAGAAGCATAAGGTTCAACCTCTGTCAGATTTCTTTCAGTCCATAACCATGCAGACAAACAAAGTAACCGGAAGCTTCTAAACAGCACAGCCCACAATGACCACACAGACTCACTAGAGCGCCAACAGCTGAGTTCCTGCAGCTAACCTAAAGTAGACACATGGAACCTTTATTTTTTTCCTCTAATTGAAAGAGCCACCTCAAACTGTATGAATCAATGAAAAGATTAAGAATCATACAGCTATATGCTTCGCGCAGTCGCTGGTGTGCACGACCCATGTATGGAGGCCTTAAGGGCTGGTTATCCTCCTGCAGCAGTGTGTCGCAGCGAGCTTGTCGCAGATAGATAGATTTCCACGCCACAATGCAAGAGGGACAATCAACAACTAGCTGTGGTGAAATAAGTGAAGTGAGATACAGTAAGCGTAAGCAGACAGTTAAAGTCTTTGTGCAAATTGGGCAATGATGAGCAAAATTAAAGGTGTTAGTAATTTTTATTAAAACATAATAGTTTTTCCGCAGTTTTTTGGTTTTAATCGGGTTGAAAGTTATGTGTTTAACCAATCTTTTGGCTAAACCAACCAATATAATTTGGCAGTGTTTTTACCCAATCTAGATTTGTACTAGAGCAAACCAACACAAATTAGTCACATTATCCAAAAAACTTGTATTATTAATTATTATAGCAACTTCTAAGTCTAAGGTGGGTCTCGAACCACCAACCTCAAGAGTGGAAGTGGGTTAAAAACGCCAAGAAAAACAAGTGCAAAAAATCACAGATTATATTACTAACTGTAGTTCTGCACTCCACCAGTAGGTGGAGACTTGGTTTCATGAAGCTTCATGAACTGGAGGGATCGTTGAAGCAATTTGGCCAAATGGTTCAAAGCCTCATTGAGGCTTCATCTCACCATCACTACTTTGAACCAAAACTACAGGATTAAAATCTTGTCTAGCTGATGACATTCTACTAAGTGTTCCAAACCCTTTATCTTAAAAAAAAAATAATTTCAGAAAATATAAGCAAAAATTTGGGAAATAAATTCATTTTTAGTTCAAATGTCACCTGAAGGTATTGCATAAATTGTTACATCTGAATTGAAAAAGTATCTTTAAGGTCACCATATATGAGGAATGAAGCACTGCAGAGAAACCAGCACTGATGAACTGCATAGAAGGTGTATATATGGGAGACAGAACAAAGGCTGGGCTAATAAGCTGATAGGGAGCAGGTGTGGATAGAAGCAACTAGAAGGGAGCTAAGGGAAATGAGACTTAGGGGCAACAGAGAGCAACACAAAAACACAATGCTGCTTAAATATACCTAGAAAACAAAAAAATGACAAAAAATGGAAAACAGGGGTGTGCAGGTGGTGCAGTAGTTAGTGCACACGACCCATGTATGGAGGTTTCAGTCCTCAACCCGGGTTTGAATCTGACCTGTGGTCCTTTCCCCCATGTCTCTCCCCATCTCTCATGCCCCCTTTCCTGTCAGCCCATTGTCCATAAAAGCAAGCCACTAGTGCTGTAAAAACTAATTAAAAATGTAAAAGATACCAATTACCAAGAAAACACAGAATGACATAAGGCAAAGTGTAATTGAAAACTCAAAAAGAAACTTTAACAGAATAAAAAAAGTCCACAAAGGAAAGAATCACGACAATAATCAGATGAACTTTTAAAGTTCCACTAGCATTACCATTAAATAAATAATAATAATAATACATGGCACATACGCTCACTAGGTTTAGCAAATAGATAATAACAACAATTGAAGCATAGCGTTCAATAGTTTTGCCAGGTTTGCTAGCATGAGAAGCAAGAGATATTATGTAAGTTTTTACAACTTTTACAAGAGCGGGATGGATTCACTTAGGGTGAAAACTAGAATGATCTGAGGGTCAATGGGAGACAGATGCACTAATATCAAATTTAAACCTGTAGCTATCAACTTTAACATAAAACATTTTACAGTTAACTAAAATAATAATTTATTAAATAAAAAATGAAACTTGTGCATTTTGCTCTGAGCCTGAATTTTTAAAAACATTTTGGGGACTTTAATGAAAAGTACAGCCATCCTGCTGACATAGCTTCTACTAGTAACTAATATCATTTACTCAGTTACTTGAGTAACTTTTTGACCAAAATACTATTTTAGTAGTGGTTTTACTACCTCATACTTGAGTAATATCTTAATAGAATAAAAAATCACTTCAGTCCAAAGTTTGGCCGCTGCATCCAACATTGTTAAAAAAATAGACTTTAGAAAAAGAGGGTTATGTCAAAATGACGGTTGCTTTTTTGTACACAAGCTTACTTGAACCTGCCATGACATTTGGAGGTCAAGCTAATAAGTAATCAGGAAACATTGTATTGAGATAATATAATATTTTTTTGTTGTAATGATTTTATTATTGTCCTTAAAATACCAGAAGTTGGGCATCATTTTTATCTGTCTTTATCAGGTGTTATGATGAGCTGCTTAAGTAGCCTTTTTAATAACTACTTGATAGCAGTGTTACCCACGTACAGTTTTTGCGTACTTTACCCACCACTGCATGGTCTGCTACTTTGTTGTTGTGATCATGCATGACAGGGGTAACCAATTAAAAATCAACAACCAGTAAAGGTCCGGGTATATTTTTTTATTATAATCTGTTACTTTAAGCAGAATTTAACACTGAATAAAATGCAAGTATTTATGCATCCATGTTATTCATTGACTTTTTTAAATAAAAATATAAAAAAATTGAAAATTTTTCCATTTCAAAAATTTTTCCAGTTTGGTATATAGACAATTTCCTGATTCACATCTTTTATAAAACACCTGAACTGACAGATAGTTTTTGTTTTTCTTTCTTTTTTCTGTCTTAATGAGTGCAGTGGGTTTTATGCTGCCCCTGCAAGGCTTTAAACCTGGGTTTGAATGGAGACAAAAGTCATTCTAAAGCACATATCAAGGAGCTCATTTTGAGCCTGGATTCATATTTATTTTTGATTCTGTTTATGGTGGAGAATCCTGCTTCACAGCAGCAGGTTGAGCCAAACATCCTCCTAAATGTGCAGGGTCATCTTTTGAGCACCATTTCACTTTTCTTTCACCAGGTTCACCACAGTTCTTCCAGCAGTCCACACTTTCTCTGCTCTCTTTTCCTCATCATCTTCTCCTTCTTTCCCATAAAAGCTGACTTGCCACGGAAGGTTTGCCTGCTGTGTGTCTAAAAGTAGCAGCAGCAGCAACTGGCGACTGACAGCAGCTCATTGGATCATTTGGATCCCGTGTAGCCTGATGCCAGACGCTCTGGAGGGCTTTACGTATTAACAGGAGAAGCATTGCAAGTGAAATTAGACGCACTGTAGGTCGGACAACATGCGGTAATGGTATAAATGTTTTTAAATCAGGTTGGGTCTGGATTAGCCAGCCGGCAGGTGGGAAAGGATCGCTAATCTGTGACTTCTGATGTATGGGATACAATTCCTGCTTATTAGAAATTCTTTATCGGATTGATTCTTATATTTGGTAAACATTGAAAGATTTGCAACCTAATTGACAGCATACTTTTAGGGACCTGAAATCCAAAACCAAAAATAGTTAACATAGTTTTTTTTATATAAAATATAAAAATTACTGTTGTTCTTTTACATTATATTACATATTCTCCTGATATCCTTTAATCAGCCTCTAATCCATTCCATTTCTCAAAGACTCTTCCTATTATAGCCTCATATTCTGTAGCAAGATAAATCTACAAGCCTGGCTAAGACATAATAAATTAGTATACTTTGTTAATTTCATTCACCAGCGCAGGACAAACAGCTTAGATGAGCCACTGAAGCAACAATGAATGAGACCATGAAAAATGAATGTAAGTGGAAGCAAACAAAAACAAGACAAAGGGCTCAAAGGAGCAAGGCGAGCGGGATGCAAAGCAGAACATGTACGGCACAAAGGAGGTGATTAATTCAAAACAATTACTGCAGGGAGTTAAAATCACATCGTCAGAGGTAAAACCAATGAGCCCATTTCATTTTAGAATGTTACCCTGCATGAATGGGGTTTTATTCCAGTATTTTCATTTTTGAAAAGCGACAACAAGATGCTACCGTGAATATTAAAAGGTGTTAACAACAATTTAGCGAAAAGTAAACAAGCCGAAATGATGAGAAATACTAAAGAAGGGGACATGTTGCTGTTAATGAAATATGGAGCCGGAAGCAGGAGGCCAGTGGAGGAAGATGCTGCTGTTAATTGAGCACAGAGATTTGAAGCCCCAGAGATAAAGAAGAACCCCCCCGTCCTCCTTCGCCCGGGACCATTAGTGTTTGGCCAGTATCCAGACCACAGCGCCTGGCTCATATACAGCTTTTCTCTGCCAGTAATTTGGGAGAGAGGCACAGCACTGACACCGGCTCCCTTCAGCCGCTTCACTCAGAGCAAAGATTAGCATCTATTTGGACCGCACGAGCTTCTCTCATATTTTTCACTTCTGGCTTTAAAAGAGAGAGTTTTAAGGACCTTTTTTTTAAGTGTGCAATAAAAAAATGGAAACAAAAGTGTATTTCATAACTGAAAGCAAAAATATTTGAAATAATCTTGAACCAATAATCTTCATTAATTTATTCGAGTTTCAGTGTTTATTTCATTTTAATTTTCCAGTCCCTCTGCATGGGGGCGGGACTTAGAGGACATGGGGTGTTGAAAGCCTGACACGTTAAGGTTGCGTCACATGGCAAGATTTTAAAATCATCGAGGTGTAGGCAAGGCTTAAAACTTTCCTTTTTGATAAAGCTTATAATAACAGTGTCTCAGGTTATGCTAAGCTATCTCTATATTTATGCTGCTATAGGCTTAGACTGCTGGAGGACATAAGGACCCCTTTTTTCATCATTCTGCTTCGTTTCTATCTCCTATTTCTCCCCATTCTGCAGTTTTTTGTTAGTTCAAATTTTTACATTATGCTCTCTCTGTACCAAAGTAGCTTCATCTGGTTCGTTCCCAGTTTGGCTGGAAGTCATTTTGAAGGAGGGTGTTCTGTGAAAAATCTTTTGTTTTGTTTTTTTGGACAAAAGATCTATGAGCCTATATTTATAAAACAATAAATAAAAATACATAAATAGATTAAGATTCACTACTTTATTATCATATACACTTTGGTGCACTCAACCAAGAGCTGTAATACACAGACATCATTCATCACATGAATCATTAATCAGTTCTCAGGTGCACTATTATGGACTATTAATTAAACTTCACATTAAAAAACATTCAGTGGCTTTACGCCAATTTGAAAAGCTGGATTTCACAAAAGGGTTGCTTTCTTAAATTTGTCTTTAGTTATTACTTTTTTTCCAACTGCTTTCAGACAAACGAAAAACAAAAAACATGATCAGCCTTTTTCCACATAATACAGCCACTGCAAAACTAGCAAACCAAGCCAGTGCGATAGATCGCGAGAACGTTTCATTACCACAACGCCGTACAGGAAATTTGAAAATGAATGGTGACTGGAAGGGCTTGTCTAATCCAATCATGGTAGGTTGGGTTGCCGGAGCAACTGCCATCAGAGGCAGGCAGACAGTCAACTCACCCTGGCTGCTCTCCGTTGTCGTGGTTGCAGTTCTAGTGTTCCTCTTTACTCGTTGTGTTTTGTCCCAAAATAATCTAAATGCATTTCCGTGCCATGTTTCCTCCTTGTTTCTGTTATTAGACAATGTAAAATTACTACTCTGCTGCCGCAAGTGGGACACCTTGGCAACCACTAGCTTGCTTGATGTTGCCATGACAACGTAACCTCCGTGAACTTGTGTTGAACAGGCCTCAACATAATTACATCGAAATACACATAAAAGTAAAATAAAACAGTCTAAATCAATTCCCATAATATTCATAAGAAACGTATAAATTGTGCAAAGTTTTTTTAATAAATTTTTTAAAAAAACTCCCTCTTGCCACTAGGGGGTGCTGCAACACCTCCAGCTCTCCCACTTCCTGCGGCCATGTCTGTTCCTGTTTGGCTGTGGCTCCATCTTGGAGAGAAATATCAACTGTGCTGCTGCAATCAATGCCTTTGTTTATAGATGTTGGAGCTTGGCCTGTTCTTTTGTAGAGGTTGTCATAAACTCTACACACAAATTTTTGGATAAATGTACACGTGTGTTTCCACAAATGCTAATTGAAATTAGCTATAGGGCCAGAAAAGGAAGACATAAAACAGTTAGTGGTACTTATTGGGACAAAATGTAATCCTAAAAACAAATATGCGACTGATACGGATAGTAATAATAGATCGGACTGGTGCATTTCCAACTACAGAGGAATCACACACTTAAGCCTCCCTGGTAAGGTCTATTCTGAGGTTCTGAAAAGGAGGGTCCGTCGGACAGTCGAATCTCGGATTCAGGAGGCTGTTTGGAACACTGGATCAGTGCCTCCAAAAATGAGACCATGGTCTTGAGCTGGAAAAGGGTAGGGTGCCTTCTCCGGGTTGGGTCTTGTTCACAAATGAGGGGAAAATGGAGCGGGAGATCGATAGGCGGATTGGTGGGGCGTCTGCTGTGAAGCGTGCGCTGTACCGGTCTGTTGTGGTGAACAGAGAGCTGAGCCAAAAACCAAAGCTCTAGATTTACCGGTTGATCTAAGTTCCTACCCGCATCTATGGTCATGAGCTTTGGGTCATGACAGAAAGAATGAGATCCCAGATACAATTGGCTGAAATGAGTTTGCTCCATAGTGTGACTGGGCTCTCCCTTAGAGATAGGGTGAGGAGCTCAGTCATCAGAGGAGGACTCAGAGTAGAGCCGCTGCTCCTCCACGCCGAGAGGAGCCAGTTGAGGTGGCCCGGGCATCTGGTTAGGATGCCTCCTGGATGTCTCCCTGGTGAGGTGTTCCAGGCACGTACCCAACAGGAGAAGACCCAGAGGGAGACCCAGGACACCCTGTAGGGGCTATGTTTCTCTGCTGACCTGGGAGCACCTTGGGGTTCCCCTGGAGGAGCTGGCCTAAGTAGTTTGGAACAGGGATGTCTGGGACCTCCCTACTGAAGCTGCTACCCTCGAAGATGGATGGTTGGACAGATGCATGGATGGATGGATGGATTAATAAATTGGTAAACTTTACATTAACTGCTTGAATTATCAATTAAACCTGCAAAATCATCTAGCTATTTTTAGCTCCAGTTGTTATTCTGTCCTCCTGCATGATGGGATGATATAAAGTTTAAATATCTTAGCCCATGATCTACAATCCCAATAAGGGAAAAATCACAAAGATAAACAATTAACCTTTTACACTGTAGGCTTAAGACTTATTTGAGCAATATTTGAGGAAACTGAGGGATACAACTCTGTTCATCAAAAGAGAGAATACTTTTAACGAGCAGCGAGGATCCAAACATCCTCCTTTTATGTCTTCACTCAGTTAAAAGTAAACAAAAGCGTTTTCATTCATTCTACCTGTTTGTGTTTGGCCCTGAAAGCTGAGCCTCGTTTGTTCTACTCCAAGCTGTGACCGGCTGAATCTTTAATGACGACATAACGCCTCGCCGCATCCCGACAAAGCCGCGGGACTGTTAATTAGAGTGAGTGCTCAGGCCGTGGGCTGGAAACATAGCCAGAGGGGAAGAGCAGCCCTAACCTCCCACTAGCCTCCAAGCTGGCCTTCTTTCAGCCTGACGCAGCGCCTACCTTCCCCTCGGCCCTCCTTATTTCTGCTTCCTAGAATCTGTTTCTGTCAACCTAGAAAAAAAAAACTTGTTCTGACCACTCTGGTAAAAAAGTTGTTTTAAAAACTCAACGATGCAGAGACTTTAGTACATCAGGTGCATAGAAAGCAAGAGAGAGCAAAGTAGGAGCATGAACTCATGCTATTGAATCTGCATGCAAAAAACATTCATAATGAATGTGGAGAGAGGTTCACATGGATGTGTTGAAATTAAACAGCTCCTATTAGTATTTATCAGGTGAAATTAATAAGTTATTCTTAAGGAGATGCCATATATTTATGGGGAGTGGCGGCCTAGCGATTAGGGCATAGAGCTTGAGGCAGTGAGTTCGAAACGATCTATCACAGAATGCCACTCTGGGTCCCTGAGCAAGACCCTTAACCCTTTATAGGGAAAGTTACCATTTTTGATCACTTGCATCATCTTACAAATGGAGTTCCTCCTTGCCTCAGTGAGGTCTAAAAGCACAAGATCTATATCCATCCATTCAGCAAAGATTCTGCTACATGGCTGAACATCTTATTTTGGGATTTGACCAATTAGATGAGCCCTTGAATGAGATATTACCTACTATAAATTAAGTCGGAAAAAAAGGTAAAAAGCTAATTGAAAAGTTAAACAGTTAAGTTAAACAGTTAATAAGCCTAGTTAACATTTAGGGCTAGGTAAAAAAATCTATTTTGGATCGATTCCTTTACATTTTTTGCAAAGTCGATGTGTAAGGAATGAGATAGATTAGTTTTATAGTGACGCGTGTGACGTTCACATTCAAATGAGCACTCGGCAAATGCTAACCCAAGTAACACACCGCTCAGCAAGCTGTCCTAAATGAAGTCTGGAACCATTTTGGATTTAAAACAGCTAAAGATAATGTGCTTGAAATGTGACATTAAGGTGACTTCCCACTACATTGATGATGAGTGGCGCCTCGCATCTCGTGCTACAGACCACCAAGATCAAGCCAGACAGCTGCAAATATGGCCGATAGGTTGACTGAAGACATTAACAAATGGGGGCTGAACAGAAAACACCCTGAGGTTGTTTGGGACAACGCTGCAAATATGGTTTGTGTAGTGAAGATAATGCAGCTCATGTCTGCTGTGTCACGTCTGTTTGCACGTGTGAGGCTTTTTCACTTTTCACAAACAAGTTTGCACTTTTGAGACACTTTTGTTCACATCTCAAGTTTAAACTGTCTGATTTACAAGTTTGCACTGTGTTTGATATGACAGGAAAAAATAAAATACATGAGTATTTTGAAACACAGTTGTACCACTTTCATTATTGTAAAAACAGATCGAATCAAAACTGATTGATTAACTGTATGAATCAAAATCAAATCGATTTAGGACTTTGGCGAAAATAACCAGCCCTATTAACAATTATATTTAGGTTTATAAACTAAAGAAAATAAGTGCCAGTATCTGCATCAATGCCTTTAAGGTTATGTTGGACCAGAAAAAATGTTTTTCATGAATTTCTCGCAGAGGGACTTTAGTTATTTTTCCTAATATATTCGGGTAAGTTAGCGTTTCTTGTTATTATATTAACATACATTTTTGCCAGAAAAATATCCATATTTTTAGAATGTTACAAAGGTAATAAGGTCTAGTCCTGAATTCCAACATCATAATTGGCTTAAAATTTAGATTTTTTAAAGTATTTCACTGAGTGCCCTATAAAGGGTTAACCGCGGGAGGGAATTTCGTTGAGCTGTACTTGTGACAGTGTAACGACAATAAAAAGTTTAAAATATATATTTGTCTGAGTTAAGATATTGAAAAAGGAGGGAACAGGATTAGAATGTAAAAGAAAACAGCCTGTTTTGCAGGAAGCTGCAGCCAAACTGAGAGACATAAACAGGCCGAGTCACATCCAGCGTCACGCGCTCCAGCAGCCCCCGCACTCGCTGCTACATTCAGGGGGGCTGGAATCCCTCTGTTTACGCTGCTAAAAATAGATTTCACACACTGAGATGACGTTGCTTCTCGTGATGAACCCCCCCACCACCCTCTTATCCTTCAAAACTGTTATTGGTATGCAGCTCCAACCCAGGCGGATGGATGTACGGATGACAGATTCTGAAGCTCCACCTTCTTTCACATCCAAATCAAATCCCACATGATCTGATATACTGAATATTTGCATTTGTGTTACACAACATCATATGTACGTCAGCATCTGGGCCAAAAAAAGTGAGCATAAGCACTGATGACTCATCCTGCACAGCTGGGCGTATACAACTAGCAGCGCTAATAGAAAAAAGGACAAAATCCCATGCTGGTTGTTGAGAGAGACAGAAATAAAAGGGGTATCTCAGCTTGAAGGGTGTGGTTTTATGAGATTTAAAGATCTAGTCTAGAATCATTCATGAGCTGCACCTGTACAAGCATACAGTGTAAAGTCGCAGCCAGCAGGTGGGTTTATTGCTAACTCCAGGCTGTTTGGGATTCCATCTGATCGGACATGTCCAGCTATTATCATCCAGAACCTGCATTTAAATACTGCTCCTTCCTAAATTTATATTTGAGGTTTTTCTACATCTAACAAACCACACTGTGTTCATGGCACTTTTTTCCAAATAGAAATCTCACAATGGTACAAACACCTCTTTAATAAGGAAACTGAAGTAAAAAGATTGATAAAGCTAAAGAGATCGGATTGCTGCTTTACTAGTGGTTCCTAGAATTTCTAAAAGTAGAATGTGAGACAGATCTTTTAGTTATCAGGCTCATCTCCTGTAGAACCAACCAGCAGTTTTTTTTTTTCCTTGAGGCAGACACCCTGTCTATTTTTAAGGTTAGGCTTAAAACTTTGCTTCTTAAGGGAAGGGGCGGCCTATTGGAATCCAGAGGTTCTGAGTTCAAGCCCCACTCCCACAGACTGCCACTCTGGGTCCCTGAGCAAAACTCCACACTGCTCCCCGTGAGCCGCACAATGGCAGCCCACTGCTCTCCAAGGGAATAGGTTAAATGCAGAGGTAAATTTCTCCAGTGTGAGATTAATAAAGTTGAATTATAAAGCCTATAGTTAGAGTGGCTCAAGTTCTCCTGAGCTATCTTTATATTTTTGCTGCTATAGGATTAGACTGCTGGAAGGCCGCTTTTAATCTTTCTGCTTCATTCTATCTATATTCTCCCATTTGTTAGTTCTGCCCATAACTTTAAGCTCTCTCTGCTTTTTCTTCTCATAGTAGCTTAATCTGGTCTGTTTCTGTTTGTCTGCGTGACAACCTGCTATCAGGATGCAATTGATTCATTTCTTTTTTCTTTGAGTTGCTTTGAGCTGCAGCTTTCCTCAATTTGTTGTTGCAGGCTAATCAGAGGGTCAAACCATTTGTAATGGGAAGGGAAATTTGTTTATCATTTGTTTAAATATTCTTAGTTTGGATAATTTTGTTAATTAAAAAGTACTTAGTGTCTGGCCAGTATTTATCTGTTTAATTAAGTTTATTTGTTTGTTAGTTTGTTAGTCAGTTATCCCCCCTTGTGTGTCAACAGTGGTCTGATCCGCCACTATTTAAGTTTCCCTCATGTCTTGTTTGTTAGGTCAGTTTGTGCTTGAGTTCTTTATGTTAAAGCCTGAATTGAATTCTATTTTGTTAACCTATGTTTTTGGGCCCAGTTTATCATTTTTTGAAAAAGTTGAGCAGTTTTATGGCTTGTTTGTGCAAATCCCTCACAGTCTGTGACACCATCCTGGAGAGAAATATAAGCGTGGATGCTGCCATTAGCACTTTTGTTTAAAGATGTTTCTCTCCTAGAAATAGCTATGGGCTCACCTTTTACTGTGACTAACTGTATGTGCTCTCTTTCATCCCTTTGACGCTGAAACTGGCTCAGAGCTCATCTGCTTCACTGTTTTTTCCTAGACAGTTCCAACTATTGAGTTAGTTTACCATTAGCTTCTCTGACATAAAAAAAGTATTTAAAGATCAATGCTTCTTTGTTCCTTTTGTATGTCTGCTTCTCCCTTATCAACCTGAACCCCAATCAGCCTCAGCAGGCAGCTCACACTAAGCCTTGTTATACTGGAGGTTTCATCCTGCTAAAGGAGAGTGTTCCTCTCCACCTTCGCTGCATGCATGCTTGTTGTAAGGAATTGCTGAAGAGTCAACGATAAAATGCAAACAGTAATCATCTACTGTCACCACAAGCTCACCCAGTAGGGGGATTGTAATATCTACACTGGAAAAAAGATCTAGAAATAAGTAAAACTTTCTTAAATTAAGTGTATTTACCCTAAATGTGAGTAGGTAAATGAGACAGAATGAGTATTTTCACTCTTAGAATAAGATAATTAGATAATATGCGCTTGAAATAAGACAATACAATTTTTCTTTTTTATTTTAAATATAAATTGTCTCGTTCCATTGGCAAAATGTCTCACTTTCCTCCTCAATTTAAGAAAAAGGACACTTATTTTAAGAACAATTGACTGATGTAGATTCCAATTTTTTGCAGTGTACACATAAAATCCTCATTTTATGTCTTCTTAATATCTAGAATCTTTAAGCACAGACAGTTACCTTAGGATGTTGTTCAATTAGGGAAAAGAGTCCAACTGTGTGCAATTTAATCAAAAGACCAAGGGACACGCTGAACTAGTCATGGAGGATGGTGGATAAATTAAAAGCAGCATGGCGTCATACCAAAAAATCCACACTGGAAAAACGATCTAGAAATAAGTTAAAATTTCTTAAATGGGGTGTATGCTACGCCTCAATACTGTGAGTAGGTAAATGAGATGGTTTGCCAATGGAATGGTGAGTATTTCTACTCTTAAAAAAATAAAAGATAATTGGATAACATACACTTGAAATAAGACAATCCAATTGTGTTTTCTTATTTTAAAATGTAAATTGTCTTGTTCCATTTGCAAAATGTCTCTTTTACATCCTTAATCCAAGAACAAAAGCACTTATTTTAAGAAAAAATGACTTATCTAGATTTAAATTTTTTTTCCAGTGCAAGGTTCCAATATGTTACAGAACGTTTTTCAGTTTATAGTATGAGAATGGGAAAAAGTGTGAAACGGAATAAATCAGAGATAGATTATGTGGGATAATCTGTAGACTGGGTAGCTATGACACATGCATACTACCCAACTGGTTTCAATGGGAGAGTTTAGTAGATGACTGTTTCTGGAAGACAGCAGTTTGGTTTCCAACAAAATGTTAGATGTCTCCAAAAAAAA
>JAGKQL010000057.1:8987961-8999550 GCA_018398635.1 Cyprinodon brontotheroides
ACATTGTAGGACATGCACTATGGAAGTACATTCTGAAGCAGCCAGGGGGATTCTGCATGAGCCAATGCTTAGAACAGGACCAATCGTCAAAATTTTGGTGTCGATCATTCGATTTCATCCTGGACACTACAGAAAATGGGCTAAAAGTGTTAAAAACCGAATTTTCCTTTAATTTAAGAAGTTTTACTTATTTCTAGATTGTTTTTCGAGTGTACATAGTAACGCTAAGATATTTACAGCATTAGTGCTTTTTGTAAACATATTTCATCATTGGCAGGGTAAAGTGTCACACATACCCTGATGTTTTCTGCTGGTACATAGAGTGAAGAGATTCCTCTGTGACCACAGTCTGCTCTTGCTGGTTCTCCACCGGAGTTGTCTGCGCATCTTCCTGGAGGATACAGGTCCACCTGTGCTTCGGCCCTTTGTAATCATCCTCATCATCTCTACCTGGAGACTCAGCGGCCTCAAAGCCAGTTTCCCAAGTGTTCAGTGTTCCGTATCCACTGCTGAGCATGGTGGTCGGCCTCTCCTCTGCTTGGCTGGTGATCTCCAGCCTGGGAGGCGGAGGTGAGGGGGAGCTGAAAGGAGTGAGGACTGGGGCTCCCAGGCTCTCGTTGTCACTTGGCACATTTTTGGGACGCTTGCATTCACTGGAGATGATGGAGAAAATACAGTCTTTTGTGTTTGAGGGGCTTTTGGTCACAGAGGGGAACTCTGTCTGGGTCTGACCGCTGGTCTGCCGGTTCTGGAACTGAACCAGGGCCTTTATTTCATCCTGAATCAACTAAACAAAATAAAATTTAAAAAGGACATTTAAAGGAGAGGAAAACAAACGAATACATCAAAGAAATAAAAGAACGTGACAGTAAAAGCTGGTTTACCTGTATTTGGCACTGATATTGTTCTTGCTGAGCGAGTATTTGCTCTTGGTATTGCTTTTCAACCAGCTGAAACAGATGCAACCATCGTCCCTGATGAAGACAAAACATTTCCACAACCCATCAGTATATCTATAAACAATACCTAGGCTGGTATTTGCTTTATGAATATTAATAAGTGCTAATATTCCTTATAGCATTTACTGCTGCAGAACCTGCAATATCTGCTAACCACTTAGCAAAGGAGAGCTGCACTTTTTAGAAAAGCAGGATTTGTATGGAATAAAAAACATAAGTTTGCACTTTAAAGTTTCATTCACAGGAAAAACCTTAAATAAAAATAAAAGGTGTCATCAACCAGAAATCAGATTACATGTTAAATAGAGTTTCTTAGTGTTGGGCTTCAGTTAAAACCTGCCAGAAAATCCAACGTATGAATCCCAAACAGATGCACTCGCCAGAGCACAACTCTGTTCCTTCTTGATTAACATCATCTCTAGAAAGAAGCTAATATTTGCCCTTCTTTCTGTCACCACTCCTCTCTCTATTCCAGCAATCAGGGCCTCCTATGCCGACAGTCAGAATTTGTTGCTACTTTTTATGATTGCTTTGGAGAACAAGAAACTATAGTAAACAAACCATGGCTAACTGCTATTGTTGCTAACGCTAAATCTACATTAATGTACATACACACAGGTCAAATTCTTGAGGGTATCGTCCTTAAAAAGTTATGAAAAGGGCTCAGAATGAGCTCTAATTTATTTTCTCCTAAAAAGATTTAACATGAATTTAAGGACAATTTCAGAGGGATTATAAATGTTAAATACTAGACTTTATTGACAATGTGTGCTTTGATAAAAAAGGGTCTAACTTCAGCTGGCAGCTGCTTGGCCTTTGTCCCCCCGCAGCAGCTTGTCTTAGTGTTGATGATGTCAGCAGTGCAACAGAAATCAAAAAAGTTAACAATGGAGAGCAACATGTAAGGAAGCCAGGGCATAGTCAGTGTGTTTCACTCTATTGTCCCTCTGAATCCCTTTCACCAGTGATGCTCCATGTTTATCTAGTTTAAACAGTTGTTTTGGCTTGTGATGCTACATTCAGACCGCATGCAATGGAAGCAGCAAAAGCAGCTAGTTTATGTGCAAAGTCTATGGTTGACGTGCATCAAAAGGTCCTGCAGCACGTCTAGAGCAGCAGGAGCAATGCATCTTGGCCCGTCTGAGCAGCCGAAGCAGCGTGTCGTGAGCTTCTGAGCATCTGAGGCGTGTGACGCTCTGCGCAAGCGGCTGCTGCTGGAGTTTGAGAAATTTTACTTTTGCTGCTCGGCGCGCCACATCAACCAATCAGAGAAGCTTATCTGGGAAGCTGGCAGGCAGAGACACAGCACTGATGATGCAGATCGCTATGATCACTCCTAAGAAACACTTTATTAATGCCTAAATTAACTTAAAATGATGAAACCTGCCGGAAAAATATGCTCGCTTTTATTATTCTGTGCGTGCAGTTAGGATGAGACTAGGAATGGGAACTGAAAACCAGTTCCTGTTTAGAACTGGTTCTGTGTGTTCCAATTTCATGGCACCGTTTGGCAGCTCGCTTAACGATTCTCTTAACGATTCCAGGCAGCACCAGAGCCTAGCGCTGGGCAGCACGACTTACATCACGTTGTTTAAGCAAGTTACGCACACGGCATTCAGTAAGCAAGTACGACGTGAGCAGGTGTAAGGCTAGAAAAGCAAACAAAAATTGGGCGTCCCATCGGGTAAAGCAATCGAAAGTTTGGCTTCATTTTAAGGAAGAGAAAGATGGCAACAAGTCGCTTTGCGATCATTGCAAAGTGGCAATAACATCCACGGGAGGAAATACATCCAACATGCAGAAACACCTGCGCACACAACATGGCATAAAGGGGTATAAAGAGCAGCTTTTATTTGCTTCTTTCTGCTTCAGTTAATGCAAATTAAAACTAACAAGGGATACTGAAACATCATGTAGCACAGAGGAAATAAAGGACTGAACCAAAACATATAGAAACGACCTCAGACCTTTTAGAGGACCTGTAAAGTTTAATTTGCTGCCAGGAATAAAACCAGTTCAGATGGCAAAAGATGAAGCATAAGAAGAAAAGAACACTGCCCCTACTGTGAAAGATGGAGGAGGCTCTGTTATGTTCAGGGGCTGTTTTGACTAGGAAGGGAGTCTAGAGAGAAACAGCAACTAGTCTGCCCAGTGACGCCTAGATTTTTTTTATTTTTGTTGTTATTCTAAACTGAAAGCTCCAATGCAACAGTTATCAACTGTTGTTATTTTTCTCCCACGTGATACCAGCTAAGGAGCGTGGGCTTCTATTAGTCCTGATTTCAGAGAGATTTTCCATGTTTTATTGTTCACTTCATATCAAATGGATGATGTGACAGAAAACATCTAATCATGTGCCTTTAGAAAATTTAACCTTTGACGTTTGGAGATGTTGCTATAAAGCAGGACTAAATGGCAGTAGACGGTTGATGAAAGGGTTTGGTGAATGTTGAAGGTTTGAAAGCAAATTTCTTTTTAAGTGGATTTTTTAACTAAAAGTCACAATCTAGTATATATAGTATCTAGTATATATAATCGCTTCTTAAATTGTCTTTAAATTCATATTTAATTTTTAAGGCAAAGAAAAATGTAATAGAGTTCATTCTAGTGTTGTCACGATACTAAACTTTTCAACTCGATACCGATACTAAGTAAAATATTCGATACTCGATACCCTTTTCGATACCACAAGAATAAAACAAAGACTCTAAAAATTCAACAGTAATATTTTCATTACTAAAAAATACAAGAAATAAATAAAAACAATAATAATAATATTTTGAGGTTGTATGCTGTGCAAAATATTAAGCAAGCTTAATAAAAACTTACAAAATTAAAATTAAGTGTTCCTTCCTTGGCTATGTTTTGCAGATGTTTTTCAGTCTGAAACTGAAAAATGCACAATAAAGTATTCAATCACACAGTGTTCAGAAAGTACATTTTCAACTATTCTGCACTTTAAATTGCTGTATCGATACTTTTTGAAAATGAGTATTGTATCCGGATACAACGTTTCAGTATCGATACTTTTTTTGAGTATCGATACTTTTGACAACCCTAGTTCATTCTGAACCCTTTTCATACCCCTTTTTTCTCAGCAGGGTAAACTCAAGAATTTGACTGGTGGTGATCATGTGAACGTAGCGTTAGCAACATTAGCATTTAGTCATGGTTTGTTTACTATCTTTTCTGGTCTCTTACACAATAAATAAAAAGCTAAAAGGGTGGTGGTGTGGCGTTAGCAAGGCAGGCTAATGTTAGCATCCTTCCAGGAATGTCGTCAGATCAGAAGTAGGACCAAAATCACACTCTGTAGAGAGCGTGAGTTTGTGGGCTTTTCTTATTTGTGCAAAGAATAAACATGAAAAACTAAACAAAAAGCAAGCCTTTTTTTAAACTCTGGATTTTCTGGTTTTAAAATAAAGATCAACACATATGATTCAATATAATAAGTCACATTTCTGGGCGATGACTCCAATTGTTAAAATAGCATATAAGGGCCAATTACTCTACCAGCTCTCACCTCACAATCCTTCCAGAGCTCAGGGTCCGTTTCTCCGCTGCTCTGGATCTCCTGCACCAAGGCCCTCAGGGTCTCCAGGGAACTGGGGTTGATGAATGGTAGAGTCTTCCCATGTTCAAATGCTTGGCTGCTGCTCAGACACAGATTCCTACAATAAAAATAAACTCAAATGATTTGCAGGATATGACTAAATTATATATAAGCAATTTAGTTGTTTGTTTTTTTTCAATTAAACATCATGGCTGGTTAAAATGTATCCAAAGGGTTACAAAAATAAATAAATAAACACAAAAGGAAAGTAAAAAAAAAAAAAAAATTATAACTACAGGCCAGAATTGATGTCTGATTTTAAAGACTTTCCCTTTGAAAAACTGCTAAACCAACACTAGCGGTTATCTTTATGAGGAAACTGCAAAAACAGGAAAATAGCAAGTTTAAGATATGATATAATTAAAAAATATAAAAGCTAATTAATTATAATTGAACTTTATTGATCTCACATTGGAGAAATTTACCTCTGCATTTAACCCATCCCCCTGGAGAGTAGTGGGCTGCCACTGTGGGGCGCCAAGGGAGCAATCAGGGGTTAAAGGTCTTGCTAAGAGACCCAGAGTGGCATTGGGTTTGAAACTCACAACCTCAGGATTCCAATCTCTATGCCCTAACCACTAGACCCCCACTCTCCAAATGGTATAATTATTTTTTTATCAGCTGCTACTGTTTCCTCTTATGATTTAAAATGTGAGTTTAAATCAGTATTTATCAACAAATCCTTCCATCTTATTTGGTTTTCACTGATGACAACTTGGTTACTCTGGATTTTATAGATGAAAATAAACTGAATACATTAATATGTTGTCTTTTTTTATTTAAATAATCAGTTATGTCATATGTTTGTATCACGCAAAATACATACACTGAGGTTTGCACTTGTATTGTGGCAGAATGTGGAAAAGTTCACACAGTTTATATAGCTTTTTCAAAGCTGCTGTTTTAGCATTACAAATCAATTTCACAGTTTAAACCGAAGTTTGGCCAGAAGGTTGTTGCAACACAACTTTCATTTCCTCCTTCACTCTCTTTTTTTTTTTTTTCCCAGTGATACTAGAAGAAAAGTGCCTGAGGAAACACAACTAGAACTGCAAGGTGATTGAACGTCAACCATGTTTACGTCTTAAAGGCGTAGGGAAGCGGCTGTTCAACCGTTGCATTTCGAATTCTCCCGAGTGGTGCCTGACTTTTACAGTGAATAAAGTGAATGTGATTGGTGGATTTATCAAGAGGCGGGATTGTTGTGGCAAAAGGTTCACTGCAAATGGGTTTGATTGTGGCTGGTGTCACCGGAAGCATCTTGCTAACCAGTTAACAACTTAGTGCTAGTAGGTTCCCAATGGGGAAAATAGATTGGGACCAAGTAGCACTACAAAGTGATTGACTTAGAAACGACACTGTCAAGGAACGCTATGGACAGAGGAAACATGCAAGAGGAGGAGAGTTTAGTGAAGGAGGTCGGATTGGATGAGTCTCCTCCGTCATACATTTTTTTATTTAGAGGAGAAAGCGGGATCAAGATGTTGTGGAAGAGGACGCCAGGGCCCAGAAGCTTGGTTTGGTGTAGAAGGTTTACAGCCGTACATGTTTGAGCCCTTGCCTCGCACTCGCAACGCTGCCAGTTCTGTTAGCTCGCCTCTACTGCTGAAGACACAGGCGCCCATCCCCATGAACACTGGGACGGAACTCAATGGGAAAGGAAATTATTCTTATTTCTTATGTCTACCGTTGCGTATATTAGCTGTGACATATGAATCAAGATGCTATGACTGAAAAATGTGATTGACAGATGACGTTGATATGTGATTGGCCACGATTTTAGCCTGGTTCAGGCTGACGTATAACTAACTGGCCTGCAGAAGATAACGACAAAAAACCCCCACAGATTTTAATACAGGACTTTGTTGTTAAGATGCAAGTACTTTGTTTGGGACAATATGTCTGATAAAGAGTACATTTATATGCATGTTTAAGCCAGAATGATTTGATATTTAAATATGACCTCCCTGCGACTTTAAATTTCACCTTTTGCATATAAGTTCAGTAATATAACCTTTTTAATAGCTATCATATCTCGATCTTTCATGCACAGCAGAGTTTGCACCTGATCCTGTTGCATGCTGGTGCAATGTCCACATACCTGCTTTCCACGGCGCCTCCAGTTGTTTTGGAGCTGGTGTTTCTCTCCTCCAAGACGGCCAGGCCCGAGGCTGATGTCCCCTCAGAGGACACCAGGGATGTCTCGCTCTCCTTTCCTCCATCAGCACTGGCATGGCAGTGGCTCAAAGCCCCTGAGCTGGACACATCCTCGGAGACACTGTCATCTGTGGACATGTTTATAAGCCCATGTGGAGGGGGTCTTTCTGACAGCTGGATGTCAGACAAGGAGAAAGCAGGATTGAGTTGGGAGTGAACATCTGGATGGGTTGCACAGCTGTTAGAGAAGGAAAACTGCACACTCTAAAAGACTCGATGTTTACAAATGTCCAGCAAACATAAACAACAGAGCTTTCACGTTTGGCTGTCAGACTGACGCTTTAGCATCACATGAACCGCTGCGTTTCTGCACCAGGGGCTATGTTTCTTTAAGTATCACAGCTCATCTAAACAGAACACCTTTAATTAATGCATTTACAATTAAAATAAGCATTGCTAATAAATGCGGAAGAGACAGACATATGAGCAACACTAGCTTCCGGAGCTAGTCTATTAAAAAATAATCAATAATTAAAGTTTCCTGTTATCAATAATTAAGGATTAGTTATCCAGCTGATGCACAACTACCACAGCAACTAACGAGGCGCTCTGTTGGTTAGCCAGCTAGCTTAGTTTAGCTAAGTTGGTTTATTACAGGTTAGTAAGCACAGCTCGTAAGCAGGACAGCGCGTGCGTTAACAGTAGCGTCTGACGGCGAATGACTTTCTAACAGCAGACTCTCCGGTTAGGACGAGCTACACACGGTGAGAGCTAACCTACCGGTTGACTTCTAGTGATATTTCATCCATATTTATGTGTCCAGTCGGTCTAGCTAGCTGTGTGCTGGTTGGCTGCTGCACTGCAGTGTTCGTTGTCCGCTGAACGCTCACAGCTCGCAACGCCATTGGTTAGAATACGATCTGAAATGCAGGCGTGTGATTGGTTCATATTTTAATTCTTTAATTCTATTGGCTGGTCGGGAGAAGCCGAATGCGGTTATGTTTTACTAAAGTGACAGAAAATAATTTAAATGAGAATATGCTTAAAAAGACTAAAATACGGAAGAGGATTGGGGACACCTGAAAAAAAAAAAGTTGACTGAATTTCAAATTTTATCTTAGTTTAATATGTGGAAAAAAGTCAGAATTCTGATCTCTTAATCTTAGAATTCTGACTTTAATCTCAGCATTCTGACTTTAATCTCAGAATTCTAACTTTAATCTCAGAATTCTAACTTTTTTCCCAGAATTCTGACTTTAATCTCTCAAGCATTCTGACTTTTAATCTCAGCATTCTGACTTTTAATCTCAGAATTCTGACTTTAATCTCTCTCAGCATTCTGATCTTTATTCTCAGAATTCTAACTTTAATATTATTAGAATTTCTGACTTTTTTCTCCAGAATTCTGACTTTTAATTTCAGCATTCTGACTTCTTAATCTCAAATTCTAACTTTGATCTCAGAATTCTCAACTTTTTTCCCAGAATTCTGACTTTAATCTCAAAACATTCTGACTTTTAATCTCAGAATTCTTAACTTTTTCTAATCTCAGAATTCTGACTTTAATCTCAAAGTATTCTGACTTTAATCTCAAATTCTGACTTTAATCTCAGTGATTCTGACTTTAATTTCAACATTCTGACTCTTAATCCTCAGAATTCTAACTTTTAATCTCAGAATTCTAACTTGATCCCAGAATTCCTGACTTTTAATCTCAGACTCAGCATTCTGGACTTTTATCTCTGTTGGCTCCTACCTCTTTAATCCCAGAATTTGACTTTTTCTTAGACTTCTGACTTTTAATCTCAGCATTCTTTGACTTTAATCTTAGAATTCCCAGCTTTAATCTCAGAATTCTAACTTCTTTTTTCTCAGTATTTCTCCTGACTTTAATCTCAGAATTCTGAATTGTGAAAAAAAGACAGAGATTCTGAGATTAAAAGTCAGAGAGGGTCTCTAGATTAAAAGTCAAACTTCTGACTTTAATCTTAAAGTTAGAATTCTGACTTTTTCTCGCAGTTCTGACTCCATACAGGAGAGTCACTCCAAAAGAAAATATTCAAATGATAGAATTCAAAATCTAATTTGAAAATCAAAATTTACACATATAATTGCACTCTATTTTATATTTTCTTTTCAAGCTTGAATTTTCAAATTTCTTTTGCAATCCTTTTTTCTTGATTTATTATTTAACAATTTAGTCACAGCCTATCAACAGTTCTGTTACAACCTATTAATGGTGTAATAACAGCTTATAAACATCTACTGACAAATTTGTAACTGTTTGGTAACAGCTTATTAACAAGGGTCACACAAAGGCTTAATTAGAAAAAAGAAAAGAAATAAAAGGCGGAAAAAATTAAAAAGGATTTGAAAATGTGAGGTGAAGAACAAATTACAATGGAAAAATAATGCACCCTTTTAATGTGTGATATATATAAACTTCTTTTAAATCTATTACACCATGATCTAGGATTTAGACATGTATTCAATTTTCTATAGATTTAACAAATAGATAGACATAATTATATATAGATTTAACTTTTACATTTAGTATTTGTCACTAAGTATGAAATAAAAAGCCCCAAATTTGAAGAAATTGTGGTTTAAAAGCTTTATTCTGTGTGTTTGGATTGAGTACATATCTAGGAGCAACATCACAGGCAGAAATGAATGTGATCTGCAAGTTATTAAATGTGTAGAACGCCATTATGGCACTACTTATAGTTTATACCCTATACTTAAAAGCAGCTAAAAAATCCTCCAACACACATATTTTTAATAACTTATGAAAATATTAATATCTGATCATCCTTATTAGAGCTAATATTATTTTAGATAAGTCCAAACATTTAATCAGGCTCTAATCGCACTGATATTTTTAGATCAATTTCTCTCAAACCTCAACAAGTTCTTCCAGAAAAGGATGCTTGATTTCAAACATTTCCTTGTTTAGATCTCAGCTAAAAAGTAGATTATACTCTTGTTGTCATAATTGTACTCAGGGTCACGTCTTCCATGCCAGGGTATACAGAAATGTAAGCAGGAACCTACTCTGGATTGCCTCCAAAACTGCTTTGTGAAACGGTACCCTGATGTTCAAAGGTGGTAGAGGTACCGCCTTTTAGCGAATTTTAGTTTAAACAGCAAAAAAAGTTGATTTTACAAGGTTATTTATACATATATATGGGGAATGAATACTTAAATGAGATACTATTTCAAAATCCAAACACATTGAACCACAATGTACACTGTATTGAAAATACAATTTATTACACAGAGTAATAAATACATACAAAGAAGTAAAGCACTTTCCTTTTTTTAATACCAAAACCAATTTCATCACAGATGAACCGATGCGTTTGACATATGTCCACCACCACTCAGTCTTTTATTGTAAGGGCCTGAAACCCCGACCAAATACTATAAAAAAAAATAAAAAAAAAAAAAAAAAAAAAAAAGAATCTACCTACTTCTGTACAGGCCATGCAGTGTCTACAATAACCCATGGGTCCGTTCGCATGCAAAAATGAACGTATACCAATGTATTTATGTAAAAAGGTAAAACTAAGATCCCAACAGTGGAGCATAAAAAAAAAAGGAAAAAAAATCTTGATTCCCAAAACACCCACACTTGATTGAAGTAATCCTCCAGAACTCGTATGAGTTATGAACTGCATTACTGTTACTTGTTCGCCTTCCATCCTTGGTTCATTTACCTCCTCATGAAGATGTAAATGCCATGCATGTTTCCCCCCCAAAGCCCCAGAGAAATGTAGTTCTTCTTGCGAGGAGGAGTTCTGGTTTTTGGCTAGGACCTCGCGTTTCTCTCCGTCTCAGCCAAGCATTCACGCACCAGTCCTCTGGCGTGAATTATTCCTGTTCAGCAAAGAAGTACACATTCAGATGAGCAAACTGCTGTTGACATTATCACATCAAAAGGTAGATCTGGTACGGAGAACCAGAAGAGTCACGGAAATTGAAAAACTGCAGATTCATAATTAAAGGGTGCACTTAGAAATCCAATTTAAAAAGTGTTAAAATTGAACATTAGAAGAATATTTTTATAGAGGAATCGTAAAATTCATTAATCGTTACTGAATACAAAAATTTGGAAATGTATTTTTGAATCATTGCTAAATGGAGATTTAAAAACACATTTCACAATCCTAATTATTAACACTTTTGCCTATCAAGCTTTTTCCACTTTCACTTTGTTTTTCCATCAGGTATTTTCCAATTCTTTTGTAACTTAATTGTTATTTCATATTTTTGTGGCTGAGAAACAGCTCATTATTATGCTCCCCGTACATCCTCTTAGTTTCCCCATTTCCATTTAGCTTAGCAACCCTTGGTAATGAGGTGTTATGAACCTGTAGATCAGCCGTAGCTAACACTGATGATTAGCCGCAGCTAACACTGTTCATTAGCCGCAGCTAACACTGTTCATTAGCCGCAGCTAACACTGATGATAAGCCGTAGCTAACACTGATGATTAGCCGTAGCTAACACTGTTCATTAGCCGCAGCTAACACTGTTCGGTAGCCGCAGCTAACACTGATGAATAGCCGTAGCTAACACTGATGATGGTGCCGTAGCTAAAGCTGTTCATTAGCCGTAGCTAACACTGATGATTAGCCGTAGCTTAGCACTATTTATTAGCCATAGCTAACATTGTTCATTAGCCATAGCTAACATTGTTCATTAGCCATAGCTAACATTGATGATTAGCCGTACCTAACACTGTTCATTAGCCGTACCTAACACTGTTCATTAGCCGTACCTAACACTGTTCATTAGCCGTAGCTAACACTGATGATTAGCCGTACCTAACACTGTTCATTAGCCGTACCTAACACT
>JAGKQL010000057.1:8999560-9034472 GCA_018398635.1 Cyprinodon brontotheroides
TAACACTGTTCATTAGCCGTACCTAACACTGTTCATTAGCCGTAGCTGACACTGTTCATTAGCCGTAGCTGACACTGTTCATTAGCCGTAGCTGACACTGTTCATTAGCCGTAGCTGACACTGTTCATTAGCCGTAGCTGACACTGTTCATTAGCCGTAGCTAACACTGTTCATTAGCCGTAGCCAGCACTATTCTTAAACTTTAGTAGGATAAATCTGAACTGTTAAAAGCTATTGTTGATTAATTGAACTACTAAGTGGGGAGGGGGATAAAGTATAACAGGAAAAGGAAAAAATTACTCACTTTTTAAATATTTGATCAGTAAAGGTATTTATAATCAGATTAATAATTGTTGTTTTTTTTTTTTATCTTCATTTATGGGTGGAATTTCATAATACTTTTTCAAATCACAGCATTTAATAATTAAATGATTAATACAATTTAAAATTCCTCTTTAATAACTTCATTGAAAATGCACAATTATGAAACAGTTCAAATAGTTCAAATAGCATTTCTACACAAAGGATTCTAATGTACAATGTATTTCTTTTTAATGGACTCAGCTGGTCCTCCATAATATTGATACAGAAGTACTGCTGCAAAGACAGAAAAAGGTTCCTTTAAATGCTGCTGTCCACCTCACCTCTTTTCAGTCTCTCCATTGCACTCTTGCTCCCGGCATACGTGGGCCGGATTTCCTTCCCCAGCTCTTCGATGATGGCCAGCTTGGCTTCGGCATATTTGTTCTGAGGCGCGGCTTGCCGGTGGAGCCCCTGCATAAAAGCAAATAAAGCAAGAATCCATTTTTCAAACGTCTCTTTTGACTTAGGAGTCGGTCACTTTAAAGCTCTGTATGAAAAATATGAAGATATGATTTAATACTTTTGGCTTTTAACAGTAAAAAACAACTAACTAATGTCCTAAGAGTCCAGAAAAATTCTAATCAACTAAAGATATTGTTTATGGTTGTGTAGTTTTTGTAAATGTCTTCTTTTTTTCTTTGCATTGATTGTGCAACGTCAAAAAGAAAAAAACTCAGTGATTAGAGAGTGATGACATCACAGTCGCCATGCGACGTGATTTAGAGAAGAGCCACATCAAACCCAATGGACCGGCCCAACTATTTCCACCCAAGCTTTATTAAAAATCATTGGTGTTCAGATAACCATCAATAAAAACGTAAACGTACATGTCTGAATTTGTAAAGTACCTCAATAAATGTGAAATATTTCTTAGTTATTTTGATCAAACTATGCCTGGTCTCAGTAGGCTCTAATGAGAAATTAAAGACAGACATTTATCAGAAATTATTCCTCCTAGCCCCCCTTTAGCTTTCATTATAGCAGGTATTGTGGGGAGTCTAGTGGTTGGGGCATAGAGTTCGAGTGCAGTTTTAACCCCACACTCTTCCCCCAAGATGGCAGCCCACTGCTCCCCAATAGGATGGATTAAATGCAGAGGTAAATTACTCCAATTTGAGATCAATAAAGTTAAATTATTATTAATGTATTATCGTTTTATAAGACAGACAACCCACTATGGAACTTATGGGGTTAGGGAGTAATGAATGATATTTATTAGGTTTACTAAATAAATCAAATTTAATGAGAAGGTTACAGAAAACTAGGTTACCTGTGAAAATCCCAGAGATGGAGGTCCATAGTCACTCAGAATGGGCCTGTAGGACTGCAGTGTAGCCAGGTTAGCTGCTGACGGGGAAGGAAGGTTTCCGGCTGTTGGTAAAAACGTCAGAATTTATCATTGCAACAAGCTGAAACATGTATGACCTGTTACATTATTCAATATTGATATATAGTATTGTATAAACACTGCTCAGTGAAGCAGTGGAAAGCACTGCTGACTTGCAGCAAGAAGGTTCAATTCCCTGCCCCTGGGACCTTTTCTACATTCCCATTTGCATGTGTGGGTTTCCTCACGGGTACTCCGGCTTCCTCCCACAGTCCAAAAATATGACTGTTAGGTTAATTGCCTTCTCCTTAGGTCCTTATTGTCATTTTATTAGCATTTAGCTAGTAAGTATAAAAAGTGTGCCTGTGAAGGATGAGCCCAATAAGATTTTTTTTTTTGTCTTAAAATAAAATTTTAAAATACATTATTGCAGGGCTGTCAACTGTCACCCACTGGGAGTGAGACTCACCTATCTCAGTTTCTTCACACACTCGAACCCCATATTCCTAATTTCTCACACTAAAAAATAATGGACACTAAAACTCAACTCTGTTCTACTTATTTATGTATATAAATACCATGGTGGACATCAAATGGTTTGTTTTCTCTTTACCTGGTCCTTGTTTTAGTCCCAGTTTTAGTCCATGTTTTGCTCACAAGTTAAATAATTATTGCTCAGTCTAGTTTAATAATCTCTGACATTTCAGAGTAATTAAACCAACACAAATATTTGAATTCTTAAAGCTTCTGGGTTTGCCTCTCAAACCAATAGAAGCTCTACAAAAAGAAAAAGAACCATTCAATTTTATTTTTCAAAAGATCAGCCATCAAAGAAAAGACCAACCACATCTTGAGAGGATGTGCAGAAAAGCTCAATTATCCTGGAGACATAGAGGAGGAACCACAGGGATGTTCTCATTTTATTATTTCTTATCTTATTAATGTATCCTTATTTTGGTCCATTGAATATTTTAACTTAATTTCCTTCACATTTTCCAAATGAAACATCCAGAGAAGTGCTGTCTCTTGTCATGGTTACTTTTTATAAAATCTACAGCCTCCTAGAAAGTCTGAATTGTTTAGCTGTTTTATCAATTGTAAGAAAAACGAATAACATAATGAAGCTTTTTAATCATTAGCCTGTTAGCAAATATTCATACACACTTTAGTTTGCATAGGATTCGATTGCTCTAGTTCCTGCTTCACTGCCAGTTATCCAGTAATAGCTTATTAGTTCCCCATCGTTTAATTCACCTGAACTGCAGAGAAGAATTAAGAAGCAAAGTTGTGAAATTCTTAGTTTAAAGTATATTTAAGATGCAAGTATTTTAGTAGGGTCCATTCTGCTTTACTTCAATTCTCTAAAAGTCACCAGAATATAGAAAATAACATATTTTAATAGGAAAATGTTCCACGTAATTACAGATCACTTATTGATACTCGCTTACATTTACTGTTCTATAAACATCCAACACTTTCCTGTTGGATGTTTCCCTTCAAACTAGGGATGCACGATAATGGGATTTTGGCCGATATCCGATATTTTAAAACTCATGTAGCCGATAACCGATATCAATACTGATGTTAAAGCTGGACAAAAATAAGTAGTCATTACGAAAATAGCAGTTTTGTTATCCATTTCTGACACTTTGAAAAATAATATACTCATATATATTTTCACTTATGCTGATATCAAATAGATTTTAAAAAGCGGTAAAGTATCGATCTATTTTACTGTCAAAATCTGGTGAAATTTCATCGTTCTGTTACAAACTCTCGTGATATTTTGCAAATTCTTGTGAGATTTTGTTGGTAAAATAGAGCGATACGGCGTCAATATATCAACATATAAAAATATGGCAAAATTTCAATGACATATAGCAATATTTCATTAGTAAAAGAGATTGATATGGTGTTTTTTAAATGGCAATATATCAGCATATGAAGATATTTGTGATATTTTAATGTATCAATATTTTTTTTCCTGCGTCTTTAGAAGTTTTTAAGTCTGTAAAAAAAAGTTTTTGAGGAAGAAGAAGAAGTAGTATTTTTTTTTTTTTAGACTTTAGAAACTCAGAAGCTGATCAAATATCGGGTTAAATATCAGTCGGGGTGGCGATGTCCGATATTTGATTTTAAGGCCGATACCCGATAGGGGCAGCCCGATTATATCACGTGCATCCCTACTTATAACTATTTCAAAATCTCATCCCAAGGTTTGGTGAAAAGTTGGCAGCCCTGTGATTAACTATATAAAAAATGCGCTTGTGAAGGATGAGCTGAATAACATTTATTTTTTTTGCCTTAAGATTAAAATTTTAAAATACCTGATCGTCATTTTATTAGCATTAATCTGGTAACTTTATAAAGAAGAGAGCTTGTGAAGGCTGAGCTGAATAAGATAATTTAGTTTTTTTGTCTTAAATTTTTAATTTAAAAATACCTGATTGTCATTTTCATTAGCATTTATCTAGTAACTATATAAAGAAGAGAGCTTTTGAAGGATGAACCCAATAAGATTATTTTTTTGTCTTAAAATTTTAAAATACCTGATTGTGAATTTTTTTTAGCTTTTATCTAGTAACTATATAAAGTGTGCTTGTGAAGCTGAGCCTAATAAGATTATTTCTTTGTCTTAAAATTCAATTTTAAAATACCTGATTATCATTTTTATAAGCATTTATCTGGTAACTTTATAAAGAACTGTGCTTGTGAAGGCTGAGCCTAATAAGATTATTTATTTCTTTGTCTTAAAATTTTATTTTAAATTACCTGATTATCATTTTTATAAGCATTTATCTAGTAACTTTATAAAGAAGTGTGCTTGTGAAGGCTGAGCCCTCCACCCTGCTGCTTTGTCTGGCTGCAATACTCCCTCTCCACCACTAGATGTCCTCGAAGGGGCGGTTAATTTCTCCGAGGCAGATCAATCGGCAGCTCCGACCGAGGAGCATCATGGAGGAAACGGAACAAGGCTGGCTAAAGAAGACATAAGTGATACATTTTTGTCACCGTGGAACCGCAACCCCACGGCGGGACCGCGGCCCCGGAGCGCCGAGAACCACATTTTCGGAACCCCCGACGCTTCGCCTCGCATCCAGACCGCGTTTTTCCGCCGCCTCGGCTCACGGATGGCGCTCTTTTTACATTAGTAATAATGGCGGATATGAATTAGCCTAGCTCCCAGGATCTGACCCTATATATATAACTGGACAAAAACTACAGACACGCTCTTTCTCCAGGTATTCTCCGAGACCCCGAATTTAACACTCGATTTAACAGGCGGATACTTGGATTTTCCCCCTCGTTTTCTCCTTACCCTGGTTCCCAGAAGTTCCCGGAATGTGCTGATGGACATTGGGTTTGTAAGACATTCCCAAAGACATTGTAAATTAAAGAAATAAAAATGACCCGAAATTCAGTGAAGCGTCTGTCTCTCACTTTTTGTTTACAACAGCGGCACCGGCAAATATGGCCGTCACTTTGTATTGACACCCACAGAGCTTTCTTCCAATGCGGCTTTATCAAGAAAACGACTTAAAAACGGGATTTCCACCATGAAGCAGAGAAATTCACCCCTCCTCCCCCCATTTAACCACATTTATCACTAAGTTCACTCCTGCTCACACTTTGAAGACTTTAATCACAATTAACCCCTGAAGTGATTACACCTTAAATTTCACTTTTTTTCCCCAACATTATAAAAATGCTCTTAATTTGATTTTTTAATATCTAATCTTAGTTTGAACTTTTTTTTTTAATTCTATCAGGAAATTAATTAAACTTTAAAAGGAAAGCAGATAGATACCAGATTTTGATTGTGGAGGAGTATCCATGGTGGCCCCTCTCTCTCTCTCTCTCCCTCTGAAATAATGGGACTTCTCTCCAATGCCTTTTATATCCCAGGGGTCCCTCAGGGGCCACATGGTCCCAATGTTTGACCCTGCCAGGCCCCTACAGGGCAGCACGCATTAAATAAACTAATTTACTGGAGAAGTTTGGAATCAGGATGGAAATTACATTTCCTGCTAATTTATTAGTTCATTAATCCAGATATTACACTGTTTTATACAGTTATGCTGTTTTAGTTTATTAAGTATAAGTGCACAAAAATGCATTTATAAAGAAATGCATTTATAAATGTACAGAAAATGTATTTATAAAGAAAAAAATATATAATTAGAATATTTTAATTTTTATAATTTATGCAACAACCACAGATATCAATGCATTTAGTGCAATAATTGAGAAGTTATGAGACAACGATGGGGAAACATTTAATAGATAACCTTAAAATCAAATGTAAATAATGACCTTTAAGACAGGAACTTACTGGCATGTAATTTTAGGGGGGTGGGGTGAATAGAATAAGTTTTTTTTTTTTTTATAAAAATAAATGATAGCCATATTTAATTCTGTAGCAAAGTAAAACACAATGTAAAACTAAATGTTTTAAAAAGTGGTATTTTTGTTATTCTGAGGAGATTTCTTAAAGCAATTCACTGCAGTTGATGATTTTAATATAATTTAAAATGCATTTAAATAAACTAATTTACTGGAGAAGTTTGGAATCAGGATGGAAATTACATTTCCTGCTAATTTATTAGTTCATTAATCCAGATATTACATGTTTTATACATTTTTATACTGATTTATGACAAGGTTTTTATTTTATTAAGCATAAATGCACAAAAATGCATTTATAAAGAAATGCATTTATAAATGTACAAAAAAAATGTATTTATAAAGAAATAAATATATAATTAGAATATTTTAATTTTTCTAATTTATGTGACAACCACAGATTTCAATGCATTTAGTGCAATAATTGAGAAGTTATGAGACAACAATGGGGAACCCTTTAATAGATAACCTTAAAATCAAATGTAACCAATGACCTTTAAGACAGGAACTTACTTACTTGCACACTTTTGTGTTATTTTATATTAAATAAAATGTAATTTTAGGGGGGTGGGGTGAATAGAATAACCTATTTCAGGGTTTGTTAGTTTTTTAAATTAAAAATAAATGATAGCTATATTTTTTATAAAAATAAAACTAAATGTTTTAAAAAGTGCCATTTTTGTTATTCTGAGGAGATTTCTTAAAGCAATTCACTGCAGTTGATGATTTTAATATAATTTAAAATGCATTTAAATGAACTAATTTACTGGAGAAGTTGGAATCAGGATGGAAATTACATTTCCTGCTAATTTATTAGTTCATTAATCCAGATATTACACTGTTTTATACATTTTTTTACTGATTTATGACAAGGTTTTTATTTTAAGCTTAAATGCACAAAAATGCATTTATAAAGAAATGCATTTATAAATGTACAAAAATGTATTTATAAAGAAAATATATAATTAGAATATTTTAATTTTTCTTATGTGACAATCACAGATTTTAATGCATTTAGTGCAATAATTGAGAAGTTATGAGACAACGATGGGGAACCCTTTAATAGATAACCTTAAAATCAAATGTAAATAATGACCTTTAAGACAGGAACTTACTGGCATGTAATTTTAGGGGGGTGGGGTGAATAGAATAACCTATTTCAGGGTTTGTTTGTTTTTTAAATTAAAAATAAATGATAGCTATATTTAATTCTGTAGCAAAGTGAAACAAAGATAAATATGTTTTAAACGGGTATTTTTGTTATTCTACAGAGATTTCTTAAAACAATTCATTACAGTTGATTTTTAATATAATTTAAAATGCATTTAAATTAACTCATTTACTGGAGAAGTTTGGAATCAGGATGGAAATTACATTTCCTGCTAATTTATTAAGCCATTTATCCAGATATTACACAGTTTTAGACATTTTTTATACTGTTTTCTGACAAGGTTTGTATTTTATTAAGCATGGAAAAAACCCACAAAAATGCATTTATAAAGAAAAATATAAATAACAGGTTTCAATGCATTTATCTGGGATTTAATGCGACAAAGGAGTGCAATAATTGAGAAGTTATGAGACAACGATGGGAAACATTTAATAGATAACCTTAAAATCAAATGCAACTAATGACCTTTAAGACAGGAACTTACTGGCTTACTTTGTGTAATTTCATATTATAAACCAAATGTAATCTTAGGGGGTTGGTGTGAACAGAATAACCTATTTCTGGGTTTGTTTGTTTTTTAAATAAAATATTTCTTAAAATAATTCACTGCAGTTGACTTATGTTAAATGTTTGGAGAGGTTGCAAAAAAAAAAAAAATAAAAAAATCTAATATGCACCAATTTGCACGTACAACACACAACAGATGTGTCCTTCAGTTATTGGGTTTGAACTGAGGAATTTAGGCCAATTCATGAAGATGCCAAAAGTAAGATTGTCAATTCATCTCAGTTTCTCCAGATGTTTGTTTTCCTTTTGTTATATTGCTTTATTTTTGCTGTAAGCTGCCTAGCAAATGTTTTTTTTTTTTTTTAATAGGGGGCAGAAACAGTAAGATTTAACTTTTTTCTTCCTTTTAACTCAAGGGAAATATGTTTTAATTTTTTGCCCTGGAGCAATAAATCTGACTGAAATTTGGGCCCAACGAGAAGAGTTCAGGAACCACTGATCTCTACTGATTCATTTATGATTGCTGATAGCTGGGTTGGTAAGTGAAGCCACCGGCTGCCATATTGGTACTCCCTTTCTACTCCTATTGTAATTTTAAAATGGTTTTGAAAAGTTATAGTTATATGTTTTTATATTTTTCATTGTAAAATGATTGTTTTTTTATTAACATCTTTCCAGGGACAACAGCTTAAAATTTGCCTGAAAGGCTAATTCTGGTGCATTTGCAGGAATACTTTTTTTATGTACAAAATGTTCCAAGATCAAATCTAAAATGGAAATCAGTCAAGTAGAAATCTAAACGGAGAATCGCTCATCACAGTAAAATGCCCAGGAAAAAGACATGTAAAAAATAAAAAAAAAAACAAACGGACACCGACTTTCAAAACACAATATGAAGGCTTTTGAAGAGCTGTGATAATTAGTCATTCCTAGAGCTTTATTTTACATTTGTTGGTCACGTGTATATATATTTATATATATATATGAGCCAAATAGCGGCAGTCTTGCAAACAAACAAGATACAGAAGTATACCAAGCTTTATTGATCCATACACACGCAATGCAGAAGTTTTTGTAAGTTTGTCAGTAGTGCAACTCGTGCGATAAACAGGGGGAAAAAAAAAAAGAAACGTTTCCACCTTAAAAAGGATCTAATTTCACCAACAGAATACTCAGCCTCTTATTTACATGACGCCCCAGAGGACAAAAGGTGAGGAGTCGACTTTTACAAGGTGCACATTCAAGTTTAAAACACGAGCGGTAACCTCAACAGAAAAAAACCAAAAAGGTGCAGCATGGAGTTTCCAGACTGTACAGATAATACAGAGCATTGGAGGTTTGATGGGGAGAGCACACAGGCCTGGTGTTAAGAACCAGGGCAGACCTCCACACGCTCACAGGCCGTATTCTGTCCCGTTTAGTGCAGGTTGTGCAGAAGAGATTCGGATGACATACGAACAATGAGAGAAGCTTTAAATCCAGCAAAACGGGGAGGAAAATCAAAGCTCTGGTCGGGCGTTTTAGATGAACCCCTGAGCTGTTGGTCTGGAAAAAGCCTAAATTAGATGAAAGAAGTGAAGGCTGTTATAGAAGGACCAGGCTTTTCCAGTAAGCAATAGAAATGGCATTTATTCAAAGTGTAGCGACAGATGCTAAGTAGTTTTTCCTTCAGGGTCTCAATCTGTAGAATCTATAAAATGAAGAACTATTTAACATGTAAAACCACCAAACACTGGAGTTTAAATAAATCACAAAACATCTATTTGTCATTATCAAACTTCTTATAGTGAGGAATGAAACTGAACCCAAATGAAACTTTCAGTAACTAAAGCTCTCCCTCTGCGCTGTGGATAAAGCAGAGCTGTTTAAAATACTTTTATCTTTATTAACAGAGGTTATGAATTCTAGATTTAAAGAAAATAAAGTTGAGACCCGTCTGCAAAACAAAAAAAAGAAAGAAATAATAAAAAAGCTGAACTAGTTGGTCTGTTAATTGTAGCTGATCCTGACGATAGTGATGCTTTTTTGGTCTTTGACTGAGGGACTGTAGCAGGGATGAGAAAACCCATCAGAAATCTCCCTCCCTGATAAATCTCCTGAATGAACGAGTCCTTTCACTTTCACAGATACTAGTGGTTTAGTTTCATTCATCTTAAGGTGGACCAGGGAGATCTACGCTCGCGTCGTTCCTGCCTCCTTAGCCTTAAACGCATCAGAGGGCTCACTCTGAATATCAGAGTACAACAACAGCTGGGAATACGACGTGTTTTTAGTGCAGCCTGCTGCCAAACTTTGGGCCCTACGGGAGACGGTGGTGGAGGAGGAGCGGCTTTGCACCAACTCTACCGGAGCAGGATGCCTCCTCAGTGGACAGAGGACTTATTTGGGGATGGGGGGGGGACCACCACACTATGTGTTGATGATATGAGTAAGACTCTGAGGGTGGAGCAGCTGCCTCTTCTGCTGCTCCTGCACGGCCAGCTGCTGGCTCTGGTCTGATGTGGAGAGCTTGTTGATCAACGGAGACACGCAGTTAGCAGGAATGATCAACCCTGGGAGAGGAAATAAAACGATGGTGACGACGTCTGTGGAAAATTAACGCTTTAAAATAAATAAATGTGTGCAGCTTACCAACTATCCTCTGTTCATCTTCCGTTCGGAGGCGGACGATCTGCACCTTTACGTTGCTCCCGCTGACCGGAGAAAGCACTTCTTCCAGCTCGTTCCACACGCTGAGCACGGAGCCACACAGGACGTAGTAGGTCCTGCAGCGGAGCCCGACTTCACACAGCAGACCCACCGACGCCTTCTTACAGTTACCGCGCCTAAAAGAGCAACATCATCACTTTCTGAAAACTCGCCGCTTTGAGCCGCGGCTGGCAGGATGAGGATGGACGGTGAACGTACCAGTATGCATGAGAGCAGATTTTTGCAGACGACTGGTACTGGTCAGTCCAGTGCTGCTTGGCATCTTCTGACAGAACCTGAGAGAAGAAAAATAAAATATTCAATGCTTCCACATTTACAAACACAAACTTAACACTAGGACTCCCAGAATTCTGATCCTACTAGAACTCCCACTCGCCGTCAATTTGATGGCTGAATTTTTCCCCAATGGCACGCATGGGTAGCTATGATGTCATCGACTGAAATGGTTCTAGTGTGCCTTATATACGACTCATTGTGGATATGTAGACCTTATATCATGGAACTAATATATATATTTTTAAGTCATAGGAAAGCGGCTGTTCCAAACGTTTGCATTTCCAAATTCTCCCAAAGTGGTGCCGCGACTTTACACGCAGTGAACAAAGTGAATGATTATTGGCCGTTTATTAAGGGTAGGATTTGTTATGGCCGAGGGCGGATTACTTAAGCAAGAAGTTTGATTTGTGGCGGGTTTGTCGGAAGCTTATCTTACTGAATCTAGTTAACGCTGTTGTTGTAGCAGGCTCCCAATGGGAACCTGCGCTAAATTCAGGTGACTTAGAAACGACACTTGCATGTGTCCGGAGCGCTATGAAACATGCAGGAGGAGGAGAGTTTAGTGTCGGGAGGAACGGTGGTGGATGAGTCTCCTCCGTCATACATTTTTTATTTAGAGGAGGCAGGGGACAAGTTGTAATAAGTGGAAAGAAAGGGCGCCAGAAGGCGACAGAAGCTTGGTTTGGTGGCAGAAGGCTTCCAGCAGTACATGTTTGAGCAGCCTTTGCCTCGCAAGCGCTGCCAGTTCTGTTATCGCCTACTGAAGACACAGAGCGTCCATCACCGTGAACACTGGGGCCGAACTCAATGGGAAAGAAGGAGGATTCTGATTTCAACCCATTGCATATATTAGCTCTGACATATGAATGACACGAAAAAAATTTGATTGACAGATGACCATTAACACTATCTATGTTTGGCGGAATTTAGGTGTACAAAGCTGGCGTTAGCCAGTGGTTGCCCTGCATAAGGTAATGAAAAAAAAAAACAAAAGATTTTAAGACAGGATATTTTTAAAAATAGAAATTTTCTAACTTTTAGGACAAATAGATTTATATATACATGTTTTAAGCCAGAATGATTTGACCATTAAATATGACTTCCATACTTGACTTTTAAGGCTGTATTGTATGCTATTATTATTCGTGGTCTAAATTTGTATTAATAACAACTCAATAAAATAAAAATGACTGTTTTACCACACAGGTTCAAAGTTTAAAATTACAATTTTATTTACAGAAATTGATTGATTGCCCCGCACATTTCAAGCAGACCACCTTTTCACACTTGTGACAAACATTTGAGCATTTTTTTTTTGTGCAGTGCTGAAGCACCTGGCGCTGTTTACTTTGCCTCGCAAAATCTGCTCTTCAGATTCTTCAGCGGCGGAGGGGCTGGTAACCGACGGAGGGCATGTGGTTTGCACGTCAAACTTTGTGTGATTATAGTAGACCAGGGGATCTGGTTTGGCTTTTGGGCCGCTGAGTGTGCCGGCGGAGGTGTGGGCAGTGCTATCCAAACCTCGAACAAAAGTTTCACTATTGTCTGATGGGTCACTAATATATTTACTTTTTCCCATGGGAGGGTAATCATCCTTGGACTCGCTGTCAGAATCTGAGCCGCTTCCTACCCAGTCGTCCTCATTGGTCTCTCCCTCTGCGCCCGAATGACGATCATCAATATTTTTGAAGCATTTCTAAATCCTGTTTCATGGTTAGATTTCTTCTGAAGGCCATTTCACAGCATCAGCCAAGGAGTTCAAGGTAGAATGTTGGTTGCTAGGCAACGGTACTAAATGTCAATACACTGCAGAAAGAATTTACAATGCAACTAATCGAGCGGTCAAATTAAGATTGAGGTAAAATTAACCATATTTATTTTTTTTACGTTTTTTATTTTAAAAAACTATGTGAAAATGAAGGAAATATAGAAACAGGAAAAGGCAGTTAACATGATCGACATATGATTAATGTAAATAAAGTTCTTTCCCTTTAAAATCTCAGAAGCGTCAAAATGTCGGCCTTGTGAGTTGAAGAACCGTACCTTCTTAAACTTCTTCTTAATGTCTGCGTACGTCTCCAGTTTAACCTGTCTGCCCGTGTTCGGCCGGTAAACCAGGAACAGCCTCTTCTTGGTGTTCACCTCTTTCACCAGGATGGCCGTTTTCCTGTTATTTCTCATCTGGAAGGCAAACATGGATAAAAAAAAAAGAAATTAGGAACTGTAGCAGACTCTTAGAGAGAAGCAACAATATGGTTTGTGGTGAAAATATTTAGATCAGCGATGTTCATCGTGAAGAATATCTTGATCACATTAAATGTCTTTTTTTCCTCGCCATACCAACATCCCTCTGTTTTTTTTAAACGCTCCGTCAGCCCCAATGCCTTAACAACTTATACTCATTTGGTAAACTGAGGTAAGCTGAGTTTTGCCAAAGGGCACAAAGGCTGGAAATCTAACTCAACCAGTTGACTAATCCTTCCCATTGAGTCTAACCTTCTACAATAAAACTGAGGATGATTATATCAGCATCAACTAATAAAGATCAAGCTACACTGCTCAGTATTTTTACATCAAGAAAATATTTAGTTAGACTTTAATTTTGTGTTTTTGTAATATATATATTTAACACCAACAGAAAAGAAATAAATAAATCTGCTTCACTTTATACTGCATATGCAGATTTATTATTCATGGTGAAATTGTTAAAATAAGCATAAACTTATTACTGTACTTTACAATGATATTTTGATTAATATTTGAAAATGTAATTATTAATCTAAAAAGAGATAAGTAAATGAATGCTTCTAAATAAAACAAGATTTGGAATAAAGAAAAAAAAAATTTGAAAAATCAAATTGCCAAAATGTAAAAAAAAAACAAAAACAAAACAGAGCTGCAATTATTCATACCATGAACAAATAATTTTTAATAAGAAAAATGTTATGTATTTATTGTTTAAGAAAAATTCTAGTTTTTTTTTTTTCATTTTAGTAGGTTATTCTGTCATTAAACTGCATGTTTTAGAGGCTGTGCACCGTTATTCCATTACTAAATTGGTGGAGGATTATTTTAAGAACCCATTACTCATGTCAGCCCTAATCATTTCCTGTTGTTATTTATTTCTGATGAGACAAAAAACAGCCTTAAAAAAAACCAAAATAAACACATTTTCAATGACAAATCTGTATAATTTACTCACAGGTTGAGGACCATTAATGGCTGTATTTATAAAACATTTGTTGCTGCTGAGTTAGCAGATTTAGCTTGTCTCGTTTACTGATCTAAAAGGTTTAACTATTGCTGGAATAAATGCTAAATAAAATGCTGAGAGTTCAGTTAAAACTGCTGTCATTTCTTGTGTACATGGTCCTCAAAACCACAGTGAGAAACAGGTAGAGGAGGGGGGCTTTATGATGGACTCCTATTCAACAAGACGTCTAGACAACTTTTTTGGATTCTAGCTAAATTATGCATTTATTTTAGGATGATGGGTGTGACACAATTTTTTGGAACAAGAGTGATGAATAGAAGGAAGACATGAAGAGGAATTTACAATAATAAAGATTAATATTAACCCTCTTTTCTTTTTTTATCACATTTCAATTCATTTCTATCTCTGAATGCTTTAGTAACCAAGCAACTAAAACATAAATCGGGTATAAAGGGCAGCCTGTTTCCAACCTTCCTGATTTATTAACAACAAGGGAAGTTCTTTAACAATTAATTTACATCAAATTGTGACGTCAAAGCAGAACTTTTTTCTCTTTTTTTTCTCTCTTTCCGAACATACGGCTTTACGATCAATTGGAAACAGTTCCACGCAAACACACGGAACCAGTTACATCTGATAGATCTGATGAAATTATTTTAAAAATGTTTTTTTGTTTTTAAATAAAGCATTTTAAATGCCAAGATAATCCCATTTAATAATTTTAATGACAATTAAAGCCTTAATTTAAAAAAATAATTTAATGACTTGATGATTTTTAATGACCCGAGGAAATCCTGATAATCTTCCTGTAAAACTATGAAAAACATGAGCTGGGATGAACATTGTGGCCCTTTGTCACCATCAGCCAATTTTCTGACAATATCAGAACTAGAGTTGCAGGTCGCCAATCCATTGCAGGGCAACACAGCGATAAACAACCATTCATCCACCCACACACTCACACCTGAGGAGAATTTAGAAGATCCATTTAACCTAACAGTCATGGTTTTGGACTGTGGGAGGAAGCCAGAGTACCCCGAAGAGAACCCACGACATGCTCAGGGAGAACATGCAAACTCCATGCAGAAAGCCTCGGGCTGGAATCGGACCAGGAGCCTTCTTGCTGCAAGGCAGCAGTGCTACCGCTGCCAGAGATGGCAAAAGTACTCACTTTCCGTGCTTGAGTAAAAATACAGATACTTGTGTTAAAAATACTCTGGTAAAAGTGGAAGTACTGATTAAACTTCTTTACTCAAGTAAAAGTAACAAAGTACAGGCTTGTAAGATATACTTAAAGTTTAAAAGTAAAAGTAGAAACCACTTTTTTCATGCGTTGCTTTTACGTTTTAAATGGATGTCTGCCAAAATAGGACTAGAATCTCTGTTGTGTTCATTTTCAATCATCTACATTGTCGTCCATACTACTATGCTAGCGCCACCGCCACCAAGCTGCAATGATTAAGCCGCCAATGAATACTGCCAAATCTATCGATTCATCTTGTAGTGGTAGTACCGTCAAATGCAGCGTAAGGTTCCCCATCAATTGGATTGAATTTGGTATTGATGGCGTGAAAAATAATACTGATAACTCCATTGAAATGATTCAAAACTAAAAAGTAACAGAGGCAATTTTTAAAAATGTAAGGAGTAGAAAGTACAGATATTTGTGTAAAAATGTAAGGAGTAGTAAAAAGTTAAAAAAGTAAGCCATAAAAAATAAGTAGTAAAGTAAAGTAAAAATATCAGAAAAATCTACTTGAGTACAGTAATGAAGAGGGCTGGTAGATAATTCAATATACGATATATATATGTCGATCGAGGCGTGTGGCGATAATAGAAAAAAGAGGGTCAATAAAAAGTTCGATAAAAAGAAATGCAGTTTTCCTTCCTTCTCATTGTAGCCTAGCATGTAGGTTTATGCTAGTCACTGCTTCCTCCCAACCAATCCTGTCAGCGGACCCAGACGCGCGCCGTCACCACGGCGCCCTCTCAAACCACAACACAGAGCACATGAAGATGCAGCAAGGAGGAGGCGGAGGAAACTGTTTCAAAGAAAGGTTTTTGTAGTTAGGCAGTCCTGGCAGTATTTCGGTCATGGCAAGTCGGACCAAAAACAAACCACAGTCATCTGGAAAATGTGTAGGGAACCAGTGAAAACAGATCTGATAGCGCAACCAACTTTTTTTTTTTTTATCATCTCAACCGCTCACACCCGCGGGAGTACTCACGAGCTGTAAGAGCCCAGTAGCGGCTCTCCTCGAGGAATATATATATATATTTTCAGTTCTGGGCAGTTTCCCACGTAGTTCTAACAATTGAGATAAAATGCTGAGGGCCAGAAACCAAAGTAATATCTCAGGTTAAAGCAGGAAGCAGGGGCAATGGCGGGGGGGCATATTTATTTTGGTCCACTTTTCTGATCACTGTAGTTTATTCTTTGTCAGTATTTATAATGCATAAATAAAATCCATCTTAAGTTTTCTTTAAGCTTAAAACAGAATATGTCCACAATTAAAGAGTTGGTTAAATAAAGATTTAGTTGGAAGTCTGGTTTAAATGTTTTTATTAAGATTAAATAATTTAAGCAATATCATAAAATGTCAGGCAAGGCTACATAAAATATGGTTTCAAATCTTTTCAATAATTATGTCGATATCGATCAATATGCATTTTTTTTTAATCGATAAGCTTTTTTTCCTATATCGCCCAGCCCTAGTAGCGAAGTATTTGTACTTCGTTACTTTCCATCTCTGCCCGCTGCTCAGCCCGAAACTAAAATATGAAAATATCTTTCCTCAGAAATCTCATCCAAGCTGTCCACTTTGTCCAACTTCACACACATTTGAACCAACCTCCCCTCCATAACATCCTACCTGGACGTAGAAGCCGTCGTCGGGGCCGTTCTGCTCTGCCCAGGCGTGCGTGGCTTCCTCCCAGGACATCCCTCTCTCCACGCTGACCTGTGAGGCGAAAGGCAGAAAGCAGATGTCAGCTACAGATGTTGAGATCATTACACCGGGGGATGCTAAAGGACTCACAGTGTGGAGTTCAACGTGTCCTGACGTGGTGTAGCTGGGGGTCAAAAACTTCCTGCAGTCAACCTTCTTCACCTTCTCATCACCAGAGCCCAGATCTGATACAAAGGAGAGCTTTTTAGGGTTTGAGATCAAACGTGGTCCGATCATCAGCAGAGACGGAAGAGGCACGGAGCAGGGTTTAGAGGTCACAGGTCAGCAGCTTACCCAGGATACCCATGTCGTATCTGCCGTTCTTCTTGGCTTCCTGGATCACCGCTGCCAGTGTGTCAGCGAAATACTGGAACAAGGCGTTTTGCTGCTGGACCTCCATGCCCAAAATACGATTCAGGAATTTTCCAATGTTGTTATAGTCTGTGATGTAAAACATTTCATTTTAGACAGTCAATGTATAAACTGAGGAATTAGTTTGAATCTTATTCATGGCGTATAAATCACCTTTGTCCAGTGTCAGAACTCCAGATCGGTCCTCCACATTTATGAGGCCCACGCCGATCAACCCGTTCTGAATCTCTACACACCAAAAAAAAAATCGGAGATTTGACATCTATTGAAACTGGGGAACTAAACATGAAAACTAGAGACTAGATGATGCGTCTGACTCATACCTCTAAAGAAATCCCCTCTGAAGTCTGAGGGCGGAGGCACTAACGGCGTGTCAAGCTTTACGATCGACTTCATCACAATTTCCAGAGCGTTTCTGCCGTACTACAAAGACAACATGGCGCGTAAGAATGAATGACAATAAAAATAAAAAAAGCGTGTCTTAAAGAAGTGCTGGAGAAACGTACCTTGTTGTCGAAATTGAACCTGCTTAGATCTCTAGTTTCTGTGGCGCGTCTGTCACCGTGAGTCAGAGCTCCCTGATGGAGAGAACAGGAACAGAGAAGTTTAATCAGTTTCCTTCTTTTTTCAGAACCATTTTGGAACCCTTAGGTATGCCTACCAGGCTTTCAAGTCTTTTGGCAACAATAGATGCAAATCTCTGCTCTCCTGCAAGTTCCGATATGAGGAACACGTACTCTGGAGCCGTGACCTGGTTGGACCTGTGAGTGCGCCCTGCCATAAAGTCACAGTTTCAGTCAAAAGTACAGATGCGTTTCTTTAAGAGTGTTAACGAAACAAGCTTTCTGATTTCTCACCGAACTGCTGTATAGCTCTGTCTGCGCTCCACGGCAGCTCCAGCGTCATGTGGACTCTCCTCCTCTGGTTCTTCACACGCCGATCAGCCTGCAGCGAGATCCCCGAGCTGGCAGCTTCTGAGATGATGGCAATGTTCTGATACACAAACAAGAGACAGAAATATTAGTTTTTCTTTATTCAAAACTATGCAAACTTATGGGAAGTGGTCCCAGAACTTAAATGAAATCAAGGGACAAGATTAGGGATGGGAATCGAAAACCGGTTCCTGTTTAGAACCGGTTCTGTGTGTTCCAATACCATGGCACCGTTTGGCAGCTCGCTTCACGGTTCCAGGCAGCACCAGAGCCTAGCACTGGGCAGCATGACTTACGTCATGTTTTTTACGCAAGTTACGCCCACAGCATTCAGTAAGCAAGTACGACGTGACCAGGCGTAAGTCTAGAACAGCAAAACAAAAAAAAAAATGGCATCCCATTGGGTAAAGTGATCAAAAGTTTGGATGCGAAGTGGCAGTAACATCCGCAGGAGGAAATGCATCCAACATGTAGAAACACATGCGCACACAACATTGCATACATTTTATGTATGCCGAACGCCGTGTTTTTTGATTCCGGACAGAAGCTAAAGTTACGACCAGCATGGAAGGCAATTCTGGTGGTAAGTAGCTAGTTTTATATCACTGGCTGTGCTTAATGTGGTTCCTAGTTAATCATATGCCATTTCTGGAAATAAACCAACTACCTACCTCTCTTAGGGGTATTAAACATGCTACGTAGGTGCTCCGCAGTTCAGGGAGCGGGAGAAAGGTAACGCTTGTTTATTTTAATCAGAGGGAGATAAGTTTATTTCCAAAATCGTACAGTAATGCTTTTTCATTAAACGGATGCCTTCTCCATTAGATGTAGATGACTGTGACGAGACGGGTAGCCTGGCTGCTCAGAGGCTGGCAGCTCCCGTTCACTGCCTTCTGTTTTAGCCGAGACACCATTCCTCATACACGTTACCTGGTACTGTTTTTAGCCGTGGCTGGATAAACTGTTTTCATTGAATTTTTACTTCCCCACATCTGTTTGCAACATGTTTTTTATTGGTTCTGCCGTCAGGATGGAACTAAATGGTTCCAGCTAAGCCGTTCGGTAAATGTCAAAAAATTATTAATTATTTTAACTTTTGATATAAATTACAAAAATTAAATCCTATTTATGACTTGGAGACAATTTTAAGACCTATGAAAGACTGAGTTAGGACATTTTAATACCAATTAAGGCCTTATTTTTAAACTGAAGATCTGCAGGAACCCTAAACAGCTTTAATTTTCCTCTAAACAAATTGGAGTTTAGTTTTAAGAGGATATCCAGCTGGTCCTGAATAATCACTACTTTACCTTTTCTCCATCCATAAACCTCTGTTTCTCTGTGAGGTTCAGGATTTCTACCGGGACGTCCAGCTCAGAGCGGGATTCATAGGTGATGCTGCCGTCATCGTTACTGACCACCCGACCTTTTCGACCAGTCATCTGAAGCAGAGAACATCGAGGCGATGAGGAGAAGACGGCTCAGCATAAACCATAGAGCCAGAAGGTGTAGAGCTCCAACAGCCCGTTACCTCAGCCACGTTTTCTGGCCCTCCCAGTTCGTCTATTAGCTCATCCAGGGTGTTGGGGGGTAGATCTTCAGCCAAACCCTCCAGTTGTTCCAGCAGCTGTTTCTTCATCTTCTGGGCGAGCTCCACCGAGTCCTGACTTGTTAGACAGCTTTCCTGGCTCTCTGTCTTGACTTTAGAAAACACATTCAGGCAGAGGTTTATCTCAAGCAGACTGCTCCAAGTATCAAAGCTTCGCTCTGCACCAGGCAGCAAACTTATGGAGTGAAATTTACTCCATTATTGTTGCAAAGCAAAGAGCAACTTTTGTAAATGGAAATTAGATAATCGAGTAATGAAAAATGCAAAAAAAAAAAAAAGTTTAAACCATAACAAAGGCTTAAAGAGGAACTTTGCAATACTCTCAGATTGTTTTTTTCTTTTTGTTCAAATTTATTTTTACATCTTTTTTTACACTTAATTTCAAAGATAAAACAATTTCTCATTTTATGTTTTTTTTTTTCTGTTCAGATCCCCTTCACTTCACTCTGGGAGCGGGCTTTCCTCTGGAGTGAGGAGCAAAGACGCATTTCTATAGGTCTGCCTGGATGCTAACAGTGTTTTTATTGGTTAAGAGTGCGTGTTTTGTTGGGCTTGAAGTGAAAAAAATGTGATCTGTAAATATAAAAAAAAAAAACTACATTTGGGAAAAAAAATAAAATTGTGGTATAAAAGCTGAGAAACTGCTGTTAGTTTTTTAAATGCATTTAATTTTTTTGACTAAAAAATGTCAGTTCTAGATTTCGTTTCCATTTACAAAATATGTTATGTGCTTGTTACAATAATGGATTAAATATCATTCCGTACATACGTACCAGCAGCAGGTGCGGCGGGGGGGTTAACTGGGGCTGTGAATCCGGGCCTGGAGGAGCCCAGCCCAGAGGCTAACAAGGCACTTTGAATGGAGTCAGGATCAATGCTCTTCCTCCTTTTCTTCTTCTTCTCTTTCCGTTTCTTTGGCTCCTTCCTGATCAGCCATGGATCTAAAATGGAGATAATTGTTTTTTATGAGCCCACAGAATCAGATCTAACCGGATACATTTCAAGTGTTCGTGAACTCACCGTCTTCCTCGTCTTCATCTGACTCGTCTCTGAATGGATTGAAATCGTCGTCTTCATCTGCTGAGCTGACCGATTTGAAGCTGTCATCGCTGTCTTTCCCAGACTCTTTGTCCGACTCCTCAGACTCGCTCTCCTCTGAACTCGTACCGGACAGACCACCATGTTTGCGAGGCTTCTTTTTAGGCTGTTTTTTGACCTCTGACCCTGGAGAGAGAGTAGGTTAATAGTCTTCTTCAAGTAAGATCAGGTTTATCCAGCTTTGTGTTTACTACCTTTCCTCTTCTTTCCCTTTTGTTCGGGCTCTGCTGTGTTTTCACTGGGGGACGGCGTCTTTTTTGCAGACAGGTCGATGCCTAGCAGGCTGAAAAGCTTCTGTCTGTCTGGAGCTGGAAAATGCTTCTCAATCAAGGACTGCAGCACACCTCTGCAATAAAATCATGTCATTATAGCCACAGTAATGTATTCCCATTCTTCTTCTTCAAAAAAAAAAAAAAAAAAAAAAAGATTCTTTTTCATTCTCACTTTGCTGTCGACACAAAGTCATTGAGCTCTCCGCCGCCCTCTTCCAAGGCCTCCAATGTTCTCGCCTCACCGGTGGACTGAAGGCCGATCACCACACACTGCAGAGAAAAGCTTTAAACTGAAAATCCTACATTGGTCATTTTACCAATATAACAGGGGCTGTTTTTGTAACAGAAAACTGAGGATTATGATTGCAGAGCCAGACGTCACATCCAGCTGATGCTCTGAAACAGGAAACATGCTTAAGTAAAAACAATGGTGGTCGTGATGTGGATGTTTGTTTCAGAAACAGATAGCCCAACTGCCAGAGAAGGAGAGAGCAAAAATCCAGTGTGTTAGGGCTTTTTTCCCCCTTTTTGTGAGGGGAATAAATAGGAAATGTTTTTAATTATCAGCATATCAGCCAAAATTCCAATATAGTGCATCCCTGCCTTTAGGGATAATCTAAAAAGAGGATGTGTTTCAACTTGTAAAAAAGATCTTGATACCTCTACTTCAGGCAAACCAACAACCCAACAAACGCAAGGAAAAGTAAAGCATACCGCATACATGCAACAGGTGGCACCAGTAGGTGTCGCACTCTCCTTAGCCTGAGCTTCTATAAAAAGGGAAGCAGGAAGGGTAGTAGCAAGGAGGTCACTTCCTGTGTCTGGGACCAGGGGTGTGGTGGATCCATGCTGTTGGCTGGCTGGGGTATGTTGGGAGGATAATTGTGTTTAAGTAGATCCTCTGCAATAAGTTGGTGGTGATTTGGTGTTTTTTTTTTTAAACAGGTCTGCATTATTGGTGTTCCGGCAGTAATTTTACCTGGGCGTGTGGTTGTTCAACGCCACAGGTAGGCTTTTACATTTTCTGTTTTAAGTGATGTTAGGACAATTTAGCAGCTGAGGGATCTGCGTGCAGATCAAGACAGAGCAGGACTCCTCACTGGGTTACAACAAGGGGGGACAACAATCTAGGAGGTTGTTACTGGATGCTGCTCCCTAAAGTTGTTCTCAAGAGAACCAGGCTTTATACAGGAATATGTAACTCTAATTTAATGCTTTTTAATGATCTTAGAAATAATTTTAATGCCATCAACAAGCACCTGTCGACAGGCAGCAGCCATGTCCCGAATTCTTCATATTCCATTTTCCAATTCTCTAGCTTCTATTACGAACATACAGCTTTATGATCAACCGGAAGCAGTTTCACGCAAATATATCGAAATATTAGCCTGATAAACCAGACTGAATGTAATTTAGTCTGTTCTCGATAAATGAGACATCATTCAACCTGTTGTTTTTCAAACCATGTCTGTGCCTATTGGCCAATGCTCTGACCAATGAGAGCAACTGACTGTGGCGTAGTAAGCGCAACAGAAAACTGGTGGGGACTGCAAAACAAACAGCCTGTGGGTAAAAATGGCGAATACGTCCTTAAACCCCGAAGGTCTAATCCTTTCCAAAACTGTCTCCAAAGCTGAGTCAAACGAGAACTGTTCAATAGTTGCTTAAGCTTGCCATCTTCCTTGTTGTGCTTTCTCCAGCATCACGCAGCTTTGTCATCACACCCTCAAAACCCTGCATGCTTTAAATCTAAAAATTCAAAACATCTCTACGTTGTGATTGGCCCGCCAGTTCTAGGGCCTGGGGAATTGATCGAGGCTAGACCACTCACAGGCAAAAATGATTTTGGCTGCTGGCGGGTGGGGCAAGTTTACTAGGCTATCGCAATACAATAAATTTGACAAAACTGTTTTTTTTTTTAAACATAAATAATGCACTTTAAATGCCAAAATAATCTAATTTAATGAATTTTAATTCCAATTATAATAATTTAATGATTTTTAATGACGTGCAGAAACCCTGAGAACACCACATGCTGGGACATCAGGCTAAGACAATCAAGCATGTTGGATTTCCCTGATCAGAATAATCACTCTTAACACAACACACATGGGAGTAAAACCCAGGAACTTCTGTTGAAATTTTCTTTAAATGTGTAAAATCTACTGTTTGCAGTGGCGACAGTCTGGTGCAGTTTGCCCTGCAATAGGAGAGTTCTTTGTTCGACTCCCAGCTCCCGCACCCGGTGACACCAGTGTATGGAAACTTCACTTCGCTTCCCTTAGTGAACCCCAGCGCAGCTGTGGCTACAATGAGGTATGCCTCCATCAATGTGTGAGTGAATGAATGTGGTGTAAAATGCTTTGGTCGAGTCTCCTGACTTGAAAAAGCGCTTTATTCAGTACAGACCAAAAGCTTGGACACACCTTCTTCTTTTCTTTATTTTCATGACTATGAAAATTGTAGATCCACACTAAAGGCATCAAAACTATAAATTAACACATGTCGAATTATATACTTAACAAAAAAGTGTGAAACAACTGAAAATATGTCTTATATTCTGGTTCTTCAAAGTAGCCACCTTTTGCTTTGGTTACTGCTTCACTCACTCTTGGCATTCTCTTGATGAGCTTCCAGAGGCCGTCACCTGAAATGGTTTTCACCTCACAGGTGTCCCCTGAAGTCAGGTGGATACACAGCTGATAGTCCTACTGAATACACTGTTAGAATTTGTATTATCACAAGAAAAAAGCAGCAAAGTAAAGAAAAACGAGTGGCCTTCATTACTTTAAGAGAAGAAGGCAACACGACATTTTTCATTGGCAAAACTTTGAAAGTGTCCCAAAGTGCAGTCGCAAAAATCGAATCAAAAGGTGGCTACTTTGAAGAACCTAGAATATAAGATGTATTTTCAGTAGTTTCTCACTTTTTTGTTAAGTATATAATTCCACGTGTGTTAAAGGTGCTGTAGGACATCTTGGAAAAACGGTTCCAGCAAGCTATATTTTGAACCTACACAACCATGCCTCTCCCTTCAGACCCCCTGTTGCAACCACGTCTATAAAATACATAACACGCATGCTGTCTGCAGAGGGTCTGAGCAGCTGAAGCGGCGTGTTGCACGGAGCTGACAGGGAGACAGACAGCACTGGTGATGCAGAGCGCTATGGTCACTCCTCTGAAACAGTTTAATGCCCAAATTAACTTAAAATGTCAAAATCTGCCAGAAAAACATGTTCGCTTTTATTATCCTGGTGCCTGCAGTTTGGATTACCTACATAAAAAAGGCCTTCCAGCCGCCGTGGCAAACCGCAAGGAGGCAACCGGGCCATAGGCTGCTATTGAATGGGATTCCAACCGACAGAGCATCGCCGGTATGTGGGGGTCTGAGCGGCTCCGACAGAAATATTTGAAGGCAGGATGGTAATCTGGATGAACTGACTGCGCGGACGACGTTTTCAGGTGGATTTTCTCACTTCAAAATAGATTCAAACAACATTTTACCCGCTGATAACAGCAAATATCGCTGCCATAGTTACAGGCAAAGAAAGGATAGTGTTGCTCCTCCCGATGAGCATCAGACCCACTTTTTCCACCATGCAGCTAAAGCAGCAAAGATACTTCAGCCGCGCATCAGAACTAAACTTTTACAAACAACAAAATTGAAGCAGCATGCGCTTTTTTGCTTCTTTAGGTGTGAATAGGGTGACCAAATGTCCTCTTTTTTCCTACTTTTCATACCTAAAAAAAATGTCCAACAGCCCCGCGTTTAGCCTACAGTAACCGGGTCTGTCCCCGGCCGCCTCGGTTCCCGGTCTGGTCCGGTCAGTGGCCCAGCAGCAGCCCCCCCATTTATCATTTAAAAAATATTTATGTGACTAAAGGAAATTATAATCTTACAACTTTGGACATAATGTCAGAAAGTTGTGCCAGATTGGCTTACATTAATGCAAACATGCTTTGTTTTATTAAATCCTCCTTGATTCAACAACCACAGCTAAATAAATGAACAGAAAGGATAACTTATTTTTTAGGAACAATTTTACCTTTCCATTCTGAACTTCCTCTCTGGCTAACTGGACCACCCGCCGCACTTTGGAGGCAATGCAGAGATACTTGAAAAACCTCTGATGGGCCGACCAGAACTGACCCCACATGGACTTCTTCATGCGCTGCTCTGCTTCCATCAGGTTGGCAGCCTGCTGGAACTTCTCTCGTGCGCTCACCCACTGTCACACGGAGGTAAAACAGCTCAACTTCCACACTTTGGTGTAAATGGATACAAAAACCGACCCAAATGAATCATTAACTTACCAGCCTTACAGACTTGTTGTACATGTTGATATATTTTTGAGTCAGGGACACCTCTTCGATCTTGAAGGTCACACCTGTAAAACTCAGCTGCCTGGCTATGTACATCCCTCTGAGCTTCATGTCCATAGCTACTATTTCCATGGCCCCCACACCTCTGAAAGCAAACAAAGAACTCACATGTTAATTACATTCCAAATGAGAAACATTTCAAAATATTCACAATTAGCCAACCTACCTGCGTTCAACTGCTTGAATAAAGTTGCCAAATTCTTTAAAAGGCGTTTTATGGCCCCATATGCCCAGCCGATTCATATACGCCATGTTTCTTGGTTCAGAGGCCCCTGGAAGAAACACGGAGTGAAAAAAAAGGTCACTTTAATAGTTCATGTCTTCACAGCTTTATCAGTTTCGGATGTCAGACTCTTTATTTCTGCCTACTAACCAGTAGCGCTGGCGTACACGACCCGAGCTTTGGGAAGCTTATTCTGCAGCTCCAAAACTGCCAGGCCGGTCTTTGTCGGTTTGGAAGACCCAATGGGACAAACGTTTTTAGCTTTGTGACACTCATCAAAGACAATCTAGAGATACACTGTTAAAGAAAGTTAGCAGTTATTTTAATGAGAGTTATTGATGGATTTCATAAATGTAATTAGTAAATATAAATCAGTCATGATTCATAGTGCTGCACGTTGAATTATCTCAGGTAAGAATATTTTTTTCTCAGATGGTTATTTATTACCGTATTTTCACGACTATAAGGCGCATATAAACGTCTTTTTTTTCCTCAAAATGTGCGGCGCGCCCTATAGTGCGGTGCTCCCTGTGTGTTACTGCGGACGTTGTTGAGACCACCATGAGAACGTTAAAGGGGAAGTGTGGGCGTGGATTGTGTATAAAAGAACAGGTTTGTGCTTTATGCAGAACATTGTTGTCTTAACAACCCCTAAAATGGGAAAGAGACACGCCTATGAAGCACAGTTTAAACTGAAGGCTATCAGCTACGCAGAGGAATATGGAAATAGAGCAGTTGGAGAGAATTCAAGATTAATGAATTTTATGAAATGATGCAATTTTTCCATCCGAACCAGGACTACAGTTGCTCAGGAACGTCCGACGGATTATAATGAAAAGCTGGCGAGCTTCCACTCCTACTGCAGCAAACATCGCCAACAAACGCAGCCAGCCAAGCCACATCACCAACATGGACGAGGTGCCGCTCACTTTCGACATCCCGGTGAATCACATGGTGGAGAAGAAGCCAGCACTGTAGCGATACACACAACGGGGTATGAAATGGCGTTTACTGTTGTGCTTGGCTGCCACGCAAAATGGACAGAAACTGCCGCCTATGGTGATTAAGTGAAAGACTTTGCCTAAAGAGACTTTTCCAGCTGGAGTCGTTATTAAGTCAAATGAAAAGGGATGGGTGGATGAGGAGATGTAGTAGAGGTATTTAAACGTAGTAGAGGACATGTACCTGTATATAAAACCCGCCCTATAATCCGGTGCGCCTTTTGTGTGTGTTTAATACAGTAATGGCACACATAACTGAGACCGCGCCTTTTAGTACGGTGCGCCTTATGGTCCTGAAAATATGGTAAGTATATGTATGCTTTATACTCTGCTGTATGATTTTTGTATGTTGCACTTTGAAAACTTAACATATATATTAAAAAGAAGTAGCTCTACCAGCTTGATTCTGACGTTCTTTTATAAGAGAACAATTCCCACCGTATTGTTTTTTTTTTTTTGCCTCCAATTAGGCTGTGCAATTTAAAGGATTTTGGCTAGTATTTTTTCCTTATTTAACATTTGTTATCATGAATAACCATGGCAACTATCACTTTTTTTTTTTTACACCGGGGAGCAACTGCTTAACATCTCTCCAGCTGAAATGATACTGCAACTACTTCTGCAGGTATCACCTGAACTGAAAAGGAGGAGCAAGAGATGCAGAACAGGAGCAAGGAGAAGAGACAGAGGAGGTAAATCAAGCCGTTCCTTCCATCAATCATTATGAGTAATGTGAGATCTTAAGGAAGTTAGAGGAAATCTAAGCCCTCAAAAGGACCCAGCCAAAAATATGAGCAATTGAGTAATGTGTGTTTTACTGTAACGTGGCTGCAGGTCTATATCCCTGACTCCAGCATCTCTCTGCTAGGCTTTAGAATAGAATAGAAATCCCTTTATTGTTGAAAATCTGCATGAATGCAAAAACTTATTGAGGTTGTTAGGAACAGTGGTGGTTATAAAGTCTTCCAGCTGCTGGGAGGAAGGATCTGTGATAACGCTCCCTGGTGCATTCGGTTAGTAGTCGGTTAGTAAAGGAGCTGTCCAGTTCTGCAACAGCTTCATGCATGGGGGTGTGAGATATGATCCAACAAATGGTAATTTAGTTAGGATCCTTTTGTTTCTCACTTCCTTTAGTGAGTCCAGATGGCATCCAATCAGAGCTTTCTGACCATATCAGCAGTAAGAGATTTAAAAACACTAAAAAAACTAAAGAAGCAGAGCCACACCTACAGAACGTTAGGAAGGATCTTTTATAGCAGTTTATGTTGCCCCAGATCTGCAGAAGCCTTTGACTGTCTACTGCTATCAACATCTACAACAACTCTTTGAAAAAGAAACGTCATTTAATTTTGCTTTGGGATTAATAAAGAATTTTTAAATGGAATTGTGAAGAACGAGCGAAAGGATACAACTCCATCAAAGTCTTCTCCACACCAGTGGAGGAGCTGCTGAAATCTGGTTTTGTATTTCCCTCCTGACTGGCTCTCTCCTATCAGAGACGAGTATGTGGCAAAGATCACCCCTTTCTTCACACTGCCGTTGTGTTTTGAAGATATTTTGCCATATTTAAACTGAAAAAGATCAAACGCAAGTCAGTGATTTCTATGACAGCATTTCATGGATGTAGATGTGCTGCAATTTAAAATATCTTACCTTGTTGAGAGAATGAACCTGGATGTTCTTGGCTCCAATATCCCTTAAATCCCGTTCAGCGTCGTATTTTAAATCATTTGAGACACTAAACCTGAAAAGTGGTTAAAGAAAGAGAAACAATAGAAACAATCAAGGCTGTTAGAGGAGTTTTTAAACAAAAATCTTCATCAATATATAAAACCTTATCCAGATAAGTTAGAAATTGGTCCATGACATTTACCAAAGGGATCTCTTTCTGCCCAGAAGGTAATTCTCATAAATAATCCCAGCAATAGTCCTGCCTTTGCCCACACCAGCGCCGTCTCCAATCAAATAAGCGGCTCGGTCACCGTTGGGTAGGAATGTCTCATGTTGCTGCAACACAATCACAAAAAAAAAAAGTTTATTTCAAACTAGCACCGACATTTGGGAAAGGGATGATAAACATTAATGGTATAGGGGAGGATTTTCAGAATCTTTTGGAAAGACCCGCCCTCTGTACAAAACCTGATGTAGTACTCTCTCCTGAGAGAACACCTATTAGACGCGTGCGAGAGCGTGCACGAGCCCTTTTCTCCTCATGCACGCTCTGTTTAAAAGTTGATGTTTGCATCGCTCATACAAACTTACTTCCAAAAGAACATCCTCCATTGTGCTTTTAAGACTTTGATTTATCTGGTTAGTTTAAACAGTTTTATGAACCGTTTTCATGTTTTCACTGGGCGACGTTTTACCAAGAGATTGATTATTAGACAGGAAAGGGTGGTTGTGTGCCAACAGGTTTCTTCCAATGTAAAACCATGTGAGAATGAAACATTTGAAGGATTTCCCTGCTGAAGAGCGGTCTTAGAAAACACAACAGCCTTCAACAAAAGAGCTCTTCCTTGTTTTTAAGCTGCCTTAAGGGTAGGTGATGAGACAATCTTAGCTTAGGACCAATTAGATAAATCTGCTGTTCTATATTGTTCTCAACTTTAGTCTTACTTATTTTACTCAATTAAAAAAGTTACAATGAAAAAAAAAATATTCATCACTAGAATGAAATAATTGGTGGCTTTATTTTTGGAAGTAGGAAAATTAACAGTAAGGGTGGAGGAGGAAATATGAAAAAATGCAAAATTTTTAGGTCCCCAGATGAACAGGCGGCATCTACTCATTGGCACCATCCACATCGAGTGAAAACTAGTTTAATTGGACGAGTCACATAACATGAACACTCATTGGGGGAATTGTCTCTGCCATGCTACAATGTGGGATTCAGAAAAAGATGTTGAAATGTCGGAAAGAGGCGAGAGCTTATTGGGAGATGGAGACGAACAAGACCTCCCTCATCCTTGGCCCTATCTCAAAGAATTTTTCGAAATAGTTAAATTTAGCTTTCACTTCATATAGTGTCATCTGGGTGTTTTTTTTTTTTCAAGGTTACTTATAGTTTTAGTTTTTGGAGCACATACTTTTTCACTTTGACTTGAGTAATGAGGTCTAGTTAGTTCTTCAACTTTTACCAGAGTGTTTTTAAACTGCAGTATCTATACTTCTACTGAAGTAACAAATGTGTTTAATTTTGACACCACTGCGTTTAAGTCTTTTTAAGGATCCGCAGGATCCCTGAAACAAGCTTTGTTTTCCACACAGCCTCAACCATTGGCCCAGGTGACTACGCAATTCGGATTGTGACAAGAACTGACTAAGTATAGCAAAAGATTCTCCAATTAGTTATTTATGTAGCACAAATTCTACATTTTTTTATGCGATCAAGTCCAAAATTAAAGCCGGTGAGTTTTTTTTTTTTTTTTACTATGGAAAAACAAATTTAGAATAAAATCAACATTAAAAGTTGATTGAAAAATGAACAACCTTACAAGGTAATACATTCTTTAAGAAAATCCAGCACAGATTTTATATTCAGAATAAAAAACAAAATTGAGTGCATCTTAAATTTCATAGTTTTTTTATTTTAATAGCAAGTAGAACCAAAGTAGAGTGGGCTGTTACTGCCACCTACTGATAAGTGTATAAACTATAATCCTTATGAGGGATGAGTTCAGTGGGAATGAGTTATGAAACAAAAAAAAAAAAAATTTTTTTTTTTAAAAATCACTGAAACCAATCAGTCTCTTTAATTAAGGCTCTCTAAATCTATAAAGACTGAAGGTTGGTATTTTAGGCCTCATCAACTGTGGTTGCAGGACTGGATGCTTTTGATCTAAAGGTGATATAGCAGCTAAAACCTTTTATACATTTCAGTTTGATCAATTTGAATGAATCTGAGTTTAGGTGCAGCTGTGGATTCACACGCTTCATGTAACATTTGTATTCTTCGCCTCACTCTTGTTTTTAACGCTCCGTTATGTAATGGACGCTGGGTACCTGAGCAGCATATGTGATTGCTTCCAACTGCAGCGCTGACAAGCAGCCTCGATCAATGGCTTCCTCTGGGATGGACAGTCTGTACCACACATCTGGAGGATTGACGCTGGACAGGGAGCTGGTCTCTACCACAGGATCAGGATGTCTCATGCCGATCTTTACTGCATTTCACAGGGTTTGTTTCACACAAACAGACACAAGAAGAAAACGCATCTTACTATAAAACACTATAGGACTAAAAATTAATTAAAATAAAGGTTCTCTTTATTAATAGCTGCTGAATAATCCTGCACATAATGCACACGCTACCTGGACAGGTTTGACAGAACATTTTTAAAGATAATCTATTAGCTGAAAACCATTTAAGAATACCATTTATCGTCATTACCAAGCTAGAAAAATCCTCACATTTCAATGGCATGTACTCAGCATATGTCTCTGCGTGACCCAGCTCCTCTTCCTCTTCCTCCTCATGTTCATCCTCTTCCTTTAGACCTGCAACTTTCTGCAAAGAAATTGAAATATATACTCCTTTCTATACAATCGGATTTGGATACCAGAGCAGTATCCTTATAAACCTAATTAAACCTACCAAAGTATTTGAAAAGTTTTGAATTTTGGTGTCGTCTTTAATCCAGATCCTGGCTCCATCTTTACCCAACACTTCTTTCTTGATCCCATTGTTAATTTCACCTGTACAGAGAAATTAGTCTGTTAATCTCAGCTGGTTAAACGACAATCATCTCTCCACTAACGACCACCACTGTTCTGGAAACACGGAGGAACTAATAGTTGATTTGACATTTTTTGTCAAGAATAAAGAAAGGCTTTAAACATGTTAACTGACACCGTATTTGAGATCAAACTAAACTAATCAGAATGTTCTGATTTAAAATTGCGGCAAAATCTTCATACTTTGGTGGTCAGTGGTTAGCGAGCAGGACCCATTTACTCAGGGTTTAAAATGGAATGAGTAACTAATGCCTTTTAACGCTCTTACAAATTATTTTAATGCCATTAACAAGTACCTATGACTGTTTTATATATGATTAACGCGGCAAAATCCTTTGTCATCTTTACAGTCAACAGGCTGCAGCCGTGGCCCGAATTCCTTGTTTTCCAGCCACTTTTGTTGTAAATTTGAATTAACCCATTCTCTCGCCTTTTCTACGCTTTGAGCTACTTTTTCAAACACACGGCATTACAAATAACCAGAAGTAGTTCCATGCACACACACACGGAACCAATTACAACCGATATAGCTGATGATTTAAATTAAAGCATTTTAAATGGCACGGTAATCACATTTAATGAATTTCAATGCCAATTAAGACCTTAATTAAAAAAATTGTCCAATGACTTAATGACTCGCGGAAACCCATGTAGGGGCCAATTTATGCTTCTGACACAAAGCTTCTGCAACCGTCAAATCTGTCTCTGTGCTCAAAAAAAAAAAAACCAACTACGCATTGGACGGTCGCAAACTCGCGCAGACCTCAAGCGGAAATTTGGTCCTTGGTATGCCTTTCCGGACGTCTGTGTGGTCGCCCTTCTTGATTCAGTGCCGGGGCGCGCCATTTTTAAAAACTGTGGAACAACTACAATGGACAACTACGACAAAAGGTTAATCGAGGAGGTTCGGAAGTACAACCACTTGTACGATTCCTCAGACAAATGATATAAATAAATATATCCTCTTCCATGTCCAGCAACTCTAGGTCCATCTCCGTGACTGCGATATCTTGCAGTTGCGCCATTGTTGTTTTGGAAGATAAGCACTCTCGACGGCATCGCCAAAGTTCTCGTGACCATCCGCCGAAGTTCTCACGAAGTCTCGAATAGACTCCCCCATGCGCTTTGGCGGGAAACTGCTGTTCGTCTCTAGAAATTCAAGACTGGCGGTGCAGACGCATAACAGCAGAACTGGTTTGCGACCAGGCCTAAGCGACATTTGATGTGTGCATAACAGAAGTATAATCTGCCCTTTAGTACATGACGGGCCAACCCGGGTTTGAATCCGACTTGTGATTCTTTGCCATATGTCTCTCCCCCTATCTCATACCCCCTTTCCTGTCAGCCTACTGTAGAAAAAAAAACGAGCCACTAGTACCAAAAAAAAAAAAGTTGCAGCAAAATATATCTAAATAAAAATGTTTGCTCCATGTGTCTCTTGTCTCTCCTTCAAATGGTTTACCTGGACCCGTTGCTGCAGCCGTTGCTACAGGTGGGGCAATGTCTGGTGGGGGTTTGAGCTTCATCAGCTCCATCAGGCTGTTGCCCTTTAAAACTGTGGTTTTCACATTTTTGGGCCGAAGGAGATCTTTCAGCTGAATCTGCTAAAACAGAGATGAAACAAGGGGATGATCAACTTTATCAAGAAATGGAATATTCAAACAAAAAAGGGATTTAAAAACAAACCTGATCTTTGTTAGAAGGCACTAATGTGGACACAGAGGGGGGGACACCCATGGGGGAGGGAGTTGCTGAAGTCCGCAGTCCTGAATTAGCCACATGGACCACCTTGGTGAGGGTTATGGTGTGTTTGATTGGATTGGTGACTGACTGCTTGGTAGTAGCACTCCCTAGTGATGGCAACTGATTCAGTTGATTTAGGACAAATGTGGTTGTTGATGGCTGAGGTTTGTGCTGCTTGGAAACAAACAAACAAAAATGATCATTCTTTATTTTAAGGCTACCATAACACCTTTGTAATATAAAGTGAATTAATGAAACCCTACTCTAATTGTAACAAATGGGACTGCAGTTTGAGGCTCAGGTCGAACAACTTCCGCTGATTCCGCTCCCACCCCAACATCCAGGGCGCTGATGGAAATGGACTGAAAGAAGAACAGACATTAGAACTGCAGTTCTTACTAGGAAATCTAAGGGAAATGTTGTCTCCTAGACAATATATTGAAGATAATCTTACTTGCTGGGCTGTAGAGGGCTGTGTAACATCCTGAGAATCCACATCTAACAGCCCAATATCGTTTGGACAAATTCCACTCTCACTTAAAGCAGCAAGCAGTAAATCCTGTCCAGGATCCATCTGCAAATGACAGAAGTACAATTTTATACCAACATAATGACCAACACTGACTGCATTGGAATAAAAAACAAAAATTAAAATAAAAAACTATGATAGTGCACAAAGATTAACAAAGCAGCGTTTCAAGCGATTGACAAAACACGAGAGATTCACAAAGCAATTGTTTCATAGATGTGGATCGGACAAATTTTTGCCAACTGACTGATGATCAAATACTGAGCAATCTGGGTTTTCTTTATTTCCATCACAACAATAGAAATAATAAACGTCATCGTTTCCATGAATAAACCCAAAAACCATTCTCCCAGTGCACTTTGATTTTATTACTAGAGAAGGAGCAACGTTTAGACAAAAAGAATCAAGAGGTCAGACCGATTTAGTAATAACCAGAAGCCTGATAAGAGAAAAACTCAAATGTTACTTAGAATCACTTGTTTTTAACATTTTCGGTGCCTGTGTTGTGTTAGGCATTAACAAAACCAGCAATGAAGATTATATAGGGTTTCAGTCTTGAAAACAAAAATGCTATATAACTAGCAGTGTCCTGATGCAACTTCTTCATTTCCGATACAATGCTGAACTTTATTAATCGATTACTGAAATAACTGTCAACTAATTTAATAATCAATGAATCGTTAAGTGGAGGGTAGAGACTAAAACATTTCTTTAGCGGACAGAGTAACCCACTTAAAGCAGCAATTATATCAAAATTGTAAAAAAAAAAATAAATAAATAAAATATATGTAAACATTTTGCATCTAAGATAAAAAACATTTTTAAATATGCTCTATAATACAGAAGTTGGAAAGTTTTAGTTTCACCTGGATTTAATCAAGCAAAAAGTCTTCTTCGAGGAAGACTTAATTAATTGATCAAAAAAATTAAACGGATTAAGTTGCAACCCTACCAAAATTGCAGCTTTTAGAACTGACAGATGGAGATATTGACCCGATAAAATATTAGCACCAATTTTACCCGCTTTTATTAATCATTTTATACTGTAGAATAGTGCTGGGCGATATGGAAAAATCATATATCATGATATGGACTAT